>RXPK01000172.1:1748984-2486836 GCA_004143645.1 Protaetia brevitarsis | reverse complement strand
AATATAAGGGAAAAAAACACTATAAAAACGTTTTTCTACTAATCAAAGATATATTCTTCCAGACATAAAGAACAATAAATTATTATTCAAACTAAAGTAACTCGTTTATTCAACTAACAAAGAATATCACGGTTAAATCACGATAAGATGGAACCATACTTTGGGATTCAGTTACTACAGCTGGAGTTCATAATTTTTTTTCCAGAAAGCGAACCTGTTAGAAGTAATGATTTGGAGTTTACCCCAGCATTTTGTGGAAATATTTCATTAAACTTTAGTTGTTAATTATTTGCATTTACTATTAATGTTAACATATAGATGATTTTTACTAGAAACAATCACCCCATAAATTATAGTGCTAGAAAGAATACATGCAACTGTCTACAGATAGGCTTTTTGTAACAGTAATTAAAGGTATAGTATGGTCGTTTAAAGTTTCTAATCTTTCTGCCACCATCATAAAACTAATTGATATTACCTTCAAAAGATCACTGAAGGTATCATTAACGTTAGCTTCCTCTCGAACCCGACAGAAACTGCTCCTGAGCGACGGTGACGTTCGTCAGTTAATCTATGGGCATCTTCAGGGCTCTACTGCCGTTGATCTTAAATTGAACTAGAAAAATAGAGATCGATATGATTTATGAAATAATGGTTACGATTGGGACAGGACTTTGCTGTTGTTGAATTAAATGATGGAGAGCTTTTCAAAGCTTTAGAATTCATTAGATGATTCTGATGTTGTCTTTTAGTATTGTTTTCTTTGCAATGATTTCTTATTGTTGTAGGTATTATTATTACATTTTATTCCATTAATTTCTCTCCATTAGAAAAAACAAATCTTTTGAAATAGTAGGTACACATTTTATAAAAGTACATACAACTTGTTTTACATACATTACCAATATTTTCATTCCACCTACAACATACAGCTAATATTAACTGATTTTGAGCACATTTTACAACAAAACGGTTCGTCATATATGTATTTCATCTGTCTTATATGTTTCTTATGTATTTCAACTTTGTGTTGGCATATCTAATATAACAAACACAATATATGATGCTAATTTTTTATATGCACATTATTGCAATCTGGTTCGCTTGCACATGGACAATCGGGCGAGTTTCTCCATTTTCTTTTTTCCCACCTAACACAAAACTGCGAACCTGGAGGAAGGGGAAAACGCAACGAAAGAATACCCGTAAAAAGAGAGGACAAGGATGAACATCCACGACATATCTGCACGCGCGAAACACAATGGCGAACGATGTAACCTCCAGAATCCTCTCAGAAAGAAACAGAAAAAAAACGAATTCTGCGATCGTTTGTTCGGCCGATGGGTGTGAGGTTGTTGTATCGAACTTCGTAGAAACGCGCTAAGAAAGGTTACGGGGTCGGTCGTGCACGGAGGAGACGTTGGAAAGCAAACAGGATTAAGCGGTGGATGCAATCGACGCTGGCCAATTACTTTGTTGCTCTCTTCGCTGTTCGGAGATGCTGGGTGCGATTTTTAATTTACCTTTTGTCGGAGAGCCATCACGCCTTGACTTTTTTTCCTGGCGAGATATGTTTTCGTTTCGTTTTTTATTCTCATTCTGAATGTCGACGTGAAGAAACGGTTACCAGTGCCGTATGCCAAGTAACAACAATGATCCGTTGTGAAAGTCACACCTTGAGAGAAGCAAATACAATAGGTTGCATCTCAGAATACATTAAAGCTTTCCGTGCATGTTTTGATTGTTGAAAAGTCAAGTCGTTTTAAGCACCACTGCGAATTTTGCATTTAACAGCTGCTTCCATTAGTTTAATAACAACATTCAAAATGCAAAAAGAAAAATTAATTACGATTCCTGCCTACTATCAACATGTTCTAGCCATTTCAATGGTGATTCTTCCTTTGCATCCGAATTTTGGGATTTTCTTTTTTTCAATCTATTCTCCTTTATACTATACAGTGTGTCCAAATCGTACAAGAACGGAAGATTACTCATAAACTAGAATTTTTTTTTAGAGAATTATTGATTGATTGAAATTATTTTACATCGTCCTGACAACATGCCTTAAAAATATTTTTCAACTGTACAGTGTGTTCTATTTTCTGCAAATATCAAAGTTGTATTGGCATAAATTGAAAGCCCGATATTTATCGAATATTTAGAAAGCTACTTTAACGAAACGAATTCATACTAGTAGAAGTACTAATGGTTGTGATGTTTTGGTGTGTTCCAGAACGAAAATGTTATTTTTTTTTATTTTTGAATGGAAACGCCTATTATAAAGGGTATTCACGTAACTAGTTCATTAAAAGTTTATGATGTTCTATTAATTTACTTATAATTTGAGATTTTGGCACCAGTATCTGTTCGATTGGAACTATAAAGTAAAATAACCTTAACCAAATATCACTTCCGGTTGACCGGAAATGGATGTCAACTTGGTATTTTAAATAGAATAATATAATTTTTTATTCATTTTTGGATTCTACAACTATAAATACAATCAGTTTTTCATTAGCTATTCTATAGCTACATGTTGCCGTTTTTTGAGTTATTTAAGTTTTTTCTTTTTTTTTTGTCATTATCATTGCATCATTGAGAAATTAAATCTCGTTAATACTGGCAAGTAAGAAACTCCAACTCGCTATAATTATGAATGTAGATATAACTCCAAGAAACGGTAAGCCCACTTACATTCTAACATAACAGGGTGTTAAAAACTGAGGAACAAAGTGACATATTTTCAAATGCAGAAAACTCTTTTTTTTTTTAAGTAGAACACCCTGTATTTTAATTCGTAATTAGGAAGTAAATATCATCCCCCTACGCTTTATATCAGCATTCCCCTATACCTATCTTTAATAGATTTTGAGATATGAAACGTTTTTGTTAAACAAGACTAAGTAGCCCCTATCTTTAAATGTAGCTGGCTCTGAAATGGATTCACGTTAAATTCATGTATTATTTTTGAATAACCATACAAAATGTGTGGTTCGAATAGTGATTTCTATTAATATTGCGTTGTACGAAAGTGTAGTTACAATAATATACATAACACTTTTGGTTAGTCAATGATTTGACATTAATCCCATTCAGAGCCAGCTACAACACGCAAAGATAGGGCTACTTAGTCTGTTTATAACAAAAAGTCGTTCATATCTCAAATCTATTAAAGATAGATATAGGGAATGCTGATATAAGTGATAGGGGATGATATTTATTTCCTAATTCCGAATTAAAATACAGGGTGTTCTATTTAAAAAAATTGAGTTTTCTGCATTTGAAAGTATGGCACTTTGTTCCTCAGTTTTTAAACACCTGTATGTTAGAATGTAAAGTGTGCTTACCGTCTTTAGAGTAATATCTACATTCATAAATAGCAAATTGGAGTCTCTACTTGCAGTAATTAACCCAGATATTAATTTCTCAATGATGCAATGATTATGACTAAAAAAAAGAAAGCTTAAATAACTCAAAAACGGCAAGATGTAGCTATAGGAATAGCTAATGAAAATGACATATTTATAGTTGTAGAATCCAAAAATGAATAAAATTATATCATTCTATTTAAATACAAAGTTGACATCCATTTCCGGTCAACCGGAAGTGATATTTTGGTTAGGTATTTTACTATTATAGTTCCAATCGAACAGATACCAGTGCCAAAATCTCAAATATAAGTAAATAATAGAAATCTAAACTTTTCATGAAACCAGTTACAATGAATATCCTCTATATGTAAATGTTCGATTCGCCTTCTATAAATTTTTTATATAGATATCGGTTTGTTAGGGTTTGGCATGGCAATGTTTTTTTTTTTGGATGACCCAAAATTTGGCAATTCAAATATGAAATTTGCTATGGGTCTAGTTACTGCTAAAATCTATCACTATAATTTTAGTGTGTACATAAATGCGTAAAAAATGGAGGAGACAGCTGGCAATTCCAATTTATTAGCAACGGGATTCCAGTGCCCAACATTTACGACTTGGAAAAGACTGTAATAAAGCAGTAAAGTCGCAATAAATCCAACAATAATAACAGAAAGAAATGAATTTATAGAATTATATTTTATACTCGCCTTACGAGAAAAATTCTCATTTCATTTCATCGAACTAACGTAGTGAAGATTGATAAAAATTGTATGCAATAGATTATAAATAAGCAAAATATCATCCATACTATTTCTGTGTCCATTCAAGGTCTTTATTCAAGGAAATCGTGTGATATCTTGTAAATTCATTTCTACCAAAAAGTACTTGATAACAAAATTTTCTGGACAGTGTTATGTAGTGCTGACACCACAAAAGTTGGTTAATAAATATGATATTCATTATTGCTTCGCTAAAAAAACGCTACTGGGTGAGACAATAGCTTTTTACAAAACTAGTGTTACAATGGGTTACATACATACACCGCATTATGTGCAATAGCATGTCGCAGCTACAGAAAACAGTTTTTTTTATGTCAGAGCAATATACAACCCAGGTAGAAGAATCGATTAACAACTTAATAATGTCAAAGTAATGTATATTAAACAAATTACAGATATTAGGTGCGTAAAAATGACGTTAGTCTTTAAACAACTGTGAAACTCATCTACGCATATAGAATGGATCGAGAATTACATTACTATCCTACAGTTTTAAAAAAATATTTAGTCAAAATAGTTTTTGTGTTAAGAGATCTCAAGTTTCAAATACCATTGCAACTTTTCCGTGAAGTGCGCGGATTATCAAGATCAGATATAATAGATGGAGAAAATAAATAGACTTTTAAATGAAATATAAAAATTTTTACATCAGTTATTTTTTTTTATATTATAGTTCCTTATGTAAGTTTCCCAAGTAGCAACATTTAAATTTCCCGCAATTATTGCCACGGAAAGTTTCACTAAGTAGGCGCAAAGGTGAGATAGAGATGTGTTCAGAGGTGACAATCGGATTACCGGAACCTCGTCAGCGTTTTGCGAGCATTGCACTCGCGAGGATTGACGACGAGGTATTGGCATTCAAGTTGTCATCTCCGAACAGTGTGTTTGGATTAATAAATTTAGTATTGAGTATAAAATACTAGTTTATAACTAACAACCCCCAACCGCAGCCCCCCGGTAACTACCTTTTTAGTGTTCATATATACAGTGTGTCCCAAAAGTTTTATACGAATGGAGAAAAAGTTTATTCTGCATTTTACAAAAAAAAATCTCCTTCGAGCCAGCATGCATTTCAATATTGTTCGTTACAAATGTAAACTTTATAAACACGTGTTGTCCGCACATACAATTTTTAAAGTATTTGCTTATAATTAATAAACAGAAAACCATGTTGGTTTTATACCCAGTGTAACACAAATATTAATGTGGCTAGTATTAAATTTTAATTTAGCTAAATAGTAAATACAAACTAAAATCATCATATACTAAAAAAATATATATAAAATATTACCAGATAGATGGTTTTGAAAAAAGGTTTGCAATAAACTGAAACGTAACCAGTTGTGACTTTTGATTTATTCCCAGTCATAGTTCCAATATAATAAGATAAAATTATTACCAAAGTAACTAACTGAACTAATCAGTTGCCCCTGCTGTAATCAATAATTTAAAAAACTCTTAATATTCATATAAATTAGAGCTGTCAATTTAACACTGCATTTATATATACTAGAAAAGAACTTTAAGAACCCATTTTGACATGCGGCGCTCTCAATTTGACATGCACTCAACCAAAACGTTCTCTGTATATACTATCGCCGGTTTCATAATGAAATTACAGTGCCTTCCAAGGATGCTATTCGAAAATCCGTCTTTCATAATTTCACTTTAACTTTAAACTAGGCTTTCAAGGTCCTTTAACTTAAAGTCTTTATTTTGCGGCTTTACCTCGTAAAAGTCAACTTTATTTACACGCGCAAGCGTATAACCAGATATAACCAACAAAGCAGAGCGATAGCAATTTTAAAGAGTCTAAACACATGGTGTAACACTAACCAAGATACTGCACTGTTTATATTACTGAAGCACTTTTTAATATGCCTCTTTTGTGTTCAACGCACATAGCTATTTTCAAAATGAATGTAGTAGAACAAGTTCGAGTACATCATCAGATGATGAGGTAGAAGTAAGTTGTAAGAAGGCGAAAAGTGTATAGAAATAGAGAAGACTGTTTTAATAAATACAACGAAAGTGAATTTTTTGAGAGGTTTAGATTGACAAAAGACACTGTTAAGGTAAAGTCAGGTAAGTGTGTAGTAAAAATTGCATAGTGTGAAGAAAATGTAACACTGCTCACATAATAAGACATTTTGATAAATTTTACACATAGAAGCACGTAATATATGCCCAGTTGTAAGCCTTCAATAGATACGCCTTTTATAACTATCAACGGTTTACTAGAAAAAAAAAGAAATTTTGAACAGTGTCAATACTACACACTTACCCAGCAAAATGGGGCAAGTGTGTAATCGTTCCGCATTTTATATATTAATAGCATTAATCCTTTAGTTCGGCCAAGTGGTGTAATACTATACTGATGCCTTTTAATAAGGTACGATAAATTTACAAGATATCTAAAGTTATTACACGTTAGCAGATGTGAATTTTTATTTGTAAAACTAGTAGAAGTTTTATACATTAGTAATATAACAGAGACATTCTTTTTAATTTTAAAAATAAATATACCCAATCTACACACTTGCCCCGGTTACACACTTACCTGACTTTACCTTACTGCATCATTAGAACGAATACAACATTTAATTTCACCTGGCACAAACCGGTAAGTTGGGATAATAATATTAGCTCTTCAACAATTTTCCTTGGTATATGTGTAAAGTAGCATCTGCACATTCGAGCAAACAAAATTGATCCTTCCCACGCAACTCTAGCTGCTCTCTGTCAATATCTTACCCGGCAATGGATTCTCTATCGTTTGATTAGCGCATTGTTGGATCCCGGCGAAAATGGAAAACCCAGCGACACCTCTAACGGCCACTACCACTTTCCAAACGCAAGGGGATCCTAAGTAAATAACGGACGATTTCTTTGAGACGGCTCTAGCCATATTGGCCGAGTGAAATGCGAAGTGAGAATATATACGTTTACTCAGAAACGTATTTGAAGAGATTCCATTTCCATTTAGAGTGTGTGTGTGGAGTAAATATTTTACGAAACGTGTTCTGTAAATATTTATGCGACCTCTTGTTTTGTGGATGATGAATTTTAAATGGATAGTAAATGAAATTTAAAATTCCAGAGTAGCGCGTTTTTGTCGAGCATCTGTAGGACGTGTGTTTCCTTTTTTTGTTTGTATAGATGGAAGGAAATTGTAATTATCTGTTTTAACGTATTCGCACGGTGCTACTTTGGCTTGCTTGTTTTGAAATCTTGATTTATAAGTACTTCGTAAAAAAGTAAAAGCTCCTGCTTAAATCTTCAACGAGTGTGTCCTCCACGCATCTCACATGCATAAAACGTATATCCGGCTTTTAATTCAACATATGGCTTGTTAAATTCAACATCGAATGGGTATGCGCAGAAAAAAAATACCAAAAGTATGCGTTCTCCGGCGCTTAGAAACATAAATAATACAAAAGTAATGTGAGAGCACTCTTATAAGTACACATGGACAGAGGATTGTTAATTCGTTTATATATACCTGGGAAAGAATTATGTTATCAATCAATACCATAAACCTCCAAAATGTTAAACTAACTCCTTAGTATAATTCAGACCTTTATATTACGGACATAAAATTAAACAACGTGTTATATTTGTGCGACACTTTTGTAAATTTCTTCGAATAACATCGACATTATCTCAACATTTATTTACTTGCGAAATAGTAGCGTTACCTAATATAATATAAACTTTAAAATATATAACGCGATATAACGATTGCATTTATTCTTTTTTAAGTATATAAGTGAAACGAAAGTGAAACCGCAGCGATAACCAAGTAGAGATAAAATTACGGAGAATTGGAGCGGAAAATTAAATGAAATCAAGACTGCGTAAAAGAAACAATATCAAATAAAAAAAGTATAATACGCAAATTTTGTGCGATTTTAACCGGATGTTCCAATGTTTTTATCAAAGAGTGATGTCGACTAATACGTGGCAAGATGTGTTGCTTTAAATATTATTATCATATCAATTTTCAAAGGGCATGTCGAGAAAATACAATTTGCATTACTCTGTATTAGAAAAGTTATTTGCAATTTATTAAATAAATAACGTCCAAGTGCATGCATATTAAATTTAATAATGAATGAAGTGAGATGGCCTCTTTAAGAGAGTTTTCCTATTCTTCCTTTTTTTATAATTTGTTTATTGATGGTCAACAGGTAAAGATTCAAAAAGGACACAAAATAAATCAATGCATTCCAAGAGTTACAATTATAAAGATAAATAGCGGTTGACAGCAACTAGAGATAAGTTTCCCCAGGAGATAAGCAACTCCCTTGTACATACTTTCATTTAATTAATAGTTTTTGCTAAAAATACTAAGGGATGTTTGTAGATGGCGTGCGCCAAACGAATATTAAAATATGCTTTTATTTGAATTTTTATTTTTCATTTCAATTGAGAATATATAAAAATGTACATAAAAAAAACTTGATTATATATTTAAAATTACAGAATTCAATTTATATATTACATATATAATACGTATTGCTGTGGATTGGCACCCCGGGTTTCGGAAATTTAAATTTGTATTTTTGTTCAGTCCGGATGGTTTTGTCAAGCAAGGAAGAGTTTCTGCTATTCTATAATTTGTTTATTTTGAAAAGATTTTGTTAATTGATTTAAATTGTTTAGTATATATTTTATTTGTTCAGTTGTGTAAAGTTAATTTCATTTATTTGTACATTTTGCGTGTACCAGTATTGTATATAGTTTATATGCTAGTATTTTCTTTGCGATGCGTTGCGGCTTCATCGCACGCAGATGTTGTAATCTTAATATAATGAACTGTGTTACCTTGAGGCCTCTCAGTTACCAGATTGACGAGCGGAGTACTGTTTTGTTTTAGTTTTTCTGGTTACCGTTTTTGGTAATTCATTTTTATTTTAAGATGTAGTTCGTTGTTTTGAAATTTTAAAATCGTCCATCTAGCAACTCAGTTTATTAATAGGTGTTATATCGTTGTGCACAAATTATATGTAAGGCTCTTTAATAATTTTCGTTTTAGAAGTGATCGCGTTTAGAGTTTAAATTTTCCGTTTTTTTTGTAGTTTTCAATTGTATTGTATTTTAATCACCTCGGGGTAGGTGAAGAGAAGCTTAGTGCTTGTATTTTAAATTTCATTTTGATTTTGTTTGTTTCTCCACGTTAATTTAATTAAATTTTAGTTTGCTTTGAATTTTTGAGACCACGTGGATTTTTTGTGGTATAAAGAAATTCCTTCTAGAACGAATCTACCATTTTGTTTGCTAAAGGATTTGCATTGTCCTTTTTAATTGTAAATTCACGAAGGGGTTATTTTAATCCAAGACATTCAGTCTTAAGGTTTTTTCCCCTGTAGTTTGTAATTAAATGTTTTTTTTTTCTTTTTTCTTTTTAAACAATAAATTTAATGATTGTAAATATCATTTTAAAATTACAGTTCTTTTATTTTTTGAATTAGCCATTTCAATTATTGGGGATTTTAAAGTAAGTCAATTTTACAAACGCCCACTATTACTTTTCATGAAAGTTACTCTGAGATCTAAGAATCTCTTGCGCCCTTTTGAATTTTTATTTGCTGAGCTAGCTAAATTAATTTTGTCATTTTTAATTTCTTTAAACTTATATGCTTGTACAATCAGTTCACAGCCGTATGTAGATTTGTATTTTAACCTTCAACGATTCAAGATGTAAACTTTAAATTTATAACTCAGTATTATAGTGTCAAAAGTCAACGTATTATTTAAAAAAAAAACGAGCTCACCATAAATTTTTCTATAAATCCTATAAATTTTACTTTTGTAAAATTTTAAAAAAAAAACGAGCTCACCATAAATTTTTCTATAAATCCTATAAATTTTACTTTTGTAAAATTTTGTGAAAATATAAACATAAATCACCACCGGCACCGTATAAAATCACACCACTAAAAAAAAACCAAATATTATTATAAAAGTAATCACAGGCAACTCGAAACTCCACGCGTATTAAAAATACAAATAGCGTCCTTGTCCGTACGAAAACGGGAACAAAAATGAAGGATGACGTACCACTCGTACCAATGTACCAATACCAGCAACCAAAATTTGTAAATGTACCTAAACAAAATAATTTCCTGTAGTTTGTTACCAAACAAGAGTTATAGCGTTATCCACAAACGTCCCTTCTAATTACTAGATTTCTTAACAGTTTGACCCATTAAACTTACCCATCTCCTGTAGTATAGTTATCTCTGCAGAAACCAAGTTGAATTAACTAAGATTGTGTTTGTATAGAATTTAACAAAACACATCACAGTTGGTATTAGGCCGATAAGATCTGTAGTAAGCTCTTTATTAAGGACAGTTTTAGGGTAATTATTTAGTTCAATGTTACTGCTGAATGAATTATAGCTTTGTTATCGAAACGTGCGTCGAGTGTCATCAGTTCTACAGTTGTTACATTATTGTAACGGGGTTCAATTAATCGACAGATTGTTTCTATGCTTAAAACAAATTAACACTATTAAAAATATTAATAATAAATAACTAAAGCTTTACTTATTAAACTAAATTCACTTAAATTTATAATAAATAAAATAATAATAAACTACTTATTCGTTTCCACCGTTCGCTTACTTCACAAGTGTCCCTTAATTCAGCTTTTGCTATGTACGTCTCGTTCAGGAGCGATCTACACGTTTTATGAATGCTTCAGAGTGCGTTCGCACCAGAAATTTTGGTTTGGAAATCGATGCGGTATACAATCACGCCTTTGTGAGCAGTCTCATTATCTACGTGATTGTCGCTGTAAAGAGTTAGTGCCATCTACTACAGCAGTTGATAATTTCAACTTCAAAATGTCAAAATAGAGGCATACGTTACAATATAATACATCTTGATGTCTTCCCCACATTTTATGGTGATAATACAATATGTTTTTATCAATGGATATAAAATATTGTGGTAATACAGTAGTTTAATGAAATCAACAAGCATTCACGTTGATGCTTTTAACCAGATATTTGTGTTATAGGCTATTAACTACATTAACAAAACCTATTATAACAAATAGATTATATTTTATCTATATTGCATTGGACAGATTTCTGAGTGTATAATCTCCACATATAAATTTTTGGCAATAAAATTGGAAGGTATACTATTGGTTGCCAATATATAATTACTTCTACGCAAGCTGTATAGAATAGCAAAATTTGTAAAATACTTTCTTCGATTTGTTTTTCGAAAATGGTGTTTACGCCGATACTACGAAAAAAAAGAGACATTTCTTCCTTAATTTATAATTAAACCAAGCATCCTAAAAGTAGTTTTTAACATAGTCATAAGTTCTAGTAAACATGATAGATTTTTTTTTAATCAGTAAAAAAGTTTGTTTTGTTATGTGCACACGTATCGGACACATTATGTATATCGATTTCTAAAGAAAACGTATATAGTGGCTTCTTTAAAATTGTCTTATCTGATTAGTTTATCAGGTGTGAAATTACAGTTATGACATCATCCATACTTCCAGTATGATCAAAAAACTCATTTAATTATACTAGATCTTGTAAGTGTATTATTTTTGTTTGCGTTGAAATTAGTGTTTTTAAATAAAGTTTTTATTTTTATTATTATATTACGAGGTAAATATTAACAGTAAAAAACTTTGAATAAACAAAATTTTATTTCTTAATTCATATATAGAATGGTTAACTTTTGTCTGCGCGCCAGGTCATTACTAAGTTTCATATATATGACATTACCGTTTAACACAAGTAGGTATATAGTACAGCATCGGAAAAGAGCAAAATTATTTATTTATTCCCATACCATTCCCAGTCATATAACTTTATAACGGTTATGAAGGTGTGTAAAATTAAGCAGTTTATTGCCTCAATTGATTTGGAATATTAACATATGATAATAAACAATGTTTTATTATGCTGTATGTTTGGACTTTTGTCATGGTTCGATTAAAATCTACTTTAACCTGCACCTGGATTAAATGTATCAACAAATGCATGAATTGTAAATGTTTATCGCAATGATGCAAACAAGCTTTATTATTTAATGAATCCGTTAATTATATCTGCCTAGTATATAGTGTGATAAAGGTACATATATCTGCTTTTTTTTGGGAGTAAGTTGAATCAAAACCACAAAAAGAAAAGTATTAAGAACTAAATATCAAATTTTTAGGTAAGAAAAAATTCTGAAATTACAATTATTCGAAGTATAGGGAATATACACTGAGAAATGTAGGTATTACCTATTATTATTATTATATTTACCTATAATGACCTAAATAACCAGTAGGTATGTATATGTAACCATATTTTAGTATATTTATTAAAAGATTTTTTGTAACTATATTAGGCAACGTAGACTGTCTATGATTACCCAATAGTTATATCAATTAAATTATTAAATAAATTGTTCTACATGAATAAACAAAATTTCTAATTAAATATATGATGAAAGTGTCCTGTTACGCTTTAGTGAATGATACCACCCTATTTACTGTATATACTTCTGTCGAAATCACTGTACATTACAGTGGAACACGTCGTACTATGGGCTTTACGTATTTAAAATAAAGATCTTTATCTTTGTACAAAATACACAATTCCCATTATAATTAAGAAAGCAACAAGATAAGCGAGTCAAGATAAATCTAATACTCGTGACAGCGGATACACTTTTCGATAAAAGAAATATAAAAATCTATAGGACGATAAACACCGGTTATCGGAGTACCAGGTTTGTTTGTGTACTTTATTAGAAACTGTGGGATGTGTTTGTTTCCGTCGACCAAACATTTTAAACGAAAAAGGTTTCGTCGCTTATTGGCCACAGCTTCTTGGGGTGAGTCTTATATGAGTTATTATCTTATTATTGTCATCATCAATGCTACTGCTACGTTTATTGTTCATATATGGATGAAAAGCAACGTCACATTCTTTATCAACTTTGTATATGAGGGAATCTCGCATATTATTATGAAAAAGAAAGTTATATATGTATTTTGAGACAAAGATACAGTTTTTTTTTTTTATCTGACAGGCCAAATTTGTTTTTTTTATGACCTCCAAAAGCAATATTATAGAAAATTACTTAAGAAAAATTGACAAACAACTTCATGGTAGTCTTGCCAGATATCCGGGTAGTTACTAAAAAAATGTTTTTGTAAATGGCAACACTGTATTTTCGACATAATTTGAAAGATCTCGAAATTCCCAGTATAAAATATTTTCAATTTTTTTGTTTGTTTGGGCAGCAGTTTTAAAGCAATGTGTAAAAATATGCTGACAGTTTTTGAAAACCTGACATGCAGGCCAAGTTTCTCATTTCAAGAGGTAGACTAATACTTTCAAAAGCAATATTATATAGAATTACTTAGCTAAGAAAAATTGACAAATAACTTTATTGTAATGTTGCCAGATAACCTGGTAATTATTAAAAAGATGTTTTTGCAAATGTTAGAAAGATCAGAAAATTCTCCAAAAATTTTATACAATTTTTTTTTCCGAAGACTGAGAATTTTCAGTAGTGATAGCGCACATTTCACTTTAAAAGAAAATAATAAATTTATTAATAAACAACGTAAACAGGAATATCTAACGTTATTGAAAAATTTCATGTTCTTTAATAAATGTAAGAATTGGTGCCTTCCTTATGATCTACAAGACTGAATCCGTTTAACAATAGAATTACCAATACATTTTCTAACATCTTGAGTCTAATATTGTTGATTTCTCGCCTAATAGATTGCTTTAGGTTATCTAGAGATCAGAGCAATCACGTAAACTGTAGTTTTGAAAAACAAACCCACGAGAAAAGTCTAATGGCGTGAGGTAGGTGACAATTCATTTGTTTTCCTCCTCTCTATTATCCACTTTTTTGGTAGCAACTCATTGAGATAATTCCTTACAATTCGTGTAAAATGAGATGGTCCCCTATCGTGTTGGAAGTCGAAAGACTTTCTTTCTGTTAACGATAGTTCATCAATAAACGGCTCAAGTTTATTGCATAACAATTCTAAATAAATTTCACCCTTTAAGTTTTGTTATTGAAACTATAATTTTTTGGTTCTCCTTTTTTCAGCCTTACAGGAAGTAGTATCAGACCAATATCTATAATTGCGCTTTTTGACCGCACCGTTTAGATGAAGACTCGCTTCATAGTAGCAGTAGTGTGTACACTGTACAATACAGAACAAACCCATAGGCAATTCATATCCGAGAATACACTTCCATCACAAATAATGGAATTGGAAAACCAGAGCGCTTATCAGGGCTAGCCTGATGATGCCAGTAGAATCACTGCCGAAACGTCGGATTTAAACAATGCAATAGACGATAGGAACAGTCCAAACATCAACTCATATTATAATCGTCCTCATTTCCTGAACAGCTATCATTTTGTATGAGAGAAACTTGTCTAAGACCCACTTTCTGCGCAATTTTCTACGTGTAGTTGTGAGAATTTTCCACAGTACAAACAAGGATATTTTCTTCAACGGCACTATTTTTGCCTCTTTGGTTTTTCTAAATTTCACCTTAAAAACTGTGAATTTAGAAAATGCCTATCTGGATACCACGCATAGAATTTATAAATTCAGTGCACGCATCGCCTAAACTTAAACCACCAATGTGGAGGAAAAGTAATTTCACTCTCTCTTATTGTGTAATTTGATTCATTTCAGCAAATGAATAAAAATGTAATTTCTAAGTAAGGCTCATGCATAACAGTTTCTGTCAAATACCACAATAACAACTTGTTGCCTACATAAAATTCTTTGTTTTCCAAAGCCTACTGCTGTTACATTACCTGATTAACCTCAACAATCCAACAACTTAATCTAGATACTTCTTCATTTCTTTCGCTCATATGGATTTAGTAGTTTTTAACTACAGTGATTTCGTCACTGGCTTCCAAATTTGATTGTAAGTAGGTTGACCACTCAATGTTCTTGCTGTCATTCTTCAATTTTGCAACTTTTATTTTAGTCCTAAACTCACCATCTTACCATGTGTTTCTCTGTTAGGATTTTCACTTTACATTGTAATTTATACTTATGTTGAGTATGTTGCTCAATTTTACTGTGTATTTCAACTTGTTTAAGATTTTTCCAATGTAAGTAATCAAGCTTTCAACCTTTTTAAATATTCTTTTAGTTCTCATCTTACTATTGTAGTACATACTTGTTTCTGAAGAAGCAATAAATTGATTACGAATAAATTTATCTATTGGCTGCACACCCAATAATACTTTCTCAAAATCTCTAACAAGTGCAGCCGGTACTTCTACTTCTAATTATCTATATATCTTCTAAATTATAGTTTGCTGATTATTTTACCGTTTTTTACTGATTAGTCTAAAATTGATACTCCAACAAAAAATATGTATACGTATTTTTTTGTTGAGAATTTTATGGCCTTCCAAATTATGTTGGAAAAATACAGTGTTACCGCTTACAAAACTAGTCTTTGATGTGCCTACTGTGATCAACAAATCCATATGACTGTATGTAGACTTTGTCGTGTTTATTTAAACTTAGAATAGAATCGAAAAACGGAAAATTATATTAAAAATTGAAATTATACCAATTGTTTTCTGTTAG
Organism: Protaetia brevitarsis; assembly: GCA_004143645.1. Classification (NCBI taxonomy): domain Eukaryota; kingdom Metazoa; phylum Arthropoda; class Insecta; order Coleoptera; family Scarabaeidae; genus Protaetia; species Protaetia brevitarsis. The sequence continues at coordinate 2,471,063 of RXPK01000172.1, read as the reverse complement.
AAGTTTAGTTTTGCTAAAACTAATAAATTTATATCTTTCGTATTAAACTTAATAGCAGTCACAGAAAAATTTCAATTGGTTCTTGGTTTAACTGATAAAATAATCTTATAACATGATTCCAAGGATACAAAAAAAACTCGACTAGTTTTGTGATTGGTCTGATCGCACTACAAACAAAGTCGCAAGAATGCGAGGGCTGCGATACGCTCACACAGGTGGCACTATCGTGACATGCATCAAGCAATCAAGCGGCATTTCAAAGCCGGAAACTTTAACTTCCGCAAAGCGGCTAGCGCAGCTTGGTACCACCTTAAAAGCGTTATTTACTCATACGTTATCGACATTACGGTACATCGACCGAGTAGTGACGCTTATCATTCTTTCTCCCTGATAAAGTAAATTGATATCTTACCTAATACACCGACAGCGAAATGAAATTACAAGCGTCGCCAAATGTGCCCATAATTTAATATTACAATTTATTATGGCCATTAAGAGCTCGAAGTTATATCTGAAACAAAACGCCTCCAGATGATCGTATATCGAGTGTTTCACGATAATTTCGGAACGCGAGAGTCCTTCGGAGACCGATAAATTTCGCTATCGGAACGCTAAGGCGTACGTATATATGGCTTTCGCCCAATGACGTATTGCCCGCTTTCGAGCTCCTTAAATTACCGGTTTCGCATGACTCGGTATCTTCCCCTCCTGTTTGGCAGGCCTCCGCATTAAATCTCTCCCGGTGTACTTACGAGAATGGAAATTATCTACATAAATCAGGGAACAATGCGATCGCTATGGGTTTTATGCGCTTGCCCTATGTCATGTGCGATCCCGTCCTTCAGGTATAAAAACGCTTTGCCTAATCTTGCGTCTCTATCTTTTTGTGTCTTTGTTTCCTATATACATACTTAATGCGCGTAAGGAATTGATTTCAGGTATACTTTGGTGTTTTTTTTTTTTATTGGTGATTGAGATTGTATAAGAATGCAATCGTTGTAATGTAAAGGAATTCGAAACTTATTCTTTTGTGTATCGCAGCCTAATCGTATATGAAGATACTGGACTTTTAGAATAGAAATAAAGGAAATAATTCTAGGTGCTATTTAACAGATGGCGCTGATATTTATTTCATGTTGAGCCACAGCTTGAACTTACTTTATTACATGCGTGGCACTTGAATAATGTTGTGCGGTCGAAAGAATTGTAGTAGTAAATTAATACAACGTGCTTCCAATGCAATGTGATTTTTTCTTGGCTGAGAAAAAATGACATCTCGAAGGCTTAAAGATGCATCTATATTCTATACTTCTAGAAAAATTGCTCATAAAGAATATTTTGGAATCATATTAATGATTACGTGGACTTTTAAAATGTCTACCACGCAGATAATTATAACGCATGACATGTATTGATTTCACCATTTGACCGTAGCTGTATAGTAGCAATTACAATGAATTAAATTGTGTTATCTGCTAAGTTTTTATTTTTGTGTTACGACGCCAAATTTCGTTTCGTAACAATCATACATTTTTGCATTGTAACGCAAATGGACAAAAAGAACAAAGCTTTTGTGTGTTTATACAGCAACCCATGGAAATTATTTTATTATTAAAATTATTTTTGTAGAGATAGGTTCAGCATGTCTAACTACTTCAAATTTTATTTCGACGCATGTCAGGTAGCCACTAATGTGGCGGCAAATTTAAAAGGTATAGCATAAATCGAGAAAAAGTGTGGTTAGATGACATATCTAAAAAAAAAATGCTCCAAATTCAATTTTGAGGTCACATAGAAATTCTTGTAAACATAAAAAAAATAAAATCGCAATTTTTCGAATATTTTTCAAATAAACTACATACATTTTCTCACTTTTAAAAGCTCAACGGAAGTAAAAAAATCTTGAAGATACGAGTGGATGAAGGTGCTATGTCGCATTTTAAAAACTGTTTTTTTTTTGCATGAATCAAGGTGTTTTGTACCCATCTTTCACATAGCACCATCGAAAATTCCAGCAATTCAAGAACACTAGAGTCTTGTGAATGTATGAAGGGGTTATGTTACAATACTTTTGAAAAAAAATTACATAAAAAACTTAATTTCTGAAAAAGTTTTTTATTTTGTAACATAACACACACTTCATACACTCATGTCTTCAATTATTGTCGTCGATACTTTAAAAAAAATTACTAATTCTTGGCTAAAATTAAAAAGTAGGTTTCTACTATGGCACAGGCTGTTACAAACTGTTGTTGTTTTACAAACATTTTTATCGTAAACTACATAACAACCATTACTTTTATTGTTTTTTTTATATATTTTTCACAAATAAATAGAAAGCAGAAGAAGGAATGCAGTGTTAATTCCTTAGGCCTCATAAAATCGTTGACTCCATCAAAAATATTTCAGTTGGTTCAGAAAACAATCAATAATAATAAACAATGTAAAAAAAAATAAGAATAGTTTAACGTTTATGAAACTCAATAAAAATAAATAAGGAACATTTAATTTAATCTAATTACGAGAACACCAGCTAATTAAGGACATTTAAATGAATAATAATAATATAAAGAAATGCAATTCATATCCTATCACAGGTATTATGGTCCTTTTAAGGGTTTTATTTTAAATTTAAAGCATTGTGTAATTGACTACTTAAAAGTTCTTTCCATCAGTCTTCAGATTTATAATTTATTAACTACATGTTTCGGTCTAAAATTTGACCATCTTCAGGCAGTCTAGAAGTAGTAAAAATGATGTAATTTACAATTAATTATTGATTTAAAATTAATACATAACCTAGATGCTTACAAATATCGTCAAACGCTACTGGATGGTAAAGCTAATCGCCCTCTCGTTTTGTATATCATCGAAAGTCAACGAGAGGGCGATTAGTAAGTATCTAGGTTATGTATTAATTTTAAATCAATAATTAATTGAAAAATTTCATCATTTTTACAACTTCTAGACTGCCGGAAGATGGTCACATTTTAGATCGAAACATGTAGTAAATAAATTATATGTCTGAAGATTGTCAAGAACTTTTAATTAGTCAATTATACATATCACCAATCATGGACCCACAACCAAATTAAAGCATATTTAAATTTATTTTATAACAGTTTCCAATGCTCGGATAAATCCTAATTCAAATGAAAATACTTCTTTAAATATGTAACTATTTATACCCTTTAATTTATTAGTGTACATGATTTTCTTGATTGACAAAACCCATTTAGATATTTTCAGTGAGGCCAGTAGTCTTGTGAGACCTAAAGTATGTATTGTCAACATTATTTGGTCTAATATTTACATAGTCTGTGGAGTTTCAATATATTAGAGCAATTAAATAGAAGATAAATCGAGCACTGTGAGATATACTGATAACTAATACGAAATACCAATAACCTTCAGTCTCACAAATTCTTTAATCTTCAAAACACAATGTACATTGCATTAGCTATGCTAACATCAGGTGTACATACAAGTGTATTGTCGAATACCAAATACAGTGTGTTTTGACGATTAAAGAATTTGTGAGACTGAAGTTTATTGGTATTTCGTGTTAGTTATATTAGAGCAAGTTATGAATATATAAAATTTCAAGATGAATCCAGTCACCGCTTGTTTAACAATCTCCATCAAAACACCTTGACATTCCTTATTGTTAGCGCCGTTTTCGTAGAAATCGAAACCCAACAGCTGTATATAGTATACCAACCCGAAATAACCAGAGCGTGGCCTATAAGCAAAGCAACGATTATCTTCGGGTCTCGGACACCTTGCGAAGACCTCAAGCGCATCTGCCTCTCGCTTTTGCGAACCCGATTTACACAAAGCGGATTTCTCGAGCGCTTTACCTGTTTTACCAAATTAGATTTGGGTAAACGCAAAAGCGTAGGTTAAAATGCTATATTTAACCGCTTTTAATAAATTAAACAACTGTGCCGAAAAGATTGAGCATAAATTCAGATTCCCTTACGAGATACCACCGCTATACAAGGAACGTAAACGAGTCCCAAAGACCTAAATACTTCAACATCAGATTCAGCCGTAATTTATCGCGCTGGGAATTTGCATAATCGCTCCTCGTCACGCATTATGTGCGTGAGCATCGGTCTTCGTGAATTATTCATTGCAGAGATACCTCGGTATCCCGCGCAGGTAAAAAGGTAATTATTTTGTCTTCTTCCGAATATTGTATTTTCCTAATCGCAACGTGATTATGAATGTTATTCGATGTTCGTAACAAAAGCATGTTTTGTTTTCAGATTCTTTCGTGAACAGTCAAGAATGGACGTTGTCGCGTTCAGTTCCGGACTTGCGTTTGGGCATAGTGGGGTCGCTGTCGTCGGGAAAGTCCGCTCTAGTCCATCGCTACTTGACCGGCTCCTATATGCAAGAGGAGTCGCCAGAGGGCGGTCGCTTCAAGAAAGAAATACTAGTTGACAATCAAAGTTACCTGTTGCTCATAAGAGATGAGGGCGGTCCTCCTGAGTTACAAGTTAGTATATTTTGTTGATCATTGTTTAAATATATATCAATATCTCCAGATTTGATTAATTTCTAATGTTAAAAATGAGTTAAATAATATGTTAGAGTTCGTAACCGTTTGGTGAAGATACTATCTTGAAATTGTGGCTTTCAATTCAAGTTTGTTGGAAATGATCAGCTAAGCGCATACATTATACATTTATGTTTACCGCGTTTGCTGCCAATACTAACACATACAGGATGTTTTCAAACATCGTTTAAAGATTTTAAGGGCATGTAGTACGATCGAAAATAAGGTTAAAGTCATACTAAACATATGTCCACAAATCAACCGTTTACGAGATAACAGCGAGTGTTCCTAGTAGTACATGGATATAACATATCCCAGTAAACAGGTGTTTATTAGCTATTGTTTTATTACAGTTTAGTTTGACGTTTTATGCAATTTGTAGCAATTACAATGGTTGCGTATTCTAATGCTGAAATGACCGATTTGGTGTTCATGTACGGTCGTGCTAATGGGAATTCTTTACAAGCACGTCGCTTCTATGCTGAAACGTTTCCTGATCGTCAACTGCCTTCGCATGTGATGTTTCAGACGGTGTTTGAACGACTAAAAGAAACTGGTTCGTTTGAGAAGCGGTCTTGTGATATTGGACGGCAGAGAATAGCATGTACTCCACAGATAGAAGATCGAATTTTGAATATCATTGATGAAAATCCCGAAACTACTATTAGAAAAATTTCGGATCAAGTGGGTGTAAGCAGCAATCTTGTTTGGAGAACTTTTCATGAGCAACTCCTATACCCCTACCATATCCCGCGGGTACAAGCTCTTACTGCTCTGGATTATCAAGCGAGAAGAGCTTTCTGTGAGTGGTTTTTGCGAACAGCTGCTGATCGGCCAGATTTCACTGATGAAGCTGGTTTTACTAAAAATGGAATATTTAATTTCCACAACAATCACGTTTGGTGTGACGAGAATCCTCATGCTACCGTTGAAGCCAGGCACTAGCAACGTTTCTCTCTAAACATCTGGTTAGGCATGATAGGGGAACGGTTGTTAGGACCGATTGTTTTGCCACAACGCTTAACAGGTCCTGCATACCTCGAGTTCTTGGAAAATACTTTACCTGAACTTTTGGAAGATTTACCTATAAATCTAAGACTGAGCCTCCGGTTTATGCAAGATGGAGCTCCACCGCACTTTACGCGTGCTGTTCGGGAACATCTCAACAATGAATTTCCTGGGAGATAGGGCGAGCAGATCCCATTGCTTGGCCTCCAAGGGCTCCCGATCTAAACCCGTTGGACTTTAGTATCTGGGGTTATTTGAAAAGTTTAGTGCACGCAACACCGGTAAACGATCTTCCAGAGTTGCGCGAACGAATAGAACACTGTTGCCAGATAATACGAGAAAAACCCCTTGTTTTTTGAAAGAGGGCGCGCTTCTTTTGAAAGCAGATGTAGATCCTGTGTCGAAATGGAAGGACGTCATTTTGAATATCTTCTTTAGTTATAATCTATTTTATGTTAAAATGCAATAACATCTTAATAAAAACCGCTAAAGCAAACTTATTCTGCAATTGCGATAAAATCGCTGTTATCTCGTAAAGAGTTGATTTGAGGACATATGTTTATTATGACTTTTAACCTTATTTTCGATCGTACTAAATGCCCTTAAAATATTTAAACGATGTTTCAAAGCACCCTGTATATAGTTAATTACTTTATTATACATTCATTTTTTTCGACATTATGCACAGAGAAAAATGACTCTTTAAATCAAAGCAATATGAAGGGTACACGGGAATAACGATCAAAGTCCATTTTTTGTGAAAATGAGATAAGGGTGCCATTTTGTAGGAAATTCTGAGTATTATAATAATGCGCGTTCAAACTATTTCAAAAACGGTCGTAGTCCGTAGAAATCAAAGTTGCTATAATGTAGTTTCGTTTTAAACCTTTAAGTGTCAAACTTTAAAATTCATTTATCTCTTAATGTATGAATACGGACTTTGATCGTTGTTCCCGTGCACCCTTCATATATCTTTGCCACTACCTAAAAGAACCACTTTCTTCAGTCAATACATATTTCTTACAATTCAAAATGGCACTATTTCAATGAAAGAAATGCGTGCTGAATATCTACTAACTGAAAAAAATTGTTCTTTTAAATAGGAGTAAAGAAATATTGCTTTGATTTAAAGAATTCTTTTTACCTGTGCGCAAATACGCCTCATGTGGTTCTGTTACCTAAGACTTCGAATCCACAATCCCTTAGGTATCTTCGGCCAATAAGCGTGTTGCCTATACTTTCCAAAATACTTGAGAAACAACATTTACATTCTAATAACATTTTGTGTTTGTTGCAATCTGGTTTTAGAGCTGATCATAGTTACGCAACGGCCCTATCAAACGTGGCTCATGATATTTTTCTTAGCCTAAAAAACGGACAAGCTGTAACCTTGGTATTGCTTATTATTTTCAACGCATTCGATGACATAAATTGCAATATATTGCTGTCTAAATTGCATTACATATGGTTTAGTAAAAATTTACATGGTAGATTTCAAGCTGTACGGCTGTCTGGTGAAATTTCGTCGTTTTTGCCTGTTAAGTGTAGGGTACCGCAGGGATCCACCTTCGGTCCTCTATTGTACACCATACACCTATACGTCTAAAGACCGTTTTACACCTAGCTATTTATTGCGCAATTTATTGGCCAATTTAAAATTTTACGTGTAAAACACGGATTAAATCGATGTTTTACACGTAAAATTTTAAATTGGACAATAAATTGCTAGGTGTAAAACGACCTTAAGATGAATTTTATATATTAGAACTGCAATTTTCACTAACGTATCGGATACTTTTGCAGCTTGTTAACATATAAATCACGATCTGCGAATATTAGTTGAATATTCACGTACGATATGTTTGCGGAATAATCCTTCAAAAGCTACTGTGTTAATATTTAGCAAAAATGTTTTGATTGAGATGTATGGTATTGAATTACCTAATTAATTGACGAAGCAAGGAACTTAGGGGTTTGATTTCTCGTATAGACCTGCGGTTTAAGAAGCATATTATTGTTTGCGTTCAAAACACCTCAACGATGGATTGAAAATGATTCACCAGCAAACGCATGTCCTTAAATAGAGAAATTGAAACAATATTAATAAATTCGCTGGTACTAAGCTATGCTAATTACTGCAACAATACTGAAATAAATGGAATATTATTTTAATATCAATCAATCAAATGAAAATTAATTTCGGTATTTAAATTTTTATTAGGCAAATGAATTCCACAGGATTTTAAATAAAGTTGTTATATTTCATAAAATCTATTTAAAAACGGATTAGTCACCTACAATAGTAATTTTAGCCCACCCGTCATTGTAGGAAGTATGCCTAATGTTGATGAGCAATAACCACAATCGCGCAGACAAAATAAAATTAGATGAGACAAACATCCATGCAAATTACTAAATAATGATAATATTAACGACAATTATATCAATTTGAAGCTAAACCTTTATCTGATTCATACGCTAATATACGTACAATTACCTCAAAAAATTATGACCGCGGTTGGCAAAACGAATTCGTAGACATAATTCTAACATATCTACTTTAAACGCAATGCCATCGTAATCCGCGACGCAATGAGCTATCCTCTCGAAAGATAATACCCTTTACGGAGCCCACTAAAGATGCCGCCCAGAGTTAGTAGTTGCCGGCAAAGGATTTTATACAATAATTCTGATTTCCATTCTCTTGTTTACGTCGTTTGGCATTTATGTCTGATAGATTATTTTATACATCCATATTAAGAAATTCTTGGTTTCAGTAAATTTATTCCTTCAAATAATTATACAAGAACACATTTACACATTTTAAATATTTGCACAAATTATGCCACCTGCCAGTAATCGATGGCTAAAATAAACAACAAAAGAAAGGTATACATGCCGGCAATCGTTCCGAAAGATAATCCCCTTGATGTTATGCGACAAAGATGCCGCAACATTTTCAGCTAGATTTAAATTCGCAGTGTTTTGCTTTATAGTTTCCGCCGAAGAATTCAATAACAAAATAATCTTAGAGTCTATAAAAGCGTAAGGCTGGTAAAGTAAAGGAAATATATCTTTATCTATGTTTCCTTGTGGCTTATTTTCCCTATGTCATCTTTTTCGTCTTTTTCCAGTCGATAGTACATTTTAATTGGAGAGTATAGCGCCATAATAGCAAATGCTGAAGCTACGACTGATGCAGGCAGATATTCTCAATAAAGTTAAAGGTATTTTTTACGCCTGGATTATTACAATAATTTTGCAAGTAACTAAAGAGATTTAAATCAAAACTGTATATTTACACTGTATTATTTTAAAATGTGAATACAAAAGTGTATCATTGCTTTTTGTTAAAACTCCAGTCTGATTTTTGAACAATTACAACTATGTACAATTTTGCGTTCTGTACTTGTAACGCGGCATAAAATTTGTTTTCAACGTTACACGAAAATTGTGCTTAAACAGGTTAAGAATTTTGAAAAAAAAATCTTCTGTTGCATCAGGACAGTGTTTGTTTCCGATGTTGCTGACTTTTCCTGTACGTTTAACAAATGGCAAACGTCATTTAAAAATAATTTATTAACAATTATATTGAAGAAGCTGTCAGTATGAACAGCGAAACGTCGAGCGAAAGTTTTGACACACGGCGAAACCCGCAAGAAGCTGTTAGTTATAACAATTATATTCAATATACAGATTATGGTATCTTTGTTAGGACACATGTTCACTTAGATGTTGTTCTAGTACTGATATCTCAAATTCATATACAGAAGTCTTGTACTATTACATCTTATACCCCGTATAATAGTAATATTGTGTAATATAAATATGAGAGAATACCCAGTTTATTGTACCTATGGCTATTGCTAAAACATTTGCTGCCAAATACACTCTCCAACTACTTTAAGCAATATCTTAAGTGTCAAGATTATAATCTAAACTGTTATATTCACATCGCAAAGTAAATATATCGAATAATCTTATCGAATTGCATTGATAGATTGATTTATAGATGCATAGCAAGGTTACTTTAAAAACGAAGTTATTGTCAAAATATTGTAAAATAATGCGATGATTTTATTGTAATACATGATACATTTGGGTTTAATGTTCTCTATCTCTTTCCATGTCGTTTTCATCAGCCACAAAAGTGGTCAAAAATCCGCATTTTACTTATAAATTTCTTATTTCTGAAAATAAACTCAACATCAGTGAAATCAACAAATTATGTTGCTTCTGATGCAATTAACACTATCTACAATTTATATTTAACATGGGAATTTTTATAGACAAACGTCATCCAAATGTATAAAAGCCTAGGGCTTCACGACTATATTTGAATGCCACACCAAGAGGAAAATTTTCATTTTCATTTAGAGAGAAAGAAAGAAAAGCTAATTTTCCAAAAAAATATATTTTCCAATCAAAACTTAAAAGTTATTTATTCTAAGTAAATAATTATACTAAAATAGACAGGTTTTACATTTCTTAAAGGCAAGCAATATTTCACTAGAAACTTATTAACTTCGAAGGAAATTAACATTTTTTCAATAGAGAAAGAACGCGATACAAAAAACGCTGTAATAATTTTAGATCGATGGCAGCCACACAGAAACAAGTATTCATTATAAAAAGAAAGATTGACAAAAAATAAAAGAAATAGGCATTGTATGCATAGCCATAATTGCAAATATTGACTCATGTCATGGGATTGGCATCAATCACTTATTAGTTATTAACTACATATTTATTTTATTTATAATATTTATTAATACAATCTCCTATGAGTGATAGGAGAGTACTTCCTTAAGAATTATCGACTATTATTAGATATCGTAGGTTCGAACCCCGCCTTGAACAATTACAGTAACCGGTTTTTTTTTTCTAGGGATGTAATTGTGATTAGAAGAGATATTTGTGTCTGGGGAGGTGCTTGTAAGCATTGAGCTTTATCTACAGCTCTTAAAAATATCTAGAAACAGTTTTTTTTTTTTAATAAGAAGAAACAGAATCTTTTATTAAACTAACACGTAAACTTCCACGATCGTTATCCACACTATACTCTGCTTAATTTCCGGACGGGAACCACGTCCTGGATCTGCATCTAACCAACGTTTCGTCAAAAATCGCAAGATATGTCTTCAGGCTGTTACTGCTGTCACTGCTGTTAAAGTTTAAAGTGAACAGCAGTAGAAACAACCCTGAAGATTTTAAAGCTTTATTTCTTGACCATATATATAATTTTAATTTCTTTTTCTCTTGGTTTTTAGGTCGTAAATATTGAAAACATGAATGAGTACTACAACTTTTCGCTTTATTTCAAAGCTTTTTCAAGTATATAAATATAAATGTAAAAAGTGTAAAATATAAATTTATAATATATAAATAAAGCGAAACGTTGTAGTACTCATTCATGTTTTCAATATTTACGACCTAAAAACCAAAAGAAAAAGAAATTAAAACCCTGAAGATGTTCCTTGCGTTTCTGGACGAAACGTCGGCCAGAAATAAAACATCCAGGACGTGGTTCCAGTCCCAAAGCCAAACAAAGTAGGTATATACTATCTTGTAGTATTTGTATTGATTTTGATACTTAATGTATACAATATTGGTTTGCAGCAAATGTTTTTTTTTAGGATGGAATAATGTCTATATCCCGAATTTCATTCTCTGTACCTCTATAGGAATTAATTTAAGAAATAAGTGTACTGAGATGTATACTTAAATTCGATAAAAAAAAATCATGTGAATGTAATTCTTATTAATATCTGTAATCTTATCGTTCCTTGATCTGATATATCACAGATACTATTTTAATTAACAATATTTCCCCTAGGTATCTCAATAAATAAAATTAATTACTTTTGTATTGTATCCGTTCCGTTTGGTATTTCTGTGTTTTTTTTATACAGAATAGCAGAACTTTTTGCTTTTTGTTTAATTTTCAGTATTTATTATTTTATTTATTATTAACAGTAAAAATATTTTTTGCAATTGAATCATTGACGCATATCAAGTAACATTTATCTAGAATTAACCCAAAAAAACCTCTTTTTAACACCAAAATGCGTACGAGTTAATTTAACCACAAAGTTGTGTGGCCGTAAAACATTAGTTATCACTTGCATCTTTTTATTAATCCATAGTCACTTTAAAGTATTTTGTTGTACTACCCTTCATAAAAAGGTATTTTTCTCACCGAATACTTCGGTAAAAAGATGATTTCCGTCACCATTCAAAGAAGATTTCATAATATTAACTTTCCCGATTGCTTCCTCAACAAATTACACCCTTCATATTTGAGGGTGAATCCAAATTACGCGGATCAAGTGATCCTACGATTATTTCTAATTTTAGGTTTATATCAAATCCTCATTCAAACTTATCTTATGCTTTTCATCCAACACGCGAAGATTTCACAATTCACTCAATATGCATTGGAAGAAAACAGAGAAAAGGGGGAGATCCAGACTAGGCATTATTTCAACCCCTATTTGAGGGTCGTGCAAGTCTACTTACATTAATAACGAATCACGTATACGCAGGTTGATTGAGGCGACGACGCCAGAGCGTCGCCAGTCCATGGCGCCTATACGTAAGTATGCGCGATTGTTAAAACTGATATCATTCACATAAAAAAGGCAGGACAGAAGGGGAGGGGAGTTAGCTAGGGCCGCTGACTGCGATTATTGCCTCGGATTACGTCTGGGTTTATACCGACGAAATGCCAATTTGGTAAGCAGTGCTCGTACTTTTCGCGTCTAGTTTTCTAATTAAGAGCTTTATTTTTGTTTTTGATAAAGAAACTCCGCACCGACCGGATTGGAAAAGTTTTAAATGAATTCGTTGTATAGCGGTTTGTTTGAGGGATTCGGGCGGAATAAATATTTCGAATTGTAGGTAAAAAAACTAATTTCGTGTTCGTAAATTGCCTTTTTCAACCAGGGCTGAGAGGAATTTCGATTTTCAAACAAAAATGCAATTTACAACCGGGATTTAACATTCTTCCCAATAAAACTGGCTTTATTAAAATTTAAAAATTTTTCCCATTATTTCGAATAAATTAGGCTTCTCATCAAAATTCTCATCTCTTTTTCTCTTGTTTCGTGCGAAATTCTCATATACGGTCAGAGGGAGATAAATTATTCGGGACCGCATGTTTTCTCTTGTTGTCATACACAAAAGGCGAGACGATCCCTGGGGTTTATTTAAAATTTACGGCGTCCCAGATAACCGGTGATGTGACGAAAACTTACGAGACTAATAAAGACATTCGGCAAAATCTACACCAACCGCTTTTCGTACCGACAATATTTCAGCTGTCACGACAAAGGCGAATGTATTGTCCCCAGAAAACGTGAAACGCTGTGGGTTTGTACTGCAAATTGCTATCAGATCATTAATTACATCTCGAGAGTCCCATCTTTGTTTTCTGTTTTTAAAATAAAAACCAAGAGTAATAATAATAGACATACTACGAAACATATTGATTATTTTGTTGTAGTTATCAGAGTTTTGTAAATTAATTGGAAAAGCATTTATTGCCCTGTAGTACGCGAAGATTATTTTGCTCTTGTTCCATTTCCGATGCACTCAGAACAGCAATTATTACCGTCAACAGGTAATGAAGCTGAAATTGCATTTGTGTTTATCTGATTCCATGCAGCTTCAATTATTGCTCTTTGAATCTTAGCCACCTAATGGCATTAACTTTTTTTTGCTTCATATCTGCGCCATCTGCCGGGTTTGAAGAAACTAATGTTTGAAGCCGATAAAAAACATTAATAAACAGATGATGTAAATTGTTTAATATTTATTCCAATTCACTCATAAAATGGTAATTTACATTTAAATTGGAACGATTGCAAAATGTACTATATTTTACCTATATTATTTAATGTTGCGAGAGAGCATACAAACTTGTCTTGAAAATACAGCACATTATTTGTATTGACCTTGGAGTGGACTAACCTTGAATTATCCTTCTGAATCGACGATACGGGTCTACTATGACGGATGATCAGGGAAATCAGGAATCAAGAATGGACTTATGGGAATTTTCTTCGTAGAAAGTAAATATAAATAACCTCTGATATTAAATCAGCAAATAATCGAAAATTGATTAGGATACAAATTAAAACTGGTTTCAAAATAAGGAAAAAATACTTGATTTTTATCATATCTGTGAAGCGTCTGTTTAGTTCATAACCAGATTGTTTAAAAAACCCACATCCTCTGATCGTCTGGCAATGATGAACAATTGACATGAGGCTTCGAGATTAATGAATCAGAACAACCTTTTCAGTAAATTTCCATTTAAAATACATAGAGATGAAAATCAAGACATTTATAATTGGAAATAGGTAAAAGTTAAATACAAATACAATTTATTTAGGTTATTAGTTAATTTAGATATAATAAAATCGCACTTTTTAATATATACAAATTCTAAATGATGTCGACATTACTTTAATTATACCTGCATTCTGATCATACTGTTTAAGTTGCCTAATTTCCCTTGCTTATACACTTGATAATAAAGTTAAAATAGTTTTCATTACAATACGTAATCTTAATGCAAAGAGCAAATATCAGCAGAGCATATAGAATATCATAAGTATAACCTGCATAAAACAAACTATAAAAATATATATAGGTACTGATATACATATCATTAAAGATACCTTCTGTCTATTATTGAAGTTGTTTATTAATTAGTTAGCAGAATAAATAAAAGATATCAATTTTGTTGAATCAATGTGTTTATTTTCTTTAAAATTAGAATATATGTACCTCATAAAATTGGTACATCTATGCTGGAAACCCTGCTTATTTTAATTAGACGTTGCCACTAAAATCATTTAGGTTTCCGTTTCCTAAATAACCGTAGATCTCCGTGCGGATTACGAAAGGAATGATTGCTTAAATTATTTCCACAGTTGACCCAGCACCCTTCCAGTCTACAATATATTTCAACTAGGAACTGAAGAACTTTTGCCGAAACCGGAAAACATGCAGTAAAAAAAAAATACCATTTTTAAAATAATAATTGAAAAGTATTCTTTACCCATTTCAACTGTCAAATTTACCCAATTATGGACGTAAGATCACTAGAAAATATTCCAACTACTTTTCTATAAATTACACTTAATTGGTTCCTTCCTTACCCCAGTCATTATTATTTTTTATATTGGAAATGCGGAACTTAAAATTTCGTTAAATGTGGCACGATAATAAAAGAAATTCTACCACTACTGTAATGATATGAACACCAACAAATTCGCTTGGATATATTTAGCGGCTCAAATATTTAAAATAAAATCAAGAATCCTTAAAATACATTCAACCCTAACGTAAACAACAACCTAATTCTAATGGAACAACGCACAGATGCCGTAATACAATATACTAGCTCATACAACTCAACAACTTTTTTAAATAAAAACTATATTAAATAAAACTATTACAACGATACAAGGTAAATAGAAGGTTGGAATGTGTTACATGCTATTTGGGAACGATGAAACCAAAAGTCTTTCGCACCTGGCGACATCTGCCGCGCTCGAAGAAACTAATAAATATGGTTTTTGTTAGATTATTTAAGTGTCCTAAGCAATGAAAAAATATTTTTGAAATCTTAAGGTACATTTTCACTTTCTAGTCCATTTTTATGATTTTTATTTCTTTAGTTACGTAATGTACTTATAGAAAGCAAATATCAAAAATATGTGGTGTAGAGTATCAGTCCCCTGTTTTCTATTTATTTTGAAAAATAATTACCTTATTTTTGATTGTTTTTTTTTTCTAATAAATAAAAAAAAGAGTCAGCATTTGATTTTACTAATATACCTATTCTTAACTTAAAAAAAAG
Source organism: Protaetia brevitarsis (assembly GCA_004143645.1). Classification (NCBI taxonomy): domain Eukaryota; kingdom Metazoa; phylum Arthropoda; class Insecta; order Coleoptera; family Scarabaeidae; genus Protaetia; species Protaetia brevitarsis. Next base: position 2,455,620 of record RXPK01000172.1, on the reverse strand, counting down.
AACTGTAAGTCATAAAAAAAAATTGGGTACCCCATTATAATTATTTTTTTTTTCGCGAATAATTTATGTCGCTCTTAAGACTATATAATATTTCTTATAGCTTCCGAAATATTTAGAGAAATTTAAAAATCCTGCACACCTTTGGAAGGCCCTGAAATTAGCCAATTCATCAGATGTATGTAATTTCACCCAAATCTGAATATTTTCCGTTACAGGTGCATAAAATAAAAAATATTTTTAATTTTAAAAATTTTGTATTTTAGAACAAGCAATTTTACGAAAATATTTCTTTTTTCGGAAAAAAATTGCCCCTAATAAAAAAGATTTTATAGTTGTAAGGCCAAAGCCTCTCCTTACCCCCATCTATCCAATGGGGGAATGTTTAATATTCCTATACATTGTTATCCAAAAATACCTTTACTTTTTTGCTTATGTTTGATCCTACTACCTATCTGTCTGTTTTAATTATTTTTTTTTGCGCTTTAAATCCATTTGGAACTAACAAATGTTTGTATAGGCCATCTGCTTAAGCAAAGCCAAGTACCCGCTACGAAGTTAAAGATTAGTCTGATGAAGATCAGAAATTCTCGATCGTATTTTGCCATCTTGAAGGCAAATACTTTATCAAATGTTGGCGTCAGAAAGCTACTGACTACTATATATATACGCCGTATATACGCCACCAATATATACTTGTAGCCCTTAATTTTGGTTTAGGAACATGAATAAAAACAAATTAAATTAATGCAACAAACAAAGTCTTATATTTCAGTCGGGTCTAGTAACATTTTAACAAGCCATTTTCGTGATTTTACAATTTCATTTGATTGAGAGTCAAGTTTCCGCGGAAGAAGGTGTCTGTGTCGTGCTGTCTAAGACCGACCCATGAAGATCCATCTGAACCTTGTTCAATAGCCCCAATCAAAGCACGTCCGAATGTCTCAATTCTAAAATCAATTAATTATCTATCACACTGTTTTTTTTTTTTATGTCAAATCATTATTACTCTTACCCAGAGTGGACTTTAAGGTCTGAAATATTGCCGATAGTTTGAACCAGGTTGTTGGTCATGAGTCCTGTGAGCATATCAGTGCGCGAGCAGCCGATGTACAAGCTGATGACTCTAACATTGTTCCTCTCGTACTGGACTCCTCCCGTCAATCCGGCCAAAGTGCCGACGTTCGAGCCCAAGGAAACCACTGAATTGATGTTGATAACCACAGCCTCATTGTCTAATTTGTATTGAGGGAGATAGACGTTTACTGCTAATTTGGTGCTGCGCATAGCTGTGAGCTGAATAAATACATCGTTTTAAAGTAGAAGATAATTCCTACCGAAAAATTTTACTTACCATGCCAATATGCATGCTTCTGTCTATGTCGCCCTCATCTACGACTCCAATATTGTTGATAACTATATCCAAGCGGTTAAATAGCTTGATGGTGGTAAGGAAAACATCTGGAAAATTACTGCACGTTATAAAGCTTCGATTGTTTGAAGTGTAGAGTACCTTCGAGTTCTTTCGTGATGGTAATATCTACCTGCAGGAGAGTTACTCGCATTTCTCCAAATTCATCTTTAAGCTGTTGTACGGCTAATCTTCCACGATCACTGATTGGTTCAGCAATGACCACAGCCTAGAGGAAAAATTCTTCGCACCAAAATTTCTTTAAAAATCGGAAGCATCTTACCTTGCACTGGTTGATCAATAATTGCCTGGCCAACTCGACTGTGAGGCCTCTGCCGACACCAAGGATGAGCACGACTTTTCCTTTGATCTGGAACATTTTCTTGGGTAGATGATGCTTCTTGGGGCTTCTTGCTTTCGCTTACTTCACCAAGTGTGCCTGTGACAACTCCTCGGCAACCTTTTATACCTATTGCTATCAACGCGACGGTAATTAATTTTGTTTTCTTCTATTTTTTTTATTAGTGGCCTGATGCAATTTTATCCCGAATTGCTTACATTGTAAATTGTTATTGAATTCGCTTAGCAAATTAATACTATTTATGAAAATTATCGTGTTGTACGAAGATAATTTTTAACGGTTCAGTAAGGGCATTCAATAAATAAAGTCACTGTTGTTATGAGAAAAGTACAATTATCTGATAAATTCTTGTTTATTTATTTATAATTGTTTACGGTCAATGCAGTAGGTAATTTAATAATAATAATAGCGGTTTATTGGCAAGAAAACAAAAATTTTGAAATTAAGTGCTAGAATCACCGAAAATAGAATTTAATATTAAAATACTATTAACAGGTTTTCAGAAAATGGTCCTGTTTAGTTATAGGAAAGTTAAAGGTACTATAGATGAACTGTATGAGGATGGTTGCATCTAAATAAAGAGAAGTGGATTTTCCGGGACTTTTCATGTATCTCCGGAATCATTCGGAATATATATTAATTTTTTTTTGTATATTTTATTCATCTTTAAAATGCGCAACTTGTCCCTGATTTAACCGACGTACATTTTTGGAGATAGCTATAGTGTCTAGTGGCGAGCCTGTGTATAAGTAACCCATCAAAAGTATGAGTTTATTTTGAAATTTTCTTAATTAAGGAGTCCGGCGGACATTTGAACAAAAATGGGAAACTTTCTTTTTATTCGTGATAAAAGTTTCTTCATCATTGCAAATTTAAAATGCACCTATCAGAGTACAACTATCAAATTTGGACTTTGAAGATAATAATTGTAGACGAATCATTATTGTACATGTCAAACCCAGGTAGTATCACTCTGCAAATATGCCTACAATTAGTGTTCATAATAAACCTAAAATAAAAATTGTTTTAATACATGGTGATGAGTATCTATCATACATACTAACTTGTCGAGAAACGCCAGATACTTTGAATGCAAGACATCCATACAAAAATATCGATTATTCAACTGCGGCAAAAATTCTTAGAGGTTTTAAGCAATCCGGTTCAGTGCAAAACAAATATATCGAGTAGCACACAGAAGAAATGTAACAAGTAATTAATGGAATTAATTGAATATTGTCCTATCAGTTCTAGAGAATCCTAAAATGTCATTGTCTCAAAGCCAAACAGGCTTGACCGTTTCAGATCACGCAGATGAGTAGTTAAACGACATAATTTCAAATCATACAAGCCTCGCCTGATCCGCACTCTCAAGGCGAGAAATTTAGATGCTCGATAAGATATTGCTTTTGGGTTTTAAGGACAAGTTGAAGGCGACCGAAATTTTTCCAAAAAGACAGCGTTTTTCTAAATGCTAGGGAGTTACTCAGCCAACCTTTGGCCTGTGAGGTCTTCTGACCTTTTTTCGTGTGAAGATATTTGGAGGAAATGGTTCATATCGGATGCATAGGAGTTTCCAAAAAGATAGCGTTTTTCTAAATGCTAGGGAGTTACTCAGCCAACCTTTGGCCTGCGAGGTCTTCTGACCTTTTTTCATGTGAGGATATTTGGAGGAAATGAAGCATATTAGGTGCATAGGGGTTTCCAAAAAGACAGCGTTTTTCTAAATGCTAGGGAGTTACTCAGCCAACCTTTGGCCTGCGAGATCTTCTGACCCTTTTTGATGTTGGGATATTTGGAGGAAATGGTGCATATAGGGTGCATAGGGGTGCATTCAGAGAGTTAGAGCATCTTGAAGAAACCATTGCTAACTATATCCCAACAATAACTCCCCAAATGTTGAAAAATGTGCGTCAGGAAATACACAGAAGAACAAGAAGGTGCATAGAAACCCACTATTTTCTATGCACCTTCTTGTATGTAGAGCAAAACTGAGCAGTTCTTTTCATACTCTGGTTGACACGCGAGCATCAACCAGAGTATGAAAAGAGATCATATATACGACAAATGTAAATTTGGTATTGTTGTACGTCGAATAGGAAAATTACATTAGATATATCATTAAACGTCATGGTGCGCGATGGGAGGGAATGGAAAAGACTAGACTTGCTTTTACCATGTGCACCTAAAGCAGTGAACGTACGCAAGGCAATTGAAGAAGGACATACACCTTCTAAAGATCTCCACTGACCTTCAGCTGTGAAACCCTCAAAGAATCAAATATTGATCAAAATAATGATTTACTTGACTAATTCACCGACTGTGAGTAAACCTTTTCTGTCCGATAATAACAAGACCCAGATGTTGTTTCTCCAGTAAGACGTTCTAATAGAATACCTTCCGTTAGATTGAATTTGTAATTGTATTAAAGTTACTATAAATGTTATTAAAAGAATTGTTTTGTAATCATGTTAGGAGGGAAGGAGATATATTTATTATTTTAAATGTACCGCATATTTTAGTTGAACGTTGTAGTTAAAGAGAGTGGTAGAACTGTAAAGCAGAGAGAGAAGCAGGGAAAACAGTGGGAGTTGTTCTAAAATGTTCGAGAATTTGTAAGTCTCTTTGTAAGATATACCTCTTTTTACTTGGGAAAATAAACCTATTTTCTAACAAGTATTGAGTTTTCATCAATACGCAACAGATAGTATTTAAATATGTAGTAACCGTTTGCATTCAACTAACTTGCTATTAAAAAAAAACCGCATCCTTTTTTTTGGACACGCAAAATTAGGTGTGTTAACTTTTTTTTTCAAATAGGCGGTTGTAAATTGGTATTTGGCATCTTTTCTCAGTTCCAATTCACTTTTATAAATAACCTTTATTGATATTTTACAAAATAACTGATGACCAACTTTGACATTTTATATTTCAGTAACAATTTGACACTTTAATTTTGATAGGTGCGTTTTGAATTTGAAGTGCTATTTGCGTTTTGAATTTTTATTCCTGATAAAAATTTCTGAAATATTAATCATAAAAAAGTGTCCAACTTTCAGGTAAAATATATGGTTTTTGCTTGAGTGAAATGAAGCTTTTACTCTAAAAATGTTTGATACGTTCATTTTTAAAGACAAATAAATTGTAAGCTTTAACCAGAGAGGATGTCTTTGCAAAAAAAACATTATCCTTTGATTCAAATAAATTCTCAGCTTGGGTATTTTGTTCAAGCTTACTCACGCTTGCTACGACAGATATCTACACAAAATTTACAATAAATTATTTAATTCATGTCCTAAATTTATTCTCATTGTTTTGAATTATTTGCCAATAGAGCCATATTTAATCGCACATTAATTGTTGATCAAGTATCATAATTAATCTAAGTTATTATAGAATTTTATCACAAACCTTATATCGCTTGCTTTTATAGCTACGAATCATACTCTTCAATATTTTAAATATTAGTATTTTGCTTATGTGCTTGCTTGTAAATTTAGATAATAGTGCTGACGTCTTATACAATTTTAAAATGTTTTGTGTTATTGACACACAACAGATGGTTGTAAACAAAAAAAAAAGAAAGTCATCTACAACACACCTTTAATTAATTTTACACACACTGATGGCTTTGCCGATTCTGGCACAAAATCTTGGGATTTTCAATGGGGGTAGAGTTCACATTTTATCCCGTCATAGATACAATATGCATATTTACATGTCACTTTGTGCTCGTAGCGACAGATTGAAATATTCTACCTGATATACATACCAGGTGTCCAGCCTAAGATGCAACGGTCCATAGCCGATTTATTATTGCTTTTTTGGAAAAATGTTTCAAATAAATGTTGGCTCGAATCATATTCTACACATTTTAAAATTAATTTCAGTAATGGCGGACTTCCGGTTGTAGCGGAAACAGATACTTTATTATTTTAAATGGAACACCCTGTATATTACTGTATTTTTGGATTCCTTGTTAAATTTAAATAACAATGCGTTAGGCATACATTGGGGCTAAGTTGTACCGTTTCCGAATTACATGACGTTTTTTCGAAAAAAAAATGACATTTGCAAGGTCTGCGGTGTTTGCAAATATCTCCGGAAATACAAAAGTTTGAAAGATGCGGTTTCCAGTTTTCGCTTAAAACAGCGAAACAGCACACGTCTTTTATTTTAAAATTGTTGCATTTGCATTACAGAATTATTAAATAGGGCTCTGTAATTTTCGAACTCCAAAATCATGGATAACTTAATTTTTTTAAAATTGTATGGCATAGCAATTTTTACATAAATGGATGTAAAATTTGATTTTCTTTCGATTTTATACGAGTGTCATTGCGTCTATCTCCAAAGGTTTTGGAGATATTCGCGATTTTTCAGTTTTTCATGATAGATACGTATTGCGAAGCGCCGGCCTTCCCCTCGCATTTCACCAGGCTTGGGACTAATTAACAAAACAAAATAAGATTCGTCGGTAGTTTTAATTTTTTGTCGTTAATTTAATCGAATTATTGATAATTAAATAAAGCAATGTGTATATTTTTTAAGTTTTTTACAAATAATTATTAGTTACCGTACCCAAAAAACAGTACGTGATAGAAAAAAAGTACATAGGTGTTCTTATTAAGCGATTTGTATAAATAAATAAACAGGAAAAATTGAAGTGGGTACTTAATTTTTTTTAATTTGTAACGTAATGTAATTGGCTAATAAATAAATTTCAAGAAATTTATGCCTACGTGCAAGAATAGGTGAGGTTTAAAAGATTTTTGATTCTATTGAACATCATTTTTTTCGGTTTGAATGAAAGAAAAGCTTCTATCTGTGTACTTTTAGAAATTGAGTTTTCCGTTTAAGAATTAAAAAGATCTTTTCAATATTTCACTGCTTACAATTTTTTTTAGATTTACAATCAAGAATTGACTTTCTAAATTTCGTCATATATTTTTCATTCTCGTCTTCGACTACACTGTTGAAAATTTTAACACTTTTTTGACTAATTTAATAGTCAGGAGAGGTCCACACTCTTTTCGTGTTATTTTGTCGAGAACTATAGAAGTTTAAATTTGACGAGCAAAGATAGTCAAGTATTGTCTATTGCTAAGGGGTTATTTTGTTCAACTGACACGTGGAATTATAAAATACTTCTAGTCACATTTTATTTGATCTAGACTAGACAAATTTACTAGCTGTTTAAGTAAATGAATGCGATCTATTGGGTGTTTTAACACCATTTTCTAAACACAACGTCTTTTTAATATGCAACTCCTATTTCTTAGTGCTATAATATTCTCTCTTTAAGACGTTTTCTCAATTATAAATATGCAAAACCACTCAATCACAAGTTTTGGTTTCAACTAAACGTATCAATTTTAAAATGATTTTTTGAGAACCATTATAAAATTAAGTGAATGTTTATGCTATTTGATTCAAGTTTAAACTAATTGCGTAAATAGATGTTCCCAATACATCTTTAAGATGTTGAAATTTTTTATGCCCACTGGAATTAACGTTTAATAACACGAGGTTACACTTTGCAAGTCAGTCACATTTGGTGGTTTCTTTGGATATGTTAATACGGAGAATCAAACACGAAAACAGATACACGTGCAATGCAGGTGGTGCGTATAATGCAATACTGTATTAGAATAGGTGGGGTTTCTATATTTCTATCCGAGGGAAAAATTCTGATTGGTTGACGATTCTGAATGTCTAGAAAAATAGTCAATCCTCATATCTGAACAAAGAATTCACACGAAATTCTAGTAATTTCTGTTCTATTAAATACGCGTAGTCAACTCGTCTGGCAAAGTTTGGAAAAATCAACACTAAAATATTTGACTAGCGCAAAATTAACGCCAACACCGTAATATTTTCAACAGTGTACCTAAACTGTAAGTTAATGCTCTGCCTAATCCAAATGTTTCATCTTGAAGAAGAAATTCTGTTGCTCTTTTATAGGGGCAGAATATCTTTAAGTCATTCATCAAGACGTTGGCCAACTTTGGGACGAACTTCGCAACCTTCAACGCGTCAATTCTGAAATGCCGAACCTTAATCGTCTAATTTTTCTCTCATCTAACTGCCGGGTAATATTTTACCGTTATCGCAATCGTCGCCTATCCTCAGACGCCGAGGACACGCACCCTTTGCATCCCTCGGTACGCCTTTTTTTTCCGACTTCGTACCGTACAACATAGAAACACGCGCGCCTCCAGCCCTCCGTGCAAGAGAACGTGTTATCGATTGTACGCGGAGGTTTTCTACCGTTTCGGCCCCGTGTAAACAGGCAAGACAGAGATGGCGTCGCTCTGCCACCGCCGGCGGGAAACACAGGCATCGCGGTGGATGGCCGCGCGGAGTTCAGTGCCTGTCGAAGGGCCGGAAAGGGTTGTTGCACGTCCTCGCAGTTATACTTCAGTCTGGAGAGTCGTGGTGCGAGATTTTCGGGAGGAAAAGTTTCGACAAGCTTCGGAGGAATTTTTGCGTGAGTATTGACCAATCTTCACGACCAATTACTCTTATTCCAAGTATATATTTGGAATCTTGCCGCATTATTTATAGTTAATAAAGCAATCTTCCTTAAACTTTCCTCCAACTTACAACTGAACCGTCAACTTCAATTCCAACTTCCGAATATCTCGAAACTTCTGACATAATTACATCCCTATCTGGGTCTGCACTGTTCTGCAGTATCCTCCAGGATGTCTGGACGCTTGTTCCTTCGCATTAAGGCAACAGAAACATGTAATTCCCCTCTTATTCCGAGTTTAATTTAGAGCGCGCTCATATAACTTTATCCGATTCGAGAAAATAAATTGATTTCCGCGATACAAAAATTTATATTCATATTTCATGTTTCGCTGTTTTTTGACCTTTTTTTCCATCGAAAAAATTGCATGAGATTATTTGCCATTTAACAATAGCATAAGTCTCATTATTATGGCTTACAGCATTCGGTATATTACAATAATAACTTGTTTTAGCCATTGTTTTTTTATGCCTTCTCCTTGCACCTTATTAATATTTGGAGATTCAAAATTATGTAAATGCAATATCTTCAATGCACACCATTATTGAGACATAATAAAGTCTAAATTTACCGGGTATATCATCTTATGGTATGGGTCTATAACTTTTTTATTTATACAATTTTTGTAAATAAAATCAGAATTGTAGGATCTACTGAAAATTTGCATATATTTAATCTATAATTTCATATTTTCTTACTTCCGATTTCACCGAATATAAAAGTAAACCTGCGACATTTCAAATGAAACGCCTTGTACATTTTTGCATATTTGGATTGTATGTAAATTTTCTAATTGTGAAAATGTTTTTTTTGTTTTTTACACCAATTAGAACGTGACAAGGTATAGTTTAAAGTTGGAAGAGTAAATAAATCAGTAAGAGTACTTCCTAATTTGTTGTATGTAATAAAACTTGGTTTACAATTTAATTTCGCAACCAGTTTCGATCTATTTGACCTTATTTAGGCAACTAAAAAAATTACAGTCAATTTAAAAAGGAATTTTTGAGAATGGGTAAGATGAAAGCTTCATTTTTATTCTTAGAAAAACAGTTTAAAGTGGTTAGTTGGAAAATTCAACCGTTTCTCCAGCGCGACGCATCGTACACTTTAAAGGTTTATTCGTAAAGGCTTTTTGAATTCGTTCCGATTCAATGACACCAAACATTATATATATTCCTGTTAAAAAATGCTACCGTGTAGATATCTTTTATTTACAGTGCAATAATTTTACAGCTGTTGTTTGTGGCCAGTAACAGCATACTTTTTTTGTGACATATTATTTCTTTTGCTTACTACGGGATTATAAATTGTAGGAATTAGCACAATTTTTTCTTTCTTTAGATAGAGATGACGTTCTGTTTAAAAAATTAACTTTTTATGAAAAAAAATGTCAAAATACAGGTATTTTCAATTTTTGGTAACCATAGAAACGAAATCTAACAAGTCATACGTTTTCTGACTCAGAGAGACCCGAATATGCACAAATGTACGCACTGTTCCATTAATAATGTCAACAATAAAATATGAAGATATTACATGCCGAATTTTATCAAAAAATAAAAAATATATGTAAATGAAGATGTTATAGGCTGGGACCTATGAGCTGAGACACTCAGTGTAAATGCAATTCTCCGAAATTTTTTAATAATAATGCTACGATATTATATATATATATACACGCTTTAAAGCAGTTCACTACAAGTTTTATTACTACCGGACGCACGTTTCTATAGCAAAACTATCATCAGCAGCAGTAAAACTCAACTTCAAAACACTTAAAATTCAGTGTTACTACTGACAATGATAGCTTTGCTATCGAAACGTGCGTCCAGTATTGTAGAATTTGTGGTAGGATATTTTAAAGTGTGTAGTGGTGTCATCAATGCTATAATTGTGAATATTTTGTCTTCGATGTCATAATTATAATTTTGTTATTTTTTATTCCAAACAATTTACGCAATATATTTATATACTTTTGTCTACGCTTTGTTTAAGGAGGTCGGTACATAATTTGAATCTCATGAAGAATTACAGCGATCATTGCCAAGGGCAAAGGAACATTTTTGCAGGTTCTTGGAACCAGTGTGTTTCAATTTTTTTATCGATATTAAATAACGTTGTTCGAACACTACTTCGAAACACGGATTTTTTTAATTGAACAGGCAGTAAAAATATTTGTAGTCAGTTGAAAATAAACGCAAATAATGTACGTACCCTAGAGATTAAAAAAAAATGGTTGTACAAGAAAAACAAAAATTTAATCACGTCTACTGATTGGTAGTTTTTGTGACCGCGGTCCAAAATAATCATGTTTACTACAACGCGCTTCACTTAACCTTGATAGTACGGAACTTATGAGAAGTATACGCACAGTTGTCAAATCTCTTTGTCTAGGAGGCTTATTATTTATGTAGTTTAAACCTTTGATTGCTAAGATGTTTACATCGCAACGTTAGTTTGAAAAATCCAGAGAAGATAACCTTAATAAACACTTTAAGGTAACACATGCATAAACTAAGTTTATTAGTTTCACTGTTTAACCAATTAGTTTGTAACACACAATAAAATTGTAGGTCATTCTCCTGCAAAAGGGCAGCACTTGTACCTACACCGTATTTCATAAATCATAGTCTGTGATTCAGTAGTTCCGCTAATGGGTGTCTAAATCGTATTGCAAATTTGAAATTAAAGCTCGCACTATATTGTAGATTTAGTCATATATACATCAATTAAATAATGGTAGATTAATTTTAATGGTACCTAAATGTCATTTTAAAAAAAAAATATATTGATTTTATAATTATTAATGACAGCTGATTAACTAAAACAGCCTTATTGTATATTTCAAGCAATTTAAAATTAAAATTACGTTTTGCTATTATCTTATATGGCCCTAATTTATAGTCAGTAAGTGATTTCCATTATTTGAACGGCAAAAGTTGTAAGGGTATTGATAATAATACAAGTACTCTAGATTTAAATTTTTTATCAGAATATATATCTTTTTGACGTTTACATTATCAAGGTTTCAATTTATAGCAATACTTGGGTTATTGCTATTTCTAACGAAACAATAGTTTTTTATAGATTTAGTTTTTTAACAGATTTTTGTATCTATTGTTTGAGTTCATTCCAAAATTGCATGGCCTCGATGTCAAACAAAAGCTGCAAACATCAATCGATTTGATTGGAGACTTGAATCATCCAGCATTGTGCAACATATAAACTATACCGGACAGAAGATTTGATACATATAGAAAAACCTTGAATTAGTGAAGAAAGTACGATCACTTAAAGAATTAAACGCATACAAAACCATATATTTGAAAAAAATATTCAAATAATTGATTGAATCGGCAAGTTACATCCTTTCACCATTCAGTTTTGATTTATGTGGGTAGGATGGTTTACATTCGTCGCTAATTCTTGGTACTTAGAAGGGTCAAGTTTTAGGCATAGAAAAGCACTTGTAAACATGTTGATTACATTGCATGTTTAGGTAATAGATTTTTTCTTATTTTTACGTAGTTCATTCGGTCTTCACTTGATGATGAGGGCCCACGTATCTCCGAAACAATTGTCCGGATTTAATAAAATCTCGTGTGGTGCGGAGTGATCGGATATTTATATGTCTATCAATCGATTGATTATAAACCTACTTCTATAGTTGTTACTCTTTCATATAACAAGAGATACTATACTATACTATGTTATTTATTAACAATATTGCAAGCCTAATATATTGTCAAAAAGACTACATCACCGATGGGTGTTCTTCCTGTAGGCTTGTAAGTTGAATTCGTTTTCAATCTTCGTGGTCAACTTTGTATGTGAAGGCTTGAGAGGTTTCCATTAATAGATTTTGTCTTTTTGGACAAAATTACTTATTAATTATTAAGAATTTTGATGACACATTTGCCGTATGTAACAAATATTTTCAAACTATAGAGACTATTTGATTCCTTGTGTCAAATAAGCAAAAAAAATAAATTTAAATTCTATATGTAAATAAATAATATGTAATTAAAATGTAAGAACAAATAAACATTATTAATATAGTATAAAAAGTATTATTCGTAATATAGAGACTTCAAAATACTCTGTATAATTACACCTATTTACAACAGAACTCCTATAATATTATAACACTAATGAACTTCTATTAAAATTGACGAGCTGTTGCAATAAAACCCCATCTTCTTAGCGCTTCATCTTGAACTAGCTCAGATTCAAAAGAAAATCATTCTACTCCACAGGGTTAAGAAACTAAAATAAAACGACCAAAAAGCAATAAAGCGCTGCAGAAATCAAGAAGCGCAACTGCTCTTCTCCGACTCCTTACACTTTCTGAAAGAGCAAGGGAAATTGTGAAAGCAAGCGGCTTAACTTACCTACTCTGAAAGGTGATTAAGTGAAAACGATATCTGTGTAGCTTTTTTTTTCTTTCTTTTAAGTAATAGAACGAGCGTGTTATGCGATGAAGAAAGTGGGATCATAAGGTTTTATGTGCTTTTATAATAGCGGTTAAAAGCCAGAAAAGGAAAACTTATATACGAAGATCTATACAAGAAATCTGTTTTTGTACATGCGAGCGTGTTTGAGACAAAGAAACCGCGGAAGGTGATGTCTCAGCTTCATATACAGGGTGATTCAAAAGCCGAAACGTCCACTGGTTCTGAAAATGTAAATAAGATACCAATAAATTTTTTTTTTTTATAATACGTGGGCCTTGAAATATAAAAGTTTTGTATTAGATTTTTGATCATGCAGAACTATATAATATGATTTTAGTTATTGTAAATGGTAAGTTTTATAACAGAAAAGAGTGTTTGCTAATAAAAAATGAAAAATGTTAAGTTATAAAGTAGAAAAACAGCTAATTAAGCGTTACAGATTCCAAAAAATTCGAATCCTTTATTTCAACAATTAGGGGATTAAATATAATACAAATACAACCCAACCACCTATCCCCCAAAATGCAGAAACATACGTCAAAGAAAACAAAACTAAATGTAAAAAAACTAGACAGGCATATTGTGCCAGCTAGACAATATTAACTAAACTAAATTATTATAGTTTGTGACTAAAAAAGTCATTCACCGAATAACGTTCTAAGTTACAAATCAGATTATGAACTTTTTTTTTGAAGGATGCGAATATTGCATCGGTTTTTATTTCTTGTGGAAGTGCATTAAAAAATTTGATGCAATTATAGGCTACACCTTTCTCCTTTTTTGTTAATCTGTGTGATGGTATATAGTAATCAGTTCGAAATCTTGTTTCGTATTCGTGTCTTTTTTCGTCCTTTTCAAAAAGTTGTTTGTTTTTAAAAATAAAAATTAAACACTCTTGTATATATATTCCGTACACTGTTAATAGGTTTTTGTTTTTGAATATTGTCCGACAAGATGCATTGAAGGAAAGTCCGAAAATTGTTCGTACCGCTCTTTTTTGAAGAACAAAAATCTTCTGCATATGGGGAGAGGAGCCCCATATTGGAATGCCGTACCTCACAGCCGATATCACGTAGGCATGATATACCATTATCAGAGTTTGCCGATTTGTCACTGACCTTAATATTCTTAGCGCGTAGCATGCATTCCCAAGCCTCCCACAAAGGTTATCAATATAGTTATTCCATCCCATTTTATCATCAATAGTGATACCCAGAACTTTGCAATATCTATGCAGTGGAATGTTATCTAAAGAAAGTGATATTTTATCAGGTGTTTCAATAGTATCATCCAATTTGTAAAGGATAGCTTTGGTTTTACTAGTATTTACTATCAGTTCATAATTTTTAAACCACTGAAGGACATTACTGTACAGTAAAGAACCCGATTCCTGAAGAGTTATAAAATCACTGTCCCAGAACAATAAATTCGTATCATCTGCAAAATTCACTATTTCATGGTCGGCAACAACATTTAAACAGATATCATTTATGAATATTAAAAATAATAAAGGTCCTGAAACGCTTCCTTGTGGTACACCTATAACAGTATCCATCCACTCCGAGTAGATGTTTCCTTGAGGAGAATTTAATTTTACCCTTTGTCGTCTACCACCTAAGTACGACTCAAACCACTGATAAGAAACACCTCTTATACCGTAGTTATATAATTTTTCCAAAAGAATCTTGTGCGACATTGAGTCGAATGCTTTTTTCAAGTCTAGAAATAACCCTGCAGTTAAGTAATTATTTTCAAATGCATCCATAATTAGCTCAGTGTATTCAAACAAAGCGGTAACCGTAGATTTGCCAGACAAGCAACCGTGCTGATGACAATTAAACTTGTGTTTTTCAAAGAAAGATAAGAGTTGTTGATAGACAATCATTTCTAAAATTTTCGAAAATGACGATAAAAGACATATTGGCCTATAATTTTCTATTAACTCCCTATCACCTCTCTTGAATAAAGGTTTAACGATAGCATACTTCAATGCATTTGGAAAAATTCCCGAACAGAGTGATTCATTTATGATGTTACACAAAGGCTCGCATATCATAACAGCTTTCAATAATGTTTAGAGGGATTTCGTCGAATCCAAAACTATATTTATTTTTTAATCTTAGAATGCATTCCTTTAAATCTGACGCTACCACTGATTTAAAATAAAAAGTATATGAATTATGACTAATTTGAGGAGACGACGTGACATTTCTGTTTTGAATAAGGTTAAGAGCAGCATTTGAAAAGAAATTATTAAATGAATTTGCTAAACTTTTAAGATTTTTTTGAAAAAATAGAAATGTTACTTTTGACAGTTTTGAAATTATTTTGTAGTGTCATTGCTTTCAAAGTGTTCAAAAATGTACACATCCCATGAATACTGTATTATAATACATGTATCTTATTTTGGGTGAATGTCCCAATAACTATAAGACTGCTGCGTTCACTTGCACTACGCGATACCCTCAACGTCAGCATCCACACAAAAATGTTTTTTAACGTCTGAATGATCGTATGTGACAGACGGGACAAATTGACATTATTGTTAATGTTCCTGGGAGACCACGTGTAGCACGAACTCCACAATCAGAAGAAGCCATTCTTGAGGCTGTTTATGGATGATCCCAGTGTAAGCATTCGAAGAATTAGACGTAATTTACGTAAATTACAGTACCGTTCAACATATTCTAAGAATAGAGCGGTATCATGCTCCATTATACGAATGTTCAAGTCCAGCGCGAAGACTTTTCCAGTTAGAGTCAATTTTTGTCGATGGATGTTGGAAAGGATGGAGGAAAATGATAATTTTGGTAATCAGGTATTGTAAATTGATGAAACGATGTTTATTCGCGACGGGATCTTCAACATGCACAATAACTATTACTGGAGTGTAGAAAATCCAAACGTGGTGCGTTGATGAGGATTTCAGGATCGCTTTTCTGTTAATGTTTGGATCGGCATAATCTCTGGACATCAATTGGATCCTTTATTCTTACCACATCGAATCAATGGCTATATTTTTCTTAATTTCCTACAAGACGAATTGCAAAATCTGCTAGATAATCTACCACTAGCACGACTACTAAATTTATGGCTTGAATAACAATTTTCCCCAAAGATGGATTGGTTATGAAGGTCCTATTAATTGGTCTCCATGATCGCCAGATCTTACTCCTCTAGATTTCTTTTTATGGGACCACTTAAAAAACGTCGTCTACCATACAAACCTCGAGAATGTGGAGGAGTTAAGATAGCGAATTATTGTTGCCCGCGAAACGGTAATTCCCGAAATGTTGCAAAACGTTCATTTGAGTGTTCGTAGAAGATTAGAGAACTGCTTAAGAATGGATAGACAAAATTTCGAACATTTATTGCAAATTGACAACGTCAATGTCAGTTTTACAATTTGAAATTTCATCAAATTTTTGGATTTCTATTTCATTTTAAAGTTCTAAAGAAATTCCTATTGCATTTTTGTCGTATATAATGATTCTTTAGCGCCTTTTAGAAGATGGTCCGGAGTGTTTCTGAATCACCCTGTATGTATACAGCCTTCTCGTTGTTGTTTGTTGTTCTGTATATAGCCTTGCACAATTGCAATTCTGAAGGCGTGACAACCCAAACGGCACATTAGCAACAACCTAATATTTCCTTCTCGATTATCTCGTGTCAAACGGAAATTAGTCGGCGAAAAATGTCTTTCCTCTTCCTGGGCGAACGCACAATTAAATTACTCCTAGGAGGATATCTTATGTTATCTATATGCGATGACATAAACTTACTACTCGCATCGCCTACAGGATGTCCTCTTCTGCCTCGTTAAAATTTGAACGTAGTTGATCCTTTGAATAATTTCGCCATGAATGCAAATGAATTAAAACGAAATGGAAACATATCTTGTAGGATAAAGCAGCTGCGTGAATTATATCTATTAACCACGATAAGTTTAGTGGATTAGAAGAAGGAAATTTTAAATCAAGCGTGAAAAGAGAAAGCATAAATTATTTTTAAAGATAAATACGATTACCTAAAAGTAGGAAGTTTGCGAGTTCATAATAGAAGATTTATTGTATGATCAGTAAAAGGAAATGCAATGAATTGTGACTTTTGTAGTTTAATACAAGTACATACACTCGGAAAAATACATGCATTGGCTTAACACAACGTTTTTTGTTATGTTCGTTTGATTGAACCGGATAGATATTCAGTAATTTCACCAAAAATATCGGTTGTATAACCACCATAAATTTTATATTTAAAGTGAATCACGTATTGCTTTTACGGATCATTGAGGTAGAAGACCCATTTTCTTTAACCAAATTGATTTATTAGTATGCAAGTTTCTTCTCTGTCGAAACCGATCTCTCTTTTCACTACTTATGAAATTCGCTCCAGTATGTTGTACACGAAGAGTAGCTACGCCAAATCTCCAGACTAATTTAATTCAATGCTACTTTACATAATTGTATCCGATCTGCCATATTTCATCCATCGTTTCATAACAAATTTTCTTTTCTTTGAGAACGCTATTAATAGTGTTTAATATGATATATTTTGACCTGAAAAGTATTTTATATTTATAAACAATTTCTGTAAACAATATTTACATATACTCACTGTTTTTATATGTCATAACAAACATAAAAAAAACTTTGTGTGATGTATTTAAGTCGATTTGAGTAAAAGATAACATATCCATGGTTTGATTAATTGTTCTGCCCACTGCACCACTAGGGTTAATTGTAGAGCGGACCTTATCTTAGAGTTCATCCAACAAGTTCAGGCCCCCAGTTCAGATTCATTTTTTCCGATTAAAACAATCTCATGCTGCAAGATACTGATATATTTAATCAAAATCAGTATCAGAATCAGTATCACTCAAAGTATTTGCAGTTAATATAAATTCGAGAGTTTCTTCTCTGTCAAAACCAACCTCTCTGTTCCACCATTTTGGATTTCCTTTTCGTATGTTGTATACTAATTACACCAAACTCCTGCCGTAATTGATTCAACGCTTCCTTCCACAATTTCGTGCATCCTTCCTCCGATCTGCCATATTTACCACATGATTAGCATAGTATCTTTTTGTGATGCCCCATATTCAGTTCAATCGGATTAAATATGCAGTGATACGGAGGAAGACGGAGAACCATATGACCATACAATTTCCGCTAATTCATCAGCTTCATATTACGGTTGTGTTTATGCTGCTCAACCAGGTGGAGTAGCTGTATTTTTAATGCAGTGCTATCATAATCAATATTATTGTTAGTGAGCCAGCGCTGAATTTCAAGTTTCGTCGATGAAGCTGTTGGTGGTTTATTCCGGATGGTACTATGGTAACTAGCGTTATCCCATTACAATGACAGAAGGGTTTCTAGATTTATAAGAAGCTGTGTTTCGAACCACTTTAAGAAATTCTCACGATTCATATCACCATGATAATCTAAGCTCTTGCAACGGGATGAAAATACTAGTTCTGCTCCTGGTATAAATCCGTCACTATTTCCAGCATGTAAACTATAGATCTTCTTCCACCAACTTTCGATGCTTTTAACAAGTTTTCCTAGTTGCGTCTTGCCAAGATTTGCCTGTAGTACCATCTTGAAAGATCCAGGTTTCATCAAGAAAAACAAACTGACGTACATTCTCATTTTTGAGACGTATATATTGTTGCATGAAAGTAATTCTTTTTATCGCAATGTGTGAAATCTCCATTAAACCACGTTTAGGATCGTCTTTTTTTATAACGAAAGCCTATGTCACGTAGTATTTTCCACAACGATGTGTTGCAACCACTGAAAACGTCTTTTTCTTTTAAGAGCGCTGTTCAAAGTGCTTAATGTGATATGTTGCTCTGAAAAATATTATATGTGAAATAAACACTTCTGCAAAACAATATTTGTATATACTCACTGTTTTTATACATATCATAAATTGTGTTCCTAATAGCACATTGAGTAAAATCATTAAATTTTACGGACAGGTTTATCTCGTATACGTTTTCGTTTTGGGTTACTGGGCGTAATTCCGTGTTTGATCATGGACGAATTTTATGTATTGTTGCTATATGAATTTTAGAGCACTCGATACTCTCTAAAACGAAATACTGTTAAGAACATGACATTAAAAATATATGTATTATATAACTTCTCGCACAGAAGTTAACGGGAGTAATGGCCGTTGTTCTCGCGTTCTGCTTCAAATACGCGATTAACGAAACTATTAACTCCTTTAGATTGTTTACACAATGGTTTCGGCATGGTTTAGTTGTAATAACAACTGATTTTAAATAAATATATACCAAGTATAAACACAAATTTTCACACACTACTAGAAACGCAAAATATAACCCTTTGACAGTTAACAGCTATAACGAAATTGGTGGGAAAACATTGGGACGATGTGACAAACACGCAATTTTAAAAACAGTAGGCACCAACATAGATCTTTAATTGAAACATGAATAAGTTATATGTTTGGTTGGTTATTTTAATAATATGGTATTGCATGGCCCGAATTTGCAAGTAATGACGTACCTCGTCTGTTACGATAAATGAAGTATAACTCACTTTTATTAACGCATTTCCAAACTGTACACCACAATGTTCATTAGAAACAAACCTACACTATTTTCAACAGATGGATGATAAAAGTTGCAAAACAAAAATTCCGAGCGCCATCTACTTCTTTTCAAGCTAACCGTCGCATTTTGGAACTACTCGCCTACTATCAAGGGATGTTAGAGGCGCTGCTAAAGACTAAAGACTTGACTAAAAGATGGCGCACAACGCAACTTATTACAATAGTTCATGTAATTTGGAAGAAAACGAGCATTTTATATTTACCTGACCTAAGAGCTATCAGGTGTACATTAAAGTGGCGGTTTTGGCACGAAGCTTCTCCATCACACCCACAGTTGGGCTCGTCTCCACCTTATATGGGAAACGGTATTTTTTCTGGTTCGTATTTTTGATAATCAGAATTGGGTAATTACCTAAGATTTTCACTTGATGCAACAGAAAAATAGTGTCGAGTTTGATGGCATTTCAGGTTAAACTGATAATTGTATTTACTTAGAAATCCAGTAAAAAAATTTGCTTTAAATAAAAAACATATTCAGAACGAATAAAATACTTATTTATTTTTACAATAAATTTTTGCTTGATTTAAGTAAAATATGTATTACTAATATTAAACAATTATTGTTTTGCATCATGTACAATATTTTAGATTGCCAACACATCTATGACGTTAAATAAAATCGATTTAACTCTTGGATGAACATATTTCATGCATTGAGTGGGCAGTTAATAAATTGTATTTATATTAGGGAGTGCCTCCGTAACCGGCGTCGCGTATATTAACCGACACTGATACCAAATTTTAATATAAATAATAATTAGAAAATATAAATATAGATACCTTCGAAGTGTTTGAAACTGTTTGGGATACCCTCGAAGTGTTTAAAACTGTTTGGGATACCTTCGAAATGTTTAAAGCTTTTTGGAAAGGTTTCACTCTCACCAACCGTCAACAACATTGCATAGGTTATATCATTAGGTTATGTTCGCCCGTGACAAACTTGTATACTACTTAGGCCGTATTTTGCTTTTTAATCAACAAAAATAACTTAACATCATCCTTTATGTTCGTTCAAAAAAATTTCGTATTTGATCGAAAATCGTTGTTGAACTTACCATTTTTTGGTTGAATCAATGCAAGTATTTTTTTGTTTTGAATGTAGAGAATCTTCAATTATTAAAAATTTATAGCAAATAAGTGGTATTATCATGTACTCAAAGCAACAAGACCAGTCCCTCTGTATATTCTAGCACATGATGCCCTAAATAGGTCAGGGTTTCAGCAGGGATTGATTTTTTGAGTATAGCTGTATTTTTTATTTCGGAAAAGAAATCTTTTGTAGAAAATCTTTAAAAAATTCAATGCTGCATATAATCTAAGTTTCCCAGAGATAAGTACATATAACTTACTCCTCTATTTTAGATATAAATACCTTATAAATATTCCTATAAATTATATAAGAATTAAAATAAAACATTGTTATTTAATCTTTGAAAAATGGCGTAAATGTGTTTACATTGATCTCTTACTTTCTTATTCGATCCTTTTAGGCCTCCTTTAGCCTTTAGGGTGCTATTTAAAATGTACGTCTAATTTAAATCTTACATTCTTCAAAATTTGCAGTAAATTTTCATTTTTGTCTTAAGACAAAATAGCAAATTAAATTATACCTTTTCGGTATTTGTTGTATAGAACTTTGTTATATATATTTTTGTTTGGTATCAAAATTTGATAAGACAGTAATCATTCGCAATAAGAATTTAGAAGCTTTTCCATAACTAAATATGCCACATAATATTTCTAGATATAAAGCATGTTTATTCTGTTACGCTGTTTGTTATTACATTCATACTACCTTTTGGTACTTAGCTACTGTTTGTTCCAGTATATTGAAAATAATTAAATAAGAATGAAAGAAGCATCAAGCAATAGGGCAAATTTTAATGGATATCTGTGAGAAATTTAATATTGTACCATTTTCTTTCCTAATGTAACACCAGTACCTGCAAAAAGACACTAATAAAAGAAAGAAAATAACAAAGGGAAATAAAAATATACCCAGAAAAAAGTACAAATTAAATTTTATATTTCATGATGGCTATAGTATTGATAATTCAATATTATAATGTGATACAATAATAAAACTCGAATATCTACAGACGATAGGTAAATAAAAATTTTAAGACATTTTGATAATACTAATACTTTTCATTTTTCGATGATATTACTATGAGCCTTAATTCAATCTTTTTTCCTTGACTAGTGCTTAGTAACATATCAAAACGTGATTAGTGGATTTAATGAATGCATACAGGGAACCTCAGCCGACTGCGATAATAGTAAATGACGTATGATCTGATTGAATCCCCGCATTTATTTTTTTGCTTATTGACAGTTTTTTCTGACGCATTGTCTTCTAACTGTACACACCTTCTTCTAAAAAAAAAAAAACATATTTCAAATTTAGTGGTACACTTTTATTAATTGCAGGCTGTAGGTTCTGTGTTATTGCTACAGGTTTGGCATTCAAAAAAAAATATTTCAGTGGAAATACTACGACAGATCAATAGATGTTAGTGAGTATAAATGTCCACAACCTGAAACTTCACTAATCAACAAACCAATCTATTATTTCAAGATGCATTGTTCAAGTAGAAATTAAGAACAAATTGTTTTAAGTTTGTATTCTACCTAAAAAATTATAAAAATGGAATTATATTAGTAGTAAAGTATGTTTGTGTTACTTACAAAAACAGATTTTCGAAGTTAAAATCTAAATTGTAAGAGAAATGCTTTTGGCATTTGTATTAAAATTTCAAAACAGATTTGATCTTTTAAACGTGTTTTACAAACATGTTTTCAATCAGATCAACATCTGACAACCGCGAATGTGTAGTTGCCTGTTTTATACACTAAAAACGCAACAATTTTAATACCACGCTTACCATTTTAGCACCGTGCATTATCCTTATATGTTAAATATTAAACCCAAAAACGAAATGTTCCGCAAAATTGATATTCTAACAAGATATCGCCTACAACACCCATTAGAAAACGCGTAAAGCGTCGTAAGTCGAGTTGACAGGAGGCAACTAAACGATGCCGTATTAGGCAAGAGCTAAAGCACGCGCTTTCCTGCTCGCTTACTCGGACACTAAAACTGTCAATTTACTGGAATTTAGATTTAATAATTTCGATAATTTTACGGTAATCGCTAAAGTGGAAAATCCTTGCGCGATTTAACGGCAGCCATCAGCGCATTAGGACTAGCCTAGGGGCTTCTCCTCGCCTACTGGATCCCATTAAAGGACTTAATTAAGCCCCCTGTCCCACGTAAGCAAATATTTGCTTAGCAAACGTTTAGTTTCGACCGATTATCTCAAGATTTAATTAGCGCTGAAATAATATTGTCGTAAAAGAATTTCACTGCAATGGCTATATGTTTATGAATACTTGTAAAAATTTAAGCCGAGCAAGAAGCTGTAATTTTATTTTTATTGATTCAAACAATCAAATTTCACCGTTAATATTGTATTAGTGCAATTAGCGATAACAGGTCAACAAATTTATAATTTTTTTAAACGAACATTCACGAAAGTATGTGTACACCTATATGAAGTATTTTATGAATCTGAATGCGAAAATAATACTAGTTATTATGACACGTAGAGTTATTTTTTTGTTACAGTGGCTGGGTACTTTGGTATTGGGCAAAAAAAGAGACGACATATTTATATAATCTAATATTTATTCAATATAAACAGGTAAAACGTCTTAAATTTATGCAAAGGCGTCGCTGAGGGTTATCTGAATAAAAGCTATACTGCATGCGATGCTTACAGCGACAGAAATTTTCACTTTTTCCTCTTGCATTATGTGACATCATTTCTTTTTATAACCAAGCAGTAGTCGCTCAGGATGTGTGAGTTGTATCCTCCCTCGTGTCTTGTTTCCATGGTACTAATGTCCAGGAAAAAAAAAAAACCTTCACCTTATTTCACCTTTCACGCTTATTGCACCAAACTTTTCGAAAAAAAGTCGAAATGGCGGTATAAAAAAATGTATTTTTAAAGACATGCGACACCCTAATATCTCACAGAGTTCATCTATGAGGTATTTAGACTTTTTATTCTTTCTTGTTGCCCAGAAATTCTTCCACTACACTTACAAAGCACTTCCAAGCTGCTAATTTCTTTTCAATGGTTTTCCCTTGAAAACAAAATTCACCTTGAAGCTTCCTCATTCGAGGTCCATTATGTATGCTTTATTTTAGTTTTGTATCACTTAATTGACGAAATTCGTTTAAGTACTTCATGTCATTCTCTTCTTCGTTCATGATTTTGTCCAAGTTTTTCATCAATCCAAGCTTAATGTGCAGAGGCGAAAGAATCACTTTTTTAGGTTAACAACGGAGGTATATTTTATTTTATTAGTACCAGTTTACAAGTAGTTCTATTAGGCCTATCTTATATATAGATACCAAAAACGGCAATGCTCTGTAAAATTCTTTTGAGTGAAGCCCTAACGAATTATTTAATTTATTTCATTATGACTGAATGGGCTAAACGTATAGATGATTTTTTGCTTCCGTTATGAAGCAAAACAGCTTTGCGTGCATAAAAGAAAAGCAAAACTGTTTTTAGTCTATATTTCAGCGAATCTATGAAAAAAAAAGCCACTCGCAAGATATATGTTTCACATTAAGCTCATTTATTAAACTAAGAATATCAGAATAGGCACATAGCGATGTTTCCAGTTTATAAAGAAAATAAATTCCGTTTAGGGTAAGTGAAGTTCTTGCATTATATATAATATTTTTTTTATTTTTTTAATTATTATCTGTTGAAGTCGGCAACCAAGAAATTGCGAATTTTGTTTTGACAATCCAAAGTCATGTAAGGTATGTTCCAAATGATTTAATTCATCCTAAGTTATTAAGTGAAGTTCGCTCGTGGTTAGTCAAAATTTGGGTCCTAATTGGGTGTTCTCGAGACGGTAGATTAAAAAAAAAGTCAAAAAGTTGATATTGAACCGGTCTAACACTGGATGCGAAATGTTTCCAGAAGACTGCGTATTGTCGAAGATTATGAACATTTAATTTAAAATTAAAGCTGTTAATTATATATGAAAAATTGTCGTAAAAAATAGTTTTACCTTTTAATATGTTCTAAAGACATGTATGCCAAACTTTTGAGATATACGTCATTACATGGCCAGTAGATTGTTTCCACCCCATAGAGCCAGCAAACGGTATGATTTTTTTCTTGCCCTGCATCCACTGCATTAAATTCAGGCGAAAAACTATATAGCAAACATGGGAAATCCAAGTTTTATCTTGCTTTCCAATTTGGCACTTAAAATTTAAAAGATAGACTTTTTTGCGTTTCTGTGATGTAGATCTAGCTTTTGAATTTGTTTATAATAAATCGTCGAAATATACAGCATAATTTATCTACTGAATTTTTGCAACATAGGCGACCAGAAGTTGCTATTTTATATAAAATTTCAACACTTAACGGTACTATAAACGATACCGGTTTTATTACTGTTTATTGGTGCCATTTAAATTTTCCTCAAGAAATAATCTGCTAAAATAACCTCTCATACATGTCTTATTATTTCCTCTCTCACTAAATTATGGACAATTTGACAAGCACTTGGGATGTTATTACCGACTACCCCTCATGCATAAAAAGTTCTAGAGAAAACATTGTATGGTTTGAAGAAGTAAATCATGCTCATTTACAAAATAAAAAAGCATTTAGTGTCAGTAAAAGCAAAACCAGCATAGATGGAAGTTATTTTCTAACTTTGCGTTGATTTAATTTGAATGCCCGTTCAATCTTTTATTAAAACACACTAATTAAGCTGCATGTATTACGATTATATAGCATTGGTCAATGGAAAAGCTTTTTCCGCGTTTCACTATCAAAGGTTTTCGATTGCAAAATATTATGCATCTATGGACACCCGCTCTTATATATACGTACACACACATCTACATGCGCAACGATTAATCACAAAAAAACGCTCTTTTTTTCTCCTGTCAGCAGAGAGGAGAGATTCGTTTTTAAAATGGACTGTCAGAATATCAGTTTCTATTTGATCTCACTTTTCTGATATCGCCTTTATTCTTCCGCTGTTTCAGTTCACCGCCTGGGTGGATGCGGTTATATTCGTCTTCAGTTTGGAGAACGAAGCCTCTTTCAACGCCATCTACAATTATTACACCAAGATGTCGCATTACAGGAATTCCGCTGAAATTCCTGTAATTCTCGTCGGGACTCAGGGTAGGTATTCCAGCTATTCGAATTACTCACCTGATGGCGTCTCAATTCCGCATGTTTTTAAACCCCTTTTCTAAAGTGAAACACTAAACACGAATGGTGTGCAGTGATACAATGTAATCTGTCAAAAAGAAATGGCTTATTTTTCCGAACCCTCTAGATTAATTTATTGCAGAACCAGTGAGAACTGATTCCATTTTCACTCATATTTTTTGTAGGCTTTTACAGATTATTTTGAAATGTACCGACAATATAGATACAAATCTAATATGAGTTTATTGGCCCGGCCAATGCAAACACAATCGCATGATCAGCGAACATTTCGGAATCAATACCAACTCCGGCACATTGATTATGTATTCGGAGTTCTAATGGGAGTTTCATGTTAAGTCACGCAGGTGAATGAAAGTGTCAAATCGCATAGAGAAAGCTGTTTAATATCTTCTAAATTATAAGAAAAACGATTGATTCTGTTAAATGCCTCTATATAACATACAAATATTAAAATATTTCTAATATTAACAATTAAAAACATTCGTTGATTTCCTTAGATTAAATTAGCTTTTATATATCCCATGTGATAGAAAAAAAGTTATATACAGGATGTTTTTTAACAATGATGTAACAAATGTTAAAACTATGCAGATTTATTAAAAAAATAAGCAATTATCTCAAGGGAGCAAATTTCAACATTTAAGAGAAGCGAGGTAGGAATTTTTGAAGTTAAGCCTTAAATATTATTTTTCTAGTCTCGTTTGTAGGTCCGTCATCATGTATATATTTTTTCTGTGCGTAGAAGTTTGAAAGTGCACGTGAAGTAACAATACATTTTAAATGAGATTCAATCTTTTTCACACGGTTACGTCAATATCAAATTATTCATGACAAGTTGTGTTCCCTTGGAAATAATAGACAACAACAAAAAATATGACAGTTTCAAAAATTTATAATTGGTGGAGCATATTAAACTTACTAAATTGGTTATAAAAGTGATTTAGATGGATTGGAATTACGAGAAAACACCGCCATACACGTCTCCGAGTTATAGAAATTGCCTCACGCTTTAAAAATTGCATTTGAGCGCAAAAGCTCACTTCAGGCACTGTTTAATAAATGACTGTTTACTAGGTACACTGCCCGACAAAATTAATGTCGTCGTCCACAACGAATTTTCGTATTTTGCTATTATCTGATTTTTATAATTGTCAAATGTTTTACACGTAGGTATCCCAATAAACCTACGTGCATAAGCCGATGGCATCCGAACGCGCGCCTGTTCAAGTGATGACCAGTTTTGAGTCACTGCGCTGTAGACAACGACATTACTTTTGTCGAGCAGTGTACATACTACTGATATCGCAGCCGAGGGGCACTTATTTATTAAACAGCAAGACAATGCACAACTTGGGGGCGAACATAATGCTGCTGCTGCTTGCTTTAATGGCTTTATATTTAATTTAAATATTAAATCATAGTCAATGTATTTTATCTGTCTCTCACATCTGTTATTGATAAGAATTTCGACAAAAAATTATACTCCGAAAATTATTATTTGGCCGTAATTAAAATCGGAAACAACGCTTCTTGCTTTTTTTTGGTTTTCATGTGTCATATTCTTCCTTTCAGCAACGTTTGATATTCATATCAAGTACACTAAAACGCAAAATAATATTTTGTTTAATTACATGTTTATCTAGAAAGAATCAGATGTCATATTGACACTTATAAAATGACTTTACTTTTTTAACAGAAAATCTTGGATTTGATTTAATTCTTATTAAATTTATTTCTGTGCAAAAAATGCAATAATATTCCATTAGTCAGCAAAAGAATACTACCATTCAGCTTGGTTGGGTAACCTAGCCTTAAAAAAATTCGAAACATCACTTAAGAAACACCCTGTATATGGTAGTATAGAAATGGTCGCAAAAGATTGTATTTTCCTTATTTTACTATTTATATACAATACATTAATAATATCCTATATTTACACATTGGCATTAAATTCGTATAAAATTAACGTGCTATCCATATACAGTGTGCACGCGATCGATCTGTCGATGGGTATATTAGTAATAGCTGGTTCACTATAAATAGGAGCGGCTATTTTAGACTCTCAGGACCTGCTTTTAACTTGTGGTCGCTCGAAAGGCATTTAAACATGGCCGCAATAAATATTTATTGGATTTAAGAGTCAATATTTTAAGTCTTCAAGCTTAAGTTATTGTTGTATGAGTAATAAAATTCCAAGTGGCAATTAGCGTGTTAGAAGATATACGCATTAATACAGAAAATAATGCCCGATTATTTGATGTCCAATGATATCTTATCACCATATTAGAAATAGTTCATGCTCTATTTTAAAATTGATCGTTACCTATCTAAAACGCGATTTATTAAGAAATGTAAGAAACGAACAACTACATAATCTGAATTTAATATAAATGCCCTTGTTTACACACACATAACAAAATTCTGCTTTCGAACATCGACGGCATAGGGAATTCAATAATATCGGATAAGAATTCTCGTACATCGATGTGTACAGTAACGATGCAACCAGCCAAACAATAAGCACAGTGGAATGATGCGTATACTTGATTCTTGTTCTAACACGGAAAATCGCCTAAACGTTCTTTTGCTCATTATTTTACCTATCGCCAGCTCGCATGGGTTCACTTGGTATGTAGTGAAAAAATTACTACCTGCTATTATGTTTCTAATACTTCCGTGTTATACAATTCTGTGTAGAATGAATGAAAATTTAAACAGGGTGTTTAAGAATGCTAATCTCTTTAGGTGATTTTGAGTTTTTCCTTTTGTTTCCTGCTGCAGTCGAATTTCAATAGCTGCGCACTCGTGCGGAACACTTCAAATATTTATTTTCTTTTTCACAGATGCGATAAGCGAGAGCAGCCCCCGCGTCATCGACGACACCCGCGCACGAAAGTTAGCCAACGATCTGAAGAGGTGTTCCTACTACGAGACCTGCGCCACATACGGCCTGAACGTGGAACGGGTCTTTCAAGACGGTGAGTAGTGAGTCACCTGGGGCCTTTGTATGTTGTATGTATAAGGGTCGGCCGACTTTTAAACGAAATTTCACGTTTCCAGAAATTATTACCGTGCACTTAGCTAGAGCACGTAAGATGGAACGATATAAGCTAACGTGAGCTACGTTTTACGTGCTGTTATTACGTATCGTACAGGTGTGCCCCTGGGGTGTACTTTCGCAGTTTTGCAATAGTTTAAAGTGATATATTTACGACTTTTGAGAACCATTGTGTTTCTAGAATTGCTTAAGATGATGTTTTAGAGGTGTTTTTAAGAGTTATTATATAATAATATCTAAGCAACAGAATAACTTCAATATTATGCAAATGATGTGGGTCAACTGGTGAACATTCTTTTGTATACGTTTTATTCGGTCGCCTGTTATTTCTTTGGGTGTATGTGCAAGTATTTTAAATGTGCCAATATAAATTGCAATTGTGCTAAAATGAATACCAAATTACTTAATATATAATTAAGAGTTTGGCCTAAAGAAATATAATATTGCTTGATGTACAGCCGTGACACATTGAAAATTATCGACCTCAAGGAAAAAACCGATGATATCTTTTATTGGAGTTATATAAGCAAATAATTGTTGAAGAAATCGGAATCCTGGACGTAGAAGCATTTTATTTTTTCTCTTCAATAGATATCGCAGCGTTTTTCCCTCAGATCGGTAACTTCCAATGTGTCACGAATATACATTTCTTATTTTTAAAACCATTCCTTCAAACATTGTTCTAATTCCGACACCAACTCAAAACCTTTTGTATCACTATTCTTGGAGGTAAAAGGTTTTATGTTGTTCAAAATTGATATGGTGTAATATCCTTACATATACTATCGAAGACAAAAGTCTTGACTCAAAATTAAAGAGAGAAATATTAAAGAAACTTCAATGATTCTATCTCTATTTATGTCAAACTTGAATCAAAACTGTTGTCTTTGATAGTACGTTTTGATTGTACTCTCTTAATCATTATCCATCATTCCCTCCTTAGCAATCAGTTTCAGCATGCCGCAAGATTCCACCAATGTTAATGTTTATTTCGATATTTTCGTCTTAATGGACCACATTTCTGTCAACACTTGCGTATTCGTCAAAATTGGTGTCGTCTGATGCCACGTTTTAATTTTTCTTCTTTCTTCACATACACACATAGTGAAATATATTTTTTTTTAATATGGGGTACTATTTTGATCATCTAAACAGAAATTGAGTTAATAAGGGCAGAAACCGGTAATATCTTTTATTGGAGTTAGTATAAGCAAATAATTGTTGAAGAAATCGGAATCTTGGACGTAGAAGCATTTTATTTTTCCTCACAATAGATATCGCAGCTTTTTCTCCTCAGGTTGGTAACTTCCAATGTGTCACGAATGTACATTTCTTATTTTTAAAACCATTCTTTCAAACATTGTTCTAATTCCGACACCAACTCAAAACCTTTTGTATCACTATTCTTGGAGGTAAAAGGTTTTATGTTGTTCAAAATTGATGTGGTGTAATATCCTTATATGTACCATCGAAGACAAAAGTCTTAACTCAAAATTAAAGAGAGACATATTAAAGAAACTTCAATGATTCTATCTCTATTTATGTCAAACTTGAATCTAAACTGTTGTCTTTGATAGTATGTTTTGATTGTACTCTCTTAATCATTATCCATCATTCCCTCCTTAAAATCAGTTTCAACATGCCCCAAGATTCCACCAATGTCAATGTTTATTTCGCTATTTTCGTCTTCATGGACCAGATTTCTGTCAATACTTGCGTATTTGTCAAAATTGATATCGTCTGGTGCCACGTTTTAATGTTTTGTAACATTTTTTTTTATATACATGTATATAATTTTAACTCTTGCGGTTAAAGCACGAACACTTAGCTTTTGTTATAGATCTCCTGTAAGCGTAGTAACACGTTTTTGATGTTTTTGAGACATATTTGCTAATTCGCAATAGTTATATCAGCATAAATGTTGCAAGATAAATCGTTAATTATGAGATTATCATTGTGAGAGTTGCTACGTTAAAAGTTCTCACACACACATAGTTAAATATTTTTGTGTAATATGAGGTACTATTTTGATTATCTAAACAGAAATTGAGTTAATAAGGGAATGGTAGGAGAAATTTATAAAAAAACGTAGTCATTATTATCATCAAAACGTTTATTTTGTAAAATGAAAAAAGGGAACTGTATTTTTTGTTCTAACAGCGTAAAAAAACATGCATCCGACTCACTCGTAACATAAATTTTCAAAAAAAAAAGGAATTTTTAACTTAAAAAAAATCCCTGGGACTGGTAACTCATGCTTATAAATTGTTAACATAAATGTCGAACAAAAGAGGACCTAAGATAGAACCTTGAAGAATACCTCCCAATATTGTAGTTTTAAATAATATACGTTTGTTTTAGTATTGCCCTTTGTCGCTGAAATACAAACACAGTACGTCCTGTTCATCAATTATGATTTTATTTATAAAGGTTATTCAATAAACTGCTGTAATTAACAATTTCAAAGACTTTGCTAAAGTCAAAAAATATGATGAAAGTCATGCGAAAAAGCACTGTTTGAGGCTGTAAAAATGTATATTATCGTTATTAGACAATAAAAGTAAAGCGGGTGTTTACTTTTATTGTCTAATAACGATAATATACATTTTTACAGCCTCAAACAGTGCTTTTTCGCATGACTTTTCCGGCAGAAACCCATACTGAGCATGGTTCAACAAACAATATGTGAATTAATTAAATGCAATCGCAAATACATTATTTTGTCAACATTTTTTGAGAACGAAGTTGAAAGAGAAACTGATCTGTGGTTACATCTCACCATGCTTCATTACTCAAATCCATCAAAAACTGTGTAAGGCTATCGTTAGTGAAAACACTTTCTCTAAAATTATACTT
Source organism: Protaetia brevitarsis (assembly GCA_004143645.1). Classification (NCBI taxonomy): domain Eukaryota; kingdom Metazoa; phylum Arthropoda; class Insecta; order Coleoptera; family Scarabaeidae; genus Protaetia; species Protaetia brevitarsis. Next base: position 2,424,022 of record RXPK01000172.1, on the reverse strand, counting down.
CCTGATGATAGGATCAGATACTGAGATACTGTCATTATATAATCCTGAATGGTGTTGTTACTTATGGAAGTTACAAAACGTGGGCGACATATTCATATTGTTTGATTTCTTGTTGATGTTTCACCGTTCACGGGGTGCAAATTCCGTATGCACTTATTTTGAACTTTTTCGATGATTACGAGGGTGTGTTAACTACTTTAATTTGTTAGACACTTAAACCCCGTACTAAGCTTAAAAACGTAAAGATCTTGCATTGACTCTTTACTTTAAATCAAACTGACTTGACAACTGACAAAAATATCTGACTAATATGATATTTTCAAGCACTGAACACATATCACATACAAAATGAAAAGTATAGGCCACAGGATTAACTCTCGTGGCACTCCAGATTTTACTTGCTTTACCCGTGAGATTTTATCGCCATTGTGAACGTTTTAATTGTAAGGTCTATTTTAAAAAAGAATCGTGAAGTCTTACAAGTTCAATTCTATTTACATATTTCCACGAAAAAATTAAATCACCCACCACGGGACGTTAGTGCCTTTTACTACAGCCAAACCTATTCAAGTTATATACGTGTTCACTTCGCCTATGTATATTTAACCGAAATCCACTTCCACCTCCTCTGCAGCATCGAAACAGGTTGCTCCATTCTTCTTGCCCACGTGCAATCTCGCGTCCAGACATCAACAAGGCCGCCGCGTTCCTTTGAGGTATCCAGCGGGCACCTAGCTAGTAGTACCGGCGATTTCGAACAGGTTATAACTCGTCTCGCGTAAGGAAGGCCCCGCTGGCTCAATCGTCCGTACAATGAAATAGTAGGTAGAAGCTCCGGAGCCCACGGAATCCACTTCGCGTTTCGTGGCGAGTATAGCAACGCTTGTCTTTCCCACGCTTGACCAGTCAGCGATAGGTCTTCTCCGTTCTCGGTCGAAGAATACGACTTACCTGTGTATTAGTGTGTGTGTGGTGCGGTGCGATTTAACTTTTAGCGTTCCTTTGACGTGTTTATACAATTAAAATTAAGTGCCTTTGATGAGTTGTGCGATAAAAGTGCCGAGATGGAATGCAAGTGTTTCAGTTTCAAAACGATAAAGCGGCGTCTAGCCAAGAGTAGGATTTTCAAAAAATTCAGGCGTAAGTTACTAATACGTATACGTTCAAAATCGATTGCATTCCTTGCAGTAATACGTTTAAACAAATATTGCATTTTTGTTTACTGACGTCGACTAACACTTATTCTTTATCGCATTTTTCTATAAACCATTCGTTCCTGTTATTTCATAACTAAATTATTGCACCCATAACTTTATCGCAACTAATGTATTATCTCCCACAGTAATATCAAAAAGAAAACCACTTCCCTAGTAGTAGTATCGCTACTTCCTTAGAGATGAAGATCGGTAGACTTTCTAATTCGCAAAGAATTCCAATAATTTTCGGTAACACTTCCTATGTAGATAATGATAAAATTTTCAGTGTCAAATAGCTTCCAGTGCTCCACATATGTTGCATACGCGTTACACAAATGATTGAGGTTTCAAATAAAAGGTCAAGAACGAACATATGGCCATCTCTCTACACTAAATTGAACGGTTATGTGACAGCCAAATCGTTCTCGATTGATTGAAGTGTCTCCAATTTAAAAATATACCATGTGCCAGAGACATACAGTGAGTCAATAAAGTATTCGCTTATTTAAATATTTGTTCGTGTAACTATTAAACTAGAAATAATTGAAATATTGATGTATATGCATAAACAGTTTTATTTCACATCAAATACAAATGTTCCTTCCTCCCAAACAGTGGCAAAAATTGTGAAACTAAAGTATTGATTCGGGAAAGATAGAATTTATAAGTCAATAAAGTATTGGCTCATAGCATTATATATATTACAACAAAAATATTAAATTCCATATAAGTACTTCATAATTTCATATTATATTAAACAGCTATCATCATTCTTTTGGAATTTAATTCATCAGTTTTACCCAATTACAGAGTCAAACACATGAAACCAATATATGGTTGTATTTACAAACGATATTTTGTTGGCATCTCATGAATATCAATCACCTTTGTAAACGGCTTCCATCAAAGCTATTATTAATGCACATTGTAATTTAGTCACCATGTTTTACTGTAAGTATTCTTTCTTTTTCCAACAAACACTGTTTTTCCGGCCATCGAATTCAAAAAAATTATATTTATTTTCATCGAAAAACACCAGTTTCCAAAACTCCAGGAGCTTGTCTAGACATTTTCTTGCATAATGTAATCTTTTGGGCCTATTAGCTTCGCTAATAAATGATTTTCCTCTCATTACTCGTCCATGGAAGTTGGCTGATTATAAATTTTTTCTAATCGTGGCAGAATGCACTTCTTTTCAAGGTGGATTCTCCACAATGCTAGTCTTCGCAATTGCTAATAGATTGGTCACTTTTTTGATAAAACCAATGCTATTACACCATCAAAACATGGGATTCCGTAAGGATAAATCGACTAATGGACGCACTAGATCAGCAAGAACAGCTCCAATTGACCTGCTTCTGAGTCAGGCTTTTGACTCTGTGGATCATGGATTGCTGATGGATAAATTGCATTTTTATGAGAGTACGTGGTAGAGTGCACGATTTACTGTCATCGTATCTAAGGGATCGGCAACAATATGTTGAGATGAATTCAAAAAGATCAGATATGATGACTGTGGAGCGTGGTATACCTCAGTGGTCCGCGTTGGGGCCTCTTCTATTTCTTATGTATATCAACGACCTAGAAGTCAACTTGTCTGCTGATAAGGTCTGTTTTTATGCAAACGATACGTCGTTGGTAATCAAAGAAAAAACCAGAGAAAATAAGTCAATGAAGGCAGAGCTAGTTATGCAGCAAGCAGTGGTTTGAGGCCATTAAACTGAAATTGAATGTGAGTAAGACGCAACACTTGGACTTTGCCATGAGTAGGAGAGAGGAGACGTCAAGCATTAAAATCCTTGGCCTCAATGTAGACGCTAGATTTAATTGTTCTGCACATATCGAACAACTAGCGAAAAAGCTAGCGAAAGCAGTGCTTTCTATTGGTGCAGGAATTTCTCCATAACGTCTATTGTCATATTCTTTTCAATTATTTTACTGCTTTTATACCATTATAAACGATATTATGTCATTTTGACATTATTGTAATTTTTATTGCAGTAAATATACACTTCATTATTATTATTATATTTGTACGTTTACACGGAGATCCTTTCTGACTTCCTTTAAAATAGTCTATTCCTCACGAGCCTTGATATTTGCGTGCCAATCATGGTCTGCTCACTGTAGTATTTGTTTCTATCTATTTATTTATCAAATATCTAACACACAATGATTTTTTAACTATTTTTTTAAACAAAAACTAGATAGAACAGTATTTCTGGTTGAGACAATATTTTATTAACTTATTGATTACATAATTTCTCACACAATGACCTTAATTTTAAAGACTTTTTTGTCGCAATTTTGTATAAGAACCGTTTTATTTTATGTAAAATAAAATTGTATAGATAAATATTTCAATTATTTCCAGTATAATAGTTGTGAGCAAATATTTTATTGACCCACTCTATAATTTTATCTACATTAATAGCTTTTTTTAAATCAAATTGCTTGAGGTACTAAAAGCGACCTTTAGGAGAGATTTCACACCTAAATGACATTATTAGAAAATATATACACAAATATTTTTTTTACTACAAAAAAAAACTTTCTCTTGCCAAAGTAACATTGCTAATTATTCATTCTTTGTTTGTTGTACTTGCAAATACGTTAAGTGTTCAAGTTTAATTTACAGTACAGAGAGTGTGAGATGCACATAATCGTACATATGTCTCTCACTGCTAACTAGAACCTAAACGATGTATGTGTATAGATATAGATATCCAAACTTATTTACGTGTTGTTTTCATTCATACGGCGACTTTCTTTAGAAGCGCATTTTTTCGGCATGAACCATCGGATTCAATGGCACGAGAATGTGAAGGGCATACATATATCAGATGTCGTTTAGTTTGTAAGCTGAGATGTGTAATCACTGGAAGAAAACGTAAATAAATGTGTTGTCACATGTATTTCTGCTTCTGTATTTAAAGCTTTGACTGGTTTCCTGTTTTTAGCAACGATTAAGAAGATCTCTGTTAAATAACAAAACAAAGATATTTATTTTGTTTAAATTAGGCGAAATTAAGTAAAACATTCACTGATATTAGAAAGGGTGAAGGAAAAATATTTTATATTATAAAACGTTTAATATTTCCTGCTATGTCAGATGTTTTCAACGAGAATTTGATCGCGATACTATATGGCTGCAATTCATATAATATTAATTTTGCAGCACAACACTATTGGAAAACGTTTAACGTATTCATTCGTTTTATTGTTAAACATTCTTATTATATTGATTTTCTACCATAGAAGTAAGTCCCTTAACACAATTAGCTTTAAGTTTCAAGTAAACTTATCTATCTGTCTGTCTATGACCATGATTATGATTTATCTATTTTTTGGCAGAAACAGTTGTAACTTGAAAACTACGAAACAAGTGTGATTAAGCATTTTTAATAGGTTAAAAAATATACAGCATGTGCCATTAAAAAAAAAATCTGTACTGTGGTATCTTTTTTTATGATACACCCAGTATGCCTGAATATAATTTTTGATGGTGCACCATTAGCATTTTATTACATCTTCTAAACATTATTCCTTAAATGCTATCCAGAGACAGCCTGGGCAATAAGAGAAATTGCAATTGATACACAATGTTTTTTTTTATTTATTTCATCACCCCATCTAACTTTTAGAATAAAAAACTACCATATTTTTCTCGCAGTAATAAAAATAGATTGACAGCAGTTGATAGAAATACTGGGGATGAATATAAAAATAATTTTGGGAATATAAACAAATGTAATTTATAAAGCATATAAAAATCTGAAGCAGATGATGAAGAAACTTGTTGGGATAGGGTAGAAATAATTAAGTAAAAATTTAGTTCAAGAAAACATTTTGACGAAACTGTTTCCTCAATATTTTATTATCTATGAAATTTTATTGATTGTTACATGTGATTGCGTGATGAAGTCGTTTTTGATGAATTCTTTTTGTTTTTGAGATTAATAAAATATATAAAAAATCAAATAAAGCATTTTTTTTATATTTACTTATTAAGTAATTAATTTATAAACTTTATTGAATTGAGAATGATTAAATTTGTTGAAATATTGTCTAATTATAGACTATAATTAAGATGGCCTAACATGTTATTTAACATTTATTTAAGGTAACGTAACAATGACGTCAAGGTTGAAAACTTTATTTGCGCTAAAACAACTGTCCACTAAGGCTTATCGTATGCATATAGCGATAATAACGTACATTAAAAATTGAAAGGAATTAGAAATTTGTACTTGATAAATAAATTAAATTTTAGCATTATAAAAAAATATTTGTTTGATCAGCAGGAATATTATCATAAACAATGCGTTATTAGGAGCTATGATCATGATATATACACTGAGGAACTAAATAAAAAATATCGTTTGATAACTATCAAATTAACAAAATATCCATTTTATCCATATGATTTTTATTGATTTTATATTTCTTATTCTTTACAAACACTATATGGTCAAATGAATTTGTTAGAATGTTTTCAAATTGTGATACGTTTGTAATGACTAGAATTTTATCTATTGGTAGCTCAGATAATGTGTTATATGAATGTATGTACTTCATTGGATCATTATTAAGTAATTTAATTTCCTTTAAATATCTCTTATCAGAATCCATTCCAATTTATTTATATTTAAAATAATTATGTAATTAATTTATTTTCTGTTGAATAATTTTTATCGAAAAAAATTAAATATAGCAAACAATTGACCTGAATTTTTAACGTTAGACATTATATTACTACAATTATTACGTTTTATGTTCACGTTTACGTTATATTCTATGTTCAAGTTTACCTTTTACGTTACGTTCTACATTCATGTTTACGTTCACATTTAGAGTGCTTTATAGTAAATACGATCTCGACTTACAACTTGGAGGATCAATATTATCACAAAATCTGAAAATATATCAACTTGTATAGTTGTTCAGAAATTGTGGTGACTCAGAAAATTTAATTTTCATGTTGATTTTTGGTTTGTATGAGCAAAAATTGATAAAAAGACATGGTTTTTGATATAAATGTATATGTAATATGAGTAGAATTTAAGTAAAATGTGCTGTAAAATCGATAAATATTTCTGAATTTGTGCGTTCAAAATTGTGCGGTCCCAAACTGGCATTATATAGACTACTTAATTAGAATAAACAATTGAAGATAGTAATAATAAGGTTTCATTTTTTATTTAACAGCTTGTCAAAAAATCGTTCAACAGCGTTTGTCGACATCCGCAACATGTCTCACGCCCACGAACTCCAGGCCTTCAACACCGAACAATCATTTCCACGGCACAACCTCCCAGATGACTGCCAACAGACACCACCTGCCTTTAGCTTCTGTCCCCGTGAATAACGGCTTCGTGCCGATCAACCAATCCCCGACAGGAAATCACATGTCGCCTAGTCATAACCACACTCTCTCTCATAAGGTAAGATATCGACCGAATTCCTCTCCTAAACTTTCATTCCTTTTTGTTATATCTTTTATAGGATTCGATTAATTTTAGTCAAATATGCGGAAGGCAATCTCACACACTATCGTCTTCCAGCCACCACTTACATAGACAATCAGAAAAGCCTGAACCCATCTACAGACATTCAGACGATAAGTGGAATTCGTCCACTTCCACGTTAGGTAGTCACGGTTCTTCTCAGCAGTTGGTACTGCAAACGGTGCCGACGGAAAACAACAACGTGGCGAAATTTGCCGCGCCACACCCTGTTGACAATCTGCAAGGTTCCCAGCCCGCTCAACCGCCACCCAAGGACTCCAAGGATCTACCGACACCAAGTTCGACTCCTACCACTTCGAGAAAGAGCAGGAGAAGATCTAACCTGTTTGCGCCGTCTAAGAAATGCGACGACAAATTGAAAAACGGCGCGGACATCGGTAGCGGACGGGCCATTCCACTGAAGCAAGGTTACCTTCACAAGCGCAGCAATAAACCCTTAAATAAAGACTGGAAAAAGAAATACGTTACTCTCTGTGATGACGGAAGACTGACTTACCATCCGAGTTTACACGATTACATGAATGATATCCACAGGAAAGAGATATCGTTGCAATATGTCACCGTCAAAGTTCCTGGACAGAAGCCGCGAGGATCAAAATCCATAATAACAGTCGCGGGAACTAATGGAAGCAGTAGCATAAATGAGGGCCTCGGTGGATTATCCATAGGCGGGGGAGGATAGAAGAGCGACAGAAAAGGTGTTACTAACTGCGTTTGAAGTGGTCAAAGAACCTGGTAGCAAATACGCTCAAGTCAGTGGGGATGAGGGTATGGTCCTATCTAATAGTAATTCCTTTCTAAACGGAGATATGAAAACTGAAACCCCTAACGTAAAGAAAAGGCATAGAAGGATGAAGAGTAGTGGTGTTAAGAATTCTGAGTATGATGGTGAGTTAACTTTTGGTTTCTTTTTGAAGAATCGTTGAAAATTTTTGCATTTGCAGATTCAGATGGGTATGAATTCTACATCGTTTCCCTTGACAACAAACAGTGGCATTTCGAAGCGCTGAGTTCGGAGGAAAGAGATGACTGGGTAGCTGCTATCGAACAGCAAATCCTGAACTCCCTTCAATTGAATGAGTCGTCTAAGGGAAAGAGACAAAATAACCCCATGGAGGCTTCCACTATACAGACAATCAGATCGGGAGTACCCGGCAATGGATCTTGCGTAGACTGTGATGCGCCCAGTGAGTATAAAATACGTTATACTTGAAAATTATTTTCAATTACAATATAATCTAATAAGGAATACAATACAATTTCAACTTCTGATGCAAAATAAAGTCCTCATTTAAAAAATTTAAATTTCCTTCGCTTGTATTCTTTCCTTGACTTTCATCTGCAACCAGTTTTTCTCAGATTCTTTGAATTAATTATGTTTCGCCTCGTCACATTTTTACATCGAAGTTTTAACCGAGCGTCCCTCAAACGTATCACATTCTTCTATTTGTTTCACCTTCATCTCTGATGGACTTATTGATAAAATAATATTCGAGCATAGTTATCATTTTCTAATAGCTTTTCCTCCACTTGTTTCACGTGCTGCAATTGTATTTTTGTATTCAGCGTTGACATACCACCCCAAATAGCACCGCTTCGTCATATTGACGTCAATTTAGGGTACGTATTGGTTGTAGAATGACCGATTAATACATTTCTTCTTCCATGATCTTTCGGCATCACTTCTTCAACTTTGGTCTCGAAGAGTACTAATTTCTTCATGTATCATGGCATACCCTAACTTTAGCGGTTTCACTGTTAATATTTTTGTTTCACAGTCAGACCATCGTTTGATTTTTTTTTTGGCAAAAGTTAAATTGCATCGGCGCTTAGGTTTAGAATCTAGGAATACATTAAGACCGACCTTGTTCTTACACATATTTTTTTTTAGCGAGATTTATGGAAATAATTTAATTTTTGACTGGTATTTACACAGTCTCACTTTTTCCTAAAATTTCAAATGGCACCCTCATAAAGTTTTCCATTGGTACACAAAAAACTCGTTTCATAACATTTTTTTACAAAAGAAAAAATTGTTAAATCAATATGTCGGAAAACGATCTTTCCGAAATAAATCTGTCAAAATGACGCAAAATAAGTGCAACTGTCAAAACAGACAGTAAAAATAAGAACTAACAGAAGAAACACATTTCTCTGAGAAATGTTGCAAAAACTCTTCGACCCCAAAATGGTTGTCATGGTGTTTATTCTTGCACATGCGTTTCAACGCATTTTGGATAAATTTGCAACAACTGGCTTTGTTCAACGAGCAAATATAGTCATAACGAAGCCAGTTTTGACCGGAGACAATGAATTGCTAGTTCTGGAAGCGGCTATTGAAAATCCTCATATCACTGTCCGTGGTGTTGGTAGAAACACTGATATTCCAGTGCGTTCTGTGTATCGTACTTTTCAGAAGCACAAGTTACGTATATTCAAGCTTCAACTGCATTAGCGATTACAATCCCAAGATTTTCAACCGAATATGAAATCCTATCTTATACTCGTATTACTTGAATCGATATTCCAAGAAAAATCGTGTAATCAACCGCCATAACTTTCATAATTACGACGATGAAAACTCGCACTTCATGAGAGTTGAAAACCACCACCAAAGATTATCGCTCAATGTTGGCGTGGCATATTGATTTTCTTTACTTCTTCGGCGAGAATCTGAACGACAACAATTATTTAAGGTTTCTACGTGACGACTTTGTCGAACTTTTGGAAAATGTTCCTCTAGCGGCTGAACGACAGATGGTTTGCAACACGATGGACTCTTTTGCACATAATAATCGTTCTGTTCAGGAATATTTTGATGAAAGGTTTCCAAATTTATGGAATTCTGGTCCTGGCGATCCAGCAAAATGGCGTCAACATCAACAGACTTCACTCCCATTGACGTTTTCCTCTGGGGTTACATAGAGAACGAAGTCTAAACTATGATAAAAATATTTAGAATAGATATATAGAAACTATATGAGGGTACAAGAGCTTAAACGCTGGTGCAATTTAGTTTCTGCCAAAAATAAAAAATGTAGGCGTTGAAGTCATGCAAGGATAGTAAACGTGGCGTATTTCTAGTTCACTTTAATTTACGAACATTATTTCGTATATGTATTTGGATTGTATTTGTAGGTTTGAGTTAATTTGGGAGTTATTAATGATTTTCTATTTCTGCTGATGTGTTACCAAGGAATAGAAATACGTCAGTTAACTATTTGTAGTCTTAGACTTCAGATTTTTGTGAGTAAGATACTGTTCCAGCTTCTAAGATACAGTTCATTGCCTGATGCTACTTGAAATCTAATATCGATCTCGTCATTTTCATTACAGATCCCGATTGGACCAGTTTAAACCTAGGCGTACTTATGTGTATAGAATGCTCTGGGATTCACCGGAACTTAGGCTCGCATATTTCCCGAGTTCGTTCATTAGATTTAGACGAATGGCCGTAAGTTTACTTAATTTGACCCAATCTCCTTTGCCCGATCGATGACGAAATTATTTCTCCACAGTCCCGGCCACTTAGCTGTGATGTTAGCAATCGGAAACACGCTAGCCAACTCCGTATGGGAGAGTAGAATCCAGAACCACACCAAGCCGACGCCGACCTCGAGTCGAGAAGAGAAGGAGAGGTGGATTCGCGCGAAGTACGAAAATAAGGAATTCCTAGCCTTTTCTAGCAGTTCGATGCCCCTAGAACAGCAGCTGATCGATTCGGTTTGCGGTTCGAATATGAAATCTATAATACTAGTCTTAGCTCAAGCGAATACTGAACAGGTGAATACCACTGTTGGACCTAGAGATCTTAGGACGCCTCTACATTTGGCTTGCGCGATGGGTAACTTGGCTGTGGTACAATTATTAATATGGGTAAGTAGTGAAGAATATTTTGATTGCTTTGTTTTGTGACAAGTGGATGGAAGGTGACAGCCGTTGGCACACTTAGATTGTTACGACTTTTACACACGTCTTAAAATATTTTATGAACTCTATAATGAGCTATTTGTTCGAAACAGAAAAGACTGTTTTTGTAAACTATACCATTTATTAGGATCTATTGAATATTATAGTAGTATGCATATGTTCAAAGATGGGTAGTTCCGCTGGGGTAATCTAGAGCGGCGCCACTGCAGTTTCTCCGCGGTGGGAGTTAAAAAGCAGCGAGGCAAGGGACATACGAAAATAGACAATGGACCAAGTGAACTATGTACTTGATATGGAAGTACTTGAGTATTACAACTGTGGGTAATTCAGAAACCTATTCCTATTGGCAAAAATTCAAATTTCCCACCATAATTTTAAGTAACTTAAAACATTCAAGTCTGAATTACCAACGATTTTGTATTACAATACAATCTTGACCAGTAACTATAAATAATCGCGGCAAATATAATAACTCTACCCTCTGGCATATAAATAAGTGGATGGTCTGAGGATCGGATGCTAGGTGTTAGTTCTGCGGTTTATATTTATCCAAGTTATTTTACAGAACGAATGTATGTTGGAGAGTTGTTCTCCTATGAATCCATCGATTATACTTTATCGCTATTTAATTAACGTACTAAACAGAGATACACTATAATTGATGATTTTTATTGATGATTTATAAAAATTCCAATTTTATGATTTATTATATAAAAAGTCTGCATTTGCACTTGGTTGCATACCTATAAAGTTTTCTAGTATTATGTCTCATTTCCAAAAGCAATCTGAGATTTCCTAAAAGGAGCGAACGAAAAAAATGAAAATCTTTCCTATAAATAAATGCGGGAAATTTGAATTCTGCTAATTCTCTCTCCTTTTTTTTCTATTTTTTATCATTCTTTGTTACAAATATATAGTTTCAGTAGTTCTAACCATTATAAAATATGTACAATAATATAATGTCCAACAATTATATTTTCTATATTGATTCTACAAACAACGAAACAGAAAAAGTTCAAGAGCGACAAAAGCTTATGATCTGGTGCTAGCGTACTTGTACTTGTACACTTTGATAAAACCAAAATTGAGGAAAATACCGTAAAAGTGCAACCAGATAATAACAATGTTACATTTTTTTTTTTTTTTTTTTGTAAAGACCTCCCAGTAAACCAAATTCAAATTTCGCGCAATTATTTTTAGTAACTTCAATATTAAAGCATGAAGTTACCTACGATTTGTATTACATTAATGGTTATTTGAATACCTTTAAGTTGAAGTTACTGAATATATATAATTGCGGAAAATTTGAATTTTGTTTACTGGGCTTCGATTGAAACTTGTACTGTAATGTTTTCAGTTACATTTTAAGCAAAATGATAAAAAAAATTCTTGTCGATTCGCCATCAACTATCCTATGAAAGCAGTAAACAATAATTTTGGAAACAAACATGAGCTTTTTCAAACATCATGGTATTCTGAGAGTGAATTTAAAGAAAAAGAGAAATTTATAGATTTTATAGATACACTTGTTTAATGTTTTCTTTCAGTTTTTAACAAGATAATATTCTTTCGCTGTTAACTGCAGATATATTGACAAGAATTAGCAAAAAAGAAAAACATAAATTTATATATCAAAAAACAAAGATTATTTTAAATGTCTACTAGTCCACTAAAAGCAAAAATATTTTATTACCGCAAATAATACAACAGCGTAAATAAGATATAATATGTACTATGAAAAAGTTAATAGGCATTTGACGAAATAAATAAAAGCAAATATTCCGTGTGTAGTTTCGCTTTAACACAAAAGTATATTTTAATTTAATTATAAAACGAATATTAATCCATAAGCCAATAGTGTTTTGGTTTTGTTTTATTACTAAACTGTTACTTGTTTGACTCCTTTAATATTAATTTCATAACAATTTTGCGAAATGAGAATTCATTTATGAATGCTCTACCTCTTCGCTGCGCGCGCAGTTAAACCACTTTCACTCGTCTCGCACCGACTCTTCGGTTATCTTATATTTTTACGCGTTTGTGCAACGGAAAATTCCACTTACGTTTAACCACGTCAGATCACGTTTAATATTTGTTTGGTCATACTCTTTTCTAAAATCAGCCTAGCTGGGACATCTAAAGTACGCCAGCGGAACTATTCTTTGTCCGTATATACATATTTATATTGTATTTGGATCTATTCAATTCACCTAGAATGTATCACATTATAAAATGTGGAATAAGTCTATTTTCGTCATTTTTCTTTTTTTTTTTTTTTGGTTGAATTGAGACGTGGAGCTATAGTTTTCATTCATGGTTATAAAAGTATAATTCTTGATATTTGGTTTTTTATTTCCCTTTTCCTGTGTTCCCTTTCCCCATTTTCCTTTTCCTGTTTCTCTTTTTTCATTTCCCTTTCACCCAGTCCCTTTTCCTCTTCTCTTATCCCTCTTCTCTGTGTCGCCTTTTTCTTTCCTATTCCTTTCCCTCTTTATTGCACACCCTTGTATTTATCTGTATATCGGATTATAGGAACCATGAGTGCCAACTTTAACTTGAATAAGATCTTAACACAGACAATACCGCTTGTGACAGATTATAAATGAATGTGCCATCGACTGCCTACCTGCTAGCCATTATCGCTTTTGCCGTACTAATTAAATTTTTAATTCTCCAGAATAACGCCAACGTAAAAGCGACCGACGAAGAGGGTCGAACCTGTCTGGCCTACGCGAAAGCCGCTGCCAACATAGCCGCCGCTAAATCCGGCAATAACGCGATGGGCGTTTCGCTACAGGCGTGCAAACACTTAATCGATCTCCTTCTATCCTACGGCTGTCCAGACGTCTCCAGCGGCCCCGGCAGCGGCACCTTACCCCGACGGCGAGGTAGCCAAGCGATGCCCTCGTCCTTCGAGAAACTTCCGTCGAGTGTCATTTGAGTGACGCCGCTGGAAATCGTGCAATAATGGAATTTGCCATCGCGGAACGTACTTACTTCCGGAAGAGATATATCTCTTCCACTCGTAGTACCTCCCTCTCTGCAAGAGATAAAATGTTTCGATGTGCTCGAATTCGTAGTTCGTGAATGGTCAGTGTCAATTCTTGCACCGTTTTTTCTCACTAATTACCTTACAATAATTTAATCTCCGTTATTAAATTTTTGTTCAATATCAAATCACCTCCACCACTCAAAAAAGTATTAACCACTACCGACTAAGCGTTTATACCTTAATAATAACTACCTAAATCTAAGCAAAATATTTATATATATTATTATACTATATATAACATACAAGAAACAATGTTTTATATGTGGTTTTTGTAATATTTGTACCTTTGACGTGATATTTATTGTTCAACATGCGCTAATGTTCTGCGGTTTCCAATTTATTTCACCCCCACTCACCTTTTCTTCTTAACTTCACTTAAGAATATTCCTCTTGTTATTATTTTTTTATTTTCAATTGAAAATTGACTTTTGTTTGTTATAATTATTATTTTTATGTATATAATTTCGCCAAAGAATATGTATGTATTGTTTTTGTATATATAAAAGAAAAGAAATCGCTAGATTATGTACAGAAATTATATATGTTGTTCTTCCTTAAATAAAAATGTTATACGATTTTTATATGCGTTTTATTTATTACTATTAATAATTATTCAAAAACCTGACGAAATCAATAATTTTGCTTAGTAATTCTGGGGCATCTATGAGATAAACTTTAAATTAATAAAGAATAGCAACATACAGATTCCTGCATGTTTATTGCAGGCATAATTTTGCTACCATAAAAAGAAGGCGATATGAATACCAACATCAAATACAATACTAGTACATTGATTATATATAATATAGATAAACCACGTCCATAAGAGGCAATGGCAACGGTTAAATTTGAATTTTTGGACCACGCCGCTATAAGCCGCCACTGTTTCCTGGTCCAAAATATAAGTGGGATATCTAAGATCTCAACCTATATTAACTCATTAGCTTGAACAGTGTTACGCTTCTAAATAACAGATGGTGCTGTTTACCACGCATATACATTGCCCGCGCCTTATATGAAATATTTAAATTGTAAAACTTGATAATTGTAAGAAAATGCAGATAAACTATCGATACATTCATGCCGCAATTGTTATTATTATTATTATATTGTTATCATGCTACCATGCTTACCAGTGTAAAGCAAATAGCTCTATCTATCTACAATATAAAATAAATCGTACAGGGCATATAATCGTAAGGTGAAAATCAGTATAATAAGTCTATGTTTACGTTCGATTTTCGACCAATATAGAAATACTTTAATTTTTATTTTTTTGTTATACCTAAGTTTGAATAAATAGTATTAGTAAACGTTTATTTACATAACATTATTAAGTTCTCACTCCGGTTTTTTCTCTGAAAAAGTATGAAACAACCACAAAAACATTTTTCCTCTTAAAAAGTTTATGTAGATTTTAAGACATAATAACTTATTGAACCAAGAACATGTGTTTTCATAACTTCCACTTTTTCCCAGGTGACGATATTCCGCATGTTGTGATAGCGTAGGTATTTGTAAAAAAATATTTTTTTCTATTTGTTCGAAGTAAGGAGAGGGGTGAATGTCTTTTCTGCTCACTCGATCTAAGGGTCTGTTATTTATGAAGTAAGCTGTTTATAATTTTAATTAGATACTATATTATTTTGTTTCATTTGAAAGCAAGAGATATTATTTTGAAGTTTTACTTTTCAAAGCTATAACATTTTTGAAACTAACTAATTTTGATATAGTACGCATATGATTTCCTCTCAGAAAGTATACACAGAATAGGATATGATATCTGTATGATCAGCATCAATTTTGTATACAGGCAATTCCGAAAAAAACGATTAATTTTTTTTTTTTGCTCAAATTAAACGAATCTTCATAACTGCACATAGCATTTTCTAATAAAAGAATCTTCTAAATCCAAAAAATGAGATACTCCTTAGCGTAGTTTCATATTTTTGACCTTCCCTCGTATACAATTAAATTTTAGGCAGATTTGATGAGGGTTATTTTAGTTTCTAGACATGCAGAGGCAATTTATAAGAAAAAAGATTTACTAAATTCAAAGACATACAAATTTTACAAATGATGCGCACGTTCTACCGATCACTGTATGTTCCTTTCTTTTGTTTTATATTATTATGTTATATATTTATTATATTATATTTATTTATAAAAGTTATGTAAAATAATTAGTACTTCAACTTTTATTCACAACTTTTTCTCCTAAAACTACTAATAAAAGCTCCACCATAAATGATCTTTACTTGCGCTCACGCTGTATATATTATAAAGTATTTAGTAAGCCATTAATTTGGTTTTATTTTAATTTATGTACCAGAATAAAAAATAAGGTTAAGGTATATAAATTTTGATTTAAAATTATTAGTTGAAACACAATTTATACTCGATATATTTACCGGCATATATCACATTTTTAATATCTGTTTATTACTTTTTACGTATCCAGATTTAGACACATAGATAAATTCAATGAATGTGCCACTCTTCGCTAGAGTACGCCTATGTAGTTAGGTTTTCATAAATGCTAAAATAAATCTGACGAAAAATTTAATTTGAATATGTAGATATAAGCGACATTTAGTGACACTTTAATTGACTATTTTGATAAAGTGGCTGTTGGTATATCTATATTATATATAATCAATGTCCTAGGGTTAAACATGTTCAACAACTTACTAATATGTAATCGAAACACACTTAGAATACCTTTTGAACGCCTAAATCATACAAAAAAAAACAAAAGATTAATGTAAAAGGGTTTTATTTCACATACGTACATAAATATGGACTAGCGAATGATAATTTATTATATCTATGACTAAATATCGAAAAAAAAAGAAAAAACTGTGTATAGTACAAATACTTGGTAGTGATATATTTATTGACATCGAAATTTGTTGATTTTTTCCTAAGGTATGTATGTATACAGGTCTCCTGTCGCTCTAGTCACATGACTAGTATGATATAATTAATAAGTGTTTTAAACAATGTTATCATTATAATATTTATTAGATAACTATCCTAAAAATAAATTAAAAAATTGCAAAAAAAAATCGTTAACGTGGATATTACATAGAAATAAGTAAGTACTTGATTTTCCATATTCTAGGCAACATCCATACACAATATTTATAGATTGCTGCACGTTATTAAGGTATTTCATTATTAAGTAAATACATTTTGGTACATACAGATTTGTCAAAATGTCTGGACATAATCCCCTAGCACTCAGACTATTTGAACTATAGTTTTGTAATTTTGTGCACTGAAACTATTAATTTCTTTAATTTTGTATATTATACAAAAATGTTTCCTGTAATAATTTTACAGGATAAATTTCTGCATAATTCAAAAATATTTTCATCTATACATGATGTCCCCAAAGTAGATACGTATTTACTTATTACTGCAATTTTATATCAACTTTTTGGATTTTTTTAGCAATAAGTTCAAACAAGTTCCACATTGTTGTGAAATATAAATTAATAAAATAATATCATATTGCTCTTTATAACGGTCGAGTTTAAACGCTATTTATTATTACCTACGTCAAAATATTCAGAAGATTTTCAAATTGTAAATTAAGTTATCTCAGTCGATTGCGTCCAGACTTTTTGACAACCCTGTACGTACGCAGAACTATTCGCAGGATAGTGTTAGTACCATATAAGACACTGATAATACAAAATATCGTTTGGCACGGCTCCTAGTACCTATTTTATTTGGGATGTCGGTGTAATTTACATTTATACGACGCTAGAAAACGTTTGGTACACACACGTACAAAATAAAGATTAGGACATCGAAGGTCTGCTAATATCTAACAATCACAGTCAAGTTTCAGATTTGTAGTATCGATAATAATGCCTAAACGACTATCTAATGATAATCAGGGGGGGAAGTTGGAGGAACTAGACGACCCAAGCGACCCTAGTGACTCTGTCGCTGGTTCCGCTAGTGCCCGGTTGCAGTGAATAGACGCCCGCTCCGCCGACCACAGCTACGCTGGGGCCCTGCGGGATGGCGGGCGGCTCGGATCAATCCGGATCGTATCTGCAGTCGATCCTCAATAGAAAAATGACGGCCGAGAGGGTGATGATGGACAGACCGAGCTCCACCGACGCCAAGATCGTAAGATCCTTCTTCGCATTATCCTTACCGTCGACTATCTCCAGTTCCGGCAGTGCGGTTAATGTCCGAGTCGTTTGGATGACCAAGGCAGTTAGAAAGGAACAAGCGGTACCCCATAGTATCGTTAAGGGCACCGCTATTCGCACTGAAGGCCCCAGAAAGCGCAGAGACGATCCCGGGAGACAAGTTGACGGTTTGTATCCACCGAATCCTTTCGTAGTGTGTAAACTGCCGGCTGTGGAAAAGAGAACATAATATCTGTTATTAATTTTAACAAGGATTAACGGTGACAGTTACATTTCCGCCTAATTTCTAATCAAAAATACTGTAATATATACATATATTGGAGAGTTTAATATGAACGCACGCTAAAATGAACCTACGTTATTAGATACTGTAACTCAAAAAAGAGTTTAAACAAATATTTATCGTAAGTTAACTATATTCTTACTAGGCATATAAGTTCCATATAATTATGTTATAGCGCAATTATGTTAAATCTTATCCGATTGTGTAACGTTGAAGGATTAACGATGACAGTTAGATTTCCACCTAAAACCACAGACAAGAATAATATTATTAGAAAGCTTTTATATTATACCATTGCGCACTCGCAAACTTTCAAGTTGTGTAGGAGTCGCCATTTTGATATATGCCGTGTGAAACAGGTCAGCTGTTGTTGGAGTATTTTTAAGGTTATTCTTGCGCTCTTGTACACTGTAACATTTTATATTTACAGTGTTATTTAGACTAAAGTATTTTATTACGTGATAACTTATTAATGAGAAGTTACTCAAATTATTGAATAATAAGTTGTATACAAAACAATATTTGAACTGCTTTGTAATATTTGTTAAGAGAGCTCAAACGGTGAATTAACGTTTATGTTGTCTGGATGAGCAGGCAAATCATAAGAATTTAGATGTAGTGATGCTTGCCAAAGAAAACGGAGTCACAATGATTTGTATACCTTCTTACTACACTCATAGATTAACTACTGAATGTGGCATTTTTTGGACCACTTACAATATTTTACAACCAGACCAGCACCAGATGGTTAAAAAATAATCCTGATCGTACGTTGACTCCATATCTCCATATCTACTTAAAATTAATTTTTTTAATTCATCACAGCATGGTTTTTTTAAAAAGAAATCCACCGCCACAGCTACTATACAATTACTTAACCTTATTTATGATAGTTTAAATAGTGGGGATAAATGTACAGGTGTGTTTATGGACTTGAGTAAGGCCTTCGATATGGTGGATCACTCGCTGCTCTTGCGTAAGTTGGAGGGATGTGGTGTTCGAGGAACTATTTATAAATGGTTTGAATCTTATCTCTCAGACAGATCACAATTTGTATATATTAAGGGCCAAAGTTCCAGTCAGTTAAAACTTAAGAGAGGTGTCCCACAGGGCTCAATTCTGGGACCTTTACTGTTTATAATTTTTATTAACGACTTGCCAACTGTTTCTACTTCTGGTGAACTTATACGTTATGCGGATGATAGTACTGTGTTGGTGGCGCCAAGTAACAGACAGGATTTATTATATAACTTACACAATTTAAAACAACTTTTAGGAATGGTTTACAAAAAATAAATTATATCTTAATAAGAATAAAACATCGTTTATTAATTTTACACCTGGAATTAATAAATATAATATTGTAACGAGCGCCAACTTTTCAACTGGCGGTTCCGATAGGCGTCCCTAGATGGCGCTGGCATAGCGGAAGAAGAACTACCTACGACGAATAACAGAGGGCAGCACCGGGTCGAAGATTCGAGAATATTCTCCAGAATCTTCGAGGACGTTCTAGAAGGCCCTCGAACAATCTGGACGTTCGCGCCAGCTATAAATAACGCGTCGGGTTGGCCAGGAGGCAGTCAATCGATACGAGTTCGATAGTGCGGTCGCGATTGAACTAGTACATGTAATATAAATATCGTTTACATAAATAAAGACATTAGTGGTTAAGTGATATAGTTAATAAGCATTTTTAATAGATTTTAATTACCGTAATTGCGTTAATAGAATAAGTGAATTTAAATATATCGCCTGTGTGTTTTTCTAAAACCCCGACAACGTTTTAAGAACCGAAAAACGTAACAATTGGTGTCAGGTGTGGGGTATTTGGCGATATATTAGTGGACTAATAGTAGAAACAATGGCAGCGAAATACTGTAAATTAGTGGACTTGAAAGTGGTAGATCTCAAACGGGAATTAGAAGAAAGGGATGAAGATACGAGTGGAAGGAAGGCCGAGCTTCAGTCGAGATTACGAAGAGCAATAGAAGCAGCTGGTGAAGATCCTGAGACATATTTGTTTGAAGTGTCTGGTGGTAATGGCGAACTTCTAGTGGAACTTAGAAACATGGAAGAGAAAAATATGGAAAATTCTCGCAATTTAGAAGAGAAAGTTCTAGAAAATTCTCAGAAAAATTCTAGAAAACTAGAAGAAAAATTCTAGAAAAAATTGAAAACATGGACGAGAAGAATATAGAAAATTCTAGAAAAACTGGAAGAAAAGATTGAAAACATGGACGAGAAGAATATAGAAAATTCTAGAAAACTGGAAAGAGAAAGTTATGGAAAATTCTCGCAATTTAGAAAAGAAAGTTCTAGAAAAATTGAAAACATAGAAGAGAAAGTTATAGAAAGTTCTATAACGTAAAACAGGAACTAATGAATAGAATGACGACAAAACTCCAAGAAGAAAAATCTAGAATGATTGAAGAATTGGACGGTCGCATGAAGGTGCTAGAAGAACAAATTCATTCTGGAGCTATACCGAAGACGGAAGAAACTGGAAATTCAACCAATACGGAGAACAGTCAGTTGGAACCCAGAAATATAGTGCCCATCTGTACGGTTCAAGGTAAATGTGACCTGCCTACCTTCGATGGGAAGACGCCCTTAGAAGATTATATGACGCTGCTGGATACAACGGCTACGGTATATGGCTGGACCGAAACTACCAAGGCAGCCATGCTATCAGTAGCTCTGCGCGGCGATGCGTTGAAGGTACTCCAAGCTATTCCTTCGACGGAGCGACAAAATTACCAAACGCTACTTAATCAATTGAGATGCGTTTCGGTAATAAACATCTGCAGCAAGTATATCGCTCGCAGTTGAAAAATCGCTGCCAGAGGTCGAACGAGACTCTACAGAGAAGTATGAAGCTGACGTCGTTCGTCTGGTTAAGAGTGCGTACCCAACGGTACCGGAAGATGTGTGCGAGAGTCTCGCTGTGGAAAAATTCCTGGATGGCCTGCTTGATAAGGATACTCAACAGGCAGTGAAGCTCGCTCGGCCGCAAACGTTGAACCAGGCTTTAGCTCAAGCACTAGAGTTTGAAGCCGTGAAGCAATCGGTCAAAGGACCTGCTCGCGTCCGTGTTCTAGGGAGTCACGAGGAAGAAGAGCCATTAGAAAGAATTATCACGAAATTAAACGAATTGATGACGAAAATGGAATCCGTGGCAAACTAGCAACCAGGAAGACGATGCTGGAATTGTGGAAGGATGGGGCACGTACGTAGTCGGTGTCCCGATCCACGAAAACCAAAGCCGACGGAAAACTAAAATGGGCCGACGGGAAGGGGCGATCGTCGACCTATGTAGCTGATGCCCCAGTAACACCAGTGATTGTTGCTTCAGTGGGATGTAGACCTAGCAGCCTCATCGTGTATGGCATGTAAATGGGAAATCGAGAGATTTACTGATAGATACTGGTGCAACAATGACAATTCTTCGGCCGGAAGCAGTGGAAAGAAGAACCGGATACATCAACCAGGTGGACGCTACGTACGGCAACTGGGCAATCAGTCAACGTGTTGGGGAGACGATGGCCCACTTCCGTATTGGTGATACTGCATGCCAGTATCGTGTAGTAGTTGCAGATATAGAACAAGACGTAATCCTCGGAATGGACATAATGACAGAATTTGGTTTTAAACTGGACTTGCAAGCAGGAGTGTTGAAGATTGGTAAAGAAGAAGTTATTCTTAACCATAGCAAGAATATGTCGGCCTGCGTAGTGTTGGCAGAAGAAGTAACTGTGGCGAGCCGCAGTGAAACCATTGTGGAAGCGAGCGTGAGTGGAGATATTCCCAAGGGGCAAGTTTTAATGCTGGAACCGGGAGCGATTGGCGGTCAAGGTCGTGGAATACTGATTGCTAAGGCAGTGATACAAGCTGGAGAAAAATTGCCCGTCCGATTGATGAACGTCAATAGTTATCCAGTAAAGCTGAGGAAGGGCGTACCTTTGGGAAGTTGTGCTAGTGTGTCGTCGATTGTCAACAAAGAGGATGGCGTAACAACAACTCCAGATCCGCTTCCTAGATGGTTAAATAACTTCATTGATTGTCTTGTAAGGATTTGACACACAACAACGCCATACCGTGAAACAGCTGCTTGGACGCTACCAAGATCTTTTCCAAGCAGAAGACCGGAACACGAGGGGCAGGACTAATGTTGTACGACATCGAATAGACACTGGAGATGCCCAGCCGATCCGCCAAGCCCCCAGAAGATGCCATTGGCGAAACGAGCCGAAGCAGAACAATTATACAGGATATGGAGCAGGATGGCGTAATTGAACCATCGAACAGTCCAGGGCTTCTCCAGTGGTACTGGTGAAGAAGAAGGATGGTTCAACTAGGTTCTGCGTGGATTATCGACAACTAAATAATGTAACCAAGAAGGACAGTTATCCTTTGCCCAGAATCGATGACACTTTAGATACCCTAGGTGGGTGTAAGGTATTTTCGACCCTCGACCTGAAGAGTGGTTATTGGCAAGTCGAAGTAGAGGCAAAGGATAAGGAGAAGACGGCGTTTACGATCGGGACAGGATTGTGGCAATTTAACGTCATGCCATTTGGGTTATGTAATGCCCCGCGACGTTTGAAAGATTGATGGAAAACGTACTGAGAGGACTATCCTGGGAAACTTGCTTGGTATACCTCGACGATATAATTGTCTTAGGAAATCTTTTGAGACATTTGAAGAACTTGGAGCAAGTATTTCAGCGATTGAAAGGAGCAAATTTGAAGCTTAACCCCAAAAAGTGCAACCTGTTCAGAAGCAAGTGCACTACCTCGGCCACGTAGTATCAAAGGATGGAGTGTCGGTTGACCCAGGAAGATAGAAGCGGTCAAGTCTTGGCCGGTTCCGAAGGACAAGCATGAAATAAGAAGTTTTTGGGCTATGCACTTATTACCGACGATTCGTTCCTGGATTGCTAACATCGCCAAGCCTCTCACGAGACTAACTGAAGAGGGCAGAGACTACGTCGGGAGAAGAGCTGCCAGGATGCCTTTGAAGAATTGAAACAGATGCTGACCACTGCGCCCATCTTGTGCTATCCACAGGCTGACGGAAAATTTATTTTGGATACTGATGCCAGCAACGTGGGCATCGGAGGCGTGTTGTCCCAAGTTCAAGATGGCCACGAAAAAGTGCTCGGTTACTTCAGCAAAGTGCTGTCGAAACCGGAACGCAACTATTGTGTGACCAGAGAGAGCTGTTGGCCGTAGTTAAGTCTATAGAGCACTTTCATAAATATCTCTATGGTAGGAAGTTCTTGTTAAGAACCGACCATGCGGCATTGATGTGGTTGCTACGCTTCAAGAATCCGGAAGGGCAGGTTGCCAGATGGATAGAGCGTCTTGAAGAGTATGACTTTGATTCGGAACATCGGCCTGGAACCAGTCATCGAAACGCTGACGCACTATCGAGGAGACCCTGTTCCAAGGATTGTACGCACTGCTGTCGTGCGAAGAGAAAAATGAAGCAACCTGCTTGAGGACTACTGTCATAGATGATAGATGGACTGAAGACCAAATCCGAGCTGACCAGGAGTCTGACGAAGTTTTGAAGCGTGTGATGGAGTGGAAGATGCAAGAAGCGCGGCCTAACTGGGAAACGGTAGCACCGTATTCGCGAGAGCTAAAATCGTATTGGGCTCAGTGGGGCTCTTTGGTAATGGAAAATGGTCTTCTCAGACGAGTGTTAGAAGACGAAGCTGGACCAATAGCAGACTTCAGATTGTGGTTCCGAAAGCAAGAATTCCCGAAGTTTTAAACTCCTTCATGATGGAACATCGGGAGGGCATCTTGGAGTCCGCAAGACTATAGAGAAGGTCAGAGAGCGATTCTATTGGGTTAATTGTAAGAATGACGTGAAGGACTGGTGCCGGAGATGTACAACTTGCGCCGCTGCCAATGGCCCTTCCAAAGAAAGAGGGCCCCTATGAGGCAATACAACGTTGGCAGTCCTTTTGAAAGGATTGCGATTGATGTTGCCGGACCATTTCCCACGACGGAATTTGGAAATAAATACATCTTGGTTGCAGTAGACTACTTCAGCAAATGGGTGGAAGCTTACGCATTACCAAATCAGGAAGCTGTTACAGTGGCTGAGACTTTAGTTAAAGAACTTTTCAGTCGGTTTGGTGTGCCGCTTGAACTTCACTCCGACCAGGGACGGAATTTTGAATCAGCAGTGTTTCAAGAGGTGTGCAAAATATTGGGTATTCGCAAGACCCGAACAACTGCCTTGCACCCGCAATCAGATGGCATGGTGGAGCGCATGAACAGGACAGTTATCAAGTATCTATCAAAAGTTGTCGCAGACCACACGAGAGATTGGGACCAGCAGCTACATCTATTCTTGCTGGCGTATAGAGCATCGGTCCACGAAACCACTGGCCAAAGTCCATCTAGTGTGCTTTTTGGACGAGAGCTGCGCTTACCATGCGATCTTAAGTTCGGCTTTAAACCAAATGAAGAAGTAGTTGGAGATGACTATGTTTCGAACTTGCGGAGGCGAATGGATGATATTCACGATCGGGTGAGGACCAATATCCATGAAGCAAGCGACCGCATGAAGGAACACTACGACATCAGAGCAAATGAAGGCGGATATCAGTCTGGAGACCTGGTCTGGCTGTTCAATCCTCAGCGACGTCGAGGCTTCTCGCCTAAGCTGCAACGATCGTGGGACGGGCCTTACGAAGTGATAAAGCGAATTAATGACGTCATCTATCGCATCAGAAAGAAACCCAATGGTAAAGCAAGAGTGGTGCATTTTAATCGCCTAGCTCCTTATCTTGGGGACAATCAAGAGGACGAGCAGATGGTCCGAGTTTGTAGACTCCCGAAGAAGAACTCAGCTATGAGGAGTTTATGGACAAGTATGGGAATGGCCGCAAAGTGCGTCATGATGTAACAACGGAGATTCAGGAGGATTTGTTTTTGGCTCCTGAAGGGTGCGCGTTAGCACATTGTGTTGCCCAAGATTTAAGAATGGGCAAGGGGATAGCTACCGTATTCAAGAAGAAATTTGGTGGTGTCCAAGATCTCCGAAGCCTGAACCCTGAGGGGGCAAGGCTCTGCACTTGCCAGGAAAGAAACGGCCTTTATTCTACTTGGTGACCAAAGAAGCCTCAGTTGGCAAGCAACCTACCGGACGATGTGGGACAGCCTGATAAGTTTAAGAGAGCAGCTGTTGGAGCTGGAGATCAATAAGATCAGGTGCCAAAAATAGGCTGTGGATTGGATGGCTTGGACTGGAGGGTCGTAAGGAACATGCTCGAAGAAATTTTCCGATATACTGGAATAGAGTTCCTAGTATGCAGCTACAACCGCGGTCAGCAGAAGGGAGGCGACGAACGGTAGCGTGCTATTTCTCCGGACCTCGTCGTGTAAGAATGGAGAGAACTGTTCGTATCTTCATGGAGGTGATAGTTCCTGTTCCGGGACGGAACAGATCTAAGGAGGGAGCAGTGTAACGAGCGCCAACTTTTCAACTGGCGGTTCGATAGGCGTCCCTAGATGGCGCTGGCATAGCGGAAGAAGAACTACCTACGACGAATAACAGAGGCAGCACGGGTCGAAGATTCGAGAATATTCTCCAGAATCTTCGAGGACGTTCTAGAAGGCCTCGAACAATCTGGACGTTCGCGCCAGCTATAAATAACGCGTCGGGTTGGCCAGAGGCAGTCAATCGATACGAGTTCGATAGTGCGGTCGCGATTGAACTAGTACATGTAATATAAATATCGTTTACATAAATAAAGACATTAGTGGTTAAGTGATATAGTTAATAAGCATTTTTAATAGATTTTAATTACCGTAATTGCGTTAATAGAATAAGTGAATTTAAATATATCGCCTGTGTGTTTTTCTAAAACCCCGACAACGTTTTAAGAACCGAAAAACGTAACAATATAATAAAGTTATTTACTTTGAGTTTTTGATAGATCTATTAAACAAGTTGCACATACAAAATTCTTAGGACTATTTTTGGAAAACAGTTTAAGTTGGGAAACGCATATCTCCTACCTGGAAACAAAATTGTCGCCTATATGTTACTCTATATATCGTTTGAGAGATCTTGTGGAAAACAAAATTTTGCTATCGTTTTATTATTCACAATTTGAGTCCAGACTTAAGTATGGGTTATTGTTTTGGGGGGCATCGTCATTTATTCATAGAATTTTCGTCTTACAGAAAAATGGCCGTAAGGAATATAGTTGGTGCGAATAGGCGAATTTCTTGTAGACCTATATTTAGATCCTTAGATATTTTAGCGCTTCCATCTCTATATATTTTTGAAGTTTTAGTTTATGTTAAATATAATGAAAATACTTTCACAACAAGTAATTCATATCACAGTTACTATACCAGACATGGAGAAATGCTTTGCGTTCCTCTCCATCATTTATCTACGTATGAACGATCTCGAAACTATATGGGTATAAAATTATATAATGCGCTTCCTAGTGAAATTAAATGTACAAAGAACTTGGCCGTTTTTAAAAACAAATTAAAAAGGTTCTTGATAGAGAATGTATTTTACTCATGCGAAGAATATTTAAACCATAGTGGTCATTGATTATAAGTTGTTTTGTTGTTGGATTAAGTATGTATTATTAATTAGTTAATTAGTTTGTAAGGCTTGCATCGTGCACTTAATATCTAATCTTAATTTAAGTTTGTCTTCTTTCTTTTGTGACTTGTCTTATACCTTTCGGTCTAATAGACAATACATTATTATTATTATTATTATTTTTATCAGGTAGGAAACCTATTTGCTGAAGCTTATAAACCTAGTGCCAACATAGAAAACTCTGTAAGCGGTTTTAAAAAGACATCCCTTTAACGCAAATATTTTTCCTGATTGGATGTTAGCTGCTTCTAGTATCACAGATGTTCTAAACCAATTAGCTGTAAATAAGTCACCCTGTACACCATTACAAGAATGACAAGACTGTGCCTTTAAATCACGAAAATGTCAACCCAATGAACATCTGCCATATTACTGCGGAAAACATTATTCCCATTCCTAAAGCATCAATTCCTTATAAACACCAGAATCGAAAACAACAGGGTAGGTACTGTAGTATTAATTTCATGACAGAACGTGGAAGAGCTTAAAGCTAAGGCTGAAGAAAAACGCCTTACTTTGGTTGGGCGCTCAAAACGTAGGAAAGTCACCAAAAAGTAGATGCCAGAAGAACTTGAGGAAAAACGAGGTAGAAGATAAGATTCTTTTCTACTCAGGACGAAGATGATGTACCATGCATTTATTGCAATGGTCTCTATTCCCAAACAAAACCGGGTGAACTGTGGTTGCGCTGTAACAATTGCAAGAAGTGGGCACACGCAAAAAAATAAAATATTTGTGAATTATATGATTAAATATTGAAAGAAATTCTTAATTTAAAACATTATCCAATTTTATGCACAATATTTTTACAATTTTAAAGGTTCTTTCTCCAATTGGTGGTTATGTATTCATTCTAATTTTACTGCTTTTCGTTACGCACATTTGTTAACTATTTTTTTTTTAAATATACATACATACACTTTGTATCTGTGAATTCTATTTGTCTTCCTTCTTATGCCAACTAATTATTCTAGGTATGTTATTTTATCCCAAACTATTATGTCGTTTTATCTTAAGGTTTGCCTAAAATGTTGCTTAAAACGTCATAGTTTATTTGAATTTCACAAAAACAGTTGTTTTATGATGGTAGAGTTTTGTGGCTGGAGCTTTCTTCTTCTTTTTTTTTATTAATTGAGAGATTATTGTATCATTTTAATCTATCTGTTAAGTAGAACCAGGACTAACAACTTACTTTAATAACTAGGTTTCAATACTCGACGTTTGTTAATGACGCTTCTATATAATTACACCGGCAAAGCATTATAGATTATGTCTGACAGTCAT
Organism: Protaetia brevitarsis; assembly: GCA_004143645.1. Taxonomy (NCBI): domain Eukaryota; kingdom Metazoa; phylum Arthropoda; class Insecta; order Coleoptera; family Scarabaeidae; genus Protaetia; species Protaetia brevitarsis. The sequence goes on along the minus strand of RXPK01000172.1, from coordinate 2,395,928 downwards.
GCGCGATAATTAATGGCCGTGTTCAGAGTACACAAAATGGCGACTGCTCCATTGTATATTATTGATGTAGCGCAAATGTAGCGTTGCGTTTTTGAGACGAATTGTTAACAGTTTCCAAACCGTTTGGGAGCAGCGACGTAGCAGTTATGTACTCTGAACGCGGTCAATTTTAATTCTCCGAGATCACAACCGCTAAAAATTAGTTCACAATGGGTTTGTTTGTTTTGCTACTAGCGTTATGCAGCGAAACGCAGCCGTAAGCGTTTCTGTTCGATTTAATGGCAAAACGAACAACAATCAGAAAATCTAAAGCTGGAGTCAATCCAGCGCTTTTCGACTACAGCTTGCGTTGAAAAACTCTACGCGGCGTCACGCGGATAAATTTTCGCGTGCCAAAACGAACAAACCTCACAAAAACGAGTCAACTGTTGTGCCGGTAATAGCGGAAACTGTTTGGGGTCGGTGTAAAGCTAATGGCCGCGTTCAGAGTACGAACATCATATATATCAGTTTTTGAGACGAATTGTCAACAGTTTACAAACCGTTTGGGAGCAGCTACGTACTCTGAACGCGGCCAATGCAAATCATGAGTACAAATTATATAAACAGATGTCGACAATAGCCTACAAACAAGGAGAGAAATTCAATAACACAATGACCTAAGATTAAGAGAGTATTTAAGGGAAATACACACAAATGCAAGAATGGAAATTCTTAAATACAAATATCAATAAAACTAAATTAAAATTTAAAGATATGTGCACAAATACACATTAACAATGACATTAATTAATAATTAGCAAGGATTAAAGTATGCGCTTAGCTATAAGTAAGATCATTATCATATGTTTGAAGGAATTATAAATAATTTTAGTTAATGTATGTCATTTTAGGCCAGCTTCCCCAATATGTACCGAGTTTTAACGCAACGCACTGGACTCTTAATTATTCCGGTCACATCACTCTCTTTATTACAATCCCATTTTGTTCCTTTTCTCTGCGGGTGTAGTTTCCTCTGTCCGAGAGGCTTACCTTTATTACTGGGTTCGCCGGGAAACCGTGAGAGTGACAAATGACGGCGGGATAAAAGAGACTTATTGGGGAACTAGGACAGGTCAAGTGGTACGCGGATTTGCATAGAAATGGGCAACTTTTACACCGTTTTTCTTTTCATTCTTTCACCGAACGTAATATTTTGGCCTAGCTGCCCAGAATACGTAAGTTAATACTTAAAGCGGTCTTAAATAAACGTCCTCACATTTGTATATAAAATGTGAAGCCTTTATTCAACCCCCTTTGCCATCGATTCATTTGTTCGCGTTTGTTCCTTTCGAAGTTCTATTACTGCTAATGGAAACGTGGGTTTTAGCTTTTATTCCGGGAGATTTGTTGGGGTTCTCGTTAAAATTAATTGGCCCGAATCAATCCGAAACGAAAAGCTAGGAACTAGTAATGGTTACTAGGTTTGAGAAAGCGGGATTCACTTTCGATACTCATTGTTTGAAGTGAAAGCAAAAGGAAAAAAAAAATACGAAAGTATTTGTTTGGTCAATATTCTCCTCACTACACTCTAAAAAATGATGGTAAATTTACCTCACTGGTATGTGAAAAAACATATGAAATATAAGGTAAAATTACACCAAAAAGAGGGTAAACATCAGATTACCAGAAATTAGGTGTAATTTTGCCTGGTAAACCGACTTTGATGGAAAAATACTTCAATAAATGAAGTTACTTTCCCCCACTTGGGGAAATTTGCTTAGAAGCAAGGAAAAATAACATATTTCGTGGAATATTACCCCTTATGTTGGTAAAAATACAATATGGACAATACAAGGGACATGAAATTCTGATTATATATATATGCATCTGTTATTTGATTGGAACATAAAATGTTTTTTTTAACATTGCATTACATTGTGTCGCTTGATCAAAAATTAAACCCGTTACGAGAATGCATTACATAGCCGTCGACTATACAACGCGCAAGCGTTTGAGGTACGCAGTTTGAATACAAGTGCGGCATCTACACTGATGGCTTCAACGCATAAATGTAAATGGTATGTTTTTCATTTTGTGTTGCAAAAAAAGATTGAGGTAAGTTCATTTTACATTAATTATGTATTGAGATGATTACCATGTACTTAGCTATGACAGCACACATAAATGATAGACGACATACACCTGCGAATGGATATCTAATATGATATACTGGGAGCTTAACCTCAATAGCATTTGGCTACAAGATATGATACATTTGTTTAAAGTCTTCGTTTTGAAGGAGTCAATTCTTTTTTTTCTCTTTCATTAAACATTTGGAAATATAAAACGACTAGTGCCTTGCCGTTATTGGAGGCTATGTTTTCGTTGTTAAATGATGATACAAGTAAAGTAAGGAAGAGACTATTTTGGTTTTACTCTAGGATTTAATGACAAAAGTAAAGTAGGTATTAAGCACTTATACATGCAAATGTGCAAGACCACAGGACGGCAAATTTGAGTTCAATAGTTAATCACAACATTATTTATGTATATACTAGTCAGTTTTTAAAATCGATTTTCAAAACCAGTTTCAAACTAAAAACAATACGTATTACTTTTTTAAAAGTGCTATGCATTTTAAATTCGAAAAACCTATTTAAGGCGCAATAATCTGCTTTTAAAAACCGGTTTTGATTTTGAAAACTGGTTTTACCGGTTACAATTTTTAAAGACGATTAATCACAGCATCCAAACCCTGGTTTCACATAAAGGGGCTTCAATTCGCAGCACTATTATCTACATACAATATATTTTTAAATGCTAAATTTATTAAAAATTTTCAGGATAAATTCTCCCAAAATGTTTACTCTTTAAAACATTGCTTATTGAATTTAAAAATTTATTGAAATTATTGTAAACTCCCTGTAATCCAACTAATTAATATATCTTTCAGAAATTATTAAAGTTAAGTCTAATATTATAAATGGTTTATTTTAAATATTTAAGTGGAGAATCTGCATTAAGTTCTAAATGACATAAACATGTTATTAGATAACTGAAACTTAATATTTCTAGATGATAAAACAATCTAATAATCAATTATTTCTAATTTCTTTCTTGTTACTCTAATCTATACATTAAAAAAAATGTGGTAAAATTACCCCAAAAATAGATGGCAACTGGGCTACCGCCTATTTTTGGGGTAAATTTACACCTATAGGGGATTTTTCACGTACTGGTGGAATATTCCTTGAAGGTGTGGTAAATCTACCTGAAATTATTCCATTCCATTAGAGAATATTACTTTAGAGGTGTAAATTTACCAGGAAAAATTACCACACTTTCAAGGAATATTCCACAAGCATGTGAAAAATCCCCTATAGGTGTAAATTTATCCCAAAAATAGGCGGTAGCCCAGTTGCCATCTATTTTTGGGGTAATTTTACCACATTTTTTTTTAGGGTGTACAATATATATAGAGTTTTATTTAATTTAGGTCAGATATAATATTCCTGTAACTTCATCCAACTTTTCAAGCATTCTAACGACATCCATAATATATCAGATTTAACAAATACGTTATCGGAATAGATTATAGACAAAAAAAATCACAACTTTTTATATGTCCTCCCCTTTTCTCTAATGCGCTCTTAACATTGATAGATAAATTGATGATCGTACACGACCTCATTCCCAACTAGATCGTTTATCTCACTTCCAGCCACTGCATGCATATAAAAATAATAAATCACGAATGGAAATGTTCGTCCCGACGGGCTATTTACCGATGGGAAAATTTTTAGAGATCGATGCATTTAAAGTGGTTCGTTTTCGCACCAGCGAATAATGCAGACCCCTTTAGTTACGATGCGCGCGGTGTATGTGACACTCCACTTTTCCTTTGTGCTGGATTCAATTTTGAGGAGTTCTTATGGGGCGTAGTTTGCGAAATGAGAAAAGGAAATCCCTTAGTACGTAAATCAGCTCGATTTTCGTATAAGTTGTAGGAGATCAGGATAAAATTGGCTGGTAATGCTACCACATTAAAAAGCCCGGATAAGTACTGCTGGTGCAACCCACATTACCGCGAGTGTATTTTAAGTTGCATATTTTGATGGGTGTAGATTTATTTTATTTAATAATTTAGTTAAAGAGTTAATTGTTTGATCTATTTAATTTAGTGTTAAGTTTTTGAATTAATTCCATTCAATTATTTGTCTTTTGAATGTCGGCGTATTGTTTGTACAACTGCGTTGTACGTTTTTGTAAGAAAAACAGTTGTAGAATTTTGTCAGGCAGTTCCTTGGTCGACTGTTACCGTGAGTACACGTATTTTTAAAGCATTGTTTGCCATTTTGTATTTCATTTTGATATCGTAATTTAATTTTTCTTAGTCATTTTAAAAATTCATTTTGCGTTTTCAAATTCAATCAGGACATAGCAGTACGTATAGACTTATTAATACAAAGTTTTCAAAAGTGATTTTAAGAAAAATCACCTAATTTTTTTTAGTGTGTACACTGTTGAAAATATTACGGTGTTGGCGTTAATTTTGCGCTAGTCAAATATTTTAGTGTTGATTTTTCCAAACTTTGCCAGACGAGTTGACTACGCGTATTGAATAGAACAGAAATGACTAGAATTTTGTGTGAATTCTTTGTTCAGATATGAGGGTTGACTATTTTTCGAGACATTCAGAAGCGTCAACCAATCAGAATTTTTCCCTCGGATAAAAATATAGAAACCCCACCTATTCTAATACAGTATTGCATTATACGCACCACCTGCATTGCACGTGTATCTGTTTTCGTGTTTGATTCTCCGTATTAACATATCCAAAGAAACCACCAAATGTGACTGACTTGCAAAGTGTAACCTCGTGTTATTAAACGTTAATTCCAGTGGGCATAAAAAATTTCAACATCTTAAAGATGTATTGGGAACATCTATTTACGCAATTAGTTTAGACTTGAATCAAATAGCATAAACATTCACTTAATTTTATAATGGTTCTCAAAAAATCATTTTAAAATTGGTACGTTTAGTTGAAACCAAAACTTGTGAATGAGTGGTTTTGCATATTTATAATTGAGAAAACGTCTTAAAGAGAGAATATTATAGCACTAAGAAATAGGAGTTGCATATTAAAAAGACGTTGTGTTTAGAAAATGGTGTTAAACCACCCAATAGATCGCATTCATTTAGTTAAACAGCTAGTAAATTTGTCTAGTCTAGATCAAATAAAATGTGACTAGAAGTATTTTATAATTCCACGGCTCAGTTAGACAAAATAACTCCTTAGCAATAGATAATACTTGACTAGCTTTGCTCGTCAAATTTAAACTTCTATAGTTCTCGACAAAATAACACGAAAAGAGTGTGGACCTCTCCTGACTATTAAATTAGTCAAAAAAGTGTTAAAATTTTCAACAGTGTATATTGCAAAATATACAGGCTGAGTTTTTTATCTTGAGACAACGGAATATCTCTAAAACACTGCATCAAATCAGAAAAAGATTTTAATAAGATTTGTTATAATGTAGGGGCCTCACTAAATGGTGCCGAACTCGATCTCCCTCCCCCCCCCCCCCGAGTGGGAGGGGGGACAACTTTGAAATCTTAAATGGGAACCCCCATTTTGTATTGCAGATTCTACGCCATCAAGTATGTAGTTTTTATTTGAAACTTTTTTCGATTCGTAACAGGTTGCGTTTTAATCGCAAAAAAAACATGATTGTGAACGTCTAGAAAAAATAGACAAAAAAGAGAAGCAAGCAAACATGATTTTGTTTTTTTTTAATTTTAACATTAAATAACATTTCAAAAAGCTATTCAACAACGAAGAACTCTACTTTATCATACCCTCCATAGCCTCCATTACTGTTCAAATATTCAACACTAACTAATTTGTATTGAATTAATAATTAATAATCTAAATGGGGATCGGACAATGGGTAAGTCTTCACAGCTTGTCAAGTACTGAATAAAGTACGGTTTTGTATCGTTGATTAGCATTCCAATTGTGAATAAATAAATGTGTCGAAGTGAAGGGGCACAGTTTCGAACACATGGCTTTTTGAAATGTTAGTTCATGTTAAAATAAAAAAAAACATACACAAAATCATGTTTGCTTGCTTCTCTTTTTTGTGTATAAGGCATTGGTACCACATCTCACAAAAACCTTTAGAGCATGCAGTGCCTATACAGGGTGGTGCATATCTGACATTATAGAAGTTATCAAAAAAAAAAAATTAAGAAGAGGTACAGGTATTCTTAAGTTTCATATTTTAAAATTAGGAACACTTATACAGGGTGTTTTATAACTTCGTGCCCGACCTAACTTATATTTTTTTAAATGAAACGCTCTACTTTTTCTTGCTTACTTTTGCGAGCCCCCTCATATAGAGTTTGCCATATCTATTCCAAGTGTTTAAAAAGTTATGACCATTTTTATGTCTAAATTGAGTGCATTAGGAGGATTAGTTCTAGTTCTAGTTTGGCTATATCTTCTATTTTCGTTGGTTTGAGAATTTCACAAAAGAAATATTTCTTGTATACAAGGTGAGTCAAAACCCGGATCCTTAATTTTCTTATTAAATGGAACACCCTATATTTTTTATGATGTTTCGATAGATATTTATCTGCTCTTTCATTTTTGTTAACCATTCGCTATATCTAATTCTTTGGCTCTAGTAGATATTTCAAATTAAAAATGAAAAGTGGTTTTGTTTTTTGAAATTTTATTAATTAACAAGTTAGACGCTGTGTGTTATTGATAAAAAGGCGTTTCTTAGTCTTACCATCATATCTTCTCGTGTTTTTATCGGTATGTACTTTGTTTCTTTTTTCTTCGCATCTCGCTTCATAAACTCTTGTTTCAAGGTTTTTTTCGGATATTCCGATATCCAAATCATATTTATTAATTTCTGTATTTGTGGAATTTAATTGTACTAATTGAAGCTGACGTTGTACCAGTGGAAATGCAATAATAGAAGGCTGACTTACCGTTTGACGCCAAAACCACACGTGCTGCATCAGTATAATGCAGAGATGCGCGCAGAACGCGTCATCAGCTCTTACCAGATATTGGCCGGCTTGTACCTGCTACTGCTACCTGATAAAATTAAAGTTTTAAAAATCTGTGGAGGTCGCATTAGAAGATCTGATCTTAACAAGCGAATTTTAAAGTCAATATAGAAGACCTATAATTAATTTTAGGGGCATTCCTGAATAATGAGAGAGATGAAATCTCACCACAAGTTCAATTGTTGAGGCTGTAGGCGGGACGCAAGTGCCTGCAGGCCCCCTGTCACCTTTACTGTGAAGTGCCTCAGTAGACAACCTAATTCGGTAATTAATCAGTTAAAAGTCGTCAGAGAGCGGCTTCCAAAGGTGCGAATGCGAGTCGATCTAAGCACAAAACTTCAGAAAGCATAGAGTTTCACGTTCATACGAAAAAATGCTCCAGAAGGCTTCCAACCTCTAGTTTTGAGATCTCATGTGCCAAAGAAGAAAAATACCTTTGGATATTGTTCGATCAAAGCCTTACATGGAGTCAATATATCCAGAAAACAACCAACCACCAAACCACAGTTTTCTTGGGTAGGTGCAGATTTGATTACAGTACACTGTACTGTTGCTGTAAATTTTGTTTGTGATAAACGTTGTGGTACGCATTCTTAAAATCGATGGACACAATTTTCTGCGATTTTACTTTAAAGTATATCTGATGCATATACTATTATAATTTTGTGTTAAAATTTGCTGAAGTTTTTCGTTTTCGCCTGACTTACCTCATCACTAAAGCAAAATTCGTAGTTGTAATAGTTAGGAAGGGAAATAAAGCAGGTCCACTTTCTCTCACAATATTCTTTAATAAAGGCTACCGGTTTCGTGCGATTATACGGATATCCTCAGGCAATAATTATAAAATTGAATTGTGGAATTGGTAAAATTTGTATAATTAGTAAATCCTGTCTGAGCATGTCCGTATAATCGGACGAAATCGGTAGCTTTTATTAAAGAATATTGTGAGAAAGTGGACCTGTTTTTCAATTATTTACCTTCCTAATCATTCACTCAGACAGAGTCAAAAATGGATTATATTTGTAACAGTTAATTTGAAAGAGTTTGTACAACGTAATAGTTTCGTTTCTAATAATATCTTACTTAAACAAGAAATTGACTCAACATTTTACAAGCACCGCTTTTTCTTTTTATCTAAGCTTCCCAAGTAGCACAAAAATATTAAATAAATATAAAAATTAAATATTTTTTTTATATCATAAACGACAGTTTTTTTTAATATTTTATGCATATTACTTTGTAATATGAGTTTAATATGATATTCTAATATTTCTTTTATATGTATTTTTAATATTTATTTTATATTATTTTTTAACATTTATTTTATATAATTTTCTAATATTTCTGTTATATGTTTTTCAAATATTTGTTATATCAGTATAGTATATTTCAAACCAAGGGAGGAAAGTGCTATTGCAAGTCTTGGGCAAGGCTTGGAATAGCATTTTCCTCCCTTGGTTTGAAATATACTATATATACTAATATAACATATATTTGAAGATATAAATATAACAGAAATATTAGAAAATTGGTTTGAATACTATTTTAAGTATTCAGCAATAGTAAATAAAACTAATTTAATGAAATTTAATATCATAAATATTTATTATAAACATTTCTATACAATATTTCGAATGATATCACAGACAATGATAATTTGTCGTACACACCAGCTGAATTCGTAAAGCAGCACTTGCCACTGTTCGGAATTTATTATATAAATTACCTTTACATGATGTAATTATAGGCTGCTTTAATTATGGGCGTTGCAGGTGCTTGTAGAACTGACGAATTAACAAGAATGACTATCTCTGATGTAGATAACAGAGGTGATATTATTCTGTGAAATATTCCCGAAACAAAAACTGGAGTTTCAAGAAATTTTGCACTGGTGGAACCCCTCTGGATTGCAATTATCCGGAAATACTGCACTTGTTTCATAAGGCGGTGGAATATTAGATGTAAAACTTCACAGTGGTTACAGAACAGACCTATTGAAATTCAATTTACCAATTCAAATTGAAAAAAAAAAGGGTTTGTTATACAAGTGCAATAAACTGCTCTTTCAACGTTAACATAAATCGGTAATCTAATCTCTTGTATTTAACTTTGTTGCAAGTACAAGATTGTGTATCCATTTTGTTTATGAGTATTGTGGTTAAGTTCAATACCTGTAAACCTGAATTAGAAAATAAGGGTAATATGTAGAATAGCCCGGCAGCCCCGATGATCTACTGGAATACTGGACTGGATGAGTGTAAAGTGACTCCAGAATCACGATTGAGTGTTAACTTTTGGACATTAAGCACTTTTTAGCTACTGCTATCAAATAAAAAAAAAAAAAACATGTTTAAGATGTTATAATTTCACATTGGCACATAGCGAAATACTTACATCTTAAAAACAAAGCCCAGTTGTAAATATATTTGGCTATTTCTAACGTATCATGGCCTAACCTTATCCATTACACAAACGCCACAAGTGACGCCAACGCCATCATAAACAAAAGCGAACGAATATGTACGAAGTAGCACGAGCTGTGGCAACATTTGAAATATTTAAGTGATATATAATATATATTCCAATACAAATATTTTTTTTAATGTAAAATACATATTAAAGTAATATACTTTTGAAAGAAACTAATGCAGCAAGTCAAGAATGTCAATAAGAACAAAACTGAATACTTAATACAGATTATTGGGGTGTATTAGAGTAAATCAAGGAAAAACAAGTACTCCAGTGACATATCTAAATTTGTAATATCATATGAATATGAATAAAATAATTCAAAACAAAATATTAGATTTATAATAATTATATAATATTATTTTCATATATGTAATATTAAAAAAACATTGTAATATTAGTTTTATATTAGGCTAATATTGGTTAAATATTATGTGCTACTTGGGTTAATTCAAAATGTATTCCAATTTAGAACTTAATTACAATTAGAAATGTATCTTAAGTGTTATTTATTTTGCAAGTCACATCAGTTTAAATTTAAAATTTTGCTTGAAACCACTATTAGTAAAACGTAACGCGTAAGCCGTGCAGGCCATTTGGTAACGATTCTAACGGAATTCAAGGAAAATACAATCCGAAATAATAGCGAAACCTGCTCTCGCGTTTTCAAAACTAATTCATGCAAATCGGTTATTCTCCAATTACGTTCATTTCGAATTCGAATTTACGCCGCTTAATAGCGTTGTCCGGGACGTCCTTGGCAGTTCGCCACCTAAAAGAGAGAGACAATCGAATAATTTCCAACATGTTCTGCCTACGACACTTCGTTGAAGAGACAAACTCGAACCAGTCCTGTTGTGACTGATCCTGGCCACGATAAGGGAGTTTTTATTAGGATTATAAAGTTTGCGAATTAGACGTAACTCAGGCTAGCCATGTTACATACAGAGTAATTAGTAATTAATAAAATATATAATTTCCTGCACGCAATATCTCTGTTTTACAAGGAAACAGAGTTTCATTAAATTAAAAGCAACTTTTCTGACGTAGCCAACACAGATACGGAAAATAATCATTTGAAAGAAAAAAAAATAGGTTCGATTGAAGCCGTTTAAGCTATCTTTAATTGAATTTATGAAGTCGTTAATTATAATTTAATACCAGACTCGAAGTAAAAACAACTTTACCAACGACCTTCGATAGCTCAGTTGGTAGAGCGGTGGACTGTAGTTGAAACGTGCGAAGTAGACATCCATAGGTCGCTGGTTCAAATCCGGCTCGAAGGATTTTTTTTTTATTTAGCTAGCTTATTAATTTAAGTTTGCTCTTCGGAATTGATGCGCGTTTGTTCGTTTATTTGCTTCGTTATCTATTTAATTTCTGCAGTAAAAATGGATTGGTGCAGACGACATCGATGGCCATTAAATTTTGATTTAATTTTATTTCTTAAAATTTATAGGCAAACGATTATTGCAGAAATCGTTGTAAACAGCTCGATATATCGAGAAATCAGATCCAAATTAACCCAATCAATTTCTAAAGATTTAATAAAAGGAATGGCTAATTAGTGTGATAACAAAAAAAAAACATTTAAATTCACTACACACTAAAAAATTTAGGTAATTTTTCTTGGTAAAAAGAAACTATTTATTTTACACAAAGTCGGTACCGTTACAGATAAAGATACTAGTAAGTTTACGTCAAAATTGTACTACAAAACTGTAAATTATCATGCCATGATGTTTTAGACAGATAGTAGCAAAGTTTTCTGGCCTATAGTAGCAAATACGTTAAACATATTCTACAAGTACAGAAATTGCTGTAAAGATGGCGGTTCTCCTATTTCACCTACACTCACTTTCCATACTCGATATAAGTTTTCTAGATGGCAGACATAGTTATTAAATATGAGGAGAGTATTGAATATTTAACATACGAGAATGAATGTGACCAAATGGAACTATGAAATGTTGAAACTAAATTAAAATAAATAATCATTGCAAAATTATGGGATCATCTTACATTGATTATAAAACAAAATTAGATGTGTGTACATCACAAAAAATACTTTTGAAAAATTACAATACGTATTACTACATTTAATTTACAATTTTTAAAAACAGTACTGTATAGTGGATGTGCAATCTTGCTTACATGTTAATTTTGGATAAAACCGAATCCCAGCAATTTTTCTCTGTTCTAATGTTGACATAAGTAATATAGCTGACAGTTCTGGGGCAAAATCTCATAAGGTTTACACATAGAGCAGTATAGAGCATAATCTTATGTATATAGAAACGTTCGCGTGCATTCGCGCCCTCTACTCCCGCCGCTTGGTCGGTACACCCACAAATCGGTAAAATTAAATAGTTTATTTTATACAGTGAGGTCGTAAATGGTCCCCCCCCCTGATAACTTTTGAATGGTATGAGATAGAGCATGAAACAAAAACCAAGTGAAATTAGAGATAATTTGTGATTTTTTTGCCGTATAGAGATACGCACATGACTTCTGATGTAAATAGAGGGCGTAGCTATCTTAAAATTTTAAATGGGAAGGTAAATTTCAATTTAGAAGCTCATTTTGGAAGATATTCTATTACTTTTATGGTAATGCAAATAGTTTTACACGATTTCGAAATTTTTACCAACTTATCCAAGATTAATATTGGAGTACTTACGTTACTTTTTCGATAGCCCTCGTATTCGCTTTTTGGATATAGTGTACAGAAACCTGTATTACAGTAATCTGTAACATAGACACCCCACTCACATGACACATACACTGACAGATAAGACACTTTTGCTAAATTTTGCAAAAAACGTCATATTGTAAAATATGTCATTTTTTACAGCAATCGCTTCCTAAGTCACATAAAACCACAATATTTATACGAGGGCTATCGAAAAAGTAACGTAGGTACTCCAATTATTAATCTTGGATAAGTTGGTAAAAATTTTGAAAATCGTAAAACTGTTTGCATTGCCATAAAAGTAATAGAAATATCTTCCAAATGAGCTTTTAAATGAAATTACTTCCCATTTAAAATTTTAAAGATAGCTACGCCCTCTATTTTACATCAGAAGCCATGTGCGTATCTCTATAGCCAAAAAGTCACAAATTATCTCTAATTTCACTTTGTTTCTGTTTCATTGCTCTACCTCATACCATTCAAAAGTTATCAGGGGGGGGGGGACCATTACGACCTCACTGTATGAAGAAAAGTAGGGTATATGCATACAACTTAAGTAATAATATTCACTTAGATACATAATGTTCTATAAGATTACAGCTTTATCTAAATTATTTCCACGTGAATATTATCACTTAAGTTGTATGATTCTATTTTATATTTTTGGTTTTTTTATTTACTTTGTTGCTAATACCTGTGTAATAACACAAATGTATATATATATATAATATATGTTGCGTGTTGTTTGATGAGTGAAAATAAGTAAATATTAAATAAACGTGCAAAAAATAAAACTTTCATTAAGTTTCTATTAATACCTACATATATTTAAAAGTTGATGTGATAAGAAGTATGTTGACATATGTTTGATGTAATAAGAAAAAAAAACACTGCAGGTAAAAGTAAATAAAGAAATAACAGTAAAACACTCAAAACTAACACTATTACTAATAAATGAATGTAAAATAAAGTAATAACAAAAATAATAACTACGGAAACCTGGAACGCACGTTTAAAACAAAATAGATTAAAAACAACTGGCCATCAATTGACGAACCACACGAATCACGGGCCACAACCGCCATAGCCACGGACAAACTATCCGACTATCTCCCTCAGTAATAAAGTATGCCAACCACAACATAATACCAATACACATATAGTTATTACACAAATATTACTAAACATATAGTGTTTGGCTTCCATCTATTGAGGTTTGCGGGGACTACCATTTGCTTTCCTTGTCTGACACCGCTGGGACTTTTGACCAGATTTAAGTTACTACCCCATGGATTTACATAGAGGGTCTCAATTCACATTTTATCTCCTCCACTCCTACCTTTCGTCTTGACTGCGCGACTCCTAAAACAGCTTGATCTGTTCCGGCAGCTGTTTAAGCTGTGCTAGGACCTATTTACCTGTTTCATGAGCTGTTTCCTGTCATAATATCTGTTCAAGCTGTATTAAGAGCTGTTTAAGCAGTTCCGGGAACTGATTAAGTTGTTAGGGAGCTAGGAGCTATCCAAGCTCTACCAAGTGATGTGTAAGCTATTCCAGGAACAGTTTAAGCTGTTCCAGAAACTGTTGAAGCTGTTTCTGGAACTGTTGAATTGTTTCGAGAACTGTTTATACAGTTCCGGGAACAGCTGTTCTCCTTCGCAGGGTTCCATTCGAAGCCGACACCTTCATCAGCTAATCACATGACGCAGTCAAGAGGTGGAGGGGATAAAATGTGAATTGAGACTCCCTATGTAAACCTTATGGGATTTTGGCCCAGAACTGTCATAGCTATACTACTGACATATCAAAGAAATTTACATCTAAAAGTCTTATTTAACTAAATTTAAGTGAAATAAATATCCTGTAAAAGAATAAAATGTTCTATCGAACTGAAATCAATCCAATTTTCTGTCAAAATCTGTTATAAATATTGAATATTTGATTTCGATCTGTAGGCGTCTTTCTACTGATTGTCTTTACTTCCTGAAGGGGAAATTATGAAGGAATATGCCTTTGAAGGACTTGCGAAATGCATAGGTCTTCTACACCATCTGGAAATCGATCGTATATCTGCATACTGTGACATTTTATATTCTTTTTGTTATATCCTTTTTATTATTTTAAAATGGATAAAAATATAATTATAAACGGTACAATTCAATAAAGCACCACATAATATACATAAGAAAATCTATTGTGTACTTAATTTAACTGATAATCATCCATACATGTAGGTAATCCTCTTTACACCTAGACGACGTCCGTCAGAACTTCAGTTGTAACAAACCTAATGAAAATGAGCAAGTGGTACACCAAAAACCACTTTGCGTCAAAATTTATGTCTACAAAGGATTACGAATAGTCTGTCTACATCCATTCCTTTCCCTCTTTCTTACTAATAACGTCTAAAACAAGTAAAATCACCGCGAATCCCGCAGATTCAACTGAAAATCATCGTCTCGTGAAAACGTAAAACACCGCGGTAACAACTCGTCAGAGAAATTACGTGCACTTCCGCGTTCCCTTATTACGTCTACCCGCCGAGATTAAACGGAAAACTTAAGAATTTACATTTTAATTTCAACGCTAAATACGGCTTTGCTCAACCCTAGCGGACACGGTGAATACTAATTTGTATGACATTAACAACCGTGTTCTTGTTTAGTTAAGTTAAGTTCGAAACAAAGTATGTAGTTGTGCGCCCGAGGGTCAGCCGGTTCACGTGACTTTTCGCTTGCGAAGAATCGCAGGATTCTAGCCCCGGAGGGCGCTCAGCGTCACCTGTAATGGATTCTGTATTTTTAAATTTTTCATACGTAACTGTGAAAATAGGTTATCGTTTTAATAATGGCAGAAAGTTTGAACAAAACTTTACGTTTGATGTTAAACGCTAATGCTAAATTTAACGTCATTACGCGTACTTATGACGTCATTATGGTATGACATATACAGTGAGGTCGTAAATGGTCCCCCCCTCCTGATAACTTTTGAATGGTATGAGATAGAGCAATGAACAAAAACCAATGAGAATTAGAGGTAATTTGTGATTTTGCCTATAAGATACGCACATGGCTTCTGATGTAAAATAGTAGGGCCGTAGCTATCTTTAAAATTTTAAAATGGGAAGTAATTCTCATTTAGATGCTCATTTGGAAGATATTTCTATTACTTTATGGCATGCAAAACGGTTTTACGATTTTCGAAATTTTTTACCAACTTATCCAAGATTAATAATTGGAGTACTTACGTTACTTTTTCTATAGCCCTCGTATTCGCTTTTTGGATATAGTGTACAGAAACCTGTAATTACAGTAATCTGTAACATAGACACCCACACATATGACACAAACACTGACAGATAAGACACTTTGCCTAAATTTTGCAAAAACGTCATATTTGTAAAATATGTCATATTTTACAGTAATCGCGCTTCCTAAGTCACATAAAACCACAATATTATATACGAGGGCTATAGAAAGTAAAGTAAGTATCTCAATTATTAATCTTGGATAGGAGTTGGTAAATTTTCGAAAAATCGTAAAAACTGTTGGCATTGCATAAAAGTAAGTAGAAATATCTTCCAAATGAGCTTCTAAATGAACATATACTTCCCATTTAAAAATTTAAAGATAGCTACCCCTCTATTTCTACATCAGAGCCATGTTGCGTATCTCTATAGGCAAAAAATCACAAATTATCTCTAATTTCACTCAGTTTTGTTTCATTGCTCTATCTCATACGCGTTCAAAAGTTATCAGGGGGGGGGACCATTTACGACCTCACTGTAGAAAACATAACCTACATAACTTAATTTTAATAAGTTTCAAAAGCAAAATACCCGACCAAAAAGAATTATTTCGTAGGGGAGGGTGGGTATAAAGTTGTAACACATGGGTATGGTTGTAACAAAAGCGAATGTCAAGTGGAATGACAAGATTATATAATGTTTATCGAATGTATCACTAGTGACGCTTTATATCCGTCATTAGTACTTTTGACGTAGTAATGGCACATGGTTTACTTGAGAAAAGAAAAGGAGAAAAAAATTGTTTTTAAGTAAATAGTTAATATTCTTCAATCTCGAATTAATGGATTGTAAATCATTAAGCAGTTAATGTAAGTTTGCCATCCTTGGCTAGACATAAAAATAGGCTTCATATAGCTGCATTCACAGGGAACTTCGGTTCATGCAGCGGGTGTGTGCTTAATGATGCGCTGAAATTTAAAAATAACGGGGTGTGGGATATTTCTGACAACTTGTTAACATCCATACCAATATTTTTACCACTATCCCCACATTCAAACGGTAAGTATTTTTGTTAAAGGCGCCTTTACAGTTTGCATTTTTTTTAAATTGCATACAATAAAAATAGACGCATGTTACTATTCCGTGTATTAACATGCAATGCAAGTAAAATTGCACTCAGCTGATCTAAATCCATTGAATGGCGCATGCGGCCAATTTTTGTTGCACGCAGTTTTTCATTGCATGCAAAGAAATGTAAAGCGGAGTTACAATAGCTATTTATGTGACAAGTTTGCGAATGGAAGTGTTTTAGACGTGATATTGACCAACGAGGTGTAGGCCGCGTTGGTCACACGTCAAGTGCCTAAAACACTTCTTTCGCAACGAGTTTACATACATTGATTTTGTCTACAATCGCCAATTTTTTTCTATAAAAATTGGATATGTGACTTTGTCAAAAAATTTCTTGACATTGTCAAATTAACAGGATTGTAAATTATTGTGACGTTAATTATATATATCGAGTAACAACATTATTTTTTCTACAGAAGAAAAGCCAAGAGAAAGAATATAAAAATCTTAGGGCAACTAAGAAAACATTGCGCAGCAGTTTCACTTATTCTAAAAAAATAATTATTACATAAATAAATATAAAAATATAATTACAAATTCTTTTTTTTCTCTTGTAACATCTTACTCCACTCCTTGTTACAAAACTGTACCCACCCATGGGTATGATTGTAACACACAGACTACCCTTCTTTGTTTCTTCTATTATTTGTAATGTACAATGTAGAATTATTAATTTCTCTGTCTCGGAAAGCTTAGAAGATGAACCTTTAAAATGGTAACATTTAAAATATTTTTTTTAATAATGATGACTCTAGGTTGAAAATACAAAAAGTGTTACAACTATACCCACCCTCCCCTACTAACAAAAGTAGGTTTTGTACACTATGTTAAAAATTAACTGTAAATGGAGGGGGCATTTTAGGTAGGCAACCAATTTAACGAAGTCATATGTATAGTTGTGATCCGTAATGCATAATTCTTTTAAATCCTAATGTTTCAATTTTTATTTGATTGTGTACTTAAGGCCGTTCTTGCTGAATATCCTTAAACCATATTTACAAATATATAAAACCGTGTATTTTCTTATCAAAATTAAGACGTTATAAGTTATTAGTATCCGAATAACTTTCCCTGTGTGTTGGAAACCGCTCCGGGGCGGGTTTTAAAAATATATATATTTAGAGGTAGTGGGAGTAACAGCTGTCAAAACTTGAGGCATTGTGAAAAAAGAAAGTTGCATTAATATTTATATTATCGTATTTGCAGTTTATTGTGCGGAAATACGACGAATAAATACGAATAAGATTCACATGGATGCATAATTATTCAGAAGAAGCAAATGTCGGTCACGTATGTCAAAGATATAACAGAAATTTATTCCAGAAAACGTACCCTTAATAATAATATACAAGTAAAAGTTATTTTGGACTGTTAAATATATCTAATAAATGTGAAATAGAAATACACTATAATTTATGTATAAAAAACGCTTTGTAAATTAATATTATAAACGCAAGCAGCCAATATTACGGGGAAAAACAACAAAAATGAGAAAGAATTTAATATTTGGTCTATTGTTGATTTTCAACATATAAAACATTTGCAATTATTATTCGCTACTGCCTATTATTGCTCCGTAGACACACTACAATTTGCGCACCTACCTAGAAAAATGGCATTACCATTGATGCAAACCGATCTTCTTCCAGAACATTTTTTTCTGTTAAATCTTGGACATACGTTGACATTTGCTTCTTTTAAATAATTATTATTATTTGAATGCATCCATGTGAATAATATTCGTATTTATTCGTTGTATTTCCGCACAATAAAGAATTGTTAGGTTTAAGTGAAATAACCGCAAAAGAAGACGCCAATTAGCATCATGCTATTGTGCCATTCGCTCTTGCAAGATAAATTCTGATGTTAACGATGGTCGCAGTTACTTTGGATTTGCGAATAAATATATTATATACAACAGCACAAGAGTTAAGAAAGTATATGGATTGTCTTGTGCAGAGGTTCCTATATCACATTAAATCAACTTGTTTGTTAGATACTCATTTTAAACTAAATCCTATTTATCACAATAACTAACTTAATTCATTTTATGTTCACTTTTTAAAATAATGTGATTTTGGTCTCAACTGCATTATACTAGTACAAATTTTAATCCTCACATCTCACATTTATTCACATCATAGACAACTCGATATTATTTAGTCTACGTCTGAAACTCCTATCCAATTGTGCATCGCCGGAGATCATTTTTGACAAACCACTGCAGGGTCGGATGTTAGAAATGAATTAGTCCAATAAAAAGGAACAGTCTTTACATCACACAGAATGATATAGTCATAACTCCTTAACCCTATAAGTTGTTGTGTTTCGTGTTAGAAATTCGAAAATCTACAATAAAACCCTTCCACCGAAATCGTTGCATTTTTATTTAATTTGATTTGGAGAAAAGAAACATATTTATTCGAGAAGAATATATTTTACACTCTAAAATATATAATTACATAATTTCACAAGAACGATAGAATATGAACTCAATTATTGTAAAACATTTGCAAATCAGTTAATCAAACATATTAATATCATTACTAGAAACGTGTTTTTTATTACTATAAGCTGTCCAGAAATATTTGCAATAAAATCACGATAAAAAAAACAGAGAGTTTGTGAATTATATAGCCTATTTTCCTACTTCTTAAATTAAATTACTATACACGTTGAAATTTCGGCAACGCTTTACAAGATGGAGTAGCTTGAAGTCCTGAAAAATGGACCACAAAAGAAAACAGATAGGGAGGATCGTCTTAGTGGTTGTATACCCGTAGCATACATATAAATATGCAAGCAATCAGTTCAGAAAAGATGGAGTGAGAGTGTACGAGCTGAAACTTTAATAGCTACGGTAAAATTACGAATGAGTACAATCTGCCAAAATTTACGTTGCCACATCATGGTAAAGACACAAAATCTAGACTGACGCCTTTTTACAGTATTTTTTTTTCTGAGTAGGTTAAAATGTTATCAAGTGTTTAGCAGTAAATTATATGTAAAATATCCCATAATTATTGGTGTCCTACTGCTGCCATTGGTAGCTACGCAGCCGGTATTCCCAGTCCCAAATTGAGTTGTCCCTTCTCTTCGATAATTCCGACGGTGCCCATAATTAAACGTGATCCGAACTATCTGCAATATAAAACGCAAATAAATGAGTTCGTTCGTTATAACCGGAAGCACAAGGAAACTTAAAAGCGGGAAGTATTAAGTATGCAGGTAGATCAGAGCGCCAATGTTTTACGTCTTAATGAAGTCCAAGTTTCAACTCGACGCGAGCAGAGTGCGGCCCTTTGATTAGAGTTTTATTGTTGATCTCTTTGCCATAGTTCCGTTATTGCATAGAAGGAAGGTAATTTAAGCCGATTTAAGTTCATATCTAGTTACTACTTCGCGTTATTATTTGTTAGGTGTTTTGTAGAGCAAGTGTTCTCCTTTGCAATTATAAATAAGTAATTACAGGAGAGCATATTAAGTTTAAGCGTAATGATTAAATTACAGACGTATAAAATTTAGCTTCCTCTTTAAAAAAATTAGGTCCTAGCGAATAACGCGGTTTATGGGGTTCACTTATTTCCTAAATGAATAAATAACCAGATGATCTGTAAATTAGGGGATTAGACAGAATTAGTTGCAATAAATCAGGTAGTATGAATTTATACCGCACCAGCGAATTATAACTGAGAGCTTATATACATTAGAGGCGCTGGGGAATTAAAAAAATATGATTGATTTGTTATTAGATACTTGGGATATGTTACGTGAGGGGGTGTAAATTTTTTTGGACTAGGGTTCACGTGGGTATAATCGGTAATGAGATGGTGGATCAATTAGCAAAAGAAGCGGTATCTAGAGGGGCTAGTGTGATAATTAGATAGGGGTTAATTTCGGCTAGTGAATTTAAAAAAGCTTTGGGATAAACTTGATAATGGGGTGACTAAGAAAATTTATCGAGAGGTACACATTGCTAGAAACGAAGGATTAACTTAGTAAAATAAGAATAATTGTTATATCAATTTTTATGCAGATTTGAGAGAGTTAATGCTTACATTGTAATTGGTGGGGTAGATCAGCGGGAATGTTTATTTGTTGCCACTCACTGATGAGTGGCGGCCACATACGAGTTACGGCATTGCTAAGGGGTTAAATTAGCCGTGACGCGAAACAGACATTAGAAATAATGAGTCGAAGGTGGAATTATTAATAAGTTAAGGCTATGTAGACAGTTAATAGGGAAGTACGTATTTATAAATGATTATTTCATACGCTATAGAGCACTGAATTAGTTTTAATAGGTAGTATAAGCATAGTTGATGTGCATAAATAAATATTTAAAATATAAGCATACAATCTAATTAAGTATAATTTGGCCCCACCTTGGGCGCCAAACTTATGGAAGGAGAAGGGGATTGTTGTTCCCACTCGAGATTGTTGGCTTTAAATGTGTGGTGGTTGATAAAATTAGCAACTAATACTTCTAACTTACTCAAACATCCATGCCGTTTGACAAATTGTATTATTTTCAAAAAACTCACGACAACTTTTTTAAAAACAATTATATATTATAGATCAAATTATATACCGTACATATTGGTAGAGTATTAGGATTGAGTTTTATTAAAATATTAAATAGGCACTCGTTGTCTATTCGTTGATGGACGCATCAAATAATGAAAGTGAGCGATTTATTACATTTTTGTTATTATTATTAATAATCATATGGAAATTATTTAACCAGAATAGAAATATTTCAATTGTTTTAACTTTAAGTGGAACACGGGGTTTAAGATGAAGTATAGCTTTTCATAAATAAACTATATCCTAATTTTTAATATTTTATTATATTTTATGAATATGAAAATGAAATATTGTGTAAAAAAGTTAATAAGAATTAGCAGACGAAACGCGAAATGATAAAAAGTACAAAATATTACCATTCTCGTTTCCGTAGCATAATAAATTTTCACTGATGAGAAAATGAAAAAGAAAACAAACAAATATTGCCCGACTTCGTTTCTATATTAGAGGCGTGTTTGTATTTCAAAGATCATCTAAATAGGTTAGGTCATGTGTAAGCATCCACGTGAATCTTATTTCATAAGCTTGGCTTTCAAACGCTATTAGCCGGAAGGAATCTAGGTATTTTAATTTATTTTTTTTGCGAGCGCATTCTGCTTTTAAAAAGGAAAATAAAATGGGTAGGCACGGCTCATTTTTTTGTTTTATAAATGTCTAAGCGCTATACAGAATTCGTTAAAATGGTAATAAAAAGCATTTTAGTATATCATTTACAGTATTTCACATAAATGGATGGCCGTCTAACTAAAACCATTTTAATTGCTTTACAATGGATCCAGTTAAGTTTAAATTTCCCATTAGCAAATGAGATAAAACTTTCACCTATCTTTGTGTAAATTGAATGAATGCGAAACAGATATACATTTATCATTAAACCAAGCAACAATGCTAACATTAAGAGAAATTACATCATTATTCTTGAGCACCAGCTAATACAATTGTCAGTTCTCCATTGTGAATTCAGCTTCACAAAGAAAAAGCTATTTAATTAAAAACATTCAATTACTTATATGGGTGCGTGTGATGGATGTATCAGGTGTAAAACGAAACTTTCTACATTGCATTGAAGAGAAGATTAGATTTTTCTTTTAGCTTAAAGATGTTTAGTGTACTACATCTTGAACTAGTTGCATTGAAAAGTACAAGTCGGTAGAAACTAGTCAAAAGGATAAAATGTAAATTGTTTAATTGTGTTTTGTAAGTACTATTACTGAGAAAAGAAGCTCTCAGTAATAGTACCTACAAAACACAATTAAACTAAAAAGTTGTTTCTTTTAAGCGACTATAACAAAAAATGGAATTTTCAGTACGTAAAAGTGACTTTTTTGTCCGTTATGTTTGAATGAGAAGCTGTTCAACATTCAATTGTTTGTTTGCAATGCAAGCAAAAAAAATAATGATAAACAATAAGCAATAATGCGTGTTAAAATATAAGATAAACAATAGTATACTGATAAACTAGTGTTAAGCCCCATTTCCACTGAAGCAACATCAAGAAACTTTTTGTTTCATCGTATTACTGCCTGCTGTCAAAAATAAGAAACTTTTGGGAACATTTAGAAATTAAGTTGACAGAGACATCGTTACAATTCAGTTAACTGAGATAAATTATTAGCTTAATTATTTTATCTCTCACAACCAGTGCGTTATTTATTGCATCAGTAAAAACTAAACTCACAATCAGCAGTTTATATATAAATAAAAATATTTGAATAAATTAAGTGTTTCTGCACTTTTAATAATATAAACATTTAATGTAG
The DNA here is from genome assembly GCA_004143645.1 of Protaetia brevitarsis. Classification (NCBI taxonomy): domain Eukaryota; kingdom Metazoa; phylum Arthropoda; class Insecta; order Coleoptera; family Scarabaeidae; genus Protaetia; species Protaetia brevitarsis. Next base: position 2,372,974 of record RXPK01000172.1, on the reverse strand, counting down.
AATCGATAATATGTCACAAAGTTTCCATTTTATGTGAGGTTGGTGGTGCGACTCTTGGTTTGACATTTCCCATTTGATAAATTTACATAGGCTTTTGCATGGAATTACAAGAATCATATCACAAACATGGAAATACGTGCGTTACAATGACTTGTAATACTCGTACATTCAATCAATTTAAACTTGTACTCGTAACATCATTGTAACACTAGTGTTTCAATAACTATCACTATTGCAAATTAAATAAAATTGTCCAAATTATTTCAATTCAGATAATAATGTGATATGCAGATAAAACTAATCATCAGGGGCGTAGCTCAGATGGTAGAGCGCTCGCCTTAGCATGCGAGAGGTACCGGGATCGATACCCGGCGCCTCCAAAGTTTTTTTTTTTATTTTTCTTCACTACTAAAATTCCAGTCTAAGACCTCATAAGTATAAAACACTTCAAATAAAAAAATCGAAATACAAATGGAAACATTATTTGCTTCCTAAATAATAAGTAAAACTTTTGTGGAAACATAATAAGATTAACACAGTAATGAAATGAAACCCAGGCCACTCCGTGATTAAGACACACATAATTGTACATAATATTATCAAATAAAGCTATCATATGTCCTTCCAATTAAAATACGGCGTATTAAGCTCTACATTATCAGATTAACTGTTTAAATTTTAAAGTGCAGAAACATTTAATTTATTTAAACATTTTTATTTATAAAATAGTATTTTAAAACTTTTAGTTTTGAGAAGCTTCCTGCTTCGAAATTAATAAAAATAACAATACCGTACTTTTATTTCGTACATTTTTGGTAAATGTTATGCCTTCATTACTTTTATTCGACAACCCCCTTCATTCTCATCATTCAGTGATCCAAATATCCATTCTTCATTTATTTTGTCTTATTTATACCCTTATTTTTCCTATATTCGTCTCCAAAAAAATGTCCACTTACATCTTGAGTTACAGTGTGTGTAGCCTTATGTAAGGTTTTTTGCTGTAGCGCCGTAAAACTGAAAAAAAGTTTGTATGATCTCAGTTAAATTGCTAATTTAGGTCCTGTGAATCCTATAGATTTTCTTTACTTTCGTACAACTGTATTGGCCATACATTTTTTTTTCGTCATTTTATTCATGCATTTTACCATGAATAAAACAATACACTACATTGAATTGTTCCTTTGATGTCATGTTGAGAACCAACTGTTATCAGTGAGCCAAGTTGTAATACTCTCTATAAAAGCGAACACCCGTCCACCCGATTATATTCGTCTTGTATTACTATTACATTCGCACTCGCCGGCCGAGTGTGTACGAGCAGTAGGAGCATGTAGTACGTGGCTTACGGTGATGGATAGTCGCGATGATGGATTAGATGCACGACAGTAGAGAAAAGAACGCTTTGACTAACCTGCAACACTCTCAGGCGTAAAACCGTGGCAAAGGGGTAGGTGTCTGTTGTACAAGTGATCGGTCTGGTATCCAGAGATCTGTCCAGTTCAGCCGGTGCTACCGTCTCCTTGAGTCCCGACAATCCTATCTGCAACAAAGTTGACCGGAGTATAAATTTTGTGTGAGCACGCAAGTACATCCGGTAAAATACGAAATGACAAGATAACAGCCCCCATCCGTTACAATAAAAAGGAGAATTTGAGGAAGATAAAGTGTTTCAGTGGTGGTATTGCACAGAGGCGGCTTTTGTCGTTTATAATAGGGATATCGAAATATATAATCAAAAGTTTAGATTAGGGAATCATTGCAGTAATTTTCATTTAGAATTAGTTGCAATAAATCACGCAGTACGTTATATTATGTTCGAGTGGGAATTTATACAGGGCGTGCGAATTATAACTGATAGTTTACCTGTATTAGAGGCGTTAGGGAGTTTAAAAAAATGCGACAAATTTGTTATTAGATATTCGGGATATGTTACGTGATGGGAGTGTAAACATTTTTGGACTAGGGCCCACGTGGGTACAATCGCGCGATATTAAGATTAATTTTGGCTAGCGTAGTTAAAAAGTGTTTGGGATTAAAGTTGTATTTGTTGCTTAAAAAGTGAGACGCATTAAACTAATTTATTGTTGTTCCTACGGTATTTATCAACACTTAATAAGGTGTCTATCCTTATTTGTATTAGAGAAAATTTAAAAGAGTAAGGAAAAATATATTGGAATCAATTTATTTTAATGGGGACTGGAATTATTTGAATAAAAATATGACAAGGTACAGTAAATTCTAATTCATTATGTCGTTAATAACTAAATTTAAACAAAACCAAACACTGCAAATATTGACATAATATTTTCTATATTAAATATATATTAAAATTCTTGCGCTGGATTATGCTTTTCATGTATGTAGATTGAAATACGCCCAGATCCTTTTTTTTATGAATCATTAATTGGTTATTTCAAAAGCGAGTAGCTATTTTATCCAAATCAATTTATTTATGCTACGCGTTCCAATATTTTACAAATTCGAACTAAAACATATATGGCTTTATTCGAATTCGTATTAAAGTTTTCCACGATTATTTTTAATTATACATCAATATTTATATTAAATATGGTATACATGCGATCAAAGAATAACTTTTTCGATACCATATTTGCTTTTAATGTGTATTTGCATCGGTAATACAACAGAATAAACATAAAAAAAAATCATATGTGTAACAGAGAGAAGCGTTCTATTATGTTGGAAAGGTAATTGACCTTACGTTTATCAAAATGTAAATTTATTTTGATATTTGGTTTTCAATTGTAAATTTTAGGTACCACACAAAAAAATAACCTACTTAAAAATATGCAACGTACATATTTACGTACAAACTTAGATGCAATTTCGATGACGATAAAATATAAACAAACGAAAAAACAGATTTAACGTTAAAAAATAGCGATTTGGAGTCTGCGCAGAAATTCTGCGACCGCTTGTTGTCATTTCTGTTTATTCTGTGGTAATATCAATGTTCACCATCTATAATTTGCCGAAGAAACTATTCTCTGTATACTGTAATCGTCAAAATTTAACTAGAGTATAGGAAAGCAGAGAGTAGGAAAGAGCGTGTCGCTTTAAAATAGAAACATACATATAACCGTGTCTCACACCACATGCCTAACGCCTAATTTCGTTTCAACCTTGGCATCGGTGCGTGTTGCAAGGTCATTTTATGCATAGTATAAGATCCCCACACCAAATTTAAATTTTGTCGACTACGGCCTATATGTATTCTAGTATATTTTTGGTGAGTTCAACATAAAGATGTTTGAGGTTTGTTCGTTTTGTCACTAGTGACATGCACGCTCAAGCATACTTGCATTTGGCTTTTCCTAGATTTCATGACCCTTTGTGACGAGTTGGATTCTGGAATCTAGGATCTTCCACATTCTTTTATTTTGGAGAAAATGAGTAAAAAAATACTAAAGAGCCCTACTTAAAGAAGTGCTATTTGTGCGTTCTAATTTTGACATTTCTGGCGATTGGTAGTGGTGCTGTAGAAATAAAAGTTATTCAAAGTAAGTAATCTAGACAAAACAGCCGCTAAATTCAAACTTTCAAAAAGTATGGCTTAAATAAGGACACCTTATCACTTGAACAATTTTCTATTTCATGTAACAATGGAATTTGTTTTAAATTTGTTGTTGACAGTTGGTTTGTGACGTTTGTGATTAGTTACTGATTTGGTTCAGTTTAATTAGTATGGTTAGAAATGTATTATATGAACTCCATGGAAGCCATAATACAAAGTATTTTTAAATTTGAATCTATTATTATTTGCACATTAAGAGCAGAGAGTCTTTTTCTATTTCAAAAGATTTTTTTCCAATTTCACCCCCAAGATTTGCCATTTTAAATTGTAAATATTTTGTGGTTGTTTATACAAACTGTCTTGTCTTTTTAAGTGTAATTAAAAATTTTTGAATGATGCGGATAAACCCCAGATCTGCGTATATCAACTATTGTACCTATGTTAGGAAACACAATGTTGTAAGACTTTTCTAAAAATTAACTTACCCATCTTGAAACTGTATATAGGTATCAGTGACAAAAAAATATGGGTAAACTAGCATCTCCTATTCTTCCTAATTGCTCATTAACAAGCGGCAATAAATGTATATATGGAATATTTTATTTAGAAAAAAAAATATCGCTTTCTAATTTCTGTATTACTAAAATATGCCATGGGATTTCGTGTATCCCTAATGTATCGTTCCGGCCATCTATTATTATTATATATTATATCTATATAATCCAAAAAATCCTCTATATCTGGCTTTGCATCCCGTTAATTAATTTAATAAATGATTAATGACATCCAAAATGACAAACATGTCAAGTACTTCAATTTTTATCAAGTTTTTTTTCTTCCTATAGGTATCCTTAAGGTACTTACGGAGCTACCTTAAGATTTTCTTTATCTAAGGTAACCTTAAGTGAAAATATGTTCTATGAACCAAAAAAAAAAATATATTAAGGAGTCCTTAAGGAAGAACTATGAATACGGCGGTTAGATTACCTTCTAAACAACATATCGTTCACTTTGTTCACCTGATATCGTCATAAAGGTGCCAACTTACAAGAGACATAAGTTCGTCATTCACAAAACAGAGACAAACTTTATGCGGAGTCAAGCAGCTATTTTTTGCGTTACAACGCCGAGTGACAAAACGAACAAACCTATCAAAATATCTATTGATGTACGGAAAAGGCCTCAGGTAGTTTCGCGTTAAAAGTTTACCCAGAGAAAAAGGATTCTTTAAATCAAAGAAATATTTCTTTGTCGTTACTTAAAAGAACCATTTTTCCAGTCTTCCAACTGACAATTATTTCAATAAAAGGAATACGTATTATAACTAAAAGAAACATGTATTGACTGAAAGAAATAGTCCCTTTAAGTGACAAAAAAATATTTTTTTAATTTTTTTTGTTGTTTAAAGAATGCTATTATCCCCTATCTGTATAGGCTACAAAAACAATGCAGCAAATTTCAGTTGATCAACAACTACTAATTAAGGGAGTTCTAAATATTCTTATACATTTTTAATTGGACTAATATTTACAGAAATATATACTAGATATGTAGTTCATATATGATTGATTAAAATTCTGTAGTTTACTCATCCTAATTAGGTACATTACATAGGCAGTATCTGCAGTCAATTTCCAAATCACAATGACTAATTACTGCCGTTTCTACACAAATAACTGCCCTATATCTACATAAACAAAAGCTTTGTCCTACAATCGAGATCATAAAATAGAACATTGCGACATTTACAACATCTAGTCTAATTATAAATCTACATAACCTCTTATTGTTTTAGGTTAAATAATAATCTATCTTTATTACCTAGTAATTCTCTATTCACCCTGATTTGAAAACACTTCTCTTTTACGAATAACAACAAAACAACGCTCTATCAGTCTCAAAATTTAAAATTACTGGACAACCACGTTAATCCTTCGCGTAAACCTTCACCGGTTGTGCCACAAGCCGGCTGGACATGCCAATTGCGATCGCGAATTCGTGTTAAGCCGAGTTTTTCCTGTACTTCGTGAGGTGTCATCGCATCAGCCACGTCCTGCTTGTTAGCGAATATCAGTATCAGCGCGTCCCTCATCTCCGTGTCTTTAATGACACGCTGTAGTTCTTCCCGCGCTTCGTCAATCCTCTCACGATCCGCACAATCCACCACGAACACTAAACCGTGCGTATCCGCGTAGTAATGCCGCCACAACGGTTTGATTCTTTCCTGTCCGCCGACGTCCCACACGTTAAATTTCACGTCCTTGTGGGTCACTGTCTCAACGTTGAAACCGATTGTCGGAACTGTGATCGGACACCGATTGAATTTCAATTCATGTATTTTCATGTTAGTTTTTTTGGCTTCGCCAGCTAACATTTAGATTTTCAACTCTTTTACCGAACAATTTTGACAGTAATTTACCCATAATGATGGATTACGCATGGCATGACGTTTAGTCAGTGCAGGCAACCGTTAAAATCACAGATCATAACTAAAGGAAATGGTTGATGGGTATCTTAATGTTAAAACATACGACAATTTTAGAACGCTAGTTCGCAACGCGGAAATCAGGGTGCGCTAGTTTCGATGTTTCGCGCGACATTTAAAATCAAGCACATAGGATCACTACATAATTGCCGTTGAGATTGGGAACTTTTGAAGCCAAGTACCCACTCGTACTTAAAATTATATAATAAAAAAACTGTGGCTGCCACACTGTATGTAGTACATAAAGGAAATAAAATGGCATTATCTTTCTTTAATAGATACATACATACACATACATGACTACAGAATAAATTATTCTGTATTCTGTGGCATAGGTAACTCTAAAGCTAAATTATTCGACTACTAAACGTGGATATTAGGTACTTGTCAAGCCGAAATGGCACGTAAATTTAACGGCAATGCGAATTTAGATAAATGGTCAGAAGCCCGCTAGGGATACTGAATAATTTGCTAGCTAACATGTTGGCTTATAAATGCCACCCAGAGCGGTTATTTGCACATAGTGTAAACCGACAGACCGCTCACGCATTCGTCTTGCCTTTGATACCAATCTAATAAATTAATTTCTTCCAAATTTAATATACTGTGAAATTCTTAGATACATACATCGCTTCATTTAACATCATCATAAAGAGTAAAGCAACTGATTGGACCTCTATTTTACCTCAAGTTTTCCGATAATTAAATTGGAACGGAATATGGGAATGATTACAGGACAAAGAAATAATTAGAGTGGTCAGCCGTGTCTGCTTACACATCTTCAAGGCAGTAAAATCACTCTCTCCGATTCGTGTGTCTAGGATCTAGTATTAGTGTTAGTCGAGTCCTGATGCGAAATAACTTATACAGTGTGTGATAAACAGTTGTTATGTGGAACAAATCGGACTACACATTGTTGGTGACGCATCGGATCCGTTATCTACCTATAAGATTATTTTATTATACGCGTGTTACATCCGTAGATGTTGAACGGTCTACCATTTCTGCTACTTAAATAAATAAATAATTTTGCTCTTTCCCGACACTGCATTGTATACTTGCGTTAAACATTAATGCGTTAATGTCACATATACCTGGCGCGCAGACGAAAGTTGATCACTCTAGAAATAACCAGTTCAATTGGCAGTGTTTATATTTATATATACCTAGTGGCAAACACATTCCCCGTTTAAAAAGAAATACCTCGATTTACGCTTTGTTTTCCATAAACAGTTGTAACAAGTTCCTGTTAATGTAACAAAAATATTGAATTTCCATTAAATAAAGCCATGGAATTAAATGTTAGATTTATTGGCAAATAAGCACAGGTGGCTGTGGCTTGATGTGCACCTGTGAATCGGTATTAGTTATTTATATTACATGTTATGTTTATGTGACACTTTCCTCTATAGTTCATTTTTTTAATCAATGGCAACATTTTAATATTTTTTTTTTACATTGAGGTTATAGGACCCCGAATATGATCACTTTGGGCTGAAACATGTAGCTGTTACAGATAATATCAAATCAGAATGGAAAGAACACTACGATATTTCATTACATTAATCAGACTATGATCAGGTGTCAAAGAAAGTTGTTATAAAGGTTGGTAGGTTGGTAACTAACACCATGCCGATTATCATTTCGTAAGATGTGCTGGCACCAATAGCGGTCCACCACTGTTGGATAAATAACATAAAATTATTACCGATTTAAACGATACGACTAAGTGTTTCAGAAGAAAATCTTCTCGTAGGATGGTTCTTCTACGTGCACCTGAACCTGGTCTGCGTACTTTACGTTAATTTGCAATAGTCGGTTGCAAGAAATACCGCTTTCATGTAGCTCAGCAATCCGCCAGCCTTCAAAGAGGGTTAATTGTTTATAAGTTTTTTTTGCGCAAGATTGATTTATTGCACTTACATGTGCAGTCTAAAAACAATTTTACTTTCAATAAACTATGAAAATTATTTGTTGTTGGATGTTTCTACTTACACCGAACTTTTGTTATGATTTTCAGAGCTTTGTTCAATAAATTCCTCCAATACAATGAATTTTATGAATTGAATGTGAAGCCGTGTATTTCAAAATCATCTTCTTTAATTATTGAATTCTCCAAGCCGTTGGAAAAACAAATCTATCTGTTATTCAATCTGCTTTTCCTTTTATATTAATTATATTATGTATATAAACTTATGAATACGTGTAGGAACGTAAACAAGTTCTAGGTATATAACCTCAACGTAATTCCAACTTCTATTATTCGTATTTGCATCGTGTGCTCAATGCATGCATGCATGTAATCCATTTATCTCTCGTTCCCGTTACATGGAGATTGTAAGTTAATTCATTAAGGGTTTAAATGGATTACACACATTCAGCTACAGGTATGTTTGAACATATTGGATGTTTAAAACATGAAATAGAGAATGGAGGTACGAACATAAATGGCCTGAAAGAGCATTATTTTCTGTATGAAAAAAAAGACATCTTTTGATGTTGTATCTTTTCTGCTTTCGTGTATAGTCTCTATTCTCTAACTTTACCGAATGTTCCTAAAGTTGGATTGCCTGTACAGTTTCTAAAGTATTTGCAATAAAAAAACGAAATTTGGGAGTTAAGCAGGCATAGTTAGTAATTTTTTACAACATCTGGTTTTAACTGAAAGAGTTAACGCTGGATCTTCTGCTTGATATCCAACTGTATACTGTTATGATGAATTTCCAACCATAGCAGATGTAATTTTGATTTTGTGTACACATCTGTTTGGAAATCCAGTATATATCGAGTGTTAATTAATTTGCATCTTAGCCCTGGTAATTACGTGTATACATTTATCGTACGGTAACTGTATGATTTCAATGTAGTTTCTTTGGTATAGATACTACTTCAAAGGGGTGGAGACTCAATGTAGCTCGCACTAAATAAATGAATTGGTGTCCATAGAAACCAGGAAGTTGTTGATAAAAATCTCCTTTAAATAAATAAATTCTCTTTATTTTTCGTCAAGTCAAATCAATTACACTACATTTCTGTAATATATCCGAAATCAAAGGGGATCTTCCTTGTAAAGTGATGTATTTACCATCTGACTAAAAGTATATAGAAGAAACGTTAAGATTTTTCAACATTAGAAGAAATTTGCTGTACTAACATACCTCGGTACCTTTTCTGTTGTGGAATTGTACGTATTTCGCTCTTTTGAGTATTACTACATAACCTAGCTGTTTAGAAGGACCTGGATTTCCTGATACCGGCGTTATACTTTTGATGTGGATCTTTTTCAGCAACATCTTTAGTTTGTCACTGCGAGGAAACTCCATTCTGAAATACTTTTGGGTGTATCCAAGTTGATGTTCGCGGTATTTTGTCTAATTCATGTTTAAATTCCAGTGTAAATAAGTATTTTGCATTTCGAGTACTTTGAGGTTATTTTTCACATTTGTAAATGACACTTTAAATTGAAATTTTAACATGTATAGATTGGTAGGCATTGTTGGTGAATTCATTCTATGATAGCGGGAGATTTAAAAGTTGTTTTAATATTTAAATTGCAATTTCAGAATCTAAAATATACTGGATAGCAATTGACATTTGATTTAAATATTGCAAATAAGTGTACTCACCTTGATATAATATTGCATGATAAATTGTGCATGTTATTGATATTTACACTGTTTTTATTAATAAAGCATTCAATACATTAAAGGATAAATTAGACTATAAATTTAATATTTAATCAAGTAAATCTCTAATAATATACAAGTTATTGATTTAGAAGGCGAAAACGAACAGCCATCACGGCAACCTACCTACTACTGGTAATAAACTACTCATTACTGGTGGTGAGCTCGAGATATATCATAAGCTTATAGCCATCTGTAAGAATTCGAAATTCCATCCTGTATAATGCGAGAATTTAAATTCATTTTATTAATACGTAGTTGATAGGTACCGTGGCATTTACTGAGTAGCGTCTGCCTCACAGGAAACAATAATCTATTTTTGTTTAAAGTGTCGCGTAGTTGAGATAATATGGTATTACTTTGTATTTTATCTACTACTCTGTCTATTGTATGTTACAAATGCTGTCAGCAATTCTCACGCCACGTTCTCAAGTAGGACGTCTGAAAATCAGAAAAATAACGCGTTCGGTGATACTTGCGCCCTCCTGTAAAGAGAAGCGAAACTAGTTATCGGTGCGAAATGACGTCACAATCAAAGTTTATAAAAACCCTTAACATAGCTGTTTTCAATTAATTAATTCCGTGGTCTTCGTTACAGCTAAAGTAAAAACACGCGTCTCTAATTTCGTATCGGGTGTTTCCAAATCTTAAAATTAAAACTTCTCATCTTAGTTTTTGCAATCAAAATACGCTTAAAATTCGAGAACAGGAAGCATAAGCTTTTCTCGAGAGGTGTTTTGTTTTGTGATAAAATTCATGAAAATTACCCCCCTTTCTTGGCTGAAAAAGATATTGTGAGTGTTGTGTAAAGTTTTTTGTGTCTTAAAATTTGGATTACGAGAAGAATTTTTCTTTACCACATCGGCTGGTAAGATGTTCAAAATTTCTGCTTAAAACTAACCAAAACAATTACGTGAAAACCGTAACTCGTTCGCTCTCTCTCTCTCTCTCTCCCTTAATAAATAATTTGAAAGTAAGAATTACTAGAATTTAAGTTAAGCAACATTGTTAAGTAAAGCCTAAAAAAAAATCATCTAAATAGTTGTGTTTTGTTTTGTCATTTGCTTGATACTTTATTAAACTCGTAGATTGTTAGCTTAACTTAATTGTCACAAAAAGAATTCGTTAAAACAAAATTGTGTTTTGTTCATTTTGGTTCACTTGTTATTTTATTTAATTGTGTAGTTTGTTAGTTTTTCTTTTCAATGTCTTAAAATATTTAATATATAATTGTAAAAAATATAAGTCGTTCTATTATTTCGCCATTTAAAAGAAGTTCAGTTTGAACCCTTAGAAAGGGCTTGGAGAGGAAGTTATCATCGGTAAGAGAAAGCCGACGAGAAGGGTAAGTCGACAATCATTAGGCTAACTAACGGCCCTGCTTCGACTGACGGTGGAAAATACAGTTGGGAAACATCTTTGGCTAAAATTACTAAAACCAGCAGTGGTTCGCCGGTCAAAAGAGCAGGAGGGGTTGTCTGCGAGACGGAATTTGGCTTGTCTTATTTGAACTTGGGCTGGCCATCCCCAAAAGTTTCCAGACAAGAAAACCCGTTCCGTTACACATCTAGCGAGGGGGGATTTCATTTTTGAATATCATTAAACATAGAAGGATAGATATCAGTAATGAGAAGGCAGATTTAAGAATAAAAGTATATATTTGTTATTAGGAAAAAACATTAGTCGGGTAATCCATTATAAAAAATCACAATAATACATATTTACATGACTTTGGTTTATAATCAACTGTCCGATATAGAATTTCCAATCTAATTCACAAATACGACGTTGACAGGTCAAAGTGCTTTTATCGGGCAAGTAAAAGAAACTTTAACTGCAACAAAAGTGGAAGAACCGGTGAAATATTTTACGGAAGTTCTTGTCGAAATTCAGAGATGTAAAAGTTTTGTATTGACTTCAAAATCTTTCCTTAACGTTAAAGTTTTGTTATGGGACGTGGAATGTTTGATCAGTTAAAGTAAGTAAATTAGGTCCAAATGAAAGCGAATGCCTTAAAAATGTACTAATATTATTCTGTTGTATCAAATTCAGATTTAAAAAAAAAAAACGCCTGTTGTAAACTAATAAGTATTAAAATCTATTTTTATGCCTTTCTCAGCAAAGACTGTAGTTAGCAAACTTTGAATAGTGATGACATATAATAAGTGCGTTTCATGCAATATTTTCCCTTTTTAATTGCGCTGAGTTGACTCGTAATTTGCTTTAAATAACCACAGAATTAGCGGCATTTACAAATTGCTGTGAGTAGCTTTTCGAACACCAGCATATAATATCTGCATACATGCATAAATTAATAGAAGCAAGAAGCAAATGCAGACGTTTTCATTTAACCAAAGCCCACGTAAACGAGCTTGAAGCGGGTAGATTAAGTTGTCGCAGTTGACATTTGCACTTTAACTTTCCACTCATGAAAATACCCTGAAACAAATGTAATCTAAAAACTTCAGAACTAAACATAATTTAAACAGATTTTACTAAGTATATGCATCCAAGTTAGTTTTTATAGTTCAGCCATCTTTGCTTCGTAAATATCGGTTCTTGTAGATTTGTTTTTGAGATGAGGCTATAAGCGTTTGATTTTTGTTGTTGGCCGTTTCATTCTAAATTCGATCGTTTTTATTTGAAATTCGTGCTTCATTTGTTTTCCATCGGCGCTAACATTGCCTCACGTTCTCCTTCGGCAAGTAACCTAATACCAAATTCAGAGAACGTACATCTTTCTCTGTAAATTGCCATTAATGCATAGGGTAAAGGGTAATGGGAAAGAATAAAAGTAAGCTTTAAGTAGTCTTGCGTCAGACGTCTGAAATTCGGTAATCATTGTCCGCAATTGCTTTTCTACACTGAGAAAATTGATTGGGCCTAATTTAACATAAAATGTAATGATACTGTTTTTACGAGGGTCGTTGTTTAATTTTGAGCCTAATAATAATAAAAAAAAAAACAGTAATTTGTCATAGAAAATTACTTTATTGTTTGTCTCCTTTGTGACCTTGACCGTGTACCTACATCTCAACTAGGGTGTGAACCTGCGGTTCTGTACCCTTCCATCTCTGATAGAACGGCACGATCAAGCCGCTGGGGGTGGGTCCTTTGTGACCTCAACACTTGTGTTTGAGACATCCCCAAAGCATGGTTATTGAAAGCATCAACGACTTCTCCTGTTAAGGAAAATCATTGTCCACGATATATTTTCATGGCGTTCGCGAACAAAAAGACATCATTTGGTGCCAGATCAGGACTGTACTGCGGATGCCCCATTAAGTCGATTTTCGAGTGCTCAAATAGTTGGTTATTAGACGAGATGTGTGACAACTGGCATTGTCTTGATGAAGAATGATTCCACGAAACTTTTTTGTTTTCTTATTTCACCTATGACTTCGACCAAACAAATGACCGGCTTTTCCGAAAAGGCAGGCAACCATTTGTTACGAAGTGCTTTTAAGCGCGAACATATTTTGCTGGATTTGATTCATCTTTAAACACCCATACAGTCGACAGCTGTTTAGTTTGCGGCTCATACGCATAGGTCCATGATTCGTCACCTGTCACAATCTTATACACATCTTGTGAAGCACTGCTATTATATTTGTTAAGCATTTGTTTGCACCAATCGATATCAGATTATGTGGGATCCAACGAGAACAAACCTTTAATTTAAATGATCATGCAATATTTTGCACATGCTTATGGAACTATTGCCCAAAGTTGCCTCAACCTCATAGTATGTGACACGACGATCTTGCATTATTAGTTTTTGCATAGCATCAATAGTTTCCGACACAACAACTGGTTTTGGACAACCCAATGTTATTAAAATTTTCTATAGCTCACTATATATAACGTCTCATATATTTTTTCGTAAGTCGTGCGACAACCTGTGTTCAAAAAATGTAGCTATGCAGCATTTCATCCAAAGTCCGAAGATATTCGACCTCAGTAAAATATTATTCAAAGCTAGCGGGAGATTTGAAAGTTGTTTCAATATTTAAAATGGAATTTCAGAATGTAGAATATACTGGATAGCAGTTGGTATTTGATTTAAATATTGAAAATAAATGTCCTCACCTTGATATAATACGGTATGATAAATTGTGCATGTTATTGATATTTACACTGTTTTTATTAATAAAAAAGCATTCAATACATTAAATAATTAAAATCAGACTATCAGTTTAATATTTAATCAAGTAAAAGTCTAATAATATACAAGTTATTGATTTAAAAGGCACAAAACGTACAGCCACCACGGCAACCTACCTACTACTGGTAATAAACTACTCATTGCTTGATAAGAGGAGAGGTTACTGATGCGCATGAAATGAATATGAAGGGTAAAATACTTTTTATAGTTTCTTTTAGAACTTGGCTTTCTAAAATATCACAAGAATTGAATGATTTTGTTGAGTTAAGCTGGCTTAAAACATTTTATTGTTTTCAGGTAAAAATAAAACAACAGTCCATTAAATCAAACGAAGTTCAGTTTTCGGAGGAAGTACACAGTTATTTTCAGAATACATCAGCGTGAAATCAGAAACACCTTCTCTGTTTTGTTTAACACACTGTATATTCATAATAATATCAACTCTGAGAATGAAGTATGATATTCCCGTTTTCAGATTGCATATAAAGGTTTCCTCTACTAAAACGAAGATATAACGCTTCTAAACGAGGCTTGTGACCTTTAAACTTGCCTCTCTCTGCATTAGCTATAACTTCAACTTAAATCCATAATAAATTATACGCCAAAAGTAAATGGCATAGTTGGCACTTAACACATTTCAAACTCCCAACTCAATTTTATGAGATGGGAAAGGCTGAGAAGATGGAAAGGAGAATGGAGCTCATTAAATCAAATTTGCGGATTTAGGTGTTTTTACGTTCAAAACTTCAGGATATTATATTTGCAGTAATCTATTTTTCCAGCACGGAAAGGGGTGGATGTATTTTAATACATTTTCCGGATAAATCTAGAGTGTGAAATCATTAACTTTATTGTATTCTCATCTAAAATTATTTTATTGTTACGCGCACATATATGAATTAAAATTTATAATTGCCCCGGCAGATGGCGCTACCTGTAGAGGGCGCAGATCATCTTAGATAATTAAATTATTCCTAAAAGGCGCTGTAGTATGGTTCATTCTATATGCAATCGAAGTTTCTAGTGCGAATGCACTAGAGCGATCGCGAAAGATAATTAGTGGAAATACTTTAAGTAGTAATTAGCAACAATCATGTGTGGAAATAAATTGTGAATATAAATAAATAGTATTTAAATGAATCCAGCTTATTGTTTAACTAGGTAGTATTTTAGTTACTTACTACTAATGTTTATATTTGTGTTATTTTATTTTAATAAGACTTACGTATAAAAATAAATACTTTTTATTTAATATTATATCACCAGTGTTAGTAATTTGAACTCCGAAAACATTACACTATGTTTCGTACAATTTCAATTCCGTTAAATACATAAAAGAAAACGTTCAGAATTAAATGGCAGAAGCAGAAAACAAATACTCAGAGGAAATACTAAGAGAAATAACAATTCAATTCTGAATAAATTTGATTGAAGCACGTCGTCATTTAGGTTTTCAATTTCGACTTTATTGAAATTTTAATTAAATGAAAGGGGAACAAAAAGAAAGATAACCGTTTTTGCTTTATCATAAAAAAAGCGTTTACCCAACCTAAGCTTTCTAATTTGCCAGTAGATAACCATACTGACTCACGGTATATAACATTCCAATCATTTGTTGGATTGAAATTACCTTTTAGCGCCCCATATATCGGCAATTCCCTCTATTCTATTGCGAGATTAACGCTTTCCAATTACCAGCAACTGCGCGCAACTCTATGGAACGATTACCGGCATTAGGGGCTTTCGCCGTAAACAATTCGGGAATAATTGGAGTTATAAATCAAAAACGTAGAGCATATGCGATGCATACATATTGGTTGTATATAGAAGAGATATTTTGTCGGTTCATACAGCTAGGAGCTTTAATTCTCAAAATCTACTAGTGTTCTATATCTATTAATTAGTCAATGCGAGTCTATTAATATACAGGTTCATTAGAATTTTTCAAACTACTTGTGGAAATTTGCTATTGAAACTAACTGAATAGTGATAACGATGAGCTATTTAAGAGAAATATTGTATATAGAGTTATATATATCCATATTTTCTAACAAAGAATTGCAATTCATCAAAAAGGTACCGATCTATAGTGGTTACTTTTCTATAAATGTAGTTCGGAGTATAGAGATATAAATACTATGTAAGAAGTAGCACGGCTTTAACTTCAGAAGAAAATCGCGATAAAACGTTTGTTAAATTACCGTTTTATCGTTTAGGATTATTGAAGTACAAAGTTCGCGGAATACACTAGAAACCTTTTAGGCAAGATAAAGATAAACCTCATCTCGATGGAAGATAACGTATTTACAAAATCGGTCATAATGGATGTTATAAGGTTAAATTTGGAGAAACAAAGCGTACGATCGTAACTAGGTTCAAGAACACATAGCAAGTTATCGCTATGGGACATATGAACGAAACCGGACATAAGGTTAATATATAAAATTTTGAATTAATGAAGAATATGTAATCACCTAAAGACTAAGACATATATGTATAAGCCATGAAAAAATATTCAAATAACTTAACTATTCAATACGACGTAAAATAGTAATTTCACCGATACGTCCATGTATTTCCGCTGCACGTGTTTTTCGACCGAAGAAGTATGTTTATCTGATTCTTATTGTTCCAGTGTCCAGTGTCCCAGTGTGTAGTTCCCAGTGTATACACACCGGGAACTAGAAAACAAAAATACATATGTGTATGGAATAAATAAAATTGCATTGCTACTGTGACTACTGGAACGCTATCGATTTGTGGTAGAAAAAAGGCTTTATACTTTATTTTAAACGAGCTCTTGAAGTAGTTGTATAACTGCTTCGGTATAACTGTCTCTTTTTTGTCTATAGAAAACGAAAATCTCAACTGAAAAAGACAATACCACCGAGATATGTGTGTACGTAATTATTAGAGATTGTGTTAAAATACATACAATTTCGTCCACTAATTCAGTACCAAAATTTGCAGTGATTAATTTTGTGCAGTGATGGTCGTGAATAACAAAGTTGCCCACGATTATCACTGTAAAGTTACATTTGAATGTAGTGGTTGAAATTGTTTTGAAACTTCTTGTAATGCTGCAATCTGCAAATGTAACAGAATTTGTAATAATACAACTGTGAAAAGGAACCTTACTTTGTGTATATTGATTTTATACAAATTATATTTGTAAAGTTACAACAAAGACATGCTGCTCGTATTATTACTACCAGTAATATTACAACGGACTGTAACTTTACAGCGATAATTGTGGGTAACAGATTTGTCCATGATTATCACTCT
The DNA here is from genome assembly GCA_004143645.1 of Protaetia brevitarsis. Classification (NCBI taxonomy): domain Eukaryota; kingdom Metazoa; phylum Arthropoda; class Insecta; order Coleoptera; family Scarabaeidae; genus Protaetia; species Protaetia brevitarsis. The sequence goes on along the minus strand of RXPK01000172.1, from coordinate 2,355,815 downwards.
AATTTTTTCTTACAGTGTGGCCTTGCCTTTCGTAGGGCCTGAACCCTTTTGCGGGTTAAGTAGCAGTACAATACTGAAGAAACTAAAAATGAAAATGGAGCAGAGAAAATCCAGTTACTGGGAAAATCTCCAGGGAATGAGGCAAAGTAAAATTCTTCTGGGAACTTATAACCAGAAGAGGTTTACAGAATGCATCAACCTGAGTAAGAACAATGTTCGCATATTAACAGGAATACTTTCAGGCCATTGTAGACTGAAAGGAACCTGAGTAAGCTTGGATGGGAAAAGATCCTGAATGCAGATTTTGTGGAAACAGGATGAAAACATCCATCCACCTCTCTCAAACTGCACTAAGCACTGCTGCAACCTGAGGGCATTGTACCTGGGTGCATGTGGAAATCGAAGAGGAGACTTACCTAGACTGGGGCCTCTGACATCCTACACTTTCTAAAAGGAATAGGATTGGAAGGCCAGCTGTAAAGCAGCAAGAATAGGGGACACAATAGATCTTTTAGGTCGCAGTGTAACACCACCCTTCTATTACATACATACATACATACAGTGTGGCTCTTGAAAGTACGTAAAGAAAATGTGTAAATAGTCAAAATAAATTGTATAACCTAAAATAAAATATGGCCACTAACTCAAGAGTTGATTGGTTAATAAGTTTGGCCAAGAAACTTCAATTTTGAATATGAATACGATTATAAAGTTGTTTGTTATTTTGTGTGCTGTAATATCCAATGAACGATGAATGTTGTAGGGGAGAAAAGAGTAAAAGAACTCGTTTTTTCGTTCACAAAATGTATTAATATATGATTACTAGTTTCGGCTTGTAACAGCTATCTTCAGATCAACCACAAATAGAATTATTATTATTATTGCTTGTTATTGTTAGAAATGTATCTTTAATCCTCGTAAGGACTTTGATCATCTATGAACAAATATTAACGATTTTTTTTGTTATACCATACTAATATTTTACATACAGTTATACAAATTTTCCCTTACTGCGTATAACTAAACGCAATCTTGTGGATTATAAGGCGTTGAAATAAAGTGAGATTCTATCACGTTTGGGAAACTTTATGTGTATATGCTTTAATGTACACTTCAGATTTAATTGTAGGATTAAATTCATTTTAGTTTAAGTGCAGAGAAATACGTTCTGTATGCATCACAAGTGAATGTAGGAGTTTTTTTTTCTTATTTAAAGCTAAGTTGAATAGGGCTTTATATTTTAGTTTATGCCAGCTTAGTATTTATGAAATTTGTTAACATCTCGTAGAGAATACTTCTTCGGCAGAAGATACATGTATGTATACTCTACCTTGATTGTGAGAAAGCTATATTTATCAAGTATTGCCCACTATATTACATGGAATTAGAGTCGTTATTCTTCCTTTCAAAGGTCGAAATAACATTTACCGGCTATATACTTTGATGACTGACGTATTTAAATTAATCCTATTTCCTTAATTTAACGTTTGTTATTCGAAATTTAACATTTTAATGAAATTGCCCCTACCACATCATATTATAAAAGGGAATATACAGCAGAGCACGTTTATCAAATTACACACTTCCTCGATCGCGTAATTTCAGAGAATATAGAAGCCGTAATAACATAAGACGTATGTAAGATCATGGAATAAGTCACATACGAGAATCTGTTCACATATTTGTATCACTAACAGGGGAAGATTGACAAGTTGACGTGTGCTTTGTGAATACCAGACACGCGTATCCACGTTCATAGGACGAAACTCTATCGTTCTGCGGCGAGGAATAACCAGCCCAGGACGTTCGCAATATAGCGGAACGCTCCCGACAATCCCTTGTTATTTCTCTTAATTAATTACCACCTACGTCACTTGGGAAGGAAGGTCGCCCGCACCAAATTCAGTTCTACGTCTAATTAATATTAATGCGAGTCGGAATCGAGCCGGCGCGCACTTCAAAGGAATTACGGGTGTTCGATTTGATCGCGGAATACTGGAGTTATCGGCACGAGACGTGGTTTGAGTTGCGTTATGACGAGATGCCTCCCGGCAACGTATTTACAAAATTTAACCTGGCTAGGAAAATTCAGGCTGAAGGTTATTTTCTTCTTTTTGGTTTTAAGAATCGTGTCGGCGATTTCCAGTTGTGCGCAATTAGAATGCAGTTTTGAAATTGGTGGAGGAGCCTGGCGATTAATTGAATTCAAATTAATTTCCGTTCGTTATTTCCATTCAATTGGTAGCAGCGCCAGATGGTTGAAAGTTTGTTTTTATTTATTTATTATAGGTGTAAGTATATAAAAACAATATTCCTTTATTTCTTCAAAGTGTTTTCTTTTTCATTTTGGATTAATGATTTAATTTTAGGTTATCTTGGTATTGTCGGCAATGGAATAAAAATGATAATTCAGTAAATAATTTTGAAGTTTATTATCTCTGACGTTTCGCAGATGTATACCTTCTGCTTTATCAAAAGAAATTAAATAATAAAAATTAATCTGAAAATTTAGAAAAATTAAAATTTACTAATTTTCATAATTCTCATAATTATTTTCCCATTTTACAAACTTAAAATCAAAATTTCTAAACGTTGAAATTATTTAAATTAATTAGAATTACATTTTAATTTATTTGAAACTATTTTTTAAATCTTTTCTTCGAATTTATGTTTCATGGTGGAATGATTCATATGAAATAAAAAATATAAAATCATTTTTCAATCATTCAAATTTTGCGCCGAATAAGTTTGAACCATACTAAGGCCCATGTCAGCCATAGCTTATTACCTGGTAATAGTTTAAGACGACTGGAATACTGCAATTGTTTACTGGAAAAGTTGGAAGGCGACGAAGATTTTTTAAATAAAAACATCTCTTCGGATAAATCTAAATTTACCAATTGTGGAATATTGGGCACTATTGGGCAATGAACAATCCTAGATATAATAGCAAGGCGATCCCAGCATAGTTTTGGATTAAATGATTGGATGGGCATTTTGGAAAATCGTCTTATAGAACCAGTAATCTATGAAAAGACATTAAGTGTCATACATACGTGTCTAACTTCTTAGATAATAATGTTACCTTAAATCAATTACAACAGCTTACAATTGTAAATCATCAAGAGCTTTCTAACCATTAGATTAGAAATGATGGAGTTGTTGAATGACCACACTGTAAAAAAAAGTTGCAGTAAAGTCATTGGTAACAAAGTTGCCTACAATTTTACAGGTAAATTTGCTTCATAAGGTAAAATTTCTACCATCTAGTAAATTTCACATGCTGATGTGTTTTTCAAAGATTGTACTGTAAAATTCGTATGTAATATTTATATGAACATTATATTTACCAAACACTGAAGTAATTTTCATATGTATTTTTATAAAGAGAGCAAGCAACTTACCTAATTCTTTTATAGCACTTAATAGGTCATACTGAATCGCTCAACACAGGGATAAGAATGAACACGCTTAGCAAAACCTACGATTGTTTGTGACGTACATGATATCATTGAGCAATAATAAGTTCGACAACGAATAGAATTACTACGCGCACAGATAAATAATCTAATAACCAATCACATTGCGGCGTATGCATTTCGTATTTTCCATGATATCTATAGTTTTACCCGAAAATTCAAGTAAAAACAAATAAATATAAAAGATCCTCATATTTTTACAGCAAAATTAATAGTTCACTAGTAAAATTACTTTTAAAGTGCACTAAACACCCCAAAAAAATGTCAATTTTACACTTTTAAGTACATTTTGAGAGTAAATACAGAATTGTACATGTTTTTTCCTGTATTTTCCTTTGAATTTTTTGTTACATCTTAAACTACATGAAAAAGCTATAAATTTTACCGAAATTTCTTTTTCCATGTTAAATATCCTAGAAAAAACATGTAAAACATTTACATGATTTATTGTGGTAAATTCACAACGTTATTACATGTAATATTCCTGATTTACCATGGCAAAATTACTGTAATTTTTTACAGTGCAGCGAGATCTCCTGATCTAAGTCCTCTAGATTATTTTTTCTTTATGGAGAACTGATCAAAATAACGTTTACAAGGGTGATCTTCCATATAATATTGAGGAATTTTGAGATAGACTCCCAAATGCATTCAACGCAATTCCTAGGAGAACCATACAAAGGGCAGATCAAACAGTCCGAAAGGACAAACTTAGAGGAGGGATATCAGGCTAAAATTAGTGGTGGGCATAATCGAATGATCATCATTATTCATTCAATATGAGAATTTGGCTCAACATTCATTTATACTTAATGTAATGCTCTTTTTTAACATCTTAAAAAGTGAGTCCATGCGAGAATATCTGCTGTCAAAGAAGAACAAGAGGACACAGTATCAAAACGAGCACAATCTTCTCGAAACGAGGACAGGTGACAACGCTAATAGAGACACAATAGCTCAGCTTAAGAAGCCAATAACAGATGCGCCCGTATCAGCACATTACAACGGGGAATTGTCCGTGGTAATTGAAGTTGATGCCACTATGGAAACATTTGATTGTTGCTTGATGCAGGAAGGTAAAGTGGCAGTATATGTATCAAGAAGTTAAGGAAAGGAGGTATGCAAATATTGAAACAGAGTTGAATACTATTCTATTTGCTGCAGAGAAGTTTAATTTTTATGTCTGTTATAAAGAAAAAGTAGAAATTAGAATGGATCATGCTTCTTCAGTCTACTTTCTTTTCGGGAACATTTTTAACTAATTGTATAAAAAATACATTCTTTTCTACTTTCCACTTTGTTAAACGTTTTAAATTACTCACATCTTTATCTGAAGTAATTTTGTCTATACTATTGAATTTATTAAAGAAAATGCTGTTTTAAAACGTCGAAACGTGTTATGAACAGTATTTTTTCGGGTTTTCAAATATTTGAAATTAATTACGTAACTGAATAATATAAAACGTCTGCTATATGGACTGGTATGCACTCTGGTACTGCTTCAGATGTGTAATTCCAAAAAAAAATTATTGTCAAACAAAAAAAAACATAAAACGCTCTATTCATTTCCAAGCTCATTGAGGATGCATATATACACAAGACCTTACTGGTAGATATTCTTAAATTTTATGAACTAGAATATTTTCATGGTATGATATCAATTGAATTAATTCCAAACATTTTCAAAAAAAAAATTTTATAAGAGTGAACTATCAATTCATTAAAGATTTTCTATATGCATGTGACTATATTTTAGTAAAAGATACATCACATATTCCCATTCTGGCAATATTTATTGGTAGCGAACTCTATAACACACACACACACACACATAGCTCGCTAGTCGTCACTTACAAGCGCCATAGTACGGCAAAGTTTCGAATCTCGCTCTTTATCCTCTCCTAATTCGTGACGGTCGGATAACGCACGGTGCTCATAAAAAATTTAACCGACAGTATTGGCGGCCGGCGGCGCTAGGGAAATCTAAAATTCTTGGAAATTGCCTTCGCAGACGGCGCAATTCTAGCACGAAATCGCCAGCGTCTTCTTTGATTTAGTCCGAGCGCGACGCGTGAGTCGAGTCGGTAATGTAGGATTTGCACCCACGTGTAGGGCGGAAGGTTGTTCCAGAGTATATTGGCCAATTCCCTAGTCGTTAAACACACGTTCTACCTGTGTTTAATGGCAAACGTGGACGGGCCAGTGTGGTTTGTCGTATGCGTACGACTTCCGAGAATCTTTCCATTAATTGAGTTAATTGAGTAATTATTTTAATGGCCGGTCGCCTTGGTTGATAGGGGTGGCCTGGAATTTTGCTGGCTTTTGCGGGTGTTTCATTGAACTACGTTCATCTATATAATTGTTGGTTTTATAAATACATAATTCCAATTATAGTTACCAAACACCGTTTCAGAGTATTTTAGTCATAGTTAGAAATAAAGATTATCTTATTTCTTAGAAAATCGGTCCCAAAACGCAAAAGCTCTACTTTTCCTCCTTACCGTAGAAGAAATGGTAAAAAATAACGAATACACGAAATTTAAACACGATAACGCTTTTTTAAAGGTTTTGTATAATTGTGAACATCGGCCATAAGAAGCCACAAAACATACAGTTATCACAATTCAGTTACATAATTCAAAAGCGCACAAAACTTAAATATGAATATTAAAATTATGTGAAAATATTAAATAAATATCTAAGTATTAAAAAAATGTATCTAAATTATAATATAATCCAAATTCTGATCAAAACACAAAAAAAAAATAAGATAAATTAGCCAAGCTCTAGTAAGATGAAAATGAAGTGAATTGGCCCAGCTCTAGTAATAAAATGAAAATAGTGGTGCGGTCACCAAAGTGAAGACAATATGTTTTACTATCGCAGCAGTACGTTCAGACAAACAAATATATTAGCTGATAAAGATGGTACTGTTTAAACTAGTGATGTAACGTGTTTTTGAATATTCGCATTCGCATAAATATGCGAATATTGCGAATAAAAGAGTTACCTGTTAAAATGGATAATTTAGAAAAAAAAAGACTAATATTTAAATTCATTGAGATCCTAAAATAACTTTTTGAGCACAAATTTGCAGTTTACATTAGAATAACCATCAATAACCTCAAAACTAAACTTGAATCACAGTATAATACACTAAGGACAAGCAACGAAAAATCCTTTGTTCTTTTGTGGTCCGTTTTGAATGCCTTCAGCGCTTGCATTTTTATAAACTGTTGCGGGAATTGTTCAAAACGCGTCGAATATTTATATTTAAAGAAGTAAAAAATAATTTAAAAAAATACACAAATTTATGCGTTTTTATTCTGATTTTGTTGCAAGTATTCATGAACAGTTTATAGTAATAAAAAACACGATTCCAGTAAAATAATGTTTGATTAAGTGATACATATATTTGTATGTGTTTTACGATAATTATGTTCGTATTCTTTCCTTTTTATGAAATAAATCTTTATTTATATTTTTATAGTGTAAAACATTCTTCCAGGAATAAATATGTTGTGGTTCGTTCTCAATAAAATTAATTAAAATGCAACAGCTTCGCTGGAAGGGACTTTAAAATTTCTGACACTAATACGCAATAACTTTTAATTAGGGTTCAAGAGTTATAACTATTCTGTGCGATACAAAGATTATTCCTTTTTTTTGTCTATAATGTGAATAAATGCGATTAAAATTTATACCAGTATAATGCAGTTCAAACCAAAATCACATTATTTCAAAAAGTGAACATAAAATGAATTACGTTAGTTATTGCGATAAATAGCAATATAGCTTAAAATGTGTATCTAACAAATAAATTGATTTAATGTGACTTAGGAATCTCTGTACAACGACAATAATTATTCTTATTCATGTAGTTTCTTAATTCTTGTCGTGTCAAGTAAATTAGATTCATTCGGAAATCCCAAGAAACTGCGACCATCGTTAGCATCAAAATTTATCTTGCGAGAGTGACTCAACATGATCCCAACTGTTCACTTAAACCTAACAATATAATATATAAGAAAGTATGTAAGTGTTATGGCCACTGGGCATCGATCTAACCTTTTACACAAGAATATCATGGTTCATTAAATGTTTTTAAAACTGCAGGGGTAATTCAAAACTAATAAAATACGTAAAATAAATAAATAAAACAAGTAAATCATGTACATTAAACGGATTAGTAAGCTAATTTATGTAGGTACGAATATAAACAATAACAAACTGCCGTATTGGGAAGCTGAAAGTTAGGCTAGAAATTTGGACGCCTATGACTCATCAGTTGCCCTTACTCGTTGTACTCTGCTTGAATTGACAAGAATAAGACGTAAAAAGTCGAACGATTCGGTTGTACTTAGCTAGTTTCGCTGCGGTGATGGAGAAATTTAATTCTCTGCGTGTGCGCATAAGCACTTAATGCAAGCGTTCGTGTAGTTGTAAATTGAGAGCTAATAGATGGCACTAGTAAAGTAAAAAATTTAATATTCGAATGTCTACTGCATTCACGAATGTTTAAAATCACGTATTCGTTACATCACTAGTTTAAACTAAAATATACAAAAGAGTGTAAATTATTTGGGTCCATCCCGTGATTGCAACAGAAAATTTTTGTATGTTGTTGCTTTTGAATTGGCTTGGAAAAGCGGAAAGCTGGACAGTGTAATTTTCATAATTTTAGAGTAGAAAAGAATAATGATGGAACTTCCACAGATACGTGTCAATAGATACCAATTGTCTCGAAATGCCAAGATGTATTCCACAACCCGAAGATACGCCCAGCCCAGCAACAAGCAAATCCTGACCTAACTGGTTATTAAATTTTTCACAAAAAGTATATCAAAACATCGAATATGGTAATGTAATAATTAAAAAAAAAACATTTATTTTTTGCAGCTAATAATTTGAGAATACGAAACGGAAAAAGAAACCATTCAATGTGGTAGCTTCCCAGTTCAATACATAAATTTATACGGCTATTAAGATCATTATAGGGACTTTACTCTTTAAAAGTAATACGCAGTTTCTCATTCCATTCTTTATGTCTTTTAAATTCTGTTAAAGCTTTTCCGCTCGCTAGCGTATCAGTAGTTTTGCAAAGGAGGAATTTCAATTTCATATAAATCCCTTATTTAAATAAAAGCAAAAACGCAAAATCCTAATTGATGATATTTCAATTGAAGTAAAAATGATAAATAGTTTCTGTCTGTCGTTACGAAAACGGATTAATTTTTATTGAAACATGATTTGGTGCGATGTTGAGCTGAATCTTTGAAGTAGGATTTCTTAATTTGCCCGCATCTCAAGTTTTACAGCGTCTACACTATTTACCCTAAGATTACTTTAAATCTAAGTTTGTAAATAGATATATACGGTCGGGAATTTGCATAAGGAATGCTGTTTCATTTTATCTCCTTTGAAAATATAATCTAATATGCTCAAACGTATATTTTTAATGTTGGGTCTATCTAATAGATATCTCAACGTAATTTTTGCGTTATGTCATTTTCAAGGCATTCGAACGTAAGCCTTATTGTTGAGTAAACATCCCCTCAATAATATTTGTTTAAATTCTCGTTTCAACCAAACAACCTAAGCGGATACATTATGTAGTATCGATATTGTATACGTAGCGAATTGTTTTACCCTCAGATAGGATACGGCAAGTAGTAATGTAAATAGTATTTCAGATTAAATGTATCCAGTAATACGGTCATCGTAAATAATATGTGTGCACAACGTGATGACATGGCAATAAAAGAGACTTGCATTGCAAATTTTAGCGGTTTATTTTCGATATTGTAAATTCTGAATAATAGAGAAAAATATTCAAAGTATTATGTATTTATAAAATCTGTTTACATAAAAATTAATTTCTAAAATATTGTTTATAATAAAGCTTCCTCACTCGTCTTGGTATAGGTCACATCATCGTCCTCTTCTTCGTATTCTGTCATGTCGTACTTGCTTGAAGACCGCCCCTCAGCATCTTCGTCCAGGTCATATAATTCCCCAATCGCATTTTCTTCAATTGTTCGTGACGATCTTTATGCGAAAACGTAATGTATTGATTGTCCATAGCGCGTCTCCTGTCCCTGCCCGCTTGTATCACCTTCTTCCAATTGAAATCGTACACGAAAACGTTCTCGCCGATGTACTCTTGACAGATGTCAGATATCGCGGCGTATTCCGCCAAGCAGGCCGCCTTTTCTTCCTGTGGATCTCCTCCTGCGTAGGGATCGAGTGGCGGGGGCGGCTTCTTCTTTATGACATCCGGGAAGAGCATAGCGACCGTTTCGTTGAAGATTTTCTCGGATTTTTGCAGTCGTTCCTTCTGTTTCTTCTTCTTCCTCTCCTCTTCTTGTTGTAATACCTGTTGTTGCGTGTAAAATCAAAGAAACGAACAAGATTATTAACGATTATGGCGGCGAACGCGTGTTTATCTATTTCGGCACACGCGGCGTGCGTTATTTCGAATATGTTACCAGTAGATTTACGTTTGAGCTAACTTAAATTTTTCGTAAGAACTCGAATAAAATAGGGTATAATAACAACTGACAGCTGACCGATTTACAGTAGACTCGCGATTATGTGAATTAATCACATTTTTAATTGTTCACGTACTTCAGCGTTTCACTTATACAATTGCGAGTCCTCTGTATTATATTTTTATTATTACTGTTAACAATAATAGAGTAATTATTTAGTGAGAGTAGCAACATTTCAATTGTTATGGAATCGATATAGTAGAATACGTAGGCTCGTGTAGTACCTTTAGCGGGGTTTAAGATGATTATTATCATAAATAATGTTTATATAGTTCATTTACTATAACAGACGAGGTACTACGTGAGTCAGTTTGCTATGACGTCACGACCGTGTTGCAAATTTTCTGTTCGTCAAAACGTAAACAAACCGTTAAGTTATTTAAATGTCAAACACTTTTGACAGGTGAATGAACAAACTTAAAAATAACATTTACCGTTAATATTAGTGATGATTCTTTATGAAAAACAGGATTTAAAGTATATTAATCATGATAGCAGTGGAAAAAAAAACAAAAAAGCACAAGTGAGTACAGTAAATTTAATCGGGACCATTATCGCTTAAAGTAACGCACAGTAACGATTAGTATGCAAGTTTCTTCTCTATCAAAACCAATCTCTCTGATTTACTACTTCCAAATTTCGTTTCCAATATGTTGTGCACCAAGTACGTCAAATTTCCAGGCTAATATAATTCAATCCGCTTTATACAATTGTATGCATCCTCCTATCTGCCATATTTCATTCATCGTTTCGTAACAAACTTCCTTTGCTTTGAGAGCAAATAATATATACCACAACAATGCGTTTCAACCATAGAAATGTCTTTTTCTGAGAGCACTGTTCAAAATGTTTAATGTGTTACGTTAGTCTGAAAAATGTATGTGAAAGAACCACTTCTGTAAACCAATATTTGTATATACTCACTGTTTCCGTACATGTCATAAATTGTGTTTCCAATAGCACATTGACAATGAGTAGAATAATCAATTTTTACAACATTTATTTCGTATGCATTTTCGTTTTGGGTTAGTGGATGTAATTCCTTGCTTACTCATAGATAAAATTTTGCTTATGTTTGCAACATGAATGTTTAGAACACTCGTTATTCTCTAAAAACGAAATACTATAAACAATATGACATTAAAAATATATACTTCTCGCACGAAAGTTAACGGGAGTAATGGCCCGTTGTTCTCGCGTTCTGCGTGGAAATATACGATTAACGAAACTATTAACTCCTTCGATTGTTTACACAACGGTTTCGGTATGGTTTAGTTGTGTAATAACTACTTATTTTAAATAAATATATACCAAGTATAACGCAAATTCCCACACTTTACTGCAATGCAGAATATAACCCTTTGACAGTTGACAGTATAACTAATTGGTGGGATACATGGGAAGATGTGACAAGCATGCAATTTAAAAAGCAGTAGGCACTAACATAGTATCTTTAATTGAACATGAATAAGTTATATGTTAGTTGGTTATTTTAATAATATGGTATTGCATGGCCCAAATTTGCAAGTAATGACGTACCTCGTCTGTTATAGTAAATGAAGTTTACCTTAAGTGGCATCTGCTGGGAGACCAATAGATCTGGGTTGAGTTGCTTCTTTAGCAATAGCACTTTATTCATGCGTTCTTCCTCTTTGATACGCCACTGTTCCTCGGCCCATTCGAGATAATGCCCTGGCTGTGGAATTGATTTCTGTGCGGCCAGCAGTTGCTCCTTCTCCAAGCGTTGTTTCTCCTCCAATATGCGTTGCTGTTCTCTTATAGCCTTTTCTTCCCGTCTCCGTTGGTTTTCTAACCTTTTCGCCCAACGCTCCTCGACAATGTGTTGGTTGTTCTTCAACCAATTGATCTGCCATTTGGAAAATTCCGTTTTCCTTTGAACCTCACGTTCCAATTGTCGTTCGAATTTTTCGCGCACCTCATGCGCGTCTGCCATAGCTATCGGTACGTAGAAAATTCTAAAAGTCCCGTTAAAATCGGCCACGCCCAATACGTTTACATCTTGCCCCCTTGGAGGATGCGTGTACGAGCCTAAAACCGCGTCGCCAGACAAGCTCTGCTCATAGAACATTCGGTCCGTACGCTTGATCAAGTACCAAACCTCTCGGTTGCCGTCAGACCTGGATAGTCTCAGCATTGCCGGATTTGATACGTTCCAAGCGCCATGCAAATACCTGTGTCTAGATTTCCTCCATAATATCGGTCTGTGTGGGTAAGATTCTTTCCAAATGGCGAAAACCTTACCGCCAACCGTCAAGAAAATATCGTGGCATTTGAAATTTCTATCAATACACGTGACTGGACCGTCATGGTAACGGCCTACATTCATTACTTTCACCGTCTCTTGGTTTACCACCTCCCCGGGATTGACTTCGTACCCCTCCCATTGCATAGTTGTGAAATACCCATCCAAAGAGCTACAAAGTATGACAGGTATCGGAGGCACTGGCGGTTTTTCAATTTGAACCTCGCAAATGACTCGCTCTGTCACACTTTGTTTCGAGTCCATAGGCGGGGTCTCATAATTCACATACAACGGCAGTAATTCCGCACACGATAAAAGATAAGGTTTATTCTTTTTCGTGTTGTAAGTAACTAGCCTATAGTGGGGTCTAAGTAGGCGATTTAACATTCTAAATGGAGAAACGTCTATGGTTAATGCGCTAGGGCGCACCTTCAACCTTCTAGATTTTCGATGAGGCTTATAATCCCCAGTACCGGTTGGCGGTTTAGCTAAGAGGTCCCAAAACAACACCGTACCATCACAAGAAGAACTTGCGAATTGCAGGGTGTATGGTTCACCTTCTGCGATTTCTTCTACTTGACCAGTTTTGGTGATCCTCCAGTGCGGTGACATCCACTTAATGCTAGTTACAGGGGCGCTGTGTGAATATAGAATGTTGGATTCTGCCGTCAGACGCACGCGAGAAAAGTCTCTAGTGTTCTTCATCCATTCCATCAGCGAGAACATCAATACCCTATACTTCTGCTGGGCAGTGGTTAGGATTTCCTCCTCCTCAACCTTGTTAAGCTTGTTCTTGATGTCCCAAATTACTATTTGACCGTTACTCAAGCCGCCGATGATTAGATTCTCGTTGAACGGGCAAAAGGACACTACTTCGACTTTGCGGTGACTTTCTAAGAAGAGTTTTGGATGAAGACCGTCGTTGAAGCACCAGATTAGTACCGGATTTATGCCATGGATTATTCTGTTCACCTATGGTTGTGAGATGGAATAAGTTGATGTTAATTTTCAGGTTAATAAAATCATTGGTGGCGGAGGAAATCGTTTTGTCATGGATGATTCCTAATTTTAAGTTGTAAGTATATAAGATACGAAGTAGTATTAAATATCCACAACAACAAGGGAAGATCCCAAACTCGGAAATTCAAGAAATTATAAATTTTTGGAACATTAGATCACATATGGGTATGTACTAGACGCATTATAATACAATATCTTGATGTATATGGTGTTCGCATATGGTCAAACTTTGTAAGGAAATTTTTTGACCATATACTACTGTATGGTTACGATATATTTTTACATGAACGCAATAATATCATAAAATTACAATTTATTATTTATAATCAACTTTCGGCGCCAACATACCATGTGATTCAAAATGATTGTCGTAAGAAAAAAACTGTTTTCCGGAAAAAATTATCTATACTTATTACCAATTTAATGAGCGAAGTTAGCTACATACAAATTTCATACATTAAATGAATTTTCTTGACATTTAGCGACATTGGCGTGCGTGTTGTAGTATCTTTCGATTATTTATCTTATAATTTTTTTCAAATCGTTTATATTTACATCTAATATCACCAACAATAGTATTTCTGAATACTGTAAGAAAATAAGGTAATTTATCTGTGGTAATAGCTCTACAAACAGGTAAAAAATCAATATTAACATTAAGTGAAATAGTTTATTACATTTTATAATTTTATAGGCTTATCATATACTTCAGTGCAATGAGCTGTAAAAGAAAGTTATATTTCATCCTATAAAGTTTTACGGTACAGGATTATTACCAATACATCACGATAGGCGATTGGAAATATGTCATTGGTTTAATAACAATTTAAGGGACGATGACTTGCTAAACAATCATTTTTCTCCGGATGAAGCCTGGTTTTATCTAACAGACTATATCAATTACAAAACTATTGTAATCTGGTCTGCAGAAAATCCACCGAATTTCGAGAAAACGCAATTGCATCCCGTAAAATTTGAGTTTTGGTTAGCTATGTCCAGGCAACGAATAATAGGGCCAATTTTCTTCGAGGAAAATGTAACAGCCCAACGTTACCAACATATGTTGGAATTGTTTATTGCAGAGTTGAATTGACAAAATGAGCTTGAAGCAGGTTATTTTCAGCACGATAATGCTCCAGCACATACAGCTCGACAAACCTGCCAATATCTTCAACAGTTTTTTGCTGACAGGTTCATTAGAGCACAAAGATGGTCACCAATATTGCCTGATCTAACCCCATTAGATTATTTCATATTCGGCTATCTAAAAAATAGGATCTATAGAAACCGCATGCATACCATAGAAGAACTGAAAGATGCAGTTTTGACTTAGTATTATTACAATTGTATTTATAATTTAAAGTAATAAACAAATTTAGTTAAACATCAACTAGTACTGAATTGTAAAATCATAATTTAGTAAAATTAAATTAATTACATTTCATTTTTACAAGCAGAAACACCAATCCATAGTCGTTTATATAATGCGAGTTCAAATATAGGTTACGTTTTCCTTATTTATGACAGATCCGTTTACTTTCTTATGTTCCAACACTGACTTAGTTCAAACCTTCATTACAAACACGCGGCATATACCTACACCCTGTTACTATCTATAGAAGCGGAATTGACAATCATTTTGAATCTCTGTGTATTACGACCTATTTGCTTATGCTTGACATAAAAGCGAATATGTTGACCAAAGACTGAATGAATTTGAAAAACCACTAACTTTTTTGCTTTTACCCAAATAGATCTTGCACTTCCTCCTGCATATGTAGTAGCCATGCCAACGTAGGATATGCATGGTGTTTTAAACATTCTGGAGTTTCATCACCATGCAGAATAATCTATTCTCCCTTTTAAAAATATTTAAAAAAACTGTATTGGTAAGTCTTTTAAATCGATAGAATAATACTGATATATAATTGTAAACTCTAATGCAAAGTAATTTGTGTAGTTAATTAATTTTTTGTTAGTTTTTCTTTATTACCTATCATTAATCCCAAAGATGTTTTTGTCAAAAAAAAAAATATTGAAATATTGTTTATATCTTTTATTCTTATCTGCTTAATAAAACTCATTCAAATTTTTGTTTTAAAGCTTATTCTCTATCTCTCACCCCTAGGAGTTATGGGCATCGGTAGAATGCAAAATTTTCTATTCGTAAAAATTTATTTCACCCACTCAGAGTATTTTCCGCAGAAAAAAGAATGTCTAATACATACCCAAATTTCATAATTTTTCAGGATCTTCCCTTGTGAGGCACACATACCTCGTCTACCGTCGATTTGTGTCTCCTG
Source organism: Protaetia brevitarsis (assembly GCA_004143645.1). Classification (NCBI taxonomy): domain Eukaryota; kingdom Metazoa; phylum Arthropoda; class Insecta; order Coleoptera; family Scarabaeidae; genus Protaetia; species Protaetia brevitarsis. Next base: position 2,340,199 of record RXPK01000172.1, on the reverse strand, counting down.
TACATGTTGGGCGCGTGATCAGCGTACGAAATAACAACAGTACCAGTCCAAATAGGGTGCCAACACACGGAACAAATCATCTTATTCCTGGCCTCGTTTAGATCAGCGAAAGACATATACTCGTCCCAAGTCACATCCTGTGGCGCTTTCGTCATTTGCACATCAGTTACCAACTCCTCATAATCGTTCATGTATAGATTAATCGCGTGGTTCACCCTGATATACTCGCACAACTCGTCCAATTGATTATCGAAATAATCTTTGATATTGGTCTGGAATTCCTTGGTCAAAGATTCGATAGGCATGAACTCGTAATGGTATTGCGTCCACACATTCTTCGGGTAACTGCATATAGTCTGAGCTTCAGCTCTGACCACGCTCGGGGCGACCTGGGTTCCTATATGTAATCTCTTCTTAGCTATCGTGGAGATTTGCAAACGATCGCAGAGGAGCTCCACGTATCCATCTCTCGCTGCTTCCACAGGTCTTAGCTTGAAGGTAACCTTTGGGGACATGATGGGATACGCAGTTTCTACCTCTACTTCTATAAGTGGTCTGTTACTTCTGTCTGTGTATTCGTCGATTTCTTTTTCACTGCCGAAACCTCTCCATCGGCGTATCTTTTTGTGGATAGCTCGCGCCAGCTTCATTTCTTGCTCTTCCCTGATACGTTCTATCACTTCCTTGATTCTATCTTCGGCGTTTTCTGCGAGTACTACGTAAAATTCGTCGTATTCTCTGGTCTCGTCCGGTGCGTACCCGATTAAGATTTCCTGTCTGGGATACGTTATGATATCCAAACGTATTGATAGGAATTCCGAATGTTCGTTCATCTCCATGTGATCTTCGATCATCTCCTTCTTAATGAATTTCCACGGTTTCTCCGAGGTAACGTCCTCGCCGACCAGGCAGCTCATGTCTTTCTGTGTCTTTTCGCCCAAAACTAACCGCGTTACGCCGGGTATATCGAAATTGAAATTGGTATAACTTTCCCTGCGTCCGTGCTTGTGCCTGCGTCGTCGAGTGCCTTTATCTTTACCTTTACGTTTGGTTTTCTTTTCGACGACTTTCTGTTCCTCTTCCGCTTCTTTTTTGTGTTCCGGCGATGGCTCTTCACCCTCCATGTTTATTCGCACGTTAATTCACTGAGCTATTTGCTGTCACGTAGTTGTCAAAGCGATAGGTTATCGATCAAACCTCGAGTTGTGTATTTACGCTGTTTACCGTTGTGTAGTAACCGACAGTAACCGATTCTCGACGCTATAAGCAGGCATGAAGTGTGGTGTGTCTATTAAAACAGCGATTTGATTCGGGGTTTCGTTTACATTAATATGGATTACAATTTTATAACTCTTAAATACACAATAAAAAATGGTGAAGACCGCTTCAAACTCAGGGAATGTATTGTACTTATAAAAATACTTACAAGGAACCCATATTTTATTAACTAACCGTTATTTGCTTTCGAGATGTAATGTCATTACAAAATTTGATTGGGCTATTCATCATTGTGAATCGCTCGGCAGTAGGGAACTATTCAAGTCTTTTGCAAATTGAATTACAAACATTAGTAGAGGATGTTCCATTAAATCCATCAGAATGGGAATGTATTTTCAGCACGATGAAACACAAGCATGTTCGGCTCATCAGGTTAGGCAGCATTTGGACGAAAGATTTCCAGGGGTTTGGATTGGTCGCGGTGATCCTATTAATTGGCCTCTAATATCTCCAGACCTAACGCCATTAGATTATTATTTATGGGGTTGATGTACAGAGTGAAGATCAATACTTCAAATTCATTAATTCCCCGTATCATAAATACTACATCCAATATTAAAGAAAGACATGAGGCAATTAGAAGAGCAATGGGCGCCTTTCTTGGACGATCCATTAAATATTTAGAGGCTAATGGTGAAATTCTCGAAAATTTGTTACAATAACTGTAATAATAAGATTGAAACATGTTACGCTTGAGAATTTTGTAGTGATACTACAACAAACAAATGACTATCGGTTAACAAGATATGGGTTTCTTTTAAATATTTTTATGAATACAATACACTCTCGGAATTTGGTGTGATTCTCATCACTCACGCTGTAATCTTAATTTTAATTAACCGGCTCCTCCACCATTTCTCTCACAAAGCACTTGAAAAGAAGTAAATGCCTATGTCGCGTGTGCCAGCCCATGAGTTCCTGTTCATAACTTATTTATTCATTTAAATTACGAAGAAAATTATTAAAATATATTGTCACGTTGGGGCGTGACTTATATAATAATTGTACCTATCTTGGGTTGCAAGGACAGGAATCAACCAAAGACCAATACACTTAAGCTCTTTATTGCTGGTCTCGTCCCTACACGGAAGTCCCTGTGCTTATCCCCCGTCACACGCCCCACTGGATATTTGGTGAGGCGCCGCGCAGTGGAACCAAAATAACGTTTTGGAAAAAAAAATCTATCGTTAACTACGGATTCTGATAGGAAATTTTATGCTGAACAAAAAAGTTCCTATGAATATGAGGTTGCAAATCAAGCCTTCAGTGAGTTTCGCCAAATTAATCAAAAATATCCAAGTTTTTTTTAAATTTTTATATAAAATTGGTAGCTTGTACGGTCAAATTTTTTTAGGTGATCAAGTGTGTACTAAAAACATAATCGAAAATTAATCCTGATGTGAAGCTAGGTCATAAGAGACAAGAAGGTCAATAATTAGTAAATACAGGGTGTCCTAGCAAACAGTGGATCTTTAATTAGAGCTTTATTTATCTCTTTTATTTTGGAAACTACAAAACTTTTATGAAAATCCTTTAATTCCTTTCCCTAAATCGTAAATATATTCTTGACTATACAGAGTGAACAAAAAATAAGCAAAAGTTTATTTACTTCGCTACTTTAAACGGAACGCGTTATACATTTTTCTATATTTAAGTTCTACGCAAAAAATGATGTGACTTTATACAAACTGCTGTATGTCGATCTTTAAATATGATAATTGTTATTTAGTCTTCTTTACAAAACACTGGTATTTTTCAAAATGATTATGGTCATATTGAAAAATATCAGTGTTTGTAGTTATCCGCGAACACTTCCTGGAGTGATATGCGTACGTGTTATCTAATATTAAACGATTACTGGTTTAAAAAAGCTTTGAAATAATATTTAAAGTCGGCGCCATTGTCTCGATAATATATGAACATGGTAGGTACTTACATTAACAAACATATGTAGGTATTTACTAGTTATTAGTTTTCAGTAGGTAATACCAGAAAATTATTATACTGACTGAAGTTATATCAGTAATCAACGACGACTAGATACCAGGCCTAGGCATTGAGTGGGAAGTATCCATCTCAACGACGGATACGCATAACATCTATACCTCTACGCATCAATATCCCGTGCGCACTCCTGGAGTACCCCGACACGCTACCTTCTCCCAAACATTGTAAAACTATAAAGTATGACAGTAAATTTATTTCATTACATAATATTTTTTTATTTACTAATTTTTCACTACCGAGGTTTTTTGGTGTTACAGACACAAAATTAGTAGGTAACTATTACCCTTAAATAGTAGCAATACTTATATTAAGCAGGTAAGTATTATCAGTTCAATATACTTATATTTTGAAAGCAAATAATGTCAATACTTCAAATAATACTTTTGTATACTTCTATCAAATGTACAGAAATTATTAAGGCATAAATGAGTTTCCAGTTGAATAGTTGAGAAAATCTATTTACTCAAATCTAAAATAATTATTTTTGTGGTGAAAATATTATATGTTCATAATGATTTTAATATATTGATTACATTTGAACTAAAAAATTGTTTCGTCTAATAAATTCACGGGTTTGGAAAACTCAACAAATTTTATTCTCACTATAAATACATCATCTTCTTGCTTATATAGGAAGTTATGTTATATTCAATGTGATGTATTTATATTCAAATTGAGTAATATTTTTTTGTGTGTATACTTGTGTTAAAAGTTAATGTCACATATATGAAACTTACTACTGACTTGTCGCGCAGACGAAAGTTGACCACTCTTGTTATAACTACATATATGTATGATACTATATTTTAGACCTTCAAAGATTGAAATCTTCATCCTTAAATAAAATGCAATGTTAAAATGACCAACATTTATATTTCTCTGTTAAGAAGCAAAAATATTTATTTTACTATATTCCTTTGATGTAAAGTATTTGCTTTCATTGAAGGAAACCTTTCTGTCGGGATGTCTGTATTTAATGTTTACCTCTGGCGTCTGAATATTTAAGACTTTTTTTCCGGGTTTTATTTTTCCAAACAGAAATTTAAACCTTAAATATTGGCTTTGAAATCCTTTTGTTCTGTTAATATTAGAACGTTACCGTGCCGAAATAATCCTCTAGTTTGTATTTTATGAGTTTAGCATTCTAAAATAATCAGAGTGTGCCTACAAAGTGTGTTAAACGTCTACCTACATTTATTCTCCTTGCATGCTCTTTGGCCATAGCAGCTTTCCATCTCATTATCGATGTAATAGAAGGAAAAATCTCAAGAAACGTCCAATAACGAGATTACTTAGAACTACACGCAGACCCTTTTAAAGGGAATCAGCTTCGGAGGAACCGGACGCTATAATACCGTCGAAAGCTAACAAACAATCCTCCAGCCTTTCCTACTGTCATAACAAAATCGGAGAAGGCCTCAAAGATGGAATTCGATTAAGGAACGGCCGCGTTCGGGCGAAGGAAAGCGTCGTCACAGTTGTTCATCCACAATGCGTTTTTTTTTTTTATTTTCGACGCAAAGCTACAGTGCTGTCTTCTTGATTTAATTCGAGAAAAAGCTTTTAAATCGATCCGACCGTCCCTAAATCGCCCCGCGTTCCTTGTTAACATGTAATCTCTGTGACGGAAGGAAATGAGGAATAACGTTTCGAGAATTTGACTTCCCCTCGAACCTCGCAAGGACTGGTGCTTTGAACCTGATCAAAGTTCGTCAGGTCCTTCATTCTGGGCGATAGAAACCCTCGAGAGGATCCTTAGCTCTTGATGAAACGTTTTTTTAAGGCAGAGCATCCGTTGATTTGGAATGCTCTCGACTGAAAGTTTGTTTAAATTCGATCGTTTCAATTATCTTCGAAAAAACTGTATTTCAGGAACGCGTAAATATTTTTTATGTTTCAAATTAATTAAAAAATCGCAGCGTAATTATTTTAAAAATTATTCAAATATTTACACCAATAGAAGCTTATGCGCATCTTAAGCTTCAAGTGTTAGAAGAATCTTATTTTTCTTTGCGTAAAAGTAATTTCAAAAGATAGATATCTCTTCTTCAATTTTTTGTTACATTTTCCCAATAGATAGATGGTCCAATATCATGGCCTGCTAGGTCACCCAATTTTAATCCAGTATACCTTTTGGTTTGGGGTTTTATCGAAGAGAAAGCATATGCCACACTTCTCTTAAATGCCGACGAAGTGAGAGAACGAATAAGGCCGGGAACACATTGTTCTGGCCTGTTGTGTTATGATGTGTTGCAATGCGTTATGTTGTGACATATAAACATATTTTTCTGATGAATTGTGTCGATTTTGTTCAAATAGCTACTTGGTTTAAAATTTTATGGTGTATTTTTGTTTTGTTGCCCTATGACTTCAACCTCGTTAGAGGAATTTAAAGAGAAAATTGAGGAATGTATCGCGCCGCGGATGTTATTTGCTCTACTGTACGCAGAAAAAAATTACGATATAAATGAAAATAGAAAATCTTTTGGCGAATATCATACTTTGCTTCACAATCGGCTTATTAAAAATGAAAAACGTTTCCATGTGTAGGTACTTTAGGATGTCCAGGACACAATTTGAAAATTTACATGGAAAAATAGAAAAGGGAATTAAAAAAAATGGATACAAGCTTTCGAAGAGCGATCCGCACAGGTGTCCGTTTATAATTTGACCCCTTCCTATAGGCCGTATTATTTAAGATAGAAAAACACTTTAAAACAAAAGTTTTATATCTTTTACACTTTTCAAAGTTGAAATCATGTCATAAATTGGTAGATAAATGAATAGAACATTGTGTGTATATGGGATATTCCACGGAAAAAAAGCGTGAAATGAAAATTTTTAGTATTTTAGTTTTTGTTTGTTTTTTGATAACTAAATATTCTTTTCTTGCTTATATTAATTTCATAGTTTTCATGGCAATTTTCACTGAGGCAATGATATAAACTCGAGTAATTCAAAAACAATTTATTCAAATATCAACAACATACATATACAGGATGTATCAGATATAGAGGTAAATATAATAATATGTAGCAACTGTAATCATATACGATCAAAAAGTCTTAATGCACAGGGGGTCTATCTGTAAGCATTAACGAGAAAAAAAAAAATTTTATAAATGCCTTGGGCTAGAGCCGCACCTGTGTCCAACCTAAATGCTGTCTCGAGTATACTCCCACATACCACTATCATTCAGTGTGGATCGCCGCTTGGAGTGCAAGCCACTTCGAACATTTTATTTAAATTCTTCCCGTCTCGAAAAAACGATCCTTTTCAGGACCATCATGATTTCATATAAAGAAAATCGAAGCTTGACGCATCAGCAAAAGCGCGGGAATGTATAAATTCATTTTCGCGCGACATCATAATAAAAAGGCGTGTTTGCAAATTTTCTAAATACACATTTATTTCTGTGTAATTCCATTCAATTCATTTTGCGTTATTTGATTAGATAAATCCAAAAGAAATAACTCAGATTCATGTGGTACCGTTTATTAACAGCAAACTCTCGCATATCCGGTGAAACTCGAACATCTTATCGGGATATTAAAAAATAATACTTTGCAGACTTACGTAGAATGCTCTTAACAAATAAGAAATGTTTATTTTATAAAAAGAAGAAATTTAAAATGCCTCAGTTTTGCTATTTTTACAAGGGCACACTGGTCGATTGGCCTTTATTTATTCAGAATGACATTAAATGAACTTACGGCATACCATTAAGAATAATACTAAATGAGTGCAATGTATTTATATACATATTTTACTTTTTTTTATTTATTAATGATGAAATCCGGTTTCGGCGGGTTTGTGCTTTATATGTCGTGTAGTTAACACCCAAGCAAAATTTACTTTTTTATTTGATACATCCTGTATATTGCGGTGTTTCATAAGAGGAAAGCTATCAACCATATTAGATGTAATTATTATTTTATGTACACACTTGTTTGTAAGTCCAGTATAATTTGGATCAATTCGTGTTAGTAGTCATCGAAATTGAGTATAATTTATCCTCTGGCAACTGTACGATATCCTGGTATCCTAGGTTTCCACTTAACTTGAATGGGGAGTGACTCAATGTAATTCGTTGAAAGAAAAATGAATGAAAATCCTTGATTACGTGAGGTTGTTGATAAAAAGTCTTAGAAAAAGCTGTGTTATTTCTCATCAAATGTAATCAATTAAACCATATTGCTGTGGTATATCTGATATCGAAGGGGATAAATTCACGTAATTACCTTCGATGTAAAGTTATTCAAAAGAAACGTCAAGATTATTCGACATTATAAGAAATTTACTGTTTACTATACCTGGGTACATGTTCTACATGAAATCGTACATATGTCTGCTGTTTCGAATGTAATCATACATCTTGAATGCTACGAAGAAGGTCTGTTTCCCTGGATTTTTATGACACCGGTGTGGTTCTCGCGGTCTGAACTTTTCACTGCGAAAATCTGAGTTTGATTTGGATTGTCACTATACAAGGAAATTCCATTTTGAGGTACTCTGGCGTCTGAGCAAACCAATAAACGAAGTATCTGGTCAAAGTATTGTTTAAATTTTTATATAAATGAATGTATAACTTTTATAATATTTTGAGGTTACTGTTAATTCTTATGAGATGTCGGTTGATTGAAATTTTAATTTGTATAAGTTGGTAGACGGGGTTGGTGGTTTTCTTTTCTCTTATGATAGCGCGGGATATTTAAAAGTTGTTTTGACAATTAGAGAATCCGAATATATAGTGCATATGCACACATTCACTTTGCATTACATAGGTGTTCAACAAATCTTAGTTATTATCGCATCACATACGAGGTTTCGAATAGGGGGATCCGGATAACAGTAATATTTTAAACTACGTTTCTGAATCACAAATAATAATGTATTGTATATTATTTGTTTTATAAAAAGACGTTATAAAATTTACTCTATACCTACATTCGTATCTGAAGTGTTCCTTTGAAAGGTATGCACTACTGCATTGCAGTTCAAACTCGCCTACGCTCAACTAATCCTAGTTGCAGCTGTTGCATACCTTAACAATTCTTTAAGGATCAGTACAGCGTTCTGCCATCAAATTTCGTTTTGTAGTTTGCTAGATTTTTATTGTACGAACTACATAATATCGCTTTATGTATAAATAAAAATATTCCAAGCTGAAGGCAAAATCCCCGGGCGGTTGTAGCTAAATAAGGACGGAAAACAGAACTTATAATTAGGGCAGGATTACAACCAAACTCAAACAACAAAAGCGGAGATTTAAAAGATATATACTCAGGTAGTACCGCGTTCTGGAAGGCGCTAACTTCGCATGGTAATCAAAGGTAGGTATATGAGCTGGAGTATGTACATATGTAACTACAAAAGGGTTAGTAAACAGAACTTTACTCTGAGGCGTAATCTAGTTGCTCGGCACGTCAGTAAGTGGAGTAATGTTAGGAGCAATACAATCGGTTAACTAAACATTTAGGGCGTTTGACACTTCCAAATTCGATCAGATGTGAGTAAGTGGCAATGAAATTTCTAATTATTGATCCTTTGATTCGCAAATTTAATATTTGTATCAAGTTCTATGACGCTCTTGCAATGGGAATTTTCCTTTATGGTGTTAACAATCGCTTTTGACGAGGGTCGAACTATACTTCCCAACTTTCCTCCTTCAACGTTGTTATAAGATGAGATATTAAATTTTCTCCGGCGTCTGAAGATAATTTAGGATCTTTTAGAGGCGCAGAAGCACGTTATAGATCGCGTGAATGGTATATTCTTTTTTATTTTAATTAAATTTCGCCTCAAATCCGATTACCTCGGCTATAAATTTTAATTTCATTTATTGGCAAACTAGATTTGGAGCAAGCGGGAATCCTCCACACGAAATTAATTCAGCGGTGGTTGGAAAAAAAAAAAAACCTAGCTGTTGTTTTTCTCTGCTAGAGTTCTCGATTGGCGAAGTAATTAATTCTTTTGTGGGCGAAACGCGACGGGAAAAAAAAAAAGTAGGGGATTTTATTTTATCAAATCCTCTAAATGGATGTTCTTTTCGTTTGATTGAAAGGAAAACGCAATCGACAAGAAGGAGTGGAAAATTTCGAATGGAAACTTAATAACCTTCGACCTTCATTTTTGACTCCCGAGATGTTTAAGGCCATTCAATGGAATTCTATGATGGAGAAGTAAGCTTCGACGCTATCTATACGGAAAAAATAATTATCACAGAAACTCACAAATACTCTTTTACCAGTGTTACCTTTCAATTGCCAACCAGCGGTCTACTATATCTGTATTCTACATTTGCGTCAGCACAGAAATCGAGAAATCAAAGATTCTGTCGTCCTCTTTGTCAAACATGGGACCGACTGTGTAACAATATTTGGTATCAAAGGGGATGTTTAACCCTCGTATATATGAAATATTATGTGAAGACTTCCACAAATACAGACATGTTAAATAATACATTTCAGTGTGAATATGAAACGTTTGCCTCTGACATTTGTATGTATCGCTTCGGGTATATTTGTTTCCTGAACTTGATAATGTCCTCATGTTTGGCATATATAAATTCATACGCATTGCAGGAGAGAAAAGTAGGTCGGTTCACTTGACATAAATATTCAGAATTGCATTGACTGGGTGGTTACGGTATATAATAAAAATTATGCTGAGAATTAATAATAACATAATTTTATTTCAAAATTGTTATTATTAATTTGTAAGTATGTGTGTTTCTTATCGGTGAGTTATTTCAAGAATTCGAATTATATATTCATGGTAGTAGTGGATTAGTTAGATTGTTAGATTGTTAGATAGTTAGTTGGTAGATTAAAATTGCAGCTCATAATATAAAAGAAAATGACGCATAAATTTAAAGAAAAATAATTTGTACACGAAATTTAATATGAACTTTAGTACGTTATGTTTATTTTTAATAATTAAACCAATTTAAAACAATCTTTTCAAAATATGATATAAAAGAATGTGAAGTTTCAGTTTGTAATAGTTTTTTTTTTTTTTGATAAGCTATAGTGCACTATAACGAAATGTCGAAAAATCATTAAATCATTTCTTGAAGAGTTATGTATTATTTATTAATAACTAATCCGTTACTACCATGTATAATTCGAATTCTTGTTATTATTAATTATAATTCTAAAAAATATACCTTCTTAACACATAAATTATAATAGAATTCTAATTTCTCTTTTTTTTTGAAATATAATTAGCTTATTATTACTCCAATTTTAGATTTTATGATAAAAATGGTTAGTAAATGATGAAATTATTACATTTATGATTAGAAAAAAAAAAAACAACATCTGGATTTTAAGGTATCCTAAAGAAACAATGTTAGTTATTATTTTTTATTTTTTAGCTGCCTAATTTCGATTGAGAAACGTATAAGCAGCTCTTAAAGCTAGCCGGGTTAGCTTTTGTATAATAAGAGCTAGAAAAGAATACATTTATAAAAGTGTTTGTGCCATTTGAACATGTTTATTCATTTTTATATGTTTATTATAATTTTATGTGCCCACTTAGTTTTCAGACAACATTGGTTTGTTTATTAATATACGATATACAAATCTCAAAAGAGCTTTTAAACTGCATAGGTGGCTTTATACAAGGTTCAGTAAAGGAGGGGGGGGGAGGGGGGTTAGTTAGGGTTTAGTAAAAAATCGAACAGAAAATTTTATATACAGTGTTTGTTAAGAAAGTTAAAATAGACTTAATTTCTTACACAATCACACATATCCAAATAATAATTTTTAACACTTTAAATCGACCTCAATTAATTTACATAAATAGATTTTGCCAGATAATGCAAAGTCGACAAAAATTTAAAGAAGTTAATTATTTTTTATTTTTTAAATGTTAAATGACATAAAAACAACTTCTTTAAATTTGTGTCGACTTTAACGTAAGTAACTTATTATTACTATTAATTTCTCTTGCATTTGTTTAATTGTTAAGTTTTCGTTTTTAATAATAGAAGGCTCTGGGCTGGGACTCTGTGTACAATAGAATTCTATTATCGTTTTCTATAGTAGTATTCTACGTTTGAAGTCGACAATATGATGAATTGGTACTCTGTGTACCTATAAATAGTGCAATGAATTTAGGAATAGAAATATAATCGAAAACCAACCGTTTAGAATTTATTGGCGTGACGTCCTAGTAATTTTTATGAAAAAGAAAAAGAAATGAAAAAGAATATTTGTATATTTTATTCGCTAATTTTTATTTATTGATTTAAATGTTCCCAATACATTAATTATGGGTGTGGATGAAGAAGAAGCCTTAGAAGAAATGCGCATCTTTAATATAAAACGACGTATTCTACGCGAAAAAAAGCGATCTGTTTATATATTCCAAATCATTTCCAAATATTTCGCACCTCTTTTAAACTCTTTTAAACGCAAGTAAGCTGTGAAGTAAGCCATCAACTAGTAAATGCTATCCTTTTCTAAACGATCTATCTATCCTTCAAAGCGAGGTATGTGGACGTATTTACATGGCATGCTTCGAATGAAAACGATCTCGAGAGAATCATTAACACTGGAATTCTTAGTGTTAGTGAGTGGTTTAATGCGAATAAATCACTCTTAACGTCAGTAAAACCAAATTTATGATATACAAGCAACGTATAAATATAAATGTTAGCCTATAATAATTTACTGTTACCTTGCAATCATGTAAAGTTTTTGGGTATTGTTCTTGATGCGGATTTAAAATGGACTGAACAAGTCCATGTCCTTTCGAAAAAGCTGTCTTCTGTTTGTTATGCTTTGCGAGTGATAAGACGTAATTTGGAGGGAATGTCTCGTATGGTCTATTTTTCTTTGTTTGAGTCTCGTATCGCGGTACTGTCTTTCCTGTTGGGGATTTACTTCGTGGCAAATCTTACTGTACTTTTTAAGGTGCAAAAGCGGGCAGTGCGGGTGATTTGTGGGGAAGGCAACAGAGTTCATTGTCGGCCCTTGTTCATATCGGTGGAATCTTAACCCTTCTTCCTTATTTCTATATGAGACCCTTAGCACTACCTACAAACAGCGTCAGAAACAGAAATATCGGTTTGACATACATTCTTATAGCAACGCCAAAATCATATATTAACCTTTCCCAACCCAGGCTCCTCCTTTGTAGAGATTCCTTGTATTATATGAGTTTTTCATTATATAATAATTACCTACTTCCTTAACTAACTCGCCACTCAAAAAATGTTCCAGCGCCAACTAAGGGGCGTACTGTTGGAACAAGCATTCTATTCGATTGATGATTTTTAACATATGACTTTGATACATAATTCTTTTATTTCTTAATCTCATAATTCACCTTATACTCCCCGTTGTGAACATTTGTTTTTTAAATTTTTAAATTTTTTTTTTTAAATTTTAATGTAACACAGCTACAGACACTAGTCTATCAAATTACATTACTTGTCATTGTTATATCTACACTGATATTATTAGTATATGTTTATTTATGTCTTTTTATATGTATTGATGTCTGTTATATGTATTCCATGTTTGTCATATGTATTGCCAAACAACACCTAGTGTTTTTATGCGCAATAAAGTATAAAGTAAAGTATAAAGTAAAGTAAAGTATCGTCTTTAGGCGACAATATGGCGGCATATAGAAATCGACTATTGCCCCACAGAGTACAAATGATGTAGAAATGAAGCGATAAATAGAATTCTATTGTACACAGAGTCCCAGCCCTGAAGATGGCTGTTCGGGCGAAACATGTTAGCCAGTAATTACATTTAAACGTTTTGATTGAGTTTGTTTACTCTTTGATATTTTATTATCATTACATGATTATGATTGCAATTACATTTATTTTGGGAATTTAAAGTCCTAAATAAAAAATTCCTCAACTCATTTAATATTGTTTTTTTTTTTTACTTGCAACGTTTCATTGTTCTTTAACATCTTCAAAGGCGTATGTTACACATACTATCTTATTGGGCCCTCACGGATATTTCCTTTTATTTATATAGATATTTGCTTTAATATTCAAAATATAATTAATTTTGAATCGCCAAAACTTTTTTGTGGCATCGTGAAGAATTTAAAACGCACATCAAAATTTAAAATTTAAAAATACGCGTACCCAAAATTTAAATTTTGATGTGCGTTTAAAGTTTTTCACGATGCCACAAAAGTGTTTTGACAATTCAAAATTAATTGCATTTTGAATATTAAAGTAAATATCTATATAAATAAAAAAAAAAACATGTGAGGGCCTAATAAGGCCCTCACATGTTTTTGTGAAGATGTTGTTAAAGAATAACGAAACGTTTTTATCAGAACCGTGAATTCCAAAAATACATGTAATTACAAATTTAATTCATATAAAATTTTCCGTGCTTTTTTCTTATATAGTGCGGCACAGAATAGCTATTCTTAATTTCCAGTAATGAACGAAGTTACATAAATAAACATTTTTTTTATTAATAAACTAGCGTGCGGAAATTATTTATTATTCAGATAAAAAAAATCGAATCATAGCAACATTTGAAAAATAACAACCATTTTCGTAATTGTCATTTTACCTCTGTCACATTTCTTGCATGAATTCATCATTTTACGAATATTTAATTAGCAAACATGCATCTTGTCTATGGAGCAGCTTACGGTAATACTAACGAAGCAAAGTGAATAAAAACTGTTCGAAATGTTGACTTTGAGGACCCAGTTCTGCAACAATTAGAAAACCTGAAAGCAGATACTCGTACCATTGTCCAAGCGATGCATACAGGTCATACAATGTAGGGTATTGAAGGAAAGTCAGAAGTATCCGTTTCACATTAAAAAAATCCAAACGTTAATCCCAGCAGATTATCCCAACGGAATTCAATTTTACGAATGGTGCTTCAATAAAATTAACGACGAATCAAGATTTCCTAGGAGTGTATTATGGACAGATGGGGATGTTTTACAAGAGGTGATAAACTTGCGTCACACACAATGGTGACATCATCATCAATGGAGGGTTTTCTGATAATAATTTTTTTCGGTTGGGATTGTTGACCATCATGTAGTAGGACCACACAGGCCTACAGGGATAGATGATCATGTGTATACCATTTTTCTGGAACATACTCTACCAGAATTGCTTGAAAATACCCCACTTAATACTCGAAGAAATATTGTTTTCCAACGTGATGGTGCACCAGCACACTTTGGTTTAAATTACCAAAATTTCCAAACAAATGGATCGGAAGAGAAATACCATTTCTTGGCCTGCACGTTCACCAGATATAACTCCAGTTGATGTTTGTGTTTGGGATCAAATTAAATCGCTGGTTTATTGAGACACCTTTTAATACAGAAGAAGAGTTAATGGCTCTAACTATTCTAGCGTTTGATGATATTCGTGAACATCCAAAGCTATTTCGAATATTCAACCTCATTAGAAAATGTTATTGCAATATGACAGAGTGTAATTTCTTCTTGAGTTTTTGCAGCGTAACTTAATTAGCTTGATATATGTATTGCTACTTTATAATCCATCTCCATAAAAGTATTTCTTCAATAGATTCAAAAGAATAATCAGGTGTCCTTTCACGAGTTTACATATTTTGAACGTGGCATGCCTTTTGCAAATATAATCAATTAGAACGAAGAGCAACGTTAAACAGCAAAATTTATATGTCATAACTGCGAGTCGTTTGTTCTCTCTTATTCTCTACATCCCTTGTTAATAGGGTAAGGGCGCGAAATAAAAATTTATGCTCTAAAAAGCAATAACACTAATAGCTCCGCAACGTATAAAACGTTATATGCGATTTCCTACCGTTTTATGGGCCGGTGTTGGAACGTTTATGAAATAAGAAATACTCCCGCGGACAATAAGCGGAAATATAAGGCGACGCCAATATTTTTAAACCGCGCCCCGTCGGATGGGCTGGAATTAAAACCACAACTCAGTGCCAAGAGTTGAAGGTTGGTATATAAATTGCCTGGAATAAAATCGGGCATAAAATGTCGGTGGACTTTAATTTTGTCATTTGGATTCGGAGGGTGTATGCAGTGGTGCTCATATAATTAAGAACTATGTAAAGTACACCGAGAAAAAAAAAAGATATACTGGTTCATCCAATGGTTGCTCTACTCAATAAATTTTGTATGTAAATATGTTAGAATTAGCGAATAGGGATGCAGATGATTTAAGTTTGTCTGATTCTGAAATAGAGGTTGCTTTTAGGTCGATAAATTCACATAAAGCGCCTTAGTTTAAGCGGTATTACTTCTGATAAGTCTGTTAGTCTATAGTTTTGGTGTAGTTATTCAGTTCAGTGTTTCTACTGATGATGATAGCTTTGCTATTGAAACGTACGTCCAGTTTAGTGTAGTTTGTGGTGAGGGGTCTAGGAGAAGTTTCATTTAGTTAAGACACATTTCTTTCAATGAAATAACACCATTCTCAATTGAAAGAAATATGCATTAAGCTGGATAAACAAAATGGTTCTTTTAAATAATGGCAAAAAAATATACCTTTGATTTAAAGAATCCTTTGTCTCTGTATATTGTAGGGTATATTCTTATTTTAATAAATTATATAACACGTTTTTTGTCCTGGAATAGTAAGCGTTATTTCCAACGCTTTATGCTTTAAAACAATATAAAAATACTTCTATTCCCCTCTAACTTTGCTTTTGTGACTAGAACAAAAATTTGATATATACCCACACATGTAATGTATATCGTATATCCACTTAAGCATTAGACAAATGGGATTTTTTTTATTATTGAATATACAAAAAAAAATATATAAAATAAAAGTTGATGCTTCTTTAGAAACATATTATTTTATATTCAAAATTACTTAAAATGCGTGGTTTTGCTATAAATTAAGAAAAAAAAAAAGAAATTGTCTTGAGAATAAAACTACCTTCATTTTTAAAAACACAAAAAGCTCTATTAGGAAAAAGTGCTTCAAATCCCTAAATGTGCCAAAATACAAATTTTCAAAGTACTATTTTTCTAATGGAGCTTTTTGATATCTTTAAAAATAAGGGTGATTTATTCTCGAAACAATTCTTTTTTTTTTTAATTATAGCAAAATCAAGCATCCTAAAGTAATTTTGAACATCAAATAATATGTGTCTAAAAAGAAACACATGACCTCCCACTCATACTTATCATAGTTCAAAACTTTCAGCAAGGTTTGATGTTAAAGTAATCCTTTGAGCTGCACTAAATGACACAGGAAAAGAGATGAATACTTATTATCATTACGCAGCAGTACTGCTTTGGGGCTCCTTGAAGAGCTGTCAATGAAACAGCGCCACTCATTCGGATTACAGGCGATTCCAATTGCCTCAAATAGACCAGTCACATCGTGGCAAAACAGAGCCCATCTTGATAGGTGACGAAGCTGGAAAAAGTTTGATGACGCTTTCTCTGACCTACAATTCGCACAGTTTCATCCACAAGTTCAGCCTAGAGGTCGAAAGCTCGGCATTGGATTTGGAGAGTCCAAGATCTATGAAATCGTCATCTGGTTCTATAACATTTTCTTCACACTTCGACTCGCTTTTATTGATTGACGATGCCTGATCTCTCTCAGGGGGAGTAGGTATTGAAAGCTGAGGGCTGTGTAATACTGCGGCCATGGTGAGTGCATTTTTGCCAGGACGACGTTTGGAAGGGTTCACAATGCTATTTTCCAAAAAAAAAAACACGAAATCTAAAACCGAAAATGCCGGTTTCTGTCACTTTGACAGAAGTATCTATTTTAATTTCTATCGTGAATGAATTCACCCCCGTCACTGATGACCCTAGTTTACGATGACGACATAGTATGTCCTTCGCATTTTGAGTTCGCTTGTAAATTTTAAAATAGCACTGTGTTGGCCAGAAAAGCAAAGTTTGTGGGAAATAATTGACTCTTTTTATACTTCTCTAACATAAGAAAATAGGAAGTGACAGTCACAACTCAAAGATAAAACAATTAATAGGAATTGTTACATAGTGTTAACTTTTGTATATACAGTACACCATTTTTCACTCAAATTTTCTTAATTAAACGTAACAAAACTGTCAAAAATATGCCGTTCTTTGACTATTACTGTAGCCGGTTATAAAGTACCTAACTTTGCTAAACTTTGCTCGCAGTGTAGGCGCATTAACTTCTAAATTACTAAATTGAATTTTACAAAGTCAGTAGAAGCTTAATATTATCAAAAATCGATTAGTTCTAGAAACAAGACGGGAACACGTCCTTCTTAGACAACTTTTTCAAGGCGGAACAGTTATTCGTTGTTGCAAGAAAAGCGACAGTATTCACCGATTGCTTTTTGATATAAATTGGGAGAATTTTTCCAAATGAAACGAAAACAAAAGATGCCATACTAATTTATTCTTTTCTGCAACATGTATATCGAATTTACTCTATATACACAATAAAGATGATCTTTAATATTTAAAGGTTATGTTCATACTGTTTTCGCAGAGATTTGTGGCGGAAAGTATATTTTTTATATTCTGAATATTCAAATATCGCATATACATATCTTCTTTTGTCATCAAACAGGAGCGACTTATTTTAGAAATAAATACATTCTCCCCGGATCGAATGAAGTAAAAACAGAACGAAATATATATATGTGCAGATATATAGGTATCTACAAAGGCAAAAAAACAACATCCCACCCAATTATCTGAAGTTTCCCATTCAAGTGACTCTTCTTCAGTTCCCGACGAGCTTTTATTATTTATGAACATACATTCCCATGATATTTTCCCTTTGTATTGGGATTTAGATATGAATATAAGGCGGTACAGGGCGAAATGCTTTTACATCTGAAATCGATAGGAAAGGAACATTCCGTATAGAGAGAGATTTTTTTTTTTATTATTTTTTCAAGTATCCTTAAAAGTGATTTGTTGCGGATATCAACGGTGAACGACCAACAATTTTATATTTTCTACTGTGGGACACTCGGGAACTTTATATCCGGGTATTAGATTTTCGATAGATTGAAATTGAGTTTCTTTAGAGTCCGTATTGTTTGGTACGGAACAACTGTCCTAAAATAAAACGGCGAAGCTGGAAATATCCGCTAGTGCATATACAAAGAACGGTTAAGACCCCATAACAGTAGATAACGTTAAGTTCTAGGAGAATAGGTTTGGTAGTCTCACAAATAAAAGAGACGCAGCTCTTTGCTGAGAAAAGCGATATTGTGATGGCGCAAGACATGCATTTAGAGAAAACAAAATCTAATTCAAGGTTTTTTTTTTTTCTGAAAACTTCTCACTTGGTGTATGAAGCGAAGTTTAACAATATTTATTTTGTGTAATAGATATCTCTATGTAATGGACAAAAAACGAATATAATTACTTAAAACATAATACCTAAAATGACAATTAACATATTGCTGCGGTATTAGATGCCAAAGTAAAAAGCAATAGCTAACAATTTATTAACGATTTCAGTAAATAAAAATGGTTTTATTTGTTTATCCACACTCACCGAATAGTAGTAAGTTATTGTTATTATTATTAGCGAAAGAATTATATGAAGTTCAGTATTCCTAGGGCTTTCGATTTAACTTGTTCGTTCTGTTTAATATATTTCATTTACGGAAGTACATTCACCCTAACTTAAATGGCTCATAGAGGGCGTGCATCTAAACTGGTGATCTCTTAGGAGGAAATAGAGAATAACACAGAGACACGACACTAAAGAATCTGTATTTGCTCTTGGTGGAATGCTAAAGATGCTTAATAATAAAATAAGATCTTTTTCATTGATTTGATAAGCTCGTTCTTTGGATTAATTTTAATGCATTATTTCATGTGAACAATAATTTCTTTCATTATTTTACGAGCTATTTTTGGTTCAGTGGACCATATATTTTTATGAGTTTTATGTTGTTTTACATGTTGATGTGAACATTAGGCATCCAAAACATAAATGAAAATCTGAACGCCATGTCAATGTGTTTGTTAAACGAACCTTTTTTTTATAAATGCTGCACTACTTTCTACCATCATGCACTTCTTTCGTCTTTAGACTACAATTGTTGTTGCAATAGACACAAAATAATAATGGTTTGCCCACACAATGTAATTGTTGTAGATTAACTTGATTTTCGCTATTTACGTTAAGGAATGGTATAGGAAAATAATATAGCTGAAATTTACTAAAATTATAGGTAAAATGCAATTGGATGTACAGCTCTTACAAGTAATGATTTTAAGATGATCAGTATATACGCACTTTTTTACTATCAATGCTCCCCAATAAATTACCATACATACATCTGTGTTTACGTAGGTAGTTTTATTTATGCCAGTCAAAGAGTAGTCCACATACGTAATGTTCACTCGTATCTTGGTGAATTCGTATTTTATGTCCACTATTCAGTTGGTAAATTGTTTATGAAAGTTGTGACGGCGACCTTGATTTATTAGTTTTCAAATAAGGGTATTCATTCAGTTTAAAACGCAAAAATTTTGCCGCAAAAACCATAAAGCATTTGTGTTTATCCGATGTTCGCCTTTCATATGTATAAATAACATTTTTTTATTGACACCTTGCATAACAAAAATACATGCAGTTACGGACAAATGTCATACGCTTATTTTTCATAATCAAATCAATAAAACATTTGAATTAAAATTTTGCATAACTTATTTGTTTTTATTTTTCTATTGTTTTTTAATGGTTCCTAAATATGCAAAGTTTTGAAGTTTTTTACAGTGAGAAAATAACAAATTAATATATTTCTGCTTTTAACTGTAATAATTAGCAGTAATTTTTCCAAGAAAAATTACTAAAAATTATAACAGTTAAAACAGCAGTTAGGTTTTCATTGCTTTGTTTTACTACATAATACATCATCACCGTAGCTACATACAGAAGCCGCTCTCAAAGATGATAGGCCTAATTAAGAGGGCAAAATTAGAGAGCGTCCTCTAGGAAAAAAAGGGTGATCCCTCCCAGGCCCATGGACCTGTTTCACCGCGACCTTTTCAGATCTATTGTGATCAATAGATCTGAAAAGGTCGCGGTGAAACAGGTCCATGGGCCACCCCAATCCTAATCTAATCTAATCTAATCTACATAATACTAAAAAATAAATTGCAAATAACTCTTCTCTGCGACTGTGTTTCTCAACACTAATATTTGGCCTCTTCTTTATTTTTAATAGTAAAAAATAACACATTGAATACTTCAAATGGACAATCGACTTGCATAAATTTACGGCCAATTAGTATTGCATACTAAACCAACTTTTTGGAAGCAAAGTTTTGTTAGTAGAAATTTTTCCATAATGCTAACCGCACTTGAGAAATCAGAAAATGCTGATAAACTGTTGGAAAAAGTGGACGCTGCCTGACAAGATATTTCTATAGTATTTTGCGAGAAACCTCTGGGTTCTATGCCGTCTAGATTACAGGAAGTAATCGGAAATGATGGAGAGTGGACACATTATTAGATGTTTCAAGATTGAAAAAATGTATGTTATAATAACACAAAACAAGCAAAGTATCCCGTTAAGTT
Source organism: Protaetia brevitarsis (assembly GCA_004143645.1). NCBI lineage: Eukaryota > Metazoa > Arthropoda > Insecta > Coleoptera > Scarabaeidae > Protaetia > Protaetia brevitarsis. Next base: position 2,319,387 of record RXPK01000172.1, on the reverse strand, counting down.
GCATTTTATTTATATTCCAATTGACTTATTGCTAAATGTAACAATTAAAAAATTACGAAGTTGAAAGAAAAACTTGTCTCTCCACTACATTCCATACTGGCAGTAGATATGTATATATATATATGAAATAAAGTATTCTAATAAGTCAATAAGAACATCCAGAAGCAGAAAATCTATTCTACCAAGAAATACATAAAAATATTATTTCAACGTGTGCATGTTTGTATCTTGATAACAAAAAATAAATTATAAAAACGAGAAATTCTGTGTAGGATAAATACACAATGAATCATACAAAACATCTGTTTACGTCAATAAGTCGTAGCCGTAGTGAAAGCTATGGTCCGTCCTAAATGCGCACGCCTCATACATTTCCGCGTAGGTCGTTAACTTTTTTTGGTAGAAACTGTACATTGAGGTTCACCCCATAACATAATTATATTGATGTTCATTAACCAAATATGAACTTGAAAAACGATTAAAATAAATTATTAAATCCAAAAAGCTTAAAAGTGATCAATATGATCAACGGCTATAGAAATGACTGAATAAGTAGTGTTTACTTGCCCAGATGCATCCAAATCGTCATGTACAAAACTGAATTTTGTCAAGTTAATGATAACAAATCTTCTCCCCATAAACCCATGATGATGTTCACGTATATAATCCTTGACCGATGGATATTTGCGTGAATAAAGAACTGCTTCCAATAATTCTGCAAAGTTGAGGGGTGTCGCCATTGGCCTATAATTTTTTACATGGTTGGATAACCAACTCTTTAACACTGTATTTCACTAAGTTAAAGAAATTGGATTGGGTGTACGAGTATATAGTATAGTAAATATGTCTTTAGGCTGTTGCCGCATTCTTGCTGACGCTTGACGTTTCGCTAGCCATACTGCCAGCTTCTTCAGAAGTTTTTTAAAGACTTTCTAAAGATTTTAGAGCGGCATACCTACTATCAAAGAGGTTGAGTATTGCTAATGCCAGATTCGTATCTGCAGTCACGTATCAAAAAATTGAGGAAACTATCTGGACCTGTCATCGTATTCTTTAACTTTTTCACCGGTGAAACAACTTCTACCATTACAATAGAAATATTGATGTAAGGAGAGTAATTATAATAAGTGCATTGGTAGGTTTCATATGTGGTATTGCAATACTACTTTAAAACCAATATACAAGTTGACTTGAAACTTCAAGGAGAAATTAGAGTCCCACATACACTAGTTGTCTGCTTTTATACATCTCTTTTTTTTCTCGACATTATCTGCATTGTTTTTGAAAAGGCGTTTAGATGTCGAGTAAAGCCAGTTTCGTTTTAAATTTTTTGAGTTCTCTTTTCGTGGCATGTTTACACTCTTTGAATATGTAGAAGTGCATGTTAGTTTCAACAATAAAGCCTATTCAACCCGTATCCATATCGGCGTATCACCGGCAAACAAACGGTTCGTTGCAAAAATAAAATATCGAAGCGAACACATGGACAGGCATCAAGTTCACATATATCCATAGCAAATGCAACAACAGCCACGATTCTCGCTAGGATCAAATACTGCACCGTTGCACTTCTATGCAATAACGATTTCGCATAAATTTTCGTTTCTTCGAAATCAATAGCGAGCAGATTCTTTTATCTTGCTGACAATAAAATAGTACGGCTTTTCAGGGTTCTATATAATAAAATGAATTTCGAACAACAGAATAAAAGCAAATCTGTTTTCAATATCGCCTATATTATTTATTATTTCCCATATCCGTTGCCGAAATGAAAATAATACATTTAACTCCGGCACGAAATTAGCAAACATATATTCTTGGTAATTATTTGGATCTCTGCTACGTCCGCGGTATAAATAAACTTGATGACCTGACCTGCTTTCGCATTATTAACCTTTACACTGACAAAGGGAATAAGGTGTACAGATTTATGACCGGAATATCCTTGTCTGTCGCGTGAGTAAGTGTGAGACGTGTACCCTGGGTGGTTATTTAATTTCATTTAATTATAGCGGGATGACGATTACGCATTTATCATATTAAATTTCAATCTTAGTTAATTAGAGGGATACGTTAGAGTGGCTAACTTTCGATATCGAGTTATGTAAATATAGAGAGGTGAGACGAGTTATATACGTACATGTGTTTCAAACTCGGTAGAAATTAATGTTATTATTCTTGTTTACCTATTGTTGGTTGTAAATAATATTAATAAAAGATAAATCTGTTGTTTACGCGCAGAGAAATACTTGCGCCATAAGATAACAGTAGCTAAATTATTAATGAATTTGCTTTTGTTTTATGCAAATATGTAAAACAAAAATAATATTATCTCATAAACTATAAAAATTAGGCATAGGGAACCTGAAATAAGATTGTTCTAGGTTTTAGTGTACACTTCAAAAATGCCATAAAATACAAGGAATCCCATTAAGAAAAACATAACTAAGTTTTGGGATACCTGTATATTGCATATTATTTTTAAATTATAGTTACTAGATTTGGATAATACCAAGAACTCATTTAAGCGTAATTGCGCTCGATACTGTTGAACTTTCAGTGATCGGACGAGAGAATAATGTTGTTGCAGTGCCATTTTTGTTAATCTCTTTTCATGTAAAAACATTTAAACTAATACCATAACCGGCATCCTGCATATAATACTTACGTTATCAAGGCACAGTTACAGACAACAACCGTGATCCTGTGACACCTTTGTGCCAACGTACCAACATAAAAAACCCTAGTCTCTTAGGCACTTATTGCGAATTCAAACGTATTCTTTTTTTGACAAAAATATTACATGAAAAGGTGTTATTTCAAGAAAATAAGTTAGTTGAGATATTTTAGGACTCGGTTATAACAGTTATTGGTTGATAAATACGGTCTTTTTTCAAGATTTCGCGTGTTTTGTGTGGTGACATAACCTGAAAATCACATCTTTTTTAAAGGAAAAGTGTAAAAAATATGGTCAGCGGCAAAAAAAAGCACCCAATCGTGATTATGGAGTCACTTTACACCCATCCAGACCAACATTTCGATCCTCCGAGCGGCAGGGCTATTCTTGAGAAATTCCCTAGATTTTATATAGTTACAACTTTATTTTATTACCACATTTCTCAAGAATACAAAAAAAAAATCCTTACAATAACAATGGAAAATTGGAAACAAATAATGTCATTTTTCAATGTGTACATATATTAAGATATTTTTTAGTTATATTTTTTTGTTAAAAATACTTCTCATATCGACATACAAAATTTGTGAAACATTAAATGCACGGATTTTATAAATATTTAATACTATTTAGGATTAAAAAGCCTTCTTAATAACTCGCAAGTCAGGCGATATCGACAGGTAACGCAAAAAAGGGCGTGCGGTTTTTTGTGCTCCTGTAAATGCGTAAGGCTCGAACTCCAGTCCTATAACTGATATAAAAACGTTAATGTATCCTTCTTTCCAGCTCTGGTGGTGTCAGTTATTAAATTATATTCGTAAGTAGTGGTTGTGCTCTTTCCTGATGGCCTAATTCATCTTCAATTTTCGCTGAAGTAAGTGTTCAATTTAGCGGTGAGTACCTATACTTCTGATTTTCTAAATATTCTCTAAAATATATATTATCTGCCTTTAAAATCTCGTTGTCTTTAGGGTGATGTCAATACTTTTTTAAATATTATTATAAGCCAATGTGTTTGTTATTAAGTTATTTATAACAAATCTTTTTTTAATCACGAATTATTGTATGATACTTTGTTTATTCCTAATTCTTCGGCGACACGAACAAGCGTTAAAAGCACCAAGAATAAGGTTTGTTCGTTGGTGTTACACCAATTACACTGGTGCATATTGTCTCTTTCTCAGATGCATAAAGAGTAGATCTTTTATCCTGTTTTAAGTAGGAGTCAGTGTGGAAAGTGTAGCACCAGCGAACAAACCTATAATTGAATAAATAAACAGGCGGTAGAATGCAAACTACAGATACATTTCTGTTATTTGTACGGCGTAAAAACAGTTCAAATGTTTAGAAAATTCATGCAAATTCATTCGACCAATAAGCGTACAAAAAACTTTTTTTTTTGCATTGCATTTGATTGTGTAATATATAGCACCACAGTCTGCATGATGGATGAAGTGGACATTTATACACCTTTGCATTTGTAGTAGGTTTCAAAGCGTTCAAAATAGTAGAAAAAAATGTTTTTAGCGCGATGTGCACTTCGCGCAGGGAAATTGAGAATTTAAATTTTTTTGGGTATAAATAAAGCTTTCAGGGAACGTATTTACATTTCAACAGGATGAATTGATTCAATGTTTAAACAGAAACTTAATTAAAGAGAAAAGCTTTATACATAGAATAATAAAATACATGGTAGTTTCGATGACGCCGCGGCGTGTTCTAAGAAAATACATGCAATAAAATAAACGGGGAAGTATCCTCGCAAAAAATTGTAGCAATACCAAGGACTATTGAATCGACGTTTTTATTTAAAAATATATATTTAGCTTATTTTATGTTTATTAGAACATAGAATTTTAACAATATTATTTGGAGAAAATGTTTCTAATTCTCTAATCTAAAAGGATTATAATATGCCACAATTATTATTGCTACCTGCAGGGAATACAGAATTCTAAACAGATCAGAAAAGTAAAAGAATTATTTTAGGTTTTAAAATTAAAATTAGTGATTGCTATACCCATTGCTACTTATTAATAATTTTCTGGTGGAGTTCAACAAATTAAATTGCTGTTCCACAAACTTGTGTTGCAAATATTAAAGAAGCATTTACTTGTTTTAAAAAAGAAGAACTTGCATTAACAATTATTTACAATATTATTGTATTCATATGCATAACGAACATTGCAAAAGAGTATATTTTTCGTTAATCTCAGTTAGTAATATTTGTTTTTAATTTGATACATTTAATACTTTCTTATTTCTACTGCCTAAAGGTGTACCACATAAAGACATTTTGTAAACATGGCAAGTGTTGGCCACATTTCAGGAAAATTGAATAACGATATTGGATTACACAGCCGACAGCTAAAATATATTTCTTGAAAATACGATAACGTAGGGTTAATAAAATAAATAATTTCTTTGCGAACTTAATAACTGCTTTAAGAATTTTATAAATAATCTTAAAACTGTTATTGGTAATTTTTAATAGATAACAGAAAACTTTATAGTAATACAATATTTAAGAACACTAAACGACAATAGTAATTAATACATCAATAATAGTGTAGTCGATAAATCTGTGAAAATCACATTATTCTAAAACTCAGGAGACTGATTGACATATTGTCTATTGCTAAAGTAATACTGGCGAACATAAATCGAACTAATATTAATGCAGCACTAACAAGTAACAATTTTAAAATCCAATCACCATATATATTTTCTTAAAAAGTAATTACCTCTACATAACATTAAACAAGTTAAATACATATTTCTAAATGATGCCGTCTATTCACGGGGCCTTTTTGTTGTTATGTATTTTTTTTTACATGAGTATTTCCAAATTCGGTATTTCTAAAGGAAACACCGCCATGAAACTCCAATGTGTTTATTCTATGTATAAACCTTTTTCTCTATATACATTTATATTTCTGTTTAATTTTTTTAGTTTTTACCTTTGATCCCAATAATACACCTAAATAAGTGATTTATGGCTTTGATTAGTGCGATTATGTTCTCTGAAAGCTGCATTTACACCCAACCAATTTTAAAATTCTCGATTGCTGGTGTCTCGTTTTTTCCTGTGAGAAGTGTACAGCTGTTATGAGATCAAAAAAACGTGTATGCTTTGCAAAATATATGAAAACATGGACGCTGCGGCAACAAAAACTGAACAAACATACGTGCATATTATATCTGAAGCAAATTTATTTCAAAGGTAACGTTTTATTTGATCGAACAATTACACCAGTAATGCGTTATTCAAATAACGTTTCATTCAATGACGCCCAACACTACTGGATACGTATGTATTTTTATATTGTTTGAGTTTTCTTGGTTTTAGCGGAATTTTGTGTTGAATATCAAACCAAAAAATGAAATTTAATAGTGCTTTACTGATGACGTTTCTCTTTTGTATACAAAAGCTTTATCATACTTTAAATAACTTAAAACATATTTATTCTCCCCTTCAACTGAAATTTTCAATTATTTCAAAATGTCAATAACCATAATTCAATTAAAAGTTTATTAAAATTTTTCTAGCTTTTTTTTTTTTGGTTAATTAACTAGGTAACTTAAAAATGATATTAATTTGAAACTTATGTATTTTTTTTATTAATGTATTAGCTTGATTTTTCCTTAAATTTATCTGCATTTTGTTTACGCTGTTTAAAATTGAATACCTATGTATGTATTTTGTTCCTTATTTACCGTTTATATTATATTTATCAAGGAAACTTTAAATACTACTTGAGTTGTTATTGTAAATCTCTTCCTTTAATGGTATATATATACTATTTTACCTTTAATATAGATGCCTTTGCCAAATATTTCACACTTATCTGGCTATACAAATCCATGTAATAATAGTTCCTTTGATGTGCGGTTTAAAAAAGAACTTTTAATAGATAGAAATCTATATATTTTTGGGTTCAACGTGATTTTCATCTACAGAATAAAATATTAAATTTTCATGGTTGTCTTCAGGTTATCCTGAATGCTGACAATTATGCTGATACAAAAACTTGTAATGCTTGAGCAGATGTTCTGAATACAGGGCATGAAGTAAACGTCATTTTTTTATGAAAAAACTACATATCAGACGGTGTAAGAACCAAAGATATTAATATAGATTGGTAAATACATCATTTTAATGTTTCCCGCATTCATTTATTTGTCTCCAAGTTATCTCTGCATAGGTCGTAACAAATGTTTAGTATGAATTTATTTATCGTCGATCACAATTGATATCAGTTTGGTCGAAAACAATAATAACAGAATTTTGGTTGAGATTAGTATAATTAGTATAAAGTCACTAATATGTATGCACATCCAATGCTTAAGTGTTTAAATAATAATTAAAATCTACAAAACATTCACATATAAACTGAGGTCTTGAATTATTTAATATTCGTCACTCTTTTTATTTGTATAGGCAATTTTTTTAACGCTTAATAGCTCCAAATTCAGGACGCTTTCAGGGATGCTCAGCAAATCGGTATTCTTCGTAGATTGAACCTAGCTAACAAATACGTTTATATTTCTTATCTCTTTCTAAACTATAATTACGTAGTTTTGCTGCAGTCTGTTAGTAGATGTCTGATTTTGTCTGAACCCAATTCAACAGGTAAACACAGTAGTGGCAGTTTGTTTTGATTTGGATATATTGATCAAACGGCATAACACTAACCAAGAGTGTTCCTCACGGTAGCATTCTTGTTCCGATTTTTTTCTTTCATTCTGTATTTTAACGACGTTTGCTGTCAAATGTCCAATGATGGATTCCAGCTTGTCTTTGACAGCTTTGACAGGGGATACGCTAGATATAATTATCAAAACAAATTTTAATCATACAGTCTTATTGTAACTTATTCTGTACACAGAGCCTCATAGAGTTGTTGAATGAACATTTAAAACTAAATGAAGATAAAACAGAATTAATTTTATTAAAATAACGCAAAATTGCTTATACTTCTTTAAGTTCTATAATGCTGTACCAACTGAGTTAAAAATGTTTGGTTCTTTCTCACTTTATAGGAAAATATATTTCATTTTCTTTGTGGGCTTGAACCGCACAATATTAATAATGATTTTCTTTCACGCTGATAGTTACTAAGAATTTTTAGAATTTACGTCTGTCTGACGTTATGGAATATCTACGCAAATATTATAATAAAATTCTATTACCGCCTTGTCAAGTCGAGCATCTATTGATTGAAAATCCAAGATTTACTCAAACTCCCTCCGCCAGTCAAGCGTCATGAATCCTAATGTCAAAGAACCACACTTGAAATGGAGACCTTATTCAAACATTCGAATAGATTCTTCGCTGAAAATATCCGGGACGAATCGTCTATAAGATAAATTCTCGTCCGTAAAACGCGAATCTAATTTTAAGTTGTTTTACGTGTGTACGAATATACGATTTTTTTCTCCCCCTTCGCTAAAATATACAATTTTTTTCTCCCCCTTCGCTAAAATATACAATTAGGCAATCTTTTTACGAAGTTCGTGATAAACGCACGGAAATTCTGGCATCTCCCCAGCAAATCCCATATTTACTTTTCCCTCTCCAAATCTTTATTTATGTTCAGTCTCACCTGAAACGTGCATATCGCTTTGAAGTATATATTACGTTCCAACCTCTGGGGAAAATCAAATGTAATGAATATGAATGAAACGCTCCACTTAAGAGGAAGAGAGAGAGAGAGAGAGAAAAAAAAAGGGAAAATTTCGGCGTGGAAGTAATTAGATAAGTTTTTCATTTCTATATCCCGAAAATGAGTTGAAGCGATGGATATATGCATGTATTAACATATATGTTTAGATTAACCGAGTGTTGGAACTGCCGCCATGCGAAAATTAAACATTTAAAATTGCGAATTTCGGAATCTACGAGTGTTTCATTTATATTTCACGGAACGCTTGTGCTCCTTCCCCTTTACAAGACTTGACTGGCAAATACGCTCCCAAGATGGGCTTTCAGATTCACGTCTTCCTATGTTAATAATTTATCAAGCGACTATAAATGAATGTTTTCAAGATATATAGTCGTTTACTGTGCCATCATTCTTGTTGAATTTTCCTTGTAAGTATATATTTTCGTAGTAGACCGTTCTTTATTTATTCTAGTGAAAGTCATGGATTCATTTTATTAGGGAAGTTTGGCAAGTTCCGACGGTGACTTCTTCATAATAGATCCTCTTTCTTCCTTTATAACTTAGAAAATGCTGATGTAATCGCTTTAAGATTGGTATGATTCTGTTCGGAAGACTTTTGTGAATAACTTGATATGTGGGTTAAAACGGATATCTTATATTTGCACAGTTTTTCACTATTTTAAATCTTTGACTAATATTTGAAACCTGACCTCATAAAGTCTCGTATTCAAGAACTAAAACCGGTAGTTTAATTTAATAAATATATTTAAAAAATATATAATAGTAATTCATTAAATTTGGGTAGTTTAAGGTCTTAAGTAAAATTATTTCAAACCAATGTTAAAGTGAGAAAATTGTCAGGCATGATTGGAGTAAAATAACACGTTTACAAACGACATTGAACATACATATGTGAAAACTGACCAAGACCCACATACACAGTAAAAAAATTACACAGTAGTATTCCTGGTAACTGTCCGCCAGTACTACTACTGTAATTTTACAGATGAGAGTGAAAATTTCGGTATAACTGTAAATTTACAGTATCGCGTAATCATGTTTCCCCCACTTACCCTTAATATTGCAGTATGATTGCTGTAAATTTAAGGATCATTTCTAATATATTTAAACGCTGTCAGAAATTTACATCAATGTTGTTGACTTTTACATTAATTGTTTGCTTATTTATTGAGAAACTATAAAGCTTCAGTAATTTTCCTGTAAAAATTTCCTTACAGTAATAATACTGCAAAATAAAACAAGACTATTACTGCATTATAACAGAAACTTTTTACTGTATACTTCGACCAGATAAACACAGCTTTCTTAATCTATCTGTTGTTTTTATACAATTTGGTTTAATATGATAATTATATTTTAGTAAATGCGAATTTTAAAACTAATTGAAAATAAATAAATATGGAAGTAATCAAAAATATCATAAAAGAAAATCAAACATTTAATTATAGTTCATTCACTTACAATAGATTTCAAAAACAAATTAAATAAATTTTTCAAACCTTACAATATTACACGCACATTTAACCCAAATTACACACTGGAAAATAAATTCGGTAATCACAATATAGACAGAAACATTTTACAGCAAAATGGCGTATACAGTATAAAATGTGACGACCGCAATGCTGTATATATTGGTGAAATAGGTAGAAAATTAGAAACAAGAAAACAGATAGAATCGAATTTTTGTCAACATCGTTTAAATTCTTGGCATAAAAGCGTTAATAATGATAATATAAAGATTCTACATTATTGTGACAAAAGATACAAATTAAATCTACTTGAGACATACCAAATTAAAAAACACAAATGTATATCAAACTTGATTCTCTTAAATGAACAATTATACTATACCGTAAGACCAATTTTTACATATCTAGAAACGGTAATTCTATGTTTTGTCCATAAATGGAAAACATCTTTAATTTTCCATCATTAATTTACTTATTTAAATTAAAGCACCCTATTATGCATTCATCGATTATCGAGTACACGTGTACCCATTCTGCCCTTTTGCGTTGAAGCCAAGTTATTTCTATGGGAAAGAATGTTTTACTCGGTCAGATCCACAAACACGTACAACATACACATATTCTAAATTGAGAATGAAACAAAATGATTGAATGAACACAATCAATCCTCTTTTTATGTGGTAAATATATTTGCCAAAAAATATGACACAAAAAACCTTAAGTAAGTTCCATGAAAATAAAAATAATAAAACACAAGAAACATAAAAAATTGTCGCAGCATAATTTCGAACCTCCTAAAGAGAAATCGCGTAAAAACCACCTCACGCCGCCGACTGTGTATGTTAATAATAAACAATACTATATAAACAACAATAATAGTCGCTGCCAGATATACGAGTTCATAGCCGAAATAATTGCATTTTCTGATTGGGTACACGTGTACCCCGGGTAGCGATTAATGTTGAAAATCCGGGTAGTAACATAAGGATTAATCTATTTTCCAACACTATAAAAGTACCTGCTCACAAAATTTTCTACACTATAAATTTATAAATTCGTGGACTCACATAGAACAACTAGTTTTTAAAAATAAAAATAAAATAAGATATTAATAGTTATTTGATAATTATATCACGTTTTAACCCATTTTAAAGTGTATTCAAATTTGTCGTTTATTTATTTGTATGTGTACGGTTTTTGTTTAGGTATGTTTTTTACATCTGGACTAGTTCAGGTATATTCGTATATCTGTTCTTCTTAGTATTCTCTCTACCTTGAAGTTTGAAACATTCTTTCAAAAAATCACGTCACGAGATTTCCCAGTTATATAAATAAAATACATTTTATTCAAGTTAAAACACAAAATTTTGACAATTTTCATCGCTGGATTTTACAGAAATAACAGAAAGTAAGCTTATTTGTTGTTAGTATTTTGTTTTGTTTGCTTGTATTTTCAGTTTATTGTTATTTAAATTTAATTGTAATTTTAATTAATCTAACTTAATATAATGATAATTATAAAAACCTATTTCTCCAGATGCCTGATGATAGGCTAGGCCGAAACTAGAAGCATGTGTTTTTTACAATTAAAGGATTGATCGAATCGAACAGCAGTTTTTATGCTACTTTACCTACTATACATCACATACATCAATCCAAAGACGTAATGAATCGAAGTTATCGTAAATATTTAAATAATATGCTCTTCTATCTTTGCAGTGATATCGTCCTTTTTGATATGTTTATATGTAAAGCAAGGTGGTTCGCGTTCCGAACGAAAAGACGCACATAATATACCCGTATAAATCCTCTAGTTGTTTTGACCGAGTAAGAAAAACACACCCATGTATAAAAACTACATGCCCCCCGTAAATCACGTGGAATATTTCAATGCACGCCGATGACGCGTATATACATTTGTTCGACACGAACCACAACGCAGCTGTGTTTTCGCAATTTTCTACGCATTGGCGGCGTCTTAGATGTAGCTGTTTATTTATATATGTGCAGCACTCAAATATCTCCGTTCAGGTTTTCATTGAAAAGTAAGAATTGCTAAAATAATTTATATTTTGAGTACGTTTTAAACACCGTAACAAGATAAAATATATAATTGTATTACTTATTTAAATAGGTAATAGTGACATTTTCTTTATTTCTTGCATTTTATTAAGAAAGAAAAAAGATAAAACAAGCAGGCATAAAGAGTCACTAACTATTTAAAATAATAAAACAAAAACTTCGTAAGTCTTTTTATCATTGATTAGAAATAATTTACATATTATTAATATCAAAACATTGTAATTTTCCACAGCAATATATTTGAAAATGATGATAAGTTTGTTTTATCTAGCGGCACGTAAAATTTAAACGATTATCAAAAAAATGTATTAAATCTTAGTAAATCCAATCAACGCCCCTACCTCAAGACTTCTATTCAAAATATTGATGCAACTAGGCCAAAAACAGAGGAAGCTCTTTTCACTAAATTATGTTAATTATTGTTACTTTTTATTGTAATTTAATAAGTTTTTAAAATTTGTAATCACATAATACTTTCTAGATTTTCCTTTGTAAATATGAAGTTCTCTTACATGTGTATACAGAACCTTACATAATATTCTCTAGTGACTAGTGCAAAACTATGTAGAATATAATTGGCTAACTAAAAAATTTCAAGCAACTTATGAAATTAGTTTATAATGCATTAAATTCTTTCAGCTTCCAGAAAGAATACTTTATAAAACAACGCGCATTACTTCAAATTCTTAAAACCATAAAAATAAAAATTTCATCTAGATAAGCCTTGCGAAATTATACTTCTTCTGTTTAATTATGAAGCAATTAACGGAAGCTTTACCCAGATGAATCTTTATTATCATTTGCATAAAAGAGATCTGGATTAAAGTAGTACCTACCATTATTCTCGTGAAGAGGAAGCAATTAAGAACGTCATTAATAAATTAGAACCTTCCAGGGAGACTGAATTTAAGCCATAAAATTAAATTTGAATGCCGTAATCGTAGAAATCTAGGTGATTGTCTTTGTTTAGCCGACAAGCAAACTACTGGCAGATTTTAATGCAGTAGTGCATATCATATCTGTCGAGATATGAGCGACGAAATTCGGTTACCGATACAAAACTGCCTTGCCTCTGTATGCATTCACGTTTACAGATATTTCGACGCGACTAAATCGGGAGTAATAAAATTTCATATCCGACTTTTATTTCTCATTGCTATTGCCGACCTGAAAAACACCAGAAATGCTAGTTTATACAGGTTTAAATTCTATTTGCGTCAGAAAATCGGACAAGCGCGAAAAATTTGACAGTCGGTATATATTCAATTCACGTGGCCCCATCGATGTTTCTAAATTGCTTGATGTTATGTTTTTTTTTGTTACTTTTTTTTACATAAACGTAAAAGCCAAATATTCTGGATCAATGTATCGAGAAGGCGTAGAACGTGCGTATTTATATTGACTCTCACGCTCGCTTTGCCACTAGCATACCTAAAAATTTACGATGACGGATTGGCGAAGTTTCGTGCGTTCAATTCTGTATAATATCTAACATATATTTTATACGAATGACAAACTTTCTTTACAATTTTATTTCTAATAGTTTCAAAAAAATAGTCTCACATACATATAGATATATGTTTAATTAAAGCAATACATTTAGAAAACATATATAATATATAATAAACAAGAATTTCTTTCATTTTATTTTTTTTTCGTCATTTTTCAATCATAACTCTATAATAGTCGAAAATCCCCAACAAAAGAAATGTCATTCAAATGACCACCCCTTACTTCATTGTTTTTCAACTCGGAATTATCAAGAGCATATTTAAGATTATATTGCAATAAAAGGAAAAAACTTAATTACGAACTACTACTTTCTTTCCTTGTCAAAACTCATAACTTACATGACAAAAATACTCCAAACTGTAGCACTGGTAATACTGCAACCTTCTCCTGGACCTAAGAGGTTCATTGTATAGGCTTGGGCAAAATGAAACACTTGATTTCTGGGTTAATTATAATTATGAACAGTATTAGAAATTGACTTTAATAAAAGTTATTGTACATATTCTTGGATTATCTGATAACCTTTACAGATTTTCCGCCAATGGCATATATTTTTTAGATGTCTAATGTTAGTAGAGAAGACAAAGAGTATTGAAATGATTTACATCTATGACTTTTTGAAATGTTATTTAATGTTAAAATAAAAAAACACAAAATCATGCTTGCTTCTCTGTTTTGTGTATTTTTTTTAGACGTTCACAATCATGTTTTTTGCGATTACAGCGTAATCGGTTATGAATCGCAAAAAGGAGTTTCAGACAAAAACTACATACTTGGTGGCGTAGAATCCGAAACTGCAATACAAAATGGGGGTTCCCATTTAAGATTTAAAAGTTGCCCCCCCTCCCACTCTGGGGATAGAGTTCGGCACCATTTAGTGAGGCCTCTACATTATAACAAATCTTATTGATATGTTTTTTTTTAATTTGATGCAGTGCTTTAGAGATATTCCGATGTTTCAAGATAAAAAAACTCACCTGTATATATAGAAAAGCCGCTAACTCAAGAAAGAAAAAGAAAAAAAATTACATATATAGTGCGACCCATTTTGAATGGACGTTCTCTTGTAAGATATATATTTTTGCGTCAAAATAAAACCGACTTTTTTTTAACGCATAGTGGATCAAAAAGTCTTTCAAGTCATTTCAAGGCACATTATGATTATTTTTCGAGTCCGAAAATGTTATTAGCAATCTTTTTTTTCTTAATTTCACTACACCATCGAATTCGGCAGCTTTTAACTAAAATTTCTATAAAAAAGTTATCACAAACTCATTTCTCATGCATTCTTTTTTAAATTTTCTTACAACATCTTCTGACAAAGGTAGATTTGAATTTATAAAATACTCAAAGGGTCGACAAACAAATCGTCTGAAGGTGATTGCTGCAAATTATTTTCAAAATCATTCTCTATTATATCACTGCTGCTGTTATCTTTATTACCGAACTGTACAGATTTGGATTCAGATCTGTAAAGGTCGACAATATCTTCATATGTGGAAAACTCCGAAGCAATATTATCGTCATCGATATGAAAAAATCATTGTTTAAGGTGACACCTTCTATGTTTTCGACATTTTCCTAAGCTTCATATTCTATTCGTAGTTGAATTTCTTCCTGACTTCTTTTATCGAACCTCTCGCTTAAGGCTGTTTTACAGTTCGCAATTTTTCTTGCATGCAATTAAAATTGCCCGCATACGCATTCAATGGATTTAGATCAGCTGAGTGCGATTTTACATGCATTACACTTGCAATACACGGAATAGAACATGCGCTATTTTTATTGCACGCAATTAAGAAATTGCGAACTCTAAAGCAGCCGTTGAGAAAATCAAAGGAATTGTTCCACTTAATGATAAATTTTTGTTTATTTTTTAAAAGAAATGACGCTCCACTTCACATCTACATCTGTCTTTTTTGAACCACTTTCCACTTCTTTTATAACTCATTTTTCATCTGTAGATAATGTTTAAAGCATGCTTTAATGACATATCAAGAACAATAAAAATATGTAAACGTACTTAGAGGGCGCAGAAACTAAAATGCCTACTTCGTCATGTTACAAATGCTAGTATTAAATGAGGGGTTAAAACGGTAAAAAAGTACAGGTAATCAGAGGGCCTTCTACAATATTCGACTTTTCTAAGGTGCCCCCAGAGATTCTGTTGAAATTATTAAAATATTCGAATAATAGAAGTTCAAGTTATCAAGTCAAAATTTCCTACATTTCTCGTTCTTAGCACTAATTCGAAGCAGTAGATTCGAGTTATCCAAATTCGACTGTAAACTAACTATCTAAACTATTTATTAAATATCACGAAGTAACAGAGGAAACAACATTTACTCACTTGGATGAACTATTGTAAATACATGCTAATAAATGTGAATTAAATGAAACGTAATTAAAGGCAGTTTACTAAAATAATTATCGACATGTAATATTATTTCTTTTATTGTAAGTTATAATCCACCGTAGTGATTGATATTACTCTTAGGTACCTTTTTCTTTTGACAGTCCTCTTTTTAAATAACATGTAAAACCATGTTTTTAATTTATCACCCATCTAATGTACCTACATAAAAAGTTAGCACAAGTAAATGTCATACCTTCTATTTAAATGTCATACGTACTTTTAAAATAATCATTTGTTGATAATTAAATTTTGATTTTAACTTTCTTACTCCAAAAATATTGAAGATCCTTAACTTTTAAACGATTTTCTCATCACAGTTCTACAACTAATGCTTAAATTAACAAGTTCTTCTGAATTTTGTGCTGCTTAAACATTTTACCATCCACTTCACGAAAGTAACAGCTTCCTATTACACCACTAAATAATATACATGAAAGCCTTACAGTCACCTTAAATTTTAATAATGGCGCACACTAGGTAACTTCTTTAATGATTTTTTACAAATGATTTTGAATTTATTTAATTGAACAAGACGATTCGCGTGCACAAATGTGTTATATACATAATAAGCTTTATTCTGACCTGTAAAAACCTGTAAACAGATTGATTACAGCAAACAATTTTTGCAAGTGTGAATTGAATCAGATTTTCAGGCTTTCACACTTGCAAAACTTGTTGGGGCAATTAATTTGCAGCAGGTCAAAATTAGGCCTTAGGTAGGTAAATATTGTTATATCGAAAAACGATCTCAAAGAAAATATATTACATCTAATACATCTGAATCATGATCTATCTCTGACATCCTAAATAAACAGAAGTTTGTATTATATGGGAGTCAACATTTTGCCAATTCCTTGCTTTTCAACAAATAATATAACTTGATATGATATATAGGTTTTAACTCGCAATATTCATTTTACTAGTAGTAATAATTTTAGTATGAATTACTATTAGTCAATAATGCATTTTTTGGCGCACGTTTGCTAGCAAATCCTTCCTACTTTGAAAGTATAATGATTCAAGGAATATAATATATACAAGTATACCTACTCAATTGAAAATTTATTAAGACTCCCACAAACACAAACCAACACTGCAAAAATAGTTGTAATCAATTTAAAACATAATAATAATAATAATAACAACAAAAAAATTGGTCTACGTACTGTCTCTTCCATTATCCGGTTAATTATCAGCAACAATAAGTACTATACAAGCGGAAATAACCGCACACAAGGTACACCTCTCTAACGTGGCGAGAGCTTTTGCAACTTTAGAAAACTGGCGCGCTCATTAACGGCGAACCTGTGAACACACAGAGCTTTGTAGTAAGGTCGACCAGCGACCACAGCGGACGCCGAAGAACTTGCAGTAACTACAGGTGGATCGCAGCCTCCGCCTATGATAGAGAAGGGGTGGTGGTTAGGAAGCGCGCGAGCACAACATCCGCTATGGTCGTCCCCGTAGAGGGATGCAGGCGACGTTGGAACAATTATATAAATGTTGACGTACAGCAAAAAATAGATTGAAGATGAAAACAAGTGGGTGATCCAATTACTAAAATTGGAATTAGAAATGTGATCTTTTAACATCGGTGTGTCTGCATTCTTGCTGTCTGCTGGAATGAGTGAACATTTCGCCTCTTTCTAAGAAAAAAATAAAGATTTGTGCTACGTGTTGTCATTTATTTTACGTGGAAATGCTAGCAATAATAACAGACAAACAACACTTCATTTCAGATGATGTCCGGTCTCGCTTGTCCGTTATTATCACTTATGTCTTTTTGTGTTCCCTAATTGGATATTTTTAAGATGTATTTCTAGATATCTATAAGATAGCTTCTACATTATAGACGTTTTGCTTTTTAGTAAAAGTCATATTGGACAGAAATTGGGTCGTCCGGATAACGTTCGTTTACTGATAATAACGGAAGCGTCCAGACTGTCACTCACCCATTTCAATCAAACTCGGCACGTTTGTGGAATTCATAGCTTTGTTTTTTTTTGTTTTTTTGTAGCTTTCAGAAGAAAAAAAAAGAAAATATGATGGTATTAGGGTATAAAATAATCTGATTCATAATTACCAGTACTTTAGCAGCTTCTGATTGAAGTTCCATTTATTACTTTAAGATCCATATTACATGAATTCAAAAACTCATATATTCATTGATTCAATCAAAAACTGGTAAATCCAAGTTTAAGTACATCGAAGAATTTTTTTTTTGTTTGGACCAACATAAACATTAATGTTTTATTATTTTTATTAGTTGAAAAGTAAAATTAAAAAATGCAATTAACTGTTCACTCAATGCACAAAATATGTTTACCCAACAGTTAAATTGATTTTATGTATATCACCATAGGTGTGCTGACAATATAAAGTATTGTATTTTATGCAAAACTATAATTGTTTGATCTTAGTAATATTTTATATTGTAAAACTAAACAACTATTTTATTCATTCTATTTTTTTTTGATCTATTTCAAAATAGATACAATCTAGCTCAGAATAAGCAACTGTAGAGCGACCTCTATTTTGTTGTCGTTTTCTAAAGTATTACAGAAATTTATTTACAATATCTACATCATTTTTTTATTAGATGCGCTTTATTTAACATTTTGCCAGGGGGATCTTGTGAAAGGGCATGTTTTAGGTGCCTGCAGAATATTTTATCGTCAATCGATATAAAGAAAAAAGTTTGCGATTTCTACTTCGATTTCTGTAAAGCTATTGACACTATTGATTTTTAGGTAGGTACAATATAACAAATTAGAGCAATATGGCGTTCGTGGTATCGCCCTATAACTGGTTAGGTGTGTGTGTGTGTGTCTATGATTATAAATAGTGTAAGAACATGTTTTCTCTCCTGCTTCAGCATTGACGCAGGGGGTGCCGCAGGATTCGATGTTGGGTCCTCGATTGTTCGTGATTTATGTTAATGATTTAAATAGTTTCATCATTTACTGCATTAGTATGCAGCCGATACTAGTGTCGTAGTTCAGGGGCAGAGATTTCATTGAATATAGAAGTAGTTTTAAGATTGATGAACGACTGAAGCGATACCAATAATTTAAAATTAAATATCAATAAGTCGTCATTCCTTTCTACATACGTAGTAATGAGATCTACAGTAAAACGGATGATATTCAACATACAAATTTAATTAAGTTTTTAGGTGTGCATGACTTTGGTATTCTCATGTTTAAAGCCAAAATGAAATACCAAAATGACAGGAATGAAAATAAATTTACATGAACTTACTTCTCGCCATCAAATCAAGTAACTCAGCCTCTGGGTTAAACACGGTCGCATATATATATATATAAAATTTACAACAACTGCGTGCACTCGCAGCGCATAAAATGCAAAGATCATAGAAGAAGAATTCTTCTAGGAAGGACATATACTACATGACCAAATCAAAATATATTACAGAGTGAAATTAATCTAAACCAACTGAGCATTTAAATAAACAAATTAAACAAACAAATCAAATCAATTAGCAAAATCTTACTTAAAAAAAAAATATTAATTTCTGTGAGAATTTGCCCGAAACATTGACAAAAACAGAACTCAGTAAAATATCAACATAGATTTTACAAAAACCGGGGGGCCAGGCCACAGCAATACGTAATAAATATTTCCATCAGCCTTACGACCAGGCATTGTGTTAATCTTGTTTCACTGACGCATATATGTATTAAATAAATAATGAACAAGTTATCTATTATAAATCCATAACCGCATATCATGACTTACCTAATAAAATAAAATACATCACCGATAACAGAAGGGTATTAAAGTTGGTATATATAATTTTTTAATGAACAATAGTTTCTATAGTTTTAAAAAATACATTTGCTAAAAATAATGCGCAATACACTATAACATAATTTTAATGTCAGAGAGAACAAAAAAAATATGGTGTTTTAACGGTCATTGTGGGTAGTCAACAGTTTTTCTATTTCTTGTCATTCCTACCTTACATTAAAATTTTGGTACAAATCTTATGTTGATTTTACAACTCATTTTTTGTTGAAACAATTAAACATGTATTTAATTCAACCAAAATAAAACGGCAACAATGTTGTATAAAATATAAGGGAACTTATGAAGTGTATAAATTATCAATAGTAAATTAACACGCTTCCATTTAAATTTTGTAAACACTGTTTTTAATTGTTTCATAACTTGACGTGATTAAATTAAAAAAAAAAACGTATTTGACAAATGCATGTATTTTTCCGAGTAAATTTAAAATCAAACTAGTTTTAGAATTCGCCGTTTTACAGCACAAATTTACTTCATTGGACGTATTTCATTCCAAATTAGCCAACTTGACAGCTTAATAAGTTTCCCTTATATTACATATTACCTTGCAGTAATAAGCTCGCAAATATTCTAGGTGTAAATGTCAGACTCGAAATGCTTTGTAACAGCAAATTTCTATAAGGTTATATGGGAACCTTTTCATTCCCATATTTTAATATCGTGACTCTAATAAAATTGCACTGACGTTTTTATTATTTTCCACTCCTCCTTGAACTCACCGAGCCCTGGAATACCAAGAAAAATCCTGCCGACTGCGTTGAATTCCTTTAAGGATGGCTAAAGAAATGAGATGAGAGGTTATTTTACGGTGGTAAGGCGTTGTAAAGGATGGCAAGGCTAAAAGGCGATCGATATAAGCTAGTAATGAATTGCTTTTATTTTTTTTTGCTTGACTTGTAAATCTTCGTAAATTAAATCGCTCCTATAATAACACTAGCCGATACAATTTTTATAACTGATTTAATTTATTAAAATTTTAGTATTTCGCATCGTTTTAAACATAAAAACTGTATTCACGCCACATTTTCAAAATAATATTTTTATCTGGTTTTATTAAGATTAATCTGAAAATTAGATTCGCAGCGACAACTATGAAGAATACGAATTCTAATCAGTTGATCATCACCGAATATATTAAAATTGGAATCATCTAAAATCGATACTTGGAGATAAAAAGGTTGCAACCGGCGGAGCGATTCATTTATTATTTAGTTCTTGACACAGTCTGGCAAAAGACAAACGAAATATCACTAAACTGCCACTTAGTTAACAAAGTTTGAAGAACTGTTCCACTAGTTGTGTTGTGCGTGATTTTCAAGAATAGAAAATCGTGCAAGAAGCTGCAAAAATTCTACGGACAGTTTTTGCTATGTTTATGCATTACATGTTACGAAGTCGCAAAAGAAGCCTTTAAGTGAATTAACTCAAAGATATTATGAACAATAGTTTGGCTTTAAAATTAGAAATCAAGACAAAACATGGGGACATGCTGCATTTCGTGTTAATTCATCAAAAGTCATGTCAGAAAGGCCGATGGTTTGTCGTGAACCAACAAATCACGTCACAGACGATTACTTCGGTCTTGTAAAGATTAAACAGTTTCCAAAAAGAAATAAACACAAAGTAACATTCAGACACTTCATCTCTAAGCAAACTGTTGAAAAATACTGATTGTTGGTTGTTCCAAGCTTTCAACCACAATGCATTAAAATTCTTTTGCAAATTCTACAGATCAGGAAGATATAAACGGTATTTTGAATGTGTAATTTTCAAGTGATCTCAGGTATGTTCCCTTTTACGAATCACATCTCATTACTCGATCAGATCTCAATGATTTGATACGGGATTAGAGTTTAATCAAAGAAAAATTATACATTTTGGAATCTCAGTTAAAAGAATGGAATCTTTTATATTCGACTACAAGAAGTATTGAAGAATTGTCAAAAAAAATTAGTTATTTTTACAAAGTTGAAAGGAATTTCTGTTACTCCACTGGTGTAAATGGATGGTTGTATGAAATGAGCATTGGATATAACCCTGCAGAACGGCGATTATTTATCAATTCGTCAAAAACAAGCCTCAAAGCCGTTTTACTTTAATGATAACTGGAAACAATCAATTCCGTTGGCTTGTTCTACAAATATAAAAAGAACGTATGACAGTATGTCAACTACATTAAATCTCATTCAATATTTAAATAATCTTTGGCAAATCTATGGTGATCTTAAAGTGATGGCCTGTGAGATAGTCGAAAAGTTCAGCAACATTAACAAATAAAAGAATGGCAGACACGGACTAACATTGTTCCTGTAAAATTGAATATAAAATTTCGAGCGGTTAGTGAATTCTAATTTGGTGATTCTGCCCCCACTACACATTAAATTAGAATTGATTAAACAGTTTGTGAAAGCACTAAAAAAAAAATAAAGAAACTGTTTTAAATACTTAGAGAATAAGTTTCCAAAGTTGTCTAATACGAAAGTTCCATCGTTTGTAGAATTTGATGATCCGACGTTTCGGCAGTTCATCCACTGCCATCATCAGGGTAGCCCCGGGTAGGGATTATTTCTTGCAAACTCATTCTTACAATTAATTTGACAAATATATTATAATTAATTATAATTACAGTTGTGCACACCTTGTCTCGTTGTTCTGGGTCTTGATTCTGTTGTGTTACCCGATTCTTCTTTGCTAATGACAACGCCTTGTTTATATATCCATTCTGTTTTAATGTGTGTAATCTGAACACGAATCGATTGATGAGATTTCAGGAATTGTAAGTGTTTTTCATTTATTGCACTTGAATTTCGTATTATTCCACAGACGTGAACAAGAGAATTGTTGTTCAGAAATAAATACTATAAAGACGTTAATAAACTTTATTTTCCAGTTATTCAGCATTTTTTATACCTTCCATTCTTATTGGGATAGTAAAATTTTAGTGGATAGTCGAGTAGTATCGTTATAAGTACGTCATAAAGGGAATATTAAACGCTCGGGTTTTATAACCATTAAACAGAAACGGAATTTTACCCGACAGCAATTCCATAAATAAATGATTCTCTAGAAATCATTGTTAATAATCCAAAACAGATTTACGATTTCTGTTCTTGAGTGGTCTAAGAAATTAATTACGTCTTCAATGTCGTTACATAATAAAAACATCGAAAAATAAACCGTTCTTGTACAAGCCATTCTTTCAAAATATTTACCGAACGATGAATTCAGAAAACCAGTCAACCTCATGGCACGAACATACGAGAGCTAATACTGCACAATAATGTTTGTTTGCGAATAGCACGACGTGATGGAAGCAAATATTGTACGCTTAGGTGCGGGAACCTTTTATTAAAAGCTCGCCGGCGTTAAAACTTTGAACCGTTTGTGTAATTCAAGAATTCGGGGCAAATTGCCCATAAAACGTAGTACGTATTCGTTACTGGCGTGCCTGTTGTGTTTCCGGATATGGCAGCGTACGTACTTTCCGGTTCTAAAAAGTGTTCATTGACCCAGCTATCGTAAAATGCCCTGAATGCCCTTTTCGGGCGGTTAAAGTTTTCTGTTTCCGCGTGCTTGGTAGTGACGTTCCTAGAATAAAGGGAATTTATAGCCGCTAATAATTACGAAACGGATTCTAAAAAAGTTCGAAAGTGGAATGTCGTATTTTTTATTTCTCCAAACATAGGGCACGAAATAATAAAACCTAGAGAAGACGTCAGCGGAGAGAGCATATCCACCCTAATCTCATTCATTCATTAAAGTTAGGGTGGACACTTAGTGTCCGGACACTTGAGCTAGGTGTACCATCCCTATTAATTCTCTTATTTCCACTCGAGCAGCTTGGTGTTCTCTATAAAGCCCAGTATCTTGCCCAGTGGGAACTTGGGAACCTTCGAGAGCTCCAATAGATCTCTCCCGAAATATTCCTCACATGTGCAAATTACATGTAAACTTGTTTCCTCCTGTAGTTCGCATATTCTACACCACGGTTCGCTTACCCGGCCTGTGTTGTATAGATGCTTTTTTAGGGGACAGTGTCCAGTTACCAACCCAGCAATGGTTTTAACTTCTTTCTTACTGCGCCTGAGTAGGTTATCAGTGAAACTAACATCCCCATCCTCTTCAGCGCTTTGGCATAGAGTTGACTTTCAGTCGACCTCCATTTCTTTATCTAACTAGGTCCAGATCTCCCTTCTTGCGGAATCCTTAGTAATTCCACATACGGGCTCTGGACTAAGGATTGTATATTTACCGGTTAACCGGTAAATTGACCAAAAAACGTTCGGTAAATTTACCGGTAAATTACAAAAATTTACCGGTAATTCGGTAAATGAAAAATCCATACCAGAAATTTTTATGTACGAAATATTATGTCGTATTATTTGCCCTTTATTAAGCCTTAAAGACTGTGTTTAATTTTCTTTTAATTTTTTGTTATTATTTTCCCTTGTCTAACAAGCTAGAGAATGTTGTTAAAATCTAATAAAGATAATATTTTAAACAACAGAAAGCGTTCTTTAAAATATTATTTAATTTGTCAATTACCTCAATAATAAATTACTGACAGTTAATATCAGAGATATTCAAGATACATATATGTTGGCTGAAATTGAGTTAATTGATAATAATTAATTGAATGGCAATCTGTGATCACAGTGCTCTTTTTCTCCTATTAACACTACTCCTCCGGATTTTTAGATTCTAGTATTAATTTATTTTCACGAAAAAACTCCACAAGTAATACTTTTTCATCTTCAAAAAACTTCTTTGCTCTTTCCCCTTTTACTTTTTCTAAAAATGGTTTTATTCCATATTATTCATCTTAATATTAAAGTGTTAATTATTACTTACTGAATAATTAACGTTAATTTCGAGTTTAAATCTAACTAAAATTCCATACAAACACACGAAATAAAAGCACTAATTAAATCCCAGATCCGTCAATATCAGCCATACCTGTCAATTGACGTAAATAATTGACAACAGAACTAATAGACGTATAGAGAAGTCATCGTTATTTGCTATGTTGTCGCGTTTAGTTTTTTCTAAGTGATTATTTTGTTAAAAACGATTTAAATAAAGAAAATAATAAACCATTATTTGAAATGTTCATTAAGACATTTATTAAGCCCGAACAGTTATTGAGTTAAACAAAGGTTAAATAATTTTTAAAATAAAGGAAAATAATACCGCCCCTTGTGTTTATGGATATTTAAAGGTCTCAAGGGACATTGAAAATAATAAAAAAAGCAGGTAAGTCTAAGTAAAATATACCCAATTTCCCTTCCGCCAGCTTCCAACAATAAATATTACTAAATATTACAATAAGTTATTAATTTTATGGGAGATGTTTTTTTGTTTAATTTTAATTTAAAATTTCTGGAGATTGAGAGCCGCTGTGATGCCCTAGAATAGAGAATATAGAGAAGAAACTGATAATTTTTTTATTAGAAACCTATAACCTACATTCTACTGAGTCAGTCAGAAAGAGAAGGAATCCAAAAATTCTCAATAAAAAAAGCAAAAAATTGAAAAAAAGTCGTGTAGAAATTAAAAGAAAATAAGTCTCAAACGAGACACAAAGAAAAACGAGATTAATGTTCATTTGTTTCTAGGACGGTAGGAAGCAAAACACCCCACTTTTCCTACCTTATTTTATTCATCTCTAGAAAAGAATTGAGTTAGCATAGCTGATTTGTGCTCTGGAGTCTTCTAAGATTTTTTAAAGTTTAAAATTGTTTTTCATTTCAAGAGTAAGTAAATGTCTCATTTTTTAATATTTATAAATAATGATATATGAAGAACATTTCACGTATTTAAATTAATAGCCATTTGGAATACACCACATTATGAGAGGACATGAATGTAACATTATTGTAAAATAACATTAAAATTTGAACCTTAAATATTTTTTTACTTCTAACAACTGTTTAAAATAATTAAATACAAATAGTTATTACAAAATTCTAATATTCTGCCTTAAGATTGCACAAAATATGTATTATTCTAGCTTACTTCTAACCCTATTTTCTTGGAGAATCCCCATGAATGTCACACATAAAAAAAATTACCGGTAATTTACCGGTAAAACGGTATTTTCATTTTCATTTACCGAATTACCGGTAAATGAAAAAATCGGTAAATTTACAATCACTACTCTGGACCCATGAAGTGTCTCTTAGAGCCCTCCTTGGCTAGTTCGTCGTCTGTTACATTGCCCCACCCTAATCTAAAATGTATATTCACTTTTTTGAGCTTATGAAAAGAAAGTACTAATTCGAGGTTATGTGACAAGCCTTTTTAACGAATCTAGCATCTAGTAGTGGCGATGTGGATAGAAAAGTTACTAAAACTCCTTATACGATGACAATTATCAATTGAATATAGAGACAACGGTAAGTATATTGAACTTTTGTTGAATTAAGATTGAAATTACGTTGACTAAATCTACGTCATTAAAATCGCAGATCCCGTTGATTCTAATCGAATTTTTACAGCTGTATTGCTTCAATTTATCAAGCGCATGAGATAGTCTTTTACTTTCACATTCCACTGCTATAGCCCGGGATTCATACTTCTCACACCTTTTAGTAATATTAATTTCGATTGTTTCTTTTAAGTTCTTAGATATATTCTCACTAAGTTCCTTGGAGAAAATCGCAAACATTTCTTTAACTATCTCGATAAATTCCAGCTTTTTACTTCAACAGAACCCCATGGCTGATTTTTTTTTGTCCATGGGCGAGTATAAACCTGAAGAGGGCAACTCGGCCAGAAAGACCTATTGTGCCCCCATGTTCATTTTAGCTCTCTCACATCCAGAAAAGCTGAAAACTGACGAGATCTTATCTGCCTTTATAGATATATTAGTCGAAATAGTTTTATATTAACTATTATTTAAAAAAACCAAGTGTGTGAAAACACATTTCACGAACGTAGTTTGATCTCATGTCCATGAATTCGTGAAATATGTCACGCGCTAGGTTTGCACAAAATTTTACCTTTAACAATAAAATATTAATGTGTTTCGGATTCACTACGATTGAATTCTATCCATTTGTATGCTGTCAAATATGTTTAGAACTGCATTTCACACTTTAGTTACTTTGCTTCTTAAATGTTACTAGGAGTGTCAATGCATTTTGGGTAGATCTGATTCCTTCAGTAGGTACCAATTTCATACGCATCATTTGCGCATGCCTTCGAGTGCATGAACTTGCATTTCATGCAATATGGGTTAAACAGATAATTAATAAATACATTACATGGATGTGTCAACTTTATCACCTTTTCATAGTATGTTTTGCATTAAATGATTGGAGAAAGGCACCCAATTCCAGCTTACACAAATTATTAGCTTTTAATTGGCACAAACCTCGCGTTTTCCTTACTTACACACATACATCACAGATGTAATATATAATGTATAACCGACTCGTGAGAATACATGAATAATAATAACTAGCACTCCCCGGAATTGAGGTACAATAACAACTCACACACTGAATAAATCAGTTCACCGTAGTTTAAAACAATATTTGCCATGGTTATCAAGTGTTAGCGTAAATTTTGCTTGTCTTTCGCTGATAAAACATTTGCGTAGGTGCAGAATATAAATTTTTCAAATTAATTTCGGTAAAATATACTGTATTTGCGAACTCAGCGGTTTCCTGTCGAAAAGATTTACGTCAAACCGGAATCAAAATAAGTACTTTGTATTGCATTTTCGTCTAAAACCGCAACTATGGTGAAGCGACTAAATTCAAAGTCGCAAACGCTATTACAATTTGAGGACCCGCCCTGACATAGTGTCAATTGTACAAATGGGATTCATAGTTTGCGCTTGAATTTAATGACTTTATTGTACCGCTCGAGCGACTGCAACGGAGCGTACAAAACATCTGGGTATTCGCAACGGGCGTTAGTGTATTAGCCACTGGTTTCTGTGGTTTTCTGAAGTTTCTGTACTTGTAGGAGCTAGATTCTGGAATGTATTATTCCCAGGTTGGTACATGTTCAGATTTCACCAGCGCTATATTTGTAACTTTATGTAATATGACGAGCGCACGATTTTAGTTTAAATCTATTACTCCATTAATGCTGAGAGCCAGATTCGGATATTTAATAAGACAAATGTGCTGTTATTACATCAGTAGTATTAAATTTGGGAAGCTACTTGGTACATTCTGTTTATCTCCTATATATTTTATAGATGTAATTCAAGTAGATATATGGATATAATGCAATTTAGATATGCGAATCCCCTGAACAAAAGCGTAGCTGTAATAAGTGTAAGAAATACAAATTTTAGTAGCAATATGATGGTGGAAAATATATGTTCTACCGTAATGTATACGTTATACGTATAGGTAATAAAACTTAATAACCTTAATATGGATGGCATGATAGAGTCGGGATTTTATTTACTTTAAATAGGTATGAGATTCCTAAGTAAAATAGAAAATAAGACAAGAACAGACAGAATTAGAAGGGTGACTTGAAACAAAAGAAATTACAGAACTAAGAAGAAGGCAAGAAAACTGAGAAAGGATCGAAAGAAGTGAGGAGGAAAGATAAAAGCAAGAGAATAAACTTTAACTCCGTAGGATATAAGAAATAATATCTTTTCTAATATAAACTAACAATCTAAACTCTTAGTTAAACTTATTGCTTAAGTAATGCTACATTGAATAATGATACGACATAAAACAAGATTAATTGTGACAAAAATACTCACAACTGTGGCACTAAAGATACTACAAAATAAATATTTATGTCATAATGACAGAAGTCTTATTTTTTGTTTAAACGGCTCAGGATTTTAGAAAATGAAATGAAATTATATGTGTGTAGATCTCAAAGTAATCTTCAGGATGTATAGTATTCCTATCAATGAAGAGGACTTGAGTGATAGAAAAGGAAGGATAAATTGGTCGTGCATTAATGCTGTAACGAAACGGGTTTTCCTACTTGGAAACTTTTGGGGATGGCCAGCCCAAATTCAAATAAGACAAGCCAAATCCCGTCTCGCAGACAACCCCTCCTGCTCTTTTGACCGGCGAGCCACTGCTGGGAAACAAACTTTTTGTTCGGTAGCGAATGGTTTTAGTAATTTTAGCCAAAGATGTTTCCCAACTCTGTTTTCCACCGTCAGTCGAAGCAGGGCCGTTAGTTAGCCTAATGATTGTCGACTTACCCTTCTCGTCGGCTTTCTCTTACCGATGATAATTTCCTCTCCAACCCCTTTCTAAGGGTTCAAACTGAACTTCTTTTAAATGGCGAAATAATAGAACGTCTTATATTTTTACAATTATATATTGAATATTTTAAGACATTAAAAAAAAACTATCAAATTACACAATTAAATAAAATAACAAGTGAACTAGAATGAACAAAACACAATTTTTTCCTAACGAATATTTTAAAATTTTATTCTGCTGTTTAACATAAGCTCAATTAATTTTTCTTACACATTTATTTATTAAGGGAGAGAGAGAGAGAGAGAGAGAGAGCGAACGAGTTACGGTTTTCACGTAATTGCTTTGGTTAGTTTTAAGCAGATTCTTTAAACATCTTACCGGCCGATGTGGGAAAAATAATTCTTCTCGTAATCCAAATTATAAGGCACAAAACTTACACAACACCCACAAAAATTTAAGCAAAGCAAAGAGGAGAATTTAAACGAATTTAGCGCAAAATCACTAATCACCTCTCGAGGAAAGCTTTTGCTTCCTGTTCTCGAAATTTTTAAGCGTATTTTGACTACAAATTCTAAAAAGGGAAGTTTTAAATTTTAAGTTTTAGAAATGCCCGACGAAGGGAACGCGAGCTTATTCCTGAAGCTGAATTGAAGAACCGCGGACTAATTAATTGTAAACCGCAATGTTAAGGGTTTTTATAAACTTTGATTGTGACGTCAATTCGCACCGATAACTAGTTTCGCTTCTCTTTACAGGAGGGCGCAAGTATGACCGAAGGCGTTATTTTCCTGACTTTCAGACGTCCTACTTGAGAGGACCGTGGGAATTGCTGAACGGCAAATGTAACATACAATAAACAAAGAGGCAGATAACATACAAAGTAATACCATATTATTTTAATTACACGAATCTTTAAACGAAAATAGACTATTATTTCCTGTTAAGAAGACGCTACTCAGCAAATGCCACGGTACCTATCAACTACGTATTAATAAAATGAATTTAAATTCTCGCATTATACAGGATGGAATTTCGAATTCTTACAATGCATATATACTTCTGGTCAAATCCATGAAAATTTGAACTAAGGCTAAAGGAGGAGCACTTTACCAAGGTGATTTAGTCTTTTTGGTATTCCTGTTCATAATATAGATGTATCTATGTGATGCCAATAAATTGATATAATCCCTCATAATCAAACCCTTTTAAATCTTTGAAACACAACTTCTGATTTTCTAATAGCTGGGTGCACACATACATCCAGCATCTATAATAAGTTACTTATTGTATATATTTCAATCAAATTGTATAAGAATTGCTACTCTTAAAAATGTAATTACATAAGTCGAATTCGGTTGTTATTTATTTCACACCATTGCCTTCCTAAATAATTAAATAATATATATCGCAGACTCGCAAAGTTCGATAACTCGTTAAAGCATGATAGGAGTATAAGTCATCCAGGCAGAGGTATTCGCCCCTGCAGCCTGCGCAGAAATGATTGCAAATGGGGCTACATGAGGAGGAAAATAAGTATAATGACTGATAGCCAGGCTGCTATCAAGCCAGTCTTGAATGTCACCCTGTAACTAGGTCAAAACTAGTTAGAGACCGGAAACAATTCCTCAATACACTGGTAGGAGACTATACGGTGTCTCGGATTTGGGTGCCGGGACATGAGGATATAAAGGGCAATATAATAGCCGACGAACTAGCCAAGGAGGGCTCTAAAAGACATTTCATAGGTCCAGAGCCCGTATGTGGGATTACCAAGGACTCTGCTAAAAATGAGATTTGGACCTGGTTAGATGAACAAAGTACGAAGAGATGGAGGTCGACTGAAGGTCAACTCTATACTAAAGCGCTAATAGGGGATGGAGATGCTAAATTCTCTGGTGACCTACTCAGACGCAGCAAGAGGGAAGCTAAAACCATTACTGGGCACTGTCCCCTGAAAAAGCATCTATGCAACACAGGTCGAGTAAGCGAAGCGTGATGCGAAGTACAGGAGGAAACGAGTTTTCATGTAATCTGTACATGTGAAGAATTGACAGTATTCAGGCAGAAACATTTTGGGAAGGATCTATTGGAACCCTCAAGGGTTCTCAAGTTTTCAATGGGCAAGATACTGGGCTTTATGGAGAACACCCAGCTGTTCGAGTGGAAGTAAGACATTTAATAGGGACGGTACAATAAGCACCTAGCTCCAGTGCCTGGACTATAGGTATGCACCCTAACTTCAAAAAAAGGAAAGAGTATAGCACAAGACAAGCAAAAAGAGGATAAGTAGTCCGAGTCGGAAGTATGATACTTTGATGAAGATTTTAATGTGAGAACTGGAAACATTTAATGAAGGAAGTATTGTGGTTCAATGAGAAGAAACAAAAAAAAAGATTTCCAAACATTCCAACGCTCTTAAAGATGTTAGTAGATCGGTGGCTAAAGAGAGTATTTGAATTGAAACATCATGAAATTGAAAGAAATAAAGCGCAGCCACTTCGGTAGCGAGAGACATGGCCAAACCTTAGAAGTTCAGCAATGAGAGCAGCAACTTGATAAAGACAACTGGTTTACAACAATTTGCTTTATAATAAGATGTTCACTTTTCCAAATATGGAAAAATATTTCAAAACTAATACCGAATGATGGTTTAATAATTTAATAAACTATAAATAATTCATAATGATAAATAACAACTGATATAATACTCAATCAAAATTACAAGATTATTAGCTTACTACTGATCCTGTATAAAAAATAATTTGTTTTCGGGCAAAGTTTTAGCGTGAACAAATATCGCTAAGATTTGTGCAAGAAGGCTGAATTAATTGTTGTAATGTGACTGCCGGATCATAAGGACATAACAGGCAACGAACTTGCAAGCAAGCTTCCAAGAAAAGATAAGATTCACAGGACCTGAACAGGATCTGGAAATTACTAAAGTTGCGATACGTGGTGCAGTGGCTGAATGAATTGTAAGAAAAACACTTTCACTGGAACAGTGTTCAAGACAGATACACAGCAAACGAATGATGAGGCAACCAGCTTGGCAATTATTTGAGGATGTGCTGGCTCTCAACCAAATGCAGCTTAATACAGTGACAAGTCTGCTAACAGGAAACAGCTGTCTAAGGAACTAAGCACATAAAATAGGTGTCTTTAAACATGAACTTTCAGCACTGACTATGCAACGAAGAGGAGAATACAGTTCACCACGTTGTTTTTGAATGCGTTGCACTGGAGCGGAAATGGTAACATTGTTGGGAGCAATCAACCCGATCACTGATCTGCCGGAAAAGGGTTTACTACTAACCCCAGTAAAAAGGATGTTTATATGAAGAAATACTCTAAGTGCAAATTAAAACAATAAGCCTCAGGCTGGCGGTATTAAGAGGGTAATGAGAAGATGTGATTAAATGAGTCAATCATTCAATCAACTGTTGTAATAAGATATTTTTGCTAAATTTTCTTATGTGAAATTTATCCGTTTAGATGTAAGTACAGTCGTGACACATTGAAATTTACCGACCTGAAGAAAGAAAGTGGTGATATCTTTTATTAGAGTTAGTACAAACGAATAGTTGTGAGAAAAACCAAGGTTTCGATTTCCTCAAAAGTGTTTGTTTATATTCGTGTTAACAAGAGATATTACAGCTTTTTCTATTCAGCTTGATAACTTTCCTTGTGTCACGGCTGTACATCCTTAAATACAGTAAAAAATCGTTGTGTGTCACAATGGTGAGGGGAGCAGTTTTAAAGTAAAAATTAAAAATAACAGCTTCGTATTACATTATTAGAATAGTCTATTAACAGAAATATACGCGTATTTCTGGCGTCAGAATCAATTTTTCACGCTATTTTTACTCGAGACTATAGCTATTATTAGCCACTTCCTCATTATAGAACACGAGATCGAAAATTTTATTTAAACTTTATCGTTTCCTATACGCAGTTTATGATTCAAATTTACCAGATTTCGTGTATAAACAAACACAGACACTCACATATTACCCTAGAGATTTCCAAATTATATATTTATATTGAATAACCCATTTATTCGTCGATGCAAACCTTGTGAGTCATAAAGTACGGACGTAAAATTCGCGTAAATCAATCCTTTTACGATATTAAGGAAAAACAAGCTAGTCCTCCCGAGTGGTCCATTCGGAGATTTTGATTTACATCTGAAATACTCGGCCGACGTAATTCAGTTACTCGTTCTTTTATGCGTACCTTTTTTACATAAATAAAATATAAAAATTGGCTCTAGCCGTGTCTTCGTTATAAATATGTATAACGGTGTAGACACGAAT
This sequence comes from Protaetia brevitarsis, assembly GCA_004143645.1. Lineage (NCBI taxonomy): Eukaryota > Metazoa > Arthropoda > Insecta > Coleoptera > Scarabaeidae > Protaetia > Protaetia brevitarsis. The sequence goes on along the minus strand of RXPK01000172.1, from coordinate 2,286,197 downwards.
AGCACACTTATCTGTTATTAGGTTGTGGAAGGCAACTTTTTGGGAATGAGATCACATCACATGACTTAGGAATATGTTTTAACAGAAATTTCGAGGTGAAAATCATTGATTGAGTACTAGTGTTGGGATGAACATAGTTTCAAGCCAGGTTACAAATGAAACAACTGCTCAAGGTTGCTTTCACTATGTCAACGGCTCAGTTTACGGCACGGCTTTTATAATAGGTTTCAGTTTAATTTTTTTTTAGACACATAGCTTATTAATAATAACTTATTGATGAAATAAATAGTAAATTGATTGAATTAGATGCAAACACGTTGTTACACGTTTATTTTCGTGAAGGCAATATGAAAGATTTATTTCATGGACAAGCGCTTCGTTCATGCATTGAATGAAATAGTTGATAATGAAAGTTTCGTTTCCAACACTATTGGGTACGCAATATTGCATTGGGCATTTGCAAAGCAATCATATCCTATATTGCGACAGACAGCCAAGCGATAATGAGGACACTAATAAACCCCAAAATACAATCAAGACTGGTTTCGGAATATATTCGAGAACTGAACAGCCTGACCGACCACAATAAGGTCACTTTGCTGTTTGTGCCCGGAAGAAAGGCGATCAGTTTGTAAGAAGGAGATAATCCGCTTCATATATTGGCCCAGAACTTATTCTAGAAGGGTCTAAAAAAGAAAACAGCAAGTAAGCAGGTAAGGAGTTGAGTCAAAGAGAAACAGTGGAAGAGTATGACCGGGCAAATTCATGGTAAGGGTTTATTTAAGGACCATCAAAAGAGAAGGCTGAAAAACTACTGGAGTCATCTTCGCATCTTCTCACAAGCCATTGTACACTGAAAGGATACTTCCAGAAAATTGGGATCAACACTGGAGATACCAACCATAGACATGAGATGACAGAGCATGCGTACCACATTCTGTGTGAATGCGAGTCTCTAAACGCAAGAAGACAGGTAATTTTTGGAAAGCCAAAAAAGAACACAAAGGATTACTTCGATCAACCAGTCAGAGACTTGTACAGATGACAGGGTACTAGGATCCTGGAATTATCTGGACACGACTTCTGCTCACCTTCTTCTCAAACTGCCCAGCAGTGGACGGGGAGAGGCAGACACGCTTTGAGATCGATCGATTGCACAAACCCAGGGTTGGTAAGTTCATTCTTAGCCAGATTGCGAACTTTTTTGATAGGATACACCCTCACCGAGGGAGTTAAAAATTTATATGGGGGCGCAACAGGTCTTTCGGTTCTGGCCGAGTTACCTTTTTCGGGTTGCACCCGCTCATAGGAAAAAAAAAAGAATATGTTACGGGGTTCGCTCGCTCTCAAGCGTAAGGTCTTGGATCGAAATAATTTGGTTCGACACACAAATTTTTGGATGACACTGTATATTTGACAACACAAATTAAATTCAAGATAAATAAATAAATAAATAAATAAAAATACAATGAATTACAATAAAACAACTCTTAACTTAGGTTACGATGATAAAATATATTTTTATGTTCGGTTTTAACCTGTATACTTAAATAATAACTTAAACTATTAATTATGATATAATTCCGAAATATAGAGGTTATAATATCTAGGTTAATAATGTTGGCCGGAAAGTTTATGTCATGTGATCGGATTTTAGAAAAATGAATAAAATAAAATAATGAAATATTAATTTGGTGCAAGAAAAGAAAATGGTAAAATAAAAGATACGACTTAGCTGGTAAACTTCTAGAAGTGGCGATGTATTGCGTCCGTGAGAGTGGTTTGAGCGCGTCACGCTGATGTCAAAGCGTGGTCCCCTTTCGAATTCAACGATCCGGATTTGGTCTCCCAAACTAAGTACTTCGTTCACCCTCTTGGTTTCACTCAACGCCAAAATAACACTAGTAGTTGTGGTAGATAGTAGATAATAGATGATAGATAATTGTAGTAGGTCCTAAGATAGGATCGAATTACTAAACTGATAAAATTAACAAGAGAAGAAGTCCGCTTACCAGTGACCTGAGATGACGCTATTAACAAAATGTGAAATGCCGGCTAGACGCTGCTGTTTCAAACCCTTTTCAGGAATATCGATGCAAAGGACACAAATCTCCTGGCAGTCCCAGGTAAAACGAACAAAATACACTCGATATTAGACGTTTCTCGCGCGACAAAATCCCACAATGTGTCTAATTGAAATTTTGCACGGAGCAACTTGAACAGCGCGTCTAAGATGGTGTGTGAGCCTGTCCGTCTCCCTTACTTAGCGAGAGGGCGGAAATCGGAAAATACAACGTGAATCAAAATAAATCACTGACAAACTTAACAATGCGGAATAATTTACACAAAAGAAAAGGTTTTAATGAATGAAACTTGAACTAATAATTAATGAATGAAAAGCAAATTTAACTGACAAGGAATTACTAATTAATTTGGAAATAAATAACGAAAATGTGACATTAAATTTTGCTATCGCGGTAAGATGCGTTGTGACGACCAAGGAGTTCGAAGCCTCACTGCTAGATGGCGTTGCAGGGTCTAATTCTTAATTTAATGAAATAATAATCTTTAAGTAAAATCTAAAAATGAAGCGATCGCAATCCAACGGCAACAAATAATTGATTGCAATCTTAATCAAATGATTATTGGAATAAATAATTATTCAATAATGTCCAACACTGACGTATTTAAGCTGAAAATTGGCTTTGTGTTGAGTGGAGTGCTTGCTGTGTATTTCTATTGCCTACGTGTTAGTAAATTGTGCTCAAGAGCGTAATTTATACATTCATAGCCAATACGACTCCCGGATTCGGATGTTGTAAACAGGTGAACTGTAGCCTTTAAATGAGAGCTCAGGTAATTATCACCAGGAGGTACGATAAAATCATTACAAACGTTGAAATTGATATTCTTATATCTTTAAATGCATTATGCATGACCCCGTAACAGCAAGTGTTTTTATTTTATACAACGAAAAGAAATTTAATTACTTCCAGTCTGATTATTTAATTAGATATTCTGGAGATGTTATTTAGAATTTCTCTGCTGTAAAATTTTCAATTGCGAAATAATTTCAATTCGAGGGAGAAGCATTAAACGAAATACCTACTTTCTTATCCGTTGTACATCTTTTTTTTTTAACCGCGCAATCTCATAATGTTAGTATTTAATTTTCCGGAGGAATACCGAAAACAAGCTAGACGCTAAATGTTGCATAATTGAATCCGATTTAGGTAAGATAAATAAGACGCGAACCTACATATTTAGGTGGGATGCGTACCAGACGAGCTCGATTTTAACATAGAAATTCGCGTTCGAAGCGGGCGAAGCGCCTTCCGTCCCCGAAAAAGGCCTCATGAATAGCAAATAGCGCGGAAAGGTTTTCCGGCGGGCATTAAAAGAGTAATCCGACGCATAGCTTCGCGGTCGTTGCATTCATCGTTCCGGAAAACTTCGCTGCCATTGCCGGTGGCGATGCTATAAATGTATGCGTTCATTAAAATTTATAATTGCGAATATCGTTTTGTAATGTTGCCGAGTAATTCAGTCGACTTGAAAATCATTGGAGCTACTATAAATTAAGTATAAGCTGCGCCTTCACTCGTTTCACTTACTCTGAGGAAAAAAGAAATGGTACAATTAACCTTTCCTCAGCAGTTAACTGACCTCTATGTTCGTTTTAAATACGAGTAATACGCCATGAATGTTAAAGTAACATTTAGAAAATCATTAGAATTCTAGTGTTGATTTAGCTCGTAGGTGTGATTTACAGACCTCACCAGGTCATTAATCGACGTAGGAATATGGACGCAGGGGTTCACTGAAGATAGTGATGATACTGCCATAGTAGCTAAAGGAAAATTTCCGGGCGTAGTGGCAAGTATCATGCGTACTGGTGTGGTAGACTCCCCGTTGTTCGCGAGTGTATTTGTCATGATTACTCAGTTCGTTCGGTATTCAATGTACCGAGAATTTTCACAAATTTAGGTTTTATTTTGTATAATTTAGGTAAAGTTTATTATTTGATTTAATTAATTTAGTATTAAGTTTTTTTTAATATAATTCCATTCATTTAAATGTCTTTTGGTTGCTCATGTTTTAACGCCTATTCTGTTCAATGCTTATTCTACTAGATTTTGTCGGTGAATTGTGCGTTTACGTTGTACGTTTTTGTAAGTTAAACAGTTGTAGAGTTTTGTCAAACAGTTCCTTGTTCGACTATTAACGTGAGTAGACGTATTTTTGTATATTATTGATGCCATTTTTTAAATTCATTTTGATATTCTAAATTTTCGCATAAATTGTATTTTATATAATCCATCAAAGAATTCATTTAGTAATAATTGTTAATATATTGATGTGTGCACATTATAGATATAAGATCATTTATTATTTTTGTACAGGAAGATATATTTTAGTTGTAATTCTCTCATTATAGTTTAAAGAGTTGTTTTTTCCGTTTTTTATTTTGCTGATTCATTTTTATTTTATCTATCACCTCGTTTGGGTGAGTAGAAGCATTGTGCTTGCATTTAGTTTTTCATTCTTGTTAATTATTAGAAATTGTCCACGCTTAATTTAGTTTGTTTTAATTTGATACCACGTGGATTGATATTGGTATATGTAGGATTATCTTCCTGAACAAACAAAACTTTTGCTTTGTATAGGAAATAGCATTGTCCTATTGTAATTTAGAATCAAGTGCAGTTTTTAATTAGGCCAGAACCTTCAGTTCACGGTTTTTTTTCTGCACTAGCTGTAATTTAACCCTTTTCGATTAATAAAATTGATTGTTAATTAGCATCTTTGGGTTAAAAATTCTGTTCTTTTATTTTTTATTAAACCTTTTCAATTTTTCGGGTAGTTAAGAAAGTCAGTTTTCTTTCACCCACAATTTACTTTTCGCGGTTGGATCAAGTTTTGATTCACTAGGGTAACTCTGAGGTTAATTGTTCTTTTGTGCCCTTTAAAAATTTTCCGTTGAGCTAGCTAATTTAATTTTCTTTTTCCTTGTTAATTTCGTTTTGCAAGTTCATTTAATTCAGTTAGTACACAGCAATACGTAATGCACTGCGAATGGTGGAGGAATGGTGCCTTTCACAAGGACTCTCAGTTAATTCACAAAAAAAAAAAACAAAGTTGGCTGTTTGACCAACATGAGGGAACTCAATGACCTAGGCGGCATTAGACTGTTTGGGCAGGAGCTAGGTAAAACCAAAGGATTAAAGCCGATCACCCTCAGGTTTAATCCTCAGATATTAGGTAATTAGCTATATACTGCTGTGGTAAGACCAGCGATAACATACGGGGATGACTAGTTCCCGGACAGATCCAAATCCGGCCAGGGCAGAGGAGCCGGTATTTGTGGACTGAACCCTAATCAAACGATATCTATAAGCCTGGGGAAGCATACGACGATCTTTCAGGCAGAGGTAATCGCCCTTGCATCCTGCGCAGAAATGAATGCAAAGGGGGGTCACATGAGGAGGAAAGTAAGGATAATGACTGATAGCCAGGCTGCTATCAAGGCAGTCTCGAACCTTGTAACCAGGTTAAAACTAGTTAGAGACTACAAACAATCTCTCAATACACTGGCACGAGACAACACGGTGTCTCTAAATTGGGCGCTGGAACATAAGGATATAAAGGGCAATATAAAAGCCGACGAACTAGCCAAGAAAGACTCTAAAAGACTCTAAAAGGGAAATTTGGACCTGGCTAGACAAAGAAAGTATAATGGAGATCGACTGAAGGTCAACTCCATGCTAAAGCGCTAATAGGGACGGTACAAGTCAGTGCTTGGACTGTAGGTGCCCACCCTCACTTTAAAAAAAAAATGGTTTATTGTTGTTAACTTTTTGAACGTCACATATTTTGACCACACAGTGAAAATAACTGTAAAATAATAAAAACTAAATAAATTTCATCCTTTCACAAAACTCAATATTTTTCAGCTTCCTAGCGCAAGTACTATTCACAATACGGCTCTACGCGTCGAAGCAACATTTTCTATTAACAAAAAATAAAAACAAATATGGTTTCAAATAAGAATGCAAGTTATTCCAAAAATTAAATATTGCATAGAATTAGATTGCTCGCGAATTTAACATTGATCCAACAACGGTTTCAAAGATTTTATATATTAATTAAATCGATAATTGATTTACTTCCAGTTTGCACTACACATTTGCATAGCTTTACTGATAAATTATTCATGCTGAATTTTAAAGTAGTTGCATGCATTTTATATTTTGATGCTAACAAAATTTCAATATCTATTAATTGCTTTCACGTGTTTTTAGAACCAATATAGTGTTTTGTATTTACTTTTTATAATAGCAAAGTAATAATTAACCACCAAAATATCACCGGTGTGAAGTTAGCAATAGATTTTTTTTCGGTCAAATTAATTCCAAATGTAATACAATAGCGTTCTATGAATAAAATCACTTCACACAGCATTGCAAAGAGTGGAACACACAATATTTTTGCAAAATAATGATGTTTCTAACATTCCGAATTATCCCATCTAAATGCAAGTGTCACCGTATACTTTATTTATTTTGGCATCGTTCGTCAACTATAATTTCAAATTTTATCTGCCAGACGTGTTAAGGGGTATCCAACGATGATTTTAAAAAAATATAAAAATGACAATATTTTTCTAACAAATTTTATAAACAATTAAAGTTTATCGACTCGTCCAAATGCACGGCTGCCGTACACTTTATTATTTTGACATCGTTCGTCAACTTTAATTTCAAATTTATTCTGCCAGACGTGTTAAGGTACCCAACGATGATTTAAAAATATAAAAAAATATACCTTGTTAAATTAATATGTCGGGACGTAAACATATATTTTAAGGAAAACATGGTACGAACATTATTGAAAAAATTATAATGTCTATTTGACATGAAGGCAACTTTACTAAAATAACTAAAACACATCACTAATATATTTGTAATTACAAATACCGAATTTGAAAGCGCATACTTGAACGAATGCAAAACTGAACTAATATTTTCTTCAAGGAATACTAATATTGAAGCTGATCCGCAAAATGAGTTTATCACTGGCCACACCATGAATTATTCAGAGAAAAGATGCGCTATTGGACGTAATAAATTTTATTTACATTTTGAAGAAGTACTAACTTCTAATGCAAACAAAGTTAATAATGGAACGACAAAATTTAATCCATTATTTAATCCAGCTTTCTCTGAAGAAAAAATATATGAAAGGGATAGTATTTTTATAACAGTATGAGAGAACACCAAAAGTGTTTTCCAGAATTTTCTGTCCAAAAATAAAAATAACAGTAATTATTGAAATTTTTTAATGCAGATTTCGCATCGTTGGATACCCCTTAACACATCTGGCAGATAAAATTTGAAATTAAAGTTGACGAACGATGTCAAAATAAATAAAGTGTACGGCAGCGCGTGCATTTGGACGAGTCGATCAACTTTAATTGTTTATAAAATTTGTTAGAAAAATATTGTCATTTTTATATTTTTTTTAAATCATCGTTGGATACCCCTTAACACGTCTGGCAGATAAAATTTGAAATTATAGTTGACGAACGATGCCAAAATAAATAAAGTATACGGTGACACATGCATTTAGATGGGATAATTCGGAATGTTAGAAACATCGTTATTTTGCCAAAAAAAATTGTGTGCTCCACTCTTTGCAATGCTGTGTGAAGTGATTTTATTCATAGAGCGCTATTGTATTACATTTGGAATCAATTTGACCGAAAAAAAATCTATTGCTAACTTCACACCGGTCAAAATATCAGATAAAATCAATAGGCAGTTATTGCATATTTACCTATTATCATGTAATGGACTTTCGTTCCTGCTAAGTTCGGAATATATAAGTATTTCTTCCAAGCGCTCTTGCCTTAATAGCTTTTCGAAAAATTTCGTATTCTCCGGGAAAATCCACAGTAAATCCGATCGATACGTGCCGCGGATGCCAGCGTATTCATCCCGAACGACATGGAAATATTAACATTGTGATGTGGATAATTCCGACTTGTGGTATCGGCAGTATCGGGAGCTATAATACAAAGCCGGTCGATGTGGGTAGGCCGTTGATGTCGTTTGCTTGTTCGGAGACCCGCGTTGCTCGTTTGGCTGCGGTGAACCTCGCCAAGGCAGGATATGTTAATGTAACGAAAACGTCTAGGGATTTTGCTTAATCAGCGTATAGTCGATTTCCCCGTTTCTACAAGGGAGCATGTGTGCGTATTCGCTGTTTAGCGCCATCCTTGCGAATTTTGCAAATTCCAACAGCAGAATTGCTTCTATTGTTATTCAAATACCCAGTCCGTATTGAATATTTTTGAAGCTGCATTGAGAGCGTTTCAATGATTTTTGGTGTTTCAAATATTTACACTTACACGATAACTCCCATATATAAAAAGGGCGATAAGAAAAATTGTAACAACTACAGAGGCATAACTTTACTGAACATAATTGTAAAGATATACGAACAACTGATCAATAATAGACTAACGCCGATAATTGAACCTCAATTATCAGAAGCACAAAGTAGAGTTAGAGCTGGAAGGAGTACCCAAGATCACATTTTTACATTGAAACAACTAATAGAAAAACAACATCAACGAAACAAAAACCTCTACTTAGCTTTCATTGATCTAGAGCAGGGGTCGCCAAACTACGGCCCGCGGGCCAAATCCGGCCCGCTGCATATTTCAATCCGGCCCGCGCAAGTTGTAAGTACCAAGCGGTTAATTCAGCTATTGCCGTTAATTTTCCTCAGTCACAATTAAAGGTTTGCGAAAATTATTGTACCAGAAGGTATCTACATCTACTATTCACCGACTGATACTCAACTGATGTCGCAGTAAATAAGTCCGGTTAATTCATTTACTATAACGCTTTCGGCGTACACCGCAATAAAATTTCTAACCTTATTTAGAATTAAATTTGAAATATTCATGAATAGATTTGCGATAAAGCTGAAGAAGTGTGCCCAAAGAAGACGGTTTGTTTTTCTGTTGACCTCCCAGCTCAAGCGACTGTCAGATAAATTGAGACACACACAATACGCTTCTTAATGGAGAAGGCAAAAAATGTCTAGTGGTTTTTGTTAGTTCTTAATGAGTCAACAGTCATTGCCCAAATATTTTTGTTTTGTGCAAAGCTTTCAATAAGTCATTGCATAATTCATCAAACACCTCTATCTATTTTGCATTATTCAACCAGTTGTGGCAGTGATTAACTTTATTGGCTCTCGGCTAGTTAACCATCGCCAGTTGGATGGTGCAATAGTGGAAAAGTTTTATTGAGATTTTTGGAACTCAGAGAAATTATTAATATTTTTTTTAAATGAGAAAGAATTTCTACAATCGTTCCGTCCATTAATAGTAATTATTGCTTCTGTTTCTTATGCCCTCTCAACTGAACTTTCGTCTTTAAATTATTTTAAATAAAAAGATACTAACATTCGTTGAAGTATTACAAAAAAATATGTCACAATTCATTTCTTGTGATCTAGATTGGATTAGAATTCCTAAAAATGGATCCTATTTACTTCCAAATTTTCTGGTCAGATGTTTTCAAGGTGCCTAAATCTTCAGAAATAGCAGGTATTGAACTACTGAGATGTGTTTCCAAATGCCCTAAAATAGTGGAATCTTATTTTTCTTGGCTTTCTTCATAACACTACTATAGGGTTTGGTCTTTTTTGTCTTTTTTATTAATAAATTTTTGGTTTATTGCGTAGTACTTGATTGTTTTATCAATCGTTATTCCAGCATCTTGTTTCCTGTTTCTTCCAATGTTACTCTTAATATTTAAATTTCTCATTTGCTCTATTTTAGTATCATTTATTTCAATTTTAGTTTCAACATTCTGGTCTCCGGGATTTTAGCTTTTTCTATGTTTATTGTCATGCCCTCTTCTTCCATGTTTCCTTTCCCTATGTTCAAATTTTCTTTGTTTTTCACTGTCTGTTATTATTACCACATCGTATGCAAACATTCCATTATGTAACTATTTCAATCCTCTGCAAATTCTTATATCGCACAAACACTTTATTAACTTTTTGTTCGCATTTTGCCTCATTTTGCAAAATGCGAAACAGATGAAGATAAACTTTTAATATTTACTGTTTGGTTTATATATTGCTTACTTTTCTAGACACTAACATATAGAAAACAATGATTATTATAATATTTACTAGCAATAATAATTTATTGTAATGTTATTTATAATCCACCAGGTAAAAATTATTTGACCATTTGGAAAAGTCAATAAATAATAGGAATAATTTAAAATAAAACCACTGAAGCCTATAGGGAATGTTGCAGAAAAATATAAGAATATACAGGGTGTTTTAAAAAAAAAATAAGTTTTGTAACTTTAAGATTCCTTGACAAGTCAGTAATTTTTAAACACCCTGTATGATACGACGGAAACTTTTTGGTACATTGTTTTCGGTTCAACAAAACACAGAGGAACACTTAATAAAAAATATACACGTTAGAATTTACAACCTGGCCCGCTGAACTAAATTTTCGTTACGATTTGGCCCTGTCCTAAAAAAGTTTGCCGACCCCTGATCTAGAGAAAGCATTTGATACAGTTGCGAGAACAAAAGTATAGTCAGGATTAAAAGAAAAGAGGGTACTCAACAAACTAATAAGAATTATGAAAAACTTATACGACACTAACATAAATTATGTGATCAAAAACAACATGAAATCAGAGGGGTTCAAGACTGACATAGGACTAAGACAAGGAGGTGGACTAAGTCCAACGTTATTCAATGTACATATACATCATAAAAACATGCGAACAAAAAGTCAATAAAGTGTTTGTGGGGCATAAGAATTTACAGAGGATTGAAATAGCAAATGGAATCTTTGCAGACGATGTAGTAATAATGGCCGATAGTGAAAAACAACTACAAAACAATTTGAATATATGGAAAAAAAAACATGGAAGAGGAGGGCATGACAATAAATACAGAAAAAACTAAAATATTGGTGATCGGAAACCATCATGTTGAAACTAAAATTGAAATAAATAATACTAAAATAGAGCAAGTTAAGGAATTTAAATATCTGGGAGTAACATTGGAAGAAACAACAAAACAAGAAGCAGAAATAAATGAGAGAATTGACAAAACAATCAAGTTATACTACGCAATGAACCAAAAATTTATTAATAAAAAAGAAATTTCTAGGCAAACAAAAATAAAGATTTTTAAACAATAATATCGGTCAGTTCTAACTTATAGATGTGAGTCTTGGACCCTTACAAACAAACAAAAAAGTAAAATACAAGCTGCCGAAATGAAATACTTGAGACGAGTGGTAGGCGTAACCCGGAAAGATAGAATTAGAAACATACAAATACGGGCAGAATTAGGGATACAATCAGTTCTGGAATTTATTGAAGATAGACAACTAAGTTGGTGGGGACATATGCAACGAATGGACAATAACAGACAAGTGAAGAAAATGTACGAAGCAAGAATACAAGTCAAAAGAAAAAGAGGAAGACCGAAGCAGACCTGGAATGACGTAATTGGAAGAATACTACGAGCTAGGGGAAAAACATGGCAATAAGCAACGATCTTAGCAAAAGATATGGAGATATGAAGAAATGGAAGCAATTTGTATTTGAAAAATAAATGTAGACGCGACACCTTAATGGTATAAGGGTAATATGGTTATATATATAATATTTACACATTGTTAAATCGCGAAATTAATGCAATTTATGCAAATTTAAGTAATAATAATAATAATAAGTTTCTAAGTGATAAAAAATCATATTAGACGAATATATTACATTACAATTAAACTTACTCACAATTTCAACAACCAAGAAAATTACTAATCTAATAAGAAATAATAAGCAGATGCCGGTTGAGATATCTATTAAATGAATTAACATTAGAATATGCACTTATAGATGGCAAAGTGTTATAAAGTTTACATCCCATGAAATAAGGGACTTTTTTTGAAAAACGGCTCTTCTATGGGGTTGAGGTAAAAGATAATCATTAATTCGAATAGAATATTTGCAACTATAATTATTAATTTTTAGAAAATACTTCTTTATATTTGTAAATGAAGCATGGGATTTCAAATAAGTATGTGCAAATCATAAAAGTGAAATACTCCAAACTGTGGTACTGGTAATGCTGCAAACTTCTCCTAGACCCTCAGTAGAAACACGCAACGTCAGTGTTTTTGCTAATGATGATAGCTTTGCTATCGAAACGTACGTCCAGTTTAGTGCAGTTTGTGGTGAGGGGTCTAGGAGAAGTTTGCAGAGAAATCATAAAAGGTAAATAAAGCTTGATCTTCAAAACGTTCCTACAGCAATCAATGTAATGCATTTTGTAAATAATTCTTATTGCTTGTTTTTGGATTAAGAATATTTTTACAGTTTAAGTAATGGGTACTATATTGTTTTAGAAAGTGTCCGACATAGATATCCAATGTGAACAGACCAGTTTGAACTTTCATTTAACATCAATCCCAAAATTTTAGTTGATAAAGTTTGTTATTGTACTATTAAAGTTTATATGTGTGATGTTTTTTATTCGATTCTGAAAGTAAAGATATTTTGTTATGAATTAATAGTTAATTGATTGAAAGCCAAGTGCAGATTTTATTATAAATTATTTCGGTTTTTCAAGTAAATTAGGCACAATCTTAGAGCTTACATCATCAGCAGACATAAGAATTTGCTTGAATTAGTAGGTGAATCATTAATATATATTAGAAACAAAGTTGGCCCGAGTACTGTACCTTGCGGGACTCCAATGTTAGTGGTTTTAAAAGAAGACTGATTATTGTTGACATAAACACTTTGTTTTCTATTACTTAAATAACACCCAAACAATTTAAAGCAGTACATACCGTTCATTCCATAATGCGCAAATTGTGTAGAAGTATTTCATGATTAACAAAATCAAAGGGTCTCGATAAATCAATAAACAATCCCATACGTGTAGATTAGTATATAAATTACTATTTATAGTATTTAGGCAATTCAAAATAAGGATATTCGTAGATTTATTGAGGCAGAATCCATGCTGATGTACTGAAAGGTAATTAAGAAGTTTCCAAATAACTCATTAGCTTATTCTTCATAGAGATTTATAAATTTTTGCAGATACATACAGTAAACTAATAGGCCGATATTTTTTAAATCGTTTTGGTTCCCATTTCCTGGAAATAGATTTTGTTAAAACCATTTTGAGTTTAAAAGGAGAAGCACCTTTTTCAAACGAAAAGTTTACAAGGTACGTCAAAACTTTTGCGATAAATGATGAACAGTATTTAACAATAAATGCTTTATTGCAAAAAGTTTTAGCACATTTTTTGATATTTTTTTTAGTTAGGTTTTGGTTAGTAGAGCAAATATTTGAATAAAGATATTGTAAGGAGACATTTCGAAAACGAGTTCAACAATAATGAAATAAAACGTATCATCCACATCGAAATAAAATATAAATTCTAAACATACATAACAAAATAAGAACATAAAGCAGATACATACATATGTGTACATATAATACCTATAATAAGCTGGTTCATTTATTGTGCACAGTTCCAGGAAAGTGCTTAAAGATCATTCAAAGGTCAAGTTGTTTTTCTTTTTAATGAAATATGGTTTTTTTTATATAAAACTGTCTGCTTACAGATCTTGGATAGAGGAGGCACAATAAATGAACCATATTAATCTTCAAATACACAGGTGTTTTTTTTATTTTAATAAATATTCAAAATATTCTCATATTGGAATAAAATATGAAGGCAAGCCACTTGCAATTCAAGGTTATCAACAATTAAATTTCCTTGTACAACTAGAAAGCCCATAAGTTGTTGCAAGCTGCTGCCAGTTAGAAGGCTGTGGTGTCGAAATTTATGATATTAGCTGAAGCTTTTTATACAGCCTAAATACCGTAAATCATTATGCCTTGAACTTTAGATTGTTAAAAGTATTTGTTTAAGAAACAAGAAAAGATTGTTTACGTATTTAAGCAAATATACTGTTCAGTTGAAAAATCTTTCTTTTCCTCAGTGTAAAGCATTCCTTTGTATTCTTTACTTTTTCTATATAAAGTTTGTAGCTTCAAATATTATTGAATATTCCCCACAAGACTTAATCTAACAATAAATTAAATATTACAATATGCGATAATTAACACAATTACAAAAATCACTGTTAGTTCAAAATAACTACAAAAAAAAAACTATCCATTAAATTAAATTTATTGTATGTATTTCTAAACTGACGGAAAAATATGTCTACATATAAAGTGAACAAATACCTATATACCAATAGAAATACGCAAAATAGCCTAGCGCATATCTACCTAAATGCGACGAAAAAGAGTAAAAATAACCCATATGAAAGCCATACCAATCCATCGGGAGCCCGGCGTCTATTTCTCCCCGAGAAATTCTAGACTCTAGCTATTTTCCCGAAAGAGGACGTTCAGAACAGCTGTCGAAACACTAAACGTTTTCGTGCGAGAAAAGAAAAACGACGAGGCAATATCTAAAATAAATATTAAGTGTGTTCCGAAATATCATTTGATCATCCTCCAACATTTTCGTTGCGAACAAAGAATCATAAATAGCGTAAACATCGTTGGAAACCATCATTTTTTATTTAAAAGGAGAAATGAATTGCTTTTGTGTCGACGGCTTGTAGATAATATATTAAATTTCCAGTGCGAATTTGTCTTTTATTAAAACTGCAAAGCGTAAAATAAACGCCATATTTCAGCTTCCAATTAGGAGATGGCTTTCAAACGTAAATATTTGCTCTGTAAGTCGGATTTATTCGATATTTAAATTTAAAATCGCTTTGGCGAAGCCATTATGTACGTTATTTGTGGTGAAGTGATCGCATAGGGTACAGAAAGCATATTTGTGTGAGCTTTTATACATGAAAGATATGGGCAAATTAATTTGCCGTAGAATTTTTGTTTTTCTTTTAAATTGGCATCTATAACTTTATAATTTGAACCTAATGTTGTTAAATATGTGGGTGTTTATTTCTTTAATGTTAGAACAAGATACATTGTAACATTTTGGAATTGTTTGTATCTTATTTTATTTTATTTGCTAGATGGACCATTATTTTTGTAGATAGCAACCATATTGTTTCTAAAATTATTCGGCAGATTGTATTTATTTTTTTTTGAAAATTTATTTAGTTGGAAACTGCATGAAGCAAAGTGATTTTAATTTTGAAGCACTAGTAGGTATATACTCTTATCCTGTGTGGAATCGTCGGTTTGAAAGGTGATAAATAATAATATATTTGTATGTGGATGCTATCTTTATTACCGTAAGAAATAATAAAACGGTGAACAATTCATATAACAGACATAAACACACTAACTGTCACGTCAAAACTTATTTACTAAATTATACCCAACAACCAAACAAACAAAATAACTACCTAGTTTTCTTGATGGCAGCGCATCATCAATGGATTCACTATAAATAACACATACATCAATGTTTATATTAAAATTACTAGTAACTTTCCAGTTGTCCTAAATTTATACATTTCGTAACGAATATGAAGATTAGCAATAACTTTTATTTCATATATTTCAAATAATGGCCGGCATGAGTTAGTAGTTAAATAAAAACTCAGCAGATGGCGCAGAACGCAGTTATAAAAGCTTACATTGCAACTAGTCACCTACAGCACAGATCAGTAAGAAAAGATGTTGAACTTCGTCGAAATTCTGTGCACTTGGAAAATAGTTAGGTATCCAGTCACCGACAGCGCTATTTTACCGCGTTAATTTGAAAATGTAATTATTGGTCTTCAAATTATTTATTATTGATACGAGATAATTTATGGTCAAACAAAAACATGCTACATAGGACTCATTCTTTTATCAACGATATCTAATTAATATATAAAGAGAAAAACACTATAATCGATATACCTATCGATGAATAAAAAAATACGCCTTAAACTTGAAAGAAGACAGTCACAAAGATTTTTATTTTTAATGCTAAAACATACGGAAAATGTGTATATAAAATCCCTACGAATATTAATTACTACGTGCAACAATATCCTATAGAATTATATACACATTTTGGAGATGTTTCAATATTAAAAATAAAAATTATCGTCTCCTTTCAAGCAGACATATTCTTGTTTATTTTTAACAATAATAAATTATTCACTTTTACCTCGAATATTCACCTCGATCCGTTAATATAACTTTAATAACATGAATGAATGAACATTCTATTACAACAAAAATCAAAGTTCTTTTTTAGCGTTGCCGACTTATTTCAGTAAATTCCAGAAAATTAATGCGGTGAAACCGGGTTCACACGTTGCAGCGCAGCCATTTTGATTGGCCTAATAGATAAGGACAAGGAGTACAGCTGTTGTAGGGACTGCCAACTTAATACGCTACGTAAACTTTTAAAAAATAAAAATACTAACTTTCCGATTGTAGCGCTCCTGAGGGTTTGCAACGCGACTAAGTGCTTTATTTTTCAATGCAAAATCGAACTAGTTTACATGGCATGATCTACAGTATATTTATTTAGGTGATCAGATGATAGGTAGTTGCTTATCCAGAAAATCCTATGTTATTGGCAACAATCTAATTAAATTTTAGTACAAAGCATATCATTATTCCAGAATGTTTTATTTTGACTTGCCATTAAGCTTTCCATTTCGACGTTTATTCCTGTAATCTGAAACTTTGCAAATTTCCGGAGTGTTTCACTTCGTCTACTATCTGCGGGTACGTCACCCACGCGACCGGCCCATACCGACCTTTTCCACCTCGGTCAGCTCAATTTATACGTAGATAAAGAGAACATTCTCTCGTACACGTGACATCCGATTTTGCGAGCGAATTGATCCTCATCGGAGAAATAGGAGAGAGTGTATGTTTGCTCGTTTGTCCTTCCACCCGGCGCTGTACCTGGTAGCGTTCGTCTCCGATTTCCTACGGAAGAGGGCGCGTCGGTTGCATGCTAACAACGTGGAAAAATCATAAAATATCATGACAGAGCGTTTCTCACGTATACATTTTCACAGTGTGTTGACCTAAACTGACATTTACCCGGCCCCAGTAGTAATTGTAGACCGCTTCGGCCAACCACTCCTCATTCACCTTTTTTTTTTTCACCCCGACGTAGTAATTTGATTACGGACGAATGGAAGTATATGCGATCTGTTTGTTCGGCATCTGTTTAATACCCAAATTAAAATTAAAAGCGAAAATTAGTTTTTTGAAATGGCATCCGTTGATTGAATTTCACTTTGATGCGCAAGTAATAACGGTTCTTTTCAAACTGCGAAAATTACTCACAAAAAGGTTACAGAAGCGTTGGGAAATTGGACGGGAATAATTTATATATTCGAAACGACATTTGAATTCAAATTATCTTCACAATTACGGGATCTATTTTTTTGCGTTGGTTTTTATTTAAATTTAATTTAAAGTGAGATTACTTTTTTTTTAATAAAAATGCATATCTACGTTTTAATGGAATGCGACACGTTGCAGCTCGAGTAGCTTACGTCGTCTCGCTGCTGATTGGTTTGTGGGATTACATACAACAGCAGATTAGTCCAAAACGCGGAAATGTCGCCTTTTGGATAACCTCGTATGTATCTTAGTAGACGAGTTCAATACGTATAGTTGAGACATATTGTACTTCAGCGGCTGGAACAGCGGTGTATATAAATCTCAGCATTTATTTGTTACATTCGGTATCCCGCAAGATTCCGTTCTTGGTCCTTTGTTATTTATTTAGGAAGGCGGGTATATGTAAGGGATCGTGGAATTAAAAAGTATTAGGTTTTAGAAATCGTTACAAATGGGGTTGAAGGATGAGGCGGCTTTTGTTGTTTATAGTAGAGGTAGTGAAATATACAGAGTGTTTCGAAAGTAATCTACAGTGGCGGCCCGTGAGTTTTGAAAGAGGGTGGGCACACAGCAAAAGTAGATAAATAAATTAAATTCGAAAGTGTACTTCCTAATTCTCTCATTAATATACTATAGAATCACATTGTTTTGGCTACTAGCTTCTACATATGATAGTAATTGTCTTCTTCAGGCCTCCGCATGATCCCCATAATAGTCAACGGATTAAAAAACTTAGCAAACAGTGTATTAAAATTGAATTATAGTTATATGATTCGCTAATCGGACATCGTGGGAAAAGAAATGTCCGGCCGCAACAGTAAACTATTATGGGATCCTGCTGAGGCCTCAAGAAGACAATTATTACCATATTTCGAAACTAGTAGCCAAAACTATTTGTTCCTATATTATATTAATAAAAAAATTAGGAAGTACACTTTCGAATTCAATTTATTCATCTGTTACTACTCACTAATTATGGACTGTCAAACATACAAAATAAAAACGTACCTAATTTTTGTACATAAAATCTAGAGAATTTTTATACACATAATTAACCGGCGCAAAATATGACAATTTATGTCCACTTTGCCTAGAACACTAAAATCCATGCATGCATTCATGTGAGAAACGGAATTTTCGTGTTTCTTTGCCCTTTCTGCGATATGTTTTAAATCATTCAACCCTTGTTTATTCCACGCACTAACCTCTTTCTTAAAAATTAAGCAGATAAAGCAAAATAATTTATTTGTGAGTGAACATGCGCACATCCACTCATATTTTTATTAAATACTCTATTGTAAGTTCGAGTTTTACTTGTGGAAGTGTAGTTTATTTGAAGATCAGGAATAGGCCTTCCTTTCTTATTCATTAAAAGTTTTTCCTCAAATGATAGCGGGTTTTTTAAAAGATTTCGCACACAATTAACTTCCATTAATAATAAACGTCACTTCAACACCTTTGAAATCACACATGCGTGGTACGCGCTGAAAACAATGCAGTCGCAATGAATGCAAGACGTTAACTAGAGACACGAAATTTCGTGCCCTAAAAACGACCCTTTAAGCGCATACGGCGAAGATAAACGGAGCCGTCCGATTCATACTCGAAATAGGTACATCGGAAATAGTGCCCCGGAACATAGTTTTGAGCGTTCGCATATGCGCTAGTGTCTGTGGTGCGGAAGGAAACTTTGATACCATCGTTATAAAAATACGTAAAAATAATAAAATAAATTAATGTATTGAATTACATGCGATTTTCTTTCTGTGTTTATCTTTGTGTTTGGGTGGACACGTGCGCTTGTCCCCTTCAGTACCAGCCGCCACTGGTAATCTAAAATATTGTTGTAGGCGGTTCGTCACTCAATTTTAAGACGAACAACAATTCCTGTAAACATGTGTGATAAATTTTGTCGTTAATGAGATACAATATGTTCAATATTTTTATTATTTTAATAGAACGCATAGTCATAAAGTCAGAACCGGTAAAGACAATAAGGAAACAAAAGAGAATTAAAAGTTTTAAAATACGTTTTAAATTCTCTTTTGATTCCTTACTGAAATACTTATGATTCGAATTTTTACCTTATAGTTTCTCCTGATGAAACGGACAAACAATGTGCGAAATATAGAGAATTTTAACAAATAAGTTGCTGATTTGCCGTAATTATACAGACCGCATACCTGATTATTTCCATATTCTTTTCCATTATTATTATTATTATTAACATTGTGGCAAATAAAACATAAAAGTAGTACATTTTAGAGCAGATGTTCAAAATGTGCACCTCCAGCTAAAATACAAGCATCCCATCGACATCTAGTGGATTGCCGGATCTATTCGAAAAAGCCAGGAGTGTTGCGAATAACATTACAGCCTTCTATGATGCGATTTTGAAGATCTTCTAAATTTAATATCGGCGTTGCATAAACGAGTGATTTTATATATCCCCACACACAAAAATCCAGAGGATTGTGATCAGGTGACCTTGAGGGCCATGCGCGTGGAGATTCTCGCCCTATCTAGCGGATTGAATAAACGTTATTAAAAAAACGATTACTGCAAAATGTGGAGAAGCACCATCATGCTTGAACCACATACGCCTTCTAATTATGAGAGGTACATCTTCCAAAACAACAGGAAGCTCATTTTCTAGAAAATGAAGATAAGTATCACCGTTCAATCATTGAGCAAGGAAGAATGGTCCTATTAAATAATTGTCGATAATACCAATCCAAACGTTGACCAAAAAAGTTTGTCCGAATCGTTCTGCAACTGTGGCATGTGGATTTTCATCAGGCCACTTGCGGTTATTCAAAATTCATAATATCATGTCTTGAGAAAGTTAGCTTGTTCTGTAAACAATACAATGGCAGCAAAACTAGGAGTGTTTGCAATTCTTCTTAAAAACAATTAGCAATATTGGTACGGAGCGGATAGTCATTAGATAGCAAATCTTGAACACGGTGAATATGATATGAGTGCAATAAATTTTCTTTTAGAATATTCCAAACAGTTTTGTGACTAACATTTACTTGTTGAGCAATTTAATTCAATGGGAAAGGTCTTATCAAAATCAAAGTAGCCATATTAAAGATATTGGAATGGATCCATACATTTGCTTAACCCTGTATATACCAATTGCAGATAGGTACTGTAAAAACAAAGAGAAAACTCTAGTTTATGTTTTTATGATCTGTGCCATAGCGATATAAATGATAAGAAAAACAGTTCCAAACACATTTGCCATTACCTAATCATAAAAATGACCTCCACAAAATTATGGCCAATTTATCCCCATTACTAATAATATTCTGTCGGAAGATAGGGTTTTCCTTATTTTCTCTCGCTTCATTTGCTGATTATTGTCGGCTCCTAATAATATCGGTCTTACGTAATCTTTACCTCCTCTATCTGAGATGTGGGGAAAATCAAATAATGACAGGGATAAAACGTTATTGGAACTAGGGCGAACCGCATGATTACTTTCCGCATACGCATGCAATTTTCTCGGCATGCGGCATGCATCTATATGCAACAATGCAACATCAGTAGCTATGCAAGCAGCTGCTGGAACCCACTGACGTAAAGGAGATTACTTTTCGATGTGATTGAAATCAATACTGAACCAACGTCAAAGGCTATAGCATCATGCTGTTGAAAGGTTAATGAGACAATATTAGAGAGTATAGAGGCTGCTACGGATCCTATGTCGTATGTGGTATGTTGTTCTTGATATTTGCTGTCGTTGCAGTGCTTGTAAACAGCGGAAAGTCATCGTTACATATTGTTGTTTCCTTGTTTTCTTATTTTTTTATAACAGGTATTTTTTAAAAGTTATTATTCGAATTGTAGGACTAATGATGTTGAATTGTAATTGTCCAAACGTTTCCAATCTCAATTTATATCTTCCAATAAGTTTTACATTTACTATTCAATTCCTATTTAGGTACATTTGTCAAGAGATTGAATGTAAATGAATAAATTGGCATTTTATCAGAGGCAAACACGCCTATATATCCTTTCATTTAGCCTCATAAAATACTACGAATTTCAACCAAGTTGTAAGGAATGAACGCTAATAGACATATAAAAGAAAAACGGACCTAATAGCACCGCAGTATATATCAGAATCTCCCATAATGGGCGCGCTGACATGGGGTCGATATAAACTTCGAAGAAGAATTTTATTATGAACTCGTCCAGAAAATTATATCTAGGGGTTGCGACTCGCAAAGGAATTTCGTAGTCTTCTTAACTTCCGCGGCTAATTTTGCCGCTAGGCTTTAAGCCTAATAATAACGGCGAATTTAATAATGTCCTCATTATTTGCTGGAATTGATTAAGTATTTTGACTTCAAATAAGGTTTCTGTTCGGGCACAAAGTTAACTAAATATAAATATTGGTTGATTATTTGTTATTTGATATTCCCGGGAATTCCTCTTTCGCCAACATTGCGTCCTTAATTGCATGGATCGTCTGCAGAGCTTACAATATTTGAGTTAAACTTTGTGGAAAGGTTGTTACTGTTATGATAGGATTATCTTGTTATATTATTGAGACACATTCTTGGATTTTGATGTTTATTATGCAATTGAATGTAGCTGAATTGAGGCTGGTGGCTTGCTTTTATTGCATAGATTTTCGATAATAAACATTTTGCAACACGAACGACAAAAGTCGACAAACTTATATTATATTTTTTCTTTCAAATTCATTGGTTAAATTTGATTCTTACTTGATCTTACAAGATTAAATAAAAGTAATTGAGTATAAATCTGTATTATACTCTGCTTGGCTTTCGTGTTGGATCCGCATACTGGATCTCCTTTTGGCCATTAATTTATTAATATTTCCATAGGAATGCTCTCAATATCATATATTGAAGAATGCTCAGGTTTTATACTTGATGCTTACTGAAAATAAAATGAAATTTTTGCAAAACGATTTCTATCAGGATTATTATAGTGTCGTTACCAGATTCAAATGATCTAAGCAACCCTAGGCCAACAGAACTTTTAAGTGTTTCAAAAGCTAAAACTGATTCACTTCTCTTTTCTAAACATTCTAGATTTCTAAAATAGAAAGTTACTCATTGGTACTTATGAAATTATTTCAAATGTTCATCATTAATTTCTCCTAATAGCCGAACAGTTCTCTTTGCCCTTTTATTCTCTTACTTGGAAGACAGAAACTTTATTTTACAAAGCCTACTAACAGTTTCTTGTTTCGATTGTATCTATTATGCTTAGTGATTTTCAACTGTGTAAAAGCACTTAAAATGGTAAACCGCAACTGGAAATATGTAAATAAACAACACAAAACTTGATACTGTCTGAAAGGATATAATATTTATACAAGTATAGGTACATCAAATATTAAATCTTTTCTAAATTAACAATAATGAAGTTTTATGATTGTAACTAACTAGACAGTAAACAAGTCACCTTCCAGTTGTCAATACCAAACGGAAAGCAGCACCTGAAATGATACATCTGGCCAAAATGGGAATACATTTATTTTTCTTTTGTTTTATTTGTGTAAATTGTGATACTCGAAGTCGGAAAACGCGTTTTTTGTTTAGACACAAATAGATGAATTATATCATATCTATTAGCTATTAATTTGAAAAACTGGTATTATATGACGATTCCTTTCAAATGCCATTATGTATTTATTAATTGTCAATATGCATAAAGTCATAAGTGCTATTTGATTCATATTAAAGGAAAAGAAATGGCTAATTATTCGATTTTAACCACTTTAGTTTGAGCAAAACTCTGACGTAGTCAGTATCAGAAATTCGGGTTAATTTATTATATCAAGCGGTGAAATTAATATCGATAATATTAAATCATTTTTATGTAGAATTGGGAGGGTTAATGATTCACATTGTAAAAGTGGGTGGGGTAGATACAGCGGAGCATGTTTTATTGCAATGTCCACTCAGAGGTTAAATTGGCCGCGACAAACAGATATCAGAGATAACGAGCCGATCGAATGGTGGAAATGTTTTAGTAATGCTGTTAAAGAATTACATAAGCATCATATTTAGTAGGGTACCTAGTACATATTTATAAATAAATATTTCATACTCTTTAATAATCTGAATTAGTGTTAAATTACATCTATTAGCATAGTTGGGGTGTATAAATAAATTTTCAAAATATAAACCTTTAATTTAATTTAGAAATAACTCCTTTATTATATTTATTATTTTATTTTCATAATTTTTACCCTAAGAAAGATATGAATGGTAATTGATTTTGATTTGAAATACTATAGTTATTAATTTACGATGTTATCTTAGAATAATACTACACTTTATTACTACAATTAATAAATTTTAAATATTCTTGTACCTAATTTTTATTGCGGGGAAGTTAAGTTTAAACCGAAGTCCGTATGCAACGACCCTCTGCATATGCTTCTACTTTCAATAGTCGATCTTCGACAGCCGTCTGACTCACATGCTTGCCTACTGTGATAGTGGGAGGCCCTTTCCCCACGGTTCCGAGCACTGACGTATACTGATGACGCCTGATTCGACCAACCAGCGGGCATCGGACCAAAATACGGCTGGACCCCACTTCAATGTAATTTTTGCATATACTGCGACCAACCCCTCTTCCCATAGCTCCGTGCGAAGACCTAGACGGGTCTGAAATCGGTGCTAATCTAGACGTGGCCCCAGTTCGCCGCTTGTCTGCATAAATAACTACAAAGCGCGTTTCGTCGCATTAAATCATGGGAATCGCAACGTTCGTTTTGTACTAAAATGTATATTTGTGTGTGTACGTGTATTATCAGTATTTTTACAGAAAATAAAAGCTTTTTAATGATTAATTTGTGATTTGCAATGGTGGGGCCATCGCTCCATGGTTCTCTAAGAGGACCCGCCCCTGTTTCTAATCCAGAATTAATAATAATTAAAAAATGGGTAGTTAGAACTTCGATATCGTACATAAATTAAACTAATTTGCAGAAATTTCGCGAACACGAGCTGGACTACCATTATTGATCCACTACCCTTCATTCTACATGAGAATATCATCTGCCTCTGACGTAATCTAGGTAATAAATAAACATAAACAACAGATATACAAACCCACATACACGTACACACAGTACATTTTGCGGATATACGACAAGCGAAGTAAATAACCATTTTATCTCTTTGGGTCCGGTTCAGCAAACACAACAAGCAGTTATTATTGTAGCAGTTATTCGTTGATACTGTATAGTTACATCCCCAGTAATTCTGGTCTCAAAGCGCTTCCAGTATCCTTATCACGCTTAATACGTAGATCTTGTTTCATTTAGCCCTAGACATGAGAATAATTTGGCAAAATTACTATATATAAAGGAAAAACAATAATGAGAAAAATCGCAAGGACATTAAAAATGAGATTTTCTCTTTTCGTCCAGTAAAATTGGTTGGGCGGGGCGGGAACACAAGCAGACTACCTGCGTCTTCTTATATAATTCAATTCTTTTCAGCCTAGGACCGTCGGAATCACGACACATAATTGATTTTTCTTGTGGAAATGTATATATAAAAAAAGTTGTAAGTCTGGTGAGTTATAGACTAGGTGACCCTGGTGTTCAGATGAAAACGACGTATCCGCAACCATTTACGGAATAAATTTCGCATTCAACGTCGACCAAGGGATAATAAATAGCCTGACAAATGTATAAAGAATCATAATGATCTTTTTCGTTTTAGAATGTATTACTCTGGCAAGAGATTTTGACAGACTGTGAACAGTTGGACAGTGTAGTTTATGATGTAATATTATATTTTATATTTGATACATACTATTTCATTTTATTTTACCACCGAAGCATGCGATTTAAATTTAAAAGAAAATTCTTTATAAGGTGATTTTTATACATCTGTTCCAGAGAGAGTGAAAAATAAATTATTATTTATTCTTAAGAATACAATATCTACCTTTTCATAATTTCTTTTTCAAATTTTGATGCATTTAATTTAATTTCTTAAAATGCTGAGTTGTTCCTGTAAGAACACGGTAACTTATTTTTCATCGCTTTTATAATATACCTACTTAGATATTTTTTTATACCCTAAAAATTTAATTCTTAAATTTTAATTTAATTTTCTAAACAAAAAAAAGGGTGAGTCACTAGCTCTTGAAATTACCTTTAATTAGATGGTTCTTGATCTTGATATCAGTGATTTCATTATTGTTTAGGCTATTTCGCGACATCCAAGTTAAGAAACGGTTCTCTAGATTAATAAAGCTGGTAACAGTTCAAATTTGTACAGGGTGGGCAAATTTCGATGTTTTCATAGGATACAGACCAAACGGTACTAGATATAAGAAAAGTAAGCAGAAGGTTACAATCTCTTTTTTTGAGTTTGGCTTGATGATCCAAACAGATTGAAGCTAACTTGTTTAGTTCCCGATATACCAGGCGTTTTGCAAAATCAGCCATTTTCTTTCAATCGTTATAAGTCCGATACCATAATATATAGAGGAAATATGTTCAGATATATTTTATGTTGTTTTTTATGAGGAATACACTGGCATGCTTGTTTCTTTTTGAAATTTATTATTATACGAATTATTTGCAAAAGTAATTTTTTTAAAATGGAACACCCTGTATATCTTTAGGTAATTGAGTTGTATTTTTTCCCGTCATATATCTATATATAGTTTAATATATATCTAACTTTCTAATACGTCACAATTAAAAAAACATCAATTTTCGTCACCAAAAGTATCTTACACCGAGCGTAGTAGGCGTGTGTCATTAAACATTGACGTTAATTTTATTTAATACCTTCGTTGCACTTCGGTCTTCAGTCACTATCCTAAACATTCACTTGAGATGACGTATGAAAATTACGAAAAGTATGGTATGCTAGAGTGCTTTATTCAGCATAATAATAATGCTGATGCGGCAGCTGAAACATACTTTAACCGTTTTCCAGAGAGAAGACAGCCGCATAAAAATATTTTTGCAAGACTAAACGAAAATCTTATTAATTTTGGTTCGTTCAAGCGACAAAGACCAAAAAAATATAACATTGAAGACTCGGAGAACACTACTGTCAGTGTTATTAGCGCTGTAGTTGCCAATCCTTCTGTTACGAGCCGACAAATTGAAGCTGAGAGTGGAATTTCTCGACGGAGAGCTTCAAACATTTTAAAGAGGCATAAATTTCGACCATATATATTCAGAAAACAACATTTGCAACCAAATGATCAAGAGCGTCGCATGCAGTTTTGTAATTGGTATATAACGAAACTGCAAGAAAATCCACGCTTCTATGAAAAAATTATATGGACAGATGAAGCCCATATTAGTACTGCCGGAATATTTAATCGACACAACGAACACTAGTGGTCTGATGAAAACCCACATCGTGTCCTTAACGTAAGACAACAGGGACGATTTGGATTTAATGTTTGATGTGCCTTGACATCCTATGGTATTCTAGACTACGTCATATATAATAATAATCTCGATGGTATACTTTATTGCCAAATTATAAACGAGAACGTAATTGAACAGCATTTGGACAATTTACCATTACATGACGTTGGGCGTATATTCTTTCAGCACGATGGTGCACCACCTCACAACACTAGGACGGTAACAGAATTATTAAATGCAAATTTTGGTAATAATTGGATAGGCACTAACGGACCCGTGCGGTGGCCATCTCGATCACCAGACTCCGCTAGATTTTTTTTCTTTGGGGACACATTAAGGGTACATTATACAGTGAGGTCGAACCAAATCTAAAATATTGAATAGGAAGTCCTACTTTTTATCACAGATTCTACGTCGAAAACTACCTACGATTTCTCCAATTTTTTTTTTTGGTTTCGCCAGATGGCGCTGTAATCGCAAGATTTATTTACTCAAACTTATTATTTATATTATTAGCATTATTAAATTGGGACGATTAATTATTAGAAAACATAGTCGGGAATTAATTTTACTCTTTTACCTACATAGATAGAACCTGCTTTCAGTAATACTTTAAGGATTATTAGGGAATCTTTCGTTTAAACTTTTATAATACCTATGTAAGTACCATTGCAAAAAGCTTTTAAGTAATAGATTTTTACTCTGAGTTTTATATATATAAAATAAAATAAAAATGCATAGAGAATTGTAAAATCGTATAGCATATGTACAGTGCACTCCAGATTTAATATCTCCCCCTTGCGATCATATTTCTACCACATACTCTAATAAGCAACAAAGTTTTCAAATCACATATTTTTAATGTGATAATGATCAAATGGACATAGTTACATTAATGTTGTTTATGTCGCTAACAATAAATTACAAAGATGTCAAAAATAAAAAAAAAAAACTGACAGTATTAATATATTTGCTTTGATCTATTATTTTCTTTAACGTAGTGTCTTTTTATTCCTTTAGTACCTGGAAAATCTGGATATCGTAACCTGAAACTGCAGGAAATATAATTTCATCTAAATCTTCACAAATAATGTTACTGGTAATCTCATTTAACACGTTAACTCCTATGAGTGAATACTACGTTAAATTTCCCAAAAGAATGTTCACGTCTTGAGTAACTGCGTGTGTGTTTCACTTAAGAACTTTACATTTTGCTGTGATGCCGTGGACTTGAAAAAAGTTTGTAAGATGCCTGTTAATTATAAATAATAATAATTTATAATTTACACTTTTTACATTTATATTTATATACTTGAAAAAGCTTTGCAATAAAGCGAAATGTTGTAGTACTCATTCATGTTTTCAATATTTACGACCTAAAAACCAAGAGAAAAAGAAATTAAAAATTATATACATGGTCAAGAATTGAAGCTTTAAAACTAACAAAAATTGACACCAACCGACAATAACAAGAATAGACATAAATACAAATTTGAATTGAACGGGAGCAACTACTAGATTAAATTTGCGATTATTAGCCGAGAAATTAATATATGCAAATGTTTCATAGTTAAAATTCCTTTATCCTTTAAATATGTCAAGACAATTTACTTCTATAACCTATAATATACTACCCGTGTATCCGAGCTGAGCCAAAGTACTTGGAGAAAGATAGTATCACTATTTGGTCGACGCAAGAGCGAGACATTAGTTCTAGAGTTTACTGTACATACATAAATACTAGCTCGCTCAATAGCTGCAGCAACTACATTTCATGAAATACATTAGGTTTCCTCGACCCTCCAATAAAAACATTTGCAGCACAATATATGCATTTTATGTACCACACAAAAGCAATAGATGGTATCCAACTAAACATACATTTACCTTTATTTTACACGAGTTCAACTCTTTTAAACTATCGAACTACGAACATACGTTTCAACTAGACAATTGTTATATTTTCCACGCGCTAGCCCAAGTTATGGGAGAAGAACTTCCTAATGCATACGTAATTTACGTTGGAATAAGTTCGTGCCTTATTCGAACGCCTGGCAACATTTTTATTAGCAAGTTTTCTCAGTCACGCACAAATATTCATTTTTTTTTTTTTTTGTAAGGACGAACCTTCATAAATTTTCAGAGGGAAAGCTTCTTCATTTGATTATGGGCTCTACCTTATAATATGGAATTTAACCTCGAGCTCTGTTTGGGCATTCATCCTTCTAACAAGAAAAAGTTGAGGAAAGGAATTTTTTTCCTGAATTTATTAAGTTTAGGATAAAAATAATATTTGTTTAAAACTTATTTTTTTATTCTCTAATAGATCGGTGAAATGAAAAGGTTGACTTTAACTTTTAACAGTTTATTTGGGATAATAATATCTTTTTTTTTATAGTTATTATACATGTATTCAGACACATATGTAAGAACACACAATGATAAGTATAAGCAATAATAATACATCAATCACAATAATATCAGTCGAATACTAGAATTATAAGTAACAAAGCTACGTATCACAAGAAATAATCTAATATATACAATACATTTACATAAGAATTTAACTCAACTATTTTATTTTGTGTTTCGTGTTGATCTGGAGGATTCTCAGACTTTGTAAAAGCCAGAAGCACGCTGAAGCCAAAAAGAACACTTCGGCAGCGACCAAGATCTTCCCATTGATATCGGGAAAATCCAATCTTTGCAGTGCAGTCACAAGCAGCGCGCAGCGTAATAGCTCCAATACGCATGCGTACGGTTTATTGTCGAACAGCAGCCCGATATTTGTGATAGATGCTATTATATAAACCACAGCTCCGAACACAATTAACGGATTCATACTCTGCGAAAGAACAGAACATAAGTACGTACATACACAAAAAAAAAAGTGATATGAAAAATATCGGCTAGAAAGCCGGAAAGAAAAATAAAATTGAAAGTAGATCGTCGTCATTCAAAACATGATATGCGAAGGATCCCTTTTAAGCACAAGGTTACGAAGGCGTCTCGCGTTTTTGAGGATCATACGTTGGGGCGTGAAGTAGATGTTAAAAGTAGGGCACTCACCATATAGCGACTGCTCAGCTCTTGATAACCCACTACTATTATCGCGAAATGCACGAGAAGATACGCATTACACCAGGCGGGTAATTTCACGTGGTACTTCTTCCTGGAACGAATCTGCAACAAGGTGGTTTGTTGTTATTTAGCGTCGTTTCTGCATGAGGGAAATATTTTATTTCTCGAGGTTGAGCATATTTCATATAATATCTCTACTAAAAGAAGCTGTTACTGAATGAAACCTTTAGTGAATAAATCTTTTTTTTTAACTTGATAGAAAAAAAACTGTCTAATACAATCCAGATTACAAGGAAAATATAATACTGATTTTATTAAAGCTTACTTAATTGCCCCCATAATACAAATTGTTTTTTATACAATCAATTAAAAATGTTTGTTGATTTTATTGAAAGTTAACGCCTTAATCGTTTGATAGATGGAGAGTTTAACGTGCTTCCCCTAGAGGTAGGGTTGCCATATTTTCAAAAGCGAAAATACGGACAGTACACCATATCAATTAACATTTCCGTGAAATGTTCTTCAATATTCGCTTGAGACATATTGTTTAATTAATATAATTATATAAAAATATAGATATATATCTCTTCAGACGTGATGCTACTGGAAATGCAATGTTAACGCACATCATACGAAAGTTTGAATGCTAAAATAACTATAAAATGACAAAAGTACGACAAATTGGAAACTAGAAAAAAGATATGGTCGCTTTGCAGAAATACGTACAAACTACGGACAGTTTATAATCTACGGACAAGGCTTACAAAATACGGACTGTCCGTAGAAAATACGGACGTATGGCAACCCTACCTAGAGGGCGCGCGTCTTGACTCATAACAGCTCGTCGAAGGATCGGGTGTAAAGCTTGAGATGCAAAAATGAGGAAAGTGGATTTGTATTTGTAGTAATGCTAATGACGCCTGTGATTTTTACAGCTATATATAGAGACTATAAACCAACGTATAGGCATTTCTTTTTTTAACCGCATTACAACAAGGTTTTATAGTCTACAACAGCTGTTAAATATATTTTGTCCACGAGTGTCGTAAAAATAAACCCATTTTGACATTACGAAAATAATGATGCAAATAATTTGGTTTTGAAAATTTATCTATCAAATATTTAATTAAATATTTTCAAATCAATGATGTATTTAACGATCAAACGTTTAGCAACTACACTACGCATTTGATGTTGCCAGTGTGTGTATTCTAATATTCCCATTTTACCAGCTAACTCATCAATATTCTATTATTATTGAAAATGTGTACAGGTTGTATAATGACAAGATATAGTGTTCAACTTGCCACTAACTGCCAGGCGAATGGCATAAATCACTGGGCGAATAATAACCATTATACGTTGGAATAAGTCTAACTATTATTTTCCTAAAGATATGGCACCTACTTTGTTCATGGAGATAGCGCTAAGGAATACCTTCCTGATGTATGCCTCAGATATATTTTATAGAAGTGATAGAATAGAATGGAGCCCTCCTTTATTGCCCATCATACCAACATATAATTTTACTTATATAACTAACAGCTTCTTGCGGGTTTCGCCCTGTGTCAAAACTTTCGCTCGACGTTTCGCTGTTCGTACTGACAGCTTCTTCAGGATAACTGAACTGATTCTCCATGGTCCGACATTCTTCTTATATACGCCCCTGGTGCATCCAACCGTGTAGTTTCCGCTCCATTGACGGTGACGATTCGTAATGAGCTCTTCCACGTGTTGCTAAGGTGGTACCCTTCTTCTCTGTTAACGGTTTTATTCTTCTCTATTTCTATGGCTTCCCTGATGAGTATTTTCCCGTAGTTCTTGGTGGTAGTTATTACTTTTACCTTCTTCAAATCCATTTTGTGTCCGGTGTCGTGCATCTGTTCTGCCACCGCTGATTGCTCGGTCCTTCTTAATTTTGCGTCCGTGTCGTGTTCTTTTATTCTTATGTCGATGGCTCTTCCTGTTTGTCCGACGTAGAATGTCGGACCATGGAGAATCAGTTCAGTTATCCTGAAGAAGCTGTTAGTATGAACAGCGAAACGTCGAGCGAAAGTTTTGACACACGGCGAAACCCGCAAGAAGCTGTTAGTTATAGTTACACCGGCCGTGAAAGCCTACGCAGTGTTAATTTTACTTATACTTCGCATTAATTAATACTGTATCACTTTAATAGCAAGCAAGCACTATAAAAATATAATATTTGAAATTAGCACTGACGATAAATCTATAAATGACATTTTTTTTTTATTGGAAATAACTTTTATTATGTTGGTTTTTAGGACAATAATTAATAGTATTTTATAGTCTTGTAATTAGTATTAACAATTTAAGTTAATAAGTTATAGTATAGTATATATAGAATTTGATGATGATTTGTTCGTAGCCGTTAATTATATATGGTTTTTTCTTTTTTTTTTTTTCGACTTAATTTTTTTAAAAAGTTAAACAACTCATTTTAACGTTTCGACAATCTTTATTTTCCGTTGTCTTCTTCAGAATAATGTATATTTTATAATTTAACTTTATTATTATTATTTTTTTTAAAAAAATATATATCTAAAAATTAATAATCAAATGTCATTAATTATTAAAAAAAATGTGTGAGTTTTTTTACTTACATTTAGGGACATTCACAGAACATTTTAATTATTGCATAAGTTTTTTAAATGTTCTGTGAATGTCCCTAAATGTAAGTAAAAAACTCACACATTTTTTTATAATTAATGACATTTGATTATTAATTTTTAGATATATATTTAAAAAAAAAAATAACAATAAAGTTAAATTATAAAATATACATTATTCTGAAGAAGACAACGGAAAATAAAGATTGTCGAAACGTTAAAATGAGTTTTTTAACTTTTTAAAAACTTTAAGTCAGCATTAGAAATTAGCCGCTACCCTCACGAAAAAAAAAAAAAGAAAAAACCGTATATATAGAATTGAAGTTAACTTGTTTAATTGAAAATCAAGCAAGAATTAGGTTTCATTAAATTAATTTATTTAAGGGCTTTGTGTTACATTTCGGGACAAGGAAAATACGTCCCTTCCTCAAACCTGTTTAAGGATGAAATCAAATTTGAAACAATTTTAACTAAAATCAAGAAAAAAACTTACAGTCGTCTAATGAATACAATTAATATAACAAAATAGTGGTTTCATGATCACTACTCACGGTTATTAACTGACTTTTTGACATTTGGTCTTCTTGTATTAATTCTTTTATTTATATAAGAAGACCAAATGGGCCAAATGTTTTTAAGGAGGTGGCTTTAAAAACGAAATTTTACTTTAAAAATAGAACTTTTAGGCAAGACCTCAAAATAAGAAATATTTTTATATAGAATCGGTTTCTTGGGCGAACACAAATATTTACGAATAACGTTTTGCGATGAGGTTTATTAATATAAGTACAGCCGGAAACAAAATTATCAGATTTATGAAAGCGAGAATATTATTTATGGATGACTTGCAGTGGGAAAAAGGATTTTGCTTCGTTTCATTGTGGTCAGTGACCATTATTTCTAAATACGCGAGTTACTTTCTGCAATTTGAAATAACACCTCTGTGCTTAAATAACAAAAATACATAAATTGCAAAAAAAAATGGTGTGGGCGCTTAAAACAAAAGCTTGGTCGATATGCTACAAGACAAAGGGGAGCATCGGCAAAAGCGAATCTTCTTCAAAACCAGTTAAAGAATATTAAATTAGTTAACCTCAGTACCCAAGGGAATACAAGGTAGGATGTATGTAATAGATTTTGTCTTCAAAGACTTTCTCGCATGCGTTTACATCATGGAAAACGTCACATAGCTAATCACCCAGAGAAGTACATATTGCAGATACTGCAGTTGCAACTTACATTAGGCTTGTCTGCGTCCAAACCGAGTCTAGGTTTTCCTGGTTGCCAACTTGGACCGTAGAATACAGCTGCCAATTTATCTCTCCAATTCCGCATGGCCTTGAACTTTTTGGCAACGTAGATCGTGTAAAAGCTCTGCAAAGCAATTAATTATTATCATTATTATCAATTCAATTATGAATGTCTTATCGCTTCGATCAGATTAATGTGCTTGTATATTGGAGTACAGCAGCCGATTTTGATATAATACGGTACACGTAAAATCAATTAATCCGAAGCTAGTAATGAAATAATTAATTAAAAGCTTTCGCTCTATGCATTCGCAGTCATTATTCATTCATTCTAATTCTACTTCCAGGATATTAAATCCAATCCATTAAGGATTTATTTCTCTTTTTTAGCTAACTCTCGCAATTCTCTAGACGCTAATAATTCAATTTTAAGGTGATGTCTATGGAAAAGTTCCATAAAAGAGAGCGGATATTTTCAGATGATAGATCCTGAAATATGAAAATGCTTACCTGGAGATGTATAGGATTGAAGGACGGTTGATTGAACACTAGACCGTAGACGATTTCTTCGTTGGGTCTTTCTTCGGCGAAAGTACCGAAAATCCTATCCCAAATTATTAAGACTCCACCGTAATTTTTGTCTAAGCAATATAGATTGCTTCCTGAAAATGCAATAATGTGCTTTAAGATAAAGCATAAAAAGTGACGTGGCATTGAATAATTAATCAGGTTTTTTATGGCGAATCTATACTTAAGGCATGCAGTGCAGTGCCCTTAAAACCTGCCACGGGCTAATTTTTTTTTTTTAGTTAAAATAATATAAGTAGTATAACGAGGGAATAAAATAACCGCTATGCTTGCTAGTAAGAAGAGATATATTGAATATAGGAAGTAAATTGCACAAATTCTGAAAGCTATTTTTACATTTAATTCTTTGACGGAAACTACAAAGAGCCGAAAAGGTTCCAGCATGTTTGTCGGATACCGTAAAAGGTATTATTTTCAATGGATTACAGGAGTATTGCATCCTTAAGTGCTAAAATGCCATAAAAAGAATTTAGATATATCTTTTCGGCTGTTGGCAGTGGACCATCAATATTATTTTTTATTGTGGTTTTAAGATAAGATTTTGGATTATAAAATATTTGAAAGGATATAACTATATAACTTTCAAATTTTGATTTTCATTTAAACGTTAATAGGCAAAGTTACATGGTCTAATATACTAGGTCTTGTTGGGCTGAAGAAAGAGGAAGCCCAAAGTAATCTTAGAGTAGCGCATGGGACAGAATTTACAATAAAAAAATGATTGGATACTTTGCGATGAAATTTTAATGTTTATTTAGCATTGTTAAGGAACAAATTTGAGGCATTTATTCATGACCTAACGTTAATAGAAAGGAATTATGAATAAGAATCCGAAGCATTTACATAAACATTATTTCAGTAGCTACTGGGATATCTGACGTCTCAGTTATCTGTCACTTTTTCTCAATTAAGTTATTCCCCACAATTTTGTTTTTGAAGCACTAACTAATTCACCGTGTATATTTTGGACAAATACTCTCCTTCTAGCCACGTGATAAAAACGATACCCATTCATTTGAAACTAACTGACGGTTTCCCCAAAGATTTCGCCAGTTCATTAATTCCGAGAGCGTCTGTCCAACCCTTAACTAACCGACAAAATAACATTTGGCATCGGAGCCAAGCCAGTCTTTTTGCTTACCGTGATGCACTCTGTGATGCTTCGGCGTATTTAGAACGTACTCGAGCGGTCCTATCGTCCTAATGGCCTGAGTGTGGATCCAGAACTGATACAGCAAGTTAAATTGCTGATGCGCCACGAAGTGCGACGGCGGTATCGCGAACGCCAACGGCAAGTAGAATATCTGAAAGGCGATACATACGTCCAAATTGAGTGTAAAAGCAACTTTACCGTCTCCACTCGCTTAATAACCGAATAAATTTACTTTCGCGCTGTGTGTTTCTGAAAAGGTGTTTACCGTTGCGGTTTGTATAACAGCGTGTTGGGTATACAAACGTACTAAGGTATTATATGTACATTTAATGTTTTTTTTAAATTCTAACGATGTTATTATTATATTGGGTTAAAGTCTGAATTTATAATATTGGCCTCCTGTCAGTTCTGTATTAATGTAGGTATAAACATTGAGAGATGAAAAGTTAAATAAACCATAACGTGCTGTTGTGTCTTGACACACGGACGAGTAATGCGTTTGCAATGTTCCAGAGGTGCAAATAAAAATTTCAAACGAATTCTACTGCTAAACACTTAAGAAATAGGAGTTCCAAACATGGGAATCCGGAGTGGAAAATTTCATTTTGTTTTGACCATAAAAGTAACCTGGATCGGAATGGTAATTTAGTGACGCCATCTGTCATGAGATAGAAACTATCATTAAGAAGATATAAAGACCTGGGAGTGGAAACTTAATACCCTATTTTGTCGACAAGCTTGTACGCCACCAACTTCAGCACACCGAACTACAACTAGTCTGGCGGTACATTGAAATGGGTCATTTTTAATATTCAAGATTTTATATTTGGATATATACCTACCATATATTACATATAGTAATATTTGTAATAATTATACTGTCACAGTTATGAAGTATGGTATAGGTATATAAATATGATAAAATCTGGATATAAAGACGACACTAAGATACTTTATTTATAAAAGTTATAGTATTAAAACAAAGTTATGCGAAAGTTAAATGCGAATCTAAACTCCACAAATCTTCGATTATTAATTCAATCGAAGCTACAACACACTGAAATAGTAATTAAAAATTATTTGCAACAATTCCGAAGTACGCATTGCTCGGTACGCAGTACATCAGTTGCATAAATAAACAAAGATTTGTGATTTATGAAGTGACCTTCTACCTGCCAGGGATACTTGTAGGAGCAGCAAATCATCTGTCAATTTAATTTCCAGACGCTTGCTAACGAATAGGTAGTAAATAGCGCGCCCCCAAAAGTCCCTTCTCTGATTATTTAAATTTGAGAAAATGTAATTATCAATTATACCACTTTTAAGACTCTTAAATCACAGATACGTATGTTGGAATCATAAATACTATATGAAATAAATTATTTAATGCAAAAATACGTATTCAAACTTCCCTGGTACTTTAAACAAATGAGGTTAAAGAAATGTCAAAAATATAGAGTAAAATTTGAAAATCAGAGCCATCTATCCGTAAATGGCAGAAACTAAATTTATCAGATAACTGTAATATTCACTATACGTGTTATCGATAGATATTAAAATAACTAACTATATCATAGACCACCTTAGTGTGTAGTTTTTAAACATTAAAAATTCCTAAACTAGTTAAAATAATGGCGGTTCATTTATTCAAATTTAACGTATTGTGGGACGTTCTATTTGGGCATCCACTAATGGTCATATCATGAGACGGAATTTCTCTCAAGATATTTTATGGGAAGTTCTCGACGATTATACAGGTCAAAGTATGGATTTAAATTATTCAGGTATTATGTCTATACTTGTTTAGGTAAACACTTTGTGGAACTTTCGTGACCACAGGCAGAATGAGGATTTAAACTAAAATTACCAGTAATCAGCCTTCGATTGTTATCGCTAACAGGCAAGCCAACTTGAATTTTGAAAGATATCCGTAACTGACATCAAGATATCGTTATTTACTCTAGTTTGAGGGGAATACAGAAAAAGTTACCAAATAGACATCCCGAAGAATGAAAAATCTCTCCGAGCAAACTAAGGTAAGCTTGAATTAACATAGAAAATAAAGTTAATTATAATTAAAGCTATACTTAGCACCTAGTGCTTAAACTTGTCCATTTTAATAGTTATTCTTAACAAATTCAAAATTGGCCTGTAAAGTAGGCAACCGACTACGCGCTTCACCTTTCAATTACTTCATTTGGCTTTGAAACCTGTTTTAAATTACTCTAAGTTACTATTATTTTCCATTAGATTCCATACCCCTGATTTCATAGCAATATATATATTTTACGTTTTCTTTAATTGTGATCTAAAAATTTCAATGTTTTCAAATCTGCTTTATATATATTTACTACCTTGTATATTTTTATGTTGATAAGGTAGTAAGTAACGACAAGCCTTTATTACTACCATAAAATACTTAGAGATATTTGTTAAAATTATTATTTATTATGTAATATATTTCAAGGATTTTTCACATCTCATTAACAGTATAAAAACAGATAATCACATTTTGTAACAACCCGCTTACACTTGCTTATAAAAATTTCTCGGATGTTGTAAACATCAATGCTATATCGATGCAGGAAGTTTTTTTTTTTTAAGTGGGAAACAAATGTTAGTTGACGTGTCAGAAGGGATGCAAAACTAATCCTATGAACGGGCTCTTCAAAACAGCAATACTATTACATTAAATAAGCCTGTTGCGAGTTGTTAAATATTATACCTATAGGTTGGAAGAATGCTACAGATGTTTCCGAAAAGTTGGAGCATCCTGTATACTGTTCATAAGCTAAAAGGTTTTAACATCGCTGGAAACATTTTTAGCAATTAGTGGTGTGATATTTACCAAGCAAGCTGAACTAATAAAATGCTTTTAACCTGCGTGCTTTTGGAAGCAATGAGATGGGAAGCAACACCAAAAGTGATTAGCTTAACCTCAAAAAAATTGTATTATCATATTAAAACTGTTGGCTGAAATATTAAGGAAGTTACCTAAGCACTTTTGAAGATTTAATTTGACAATTTTTCGGAATGTTTAATTTACAGTTTAATAGTTGACTTAATCGGATCAATCATCTGAAATTACATATTGCGTTGAATTAATTATAACAAAAAATTCTATTAACATTATTTTTGTAAGTATTGTAGCAAACACTTTAGCTGACAAAAAAATATATTAATTACCTGTCAACAGTGTTTCTTGCATTTACTAACTACAGCTACATGGCAATTATATATGTAAATTAATGATTTGAATATATGTATACCATTAAGTTATCGGATTAAGTTTATTTTCACACAAAATGTTTCCATTTTTTTCTAACTTTTGCTAAAATTGTTTACACCTACTATTCGTCTCAGGTATTTTATTTCAGCAGCTTGTATTTTAGTGTTTTGTTTGTTTGTAAAAATACAAAATCAAAATCCATAAGTTAAAACCGAACGATATATTGTATTGAAAATCTTTATTTTTGTTTGCGTAGAGGTTTCTTTTTTATTAATAAATTTTAGGTTCATTGTGGAGTATAACTTGATTTTTTATCAATTCTCTCATTTATTTCAGCTTCTTGTTTTTCTGTTTCTTTCAATGTTACTGCTAAATATTTAAATTGCGTAACTTGCTCAATTTTAGTATCATTTGTTTCAATTTTGGTTTCAACATTTTTTCTTGTCATGCCCTCTTTTTCCATGTTTTCTTTCCATATGTTCAAATTTTCTTGTAGTTGTTTCTCACTATCTGCTTATTATTACCACATCGTCTGCAAAGATTCCATTAGCTACTTCAATCCTCTGTAAATTCTTATGTCCCACCAACACTTTATTAAGTTTTTGTTCGCATTTTTTTATGATGGTATCCATACGTATGGCCGGCAGTGCGGCTGAGAAGGAAGGATCCATCATTGCCAATCTTGGAAAGTCAGACAGCAAGATGCGTCGGTGTTGGTGGGACCATTTCGGACAGGACACTTCTCAGTGGCGTGTGTTCGGACTCCCGCCAAGGGCTTCAAGCTGTAGTGACTGAGTATTATTATTATTTATACGTATATTAATAATAATAACATTGGGCTTAGTCCACCTGCTTGTCTTAGTCCCATGTCAGTCTTGAACCCCTCTGATTTCATATTTTTCTTGGTCACATAATATAATTAGTGTCGTACAAGCTTTAAATAATAATAATTCAAAAACTATTAAACCAAGCATTTCATTTCCCCTATTGTCGGTGCAGAAATCTATACTTTAATGGTATAGAACCTCTGCAATAGTTATTACGATTCTTAATTTTCGTTTTTGAGGTTAAAAATTTAACCAATAAAAAATATGTTCCGAAAATATTGTGATGTAAGAGATATTGAACGATATTTACATACCTAACTGTTAAGTACGAACTCAAATATTTTATTAAAATTTCATTTGTAATTTTCAAGTTAGCCACACCTGGCGATAATTCTAAAATTAATATTCAGTATCAACAAATAAATAAACGGTGACAGTTCTTTTTAGCATATCTAATCAAATTTTCCGAATAGCTACAGTTAAAAATACATTTAAGTGCTCTGAACTCCATTACAACATACGTAGTTCCATGCAAAATCAATAATTACATAAAGAATTAGCACCTGCCGCATGATTTAAAATGTACAGATAAGAAGGCATAGAGGCGATCAACGTACAGGAAATATTTGATTGTCAAAATAAAATGAACCGGTTACTCCCTCCCCTCCCCCCTGTTTATAAAATTTCAAAACTTTCATGTAGAAGAAAATT
Source organism: Protaetia brevitarsis (assembly GCA_004143645.1). Taxonomy (NCBI): domain Eukaryota; kingdom Metazoa; phylum Arthropoda; class Insecta; order Coleoptera; family Scarabaeidae; genus Protaetia; species Protaetia brevitarsis. The sequence continues at coordinate 2,245,895 of RXPK01000172.1, read as the reverse complement.
TAGTAAAATAGTATAGAGCAGAATAATATGGTTATAAAATACAGGCAAAGAGAGCTGGATTAAGCTTGCTGTTACCATGGATGTTTTATTTGGAATAGGTGTGCTTTAATTTACTGACTCTATATGCTGAATAGCAGACTTGCCTTTAATTTTTAATGCTTAGAACATTTGTCATGGTTATAGATACAATTTTGAGAACTAAATATATGGCTTTTATTTCAATTTTACCCTTTGTGATCCAGAAGTGAGGCTTCCATTTAACATTATTTTCTCAAAGCATATTTTATGTATAGCGCCAAGTATCTTCCTGATGAAAAGTAAGGCAGAAGATGCTTACACAAGAAGTGACTGGGGAGAAGATACATAGACTTTAGAAGAAGGCTTAGGAAAGTAATGGAATAGTATTTGTATGGAGATATTATAGTTGCTCTGTTATGTTTTGTCTATTACTTAATCGTTTGACAGCTTCCAATATGTATAATCATCGACAATACAAAGGAACTCTTTTCACCTTTATATAAATCACTTTAAATTTAAAATATCTAATCGTTTTTTATTTATATCTACCTACGTACGTATAATCGATAAGCATTGAGTATTTTGCTTCAAGATAAATAGAATTAATATTAGTATTTATCATCTATTATCTATAATCAACAATATTGACGCACTTTTTTCATATTTGAAGATGTTATCTGCTATAATGTTAAATGTATGTAAATACCAAAAAGTGTTAATAAGTTAGCAAACAAGGAAGTGATAGAGTGCAAATATTGCTTGTACACTGTAAATAAAATACAAGTTTTAAAAGTGTTCTATACTCATACTGCTTAGATACCAATTAATCTTTGTCTTTTTTTTCCAATTGTTTAAGATCTCAAGTGTTCTAAGTTAACTTCTCCTTAACTAACTATTTCTGAGTTAGCAAAGAACTCAGTCCACTTCATCACAACTGACAATGGGTGAGATCTCACTGTTGTCACAGCACAAAAAATTCAATGAAATAAATGTAGTTTAGTAATACAGAGGAAACAGGAAATATTATTTTCTTTGTATTATAATCTTTAGCAACATATAACTAAGCTTCTTGCATTAACATGATTCTTTATTTAATGGCTCAAAAGTGCATCTCATTTGTGAATATATTAAAACAAAGTGTTTTAAACAAACAATTGCATTTGCTTAGATTTGCTTTTGTACTACACTCCATAAATTTTATTGTCCAACAGTTAATCCAATAATAGGACGGTATGTAAATAAACATAAAAAAAATAACAGTCATCAAAAAAATGATTGTATAACAGATAATAACACTATGTACACGTGTGCATGCTAAAAACCACTGTACATACATAGCAAACACAACTATAAATATTATAAACGTGTGGCTGTATTCATCCTTTCTCTTCCTTGCAACCCGACCAGAGCAATCATTATAAAAAAACAGACTTATAAATCCAGCGCTTGTTTCTGGAGCAAATGTGAGCAATCGATTTTACTGTTACTTAACTCATACAGAAACGTAGCATGCGAGCTGTATTTCTGCACAAATCTAGTGAATCCAAATCACATATCGCAGCCATTGACTATAAAACCTATACCACAAAACATTTTGAATGCTCTCAAAGGCCGCCGTTATAATTCTCATAAATTGGCGACCAGATCAAAGAGGCATATTCCAATCCAAAACACACTAATGACATATGCAGAGTTTGTATTGATAACGTGCTTCGAATTACGGAGAACACACTGATTAAATACACCCAATAAACGAAAAAGCCGAATCAAAGTGTACACCGAGATCTAACACAGTTCGGTAGCGGTTTAACATTGCGAACCGAATTGAATAACCATGGCCAATGATGTGTTTACATCGTGAAAAAAGAGACAGTATTACAATTCGAAATGTTCAAAGTAAGACACACCGGGAGATATAATAGAAATTATTTTGCTTCTCACATACATACCTGAAGATGGCGAAACATGTTGTAGTTTTTTTCAAATTAAACTTGAATGGAAAAGGCATTTACATTTTAATTAATTCTATTATACAAACTGTCATGAAGCAGTTTCTCGCAATCACACTTTGAACTAATCAATATAAACATCATAACCTAATCTGCGAATAATAACACACTTCGCAGTTCAAACATGCGGCACGTCACTAATACATATGAGAAAAAGCAGGGGCCCCAAGTTTGAACCTTGGAGTACCCCAGTTCTGCAATGATGACTGCATTAAGTAGAGCCATTGTATGAAACATATAACTTTCGACCAATCAAATACAACTGAAGGAGGAGAACAATAGAGTGAGAGAGCCTGATGGTTTCAAACTTAAAAAGAAGTTTGCCGTAATCAATATTATATATTTTATGGGAGCAAACTTTATTATTATTATTATACTTACAAATGCACACCATCCCTGTAGAAGCGATTGCCTCAACGCAGTAGTCAAATTATATTCCTCAGAGCTGTGATGTACCTGATGCTGAGCCCAGAATATATGAACCTCTGAAAGTAATCACAGATATAAACAAACATATACACCAGTGCCTAATGTAATTAATAATATTGTGTAGACAGAAAAAACCCCAGGATAAGTAGGTATATACTAGGGTTGCCACCCGTCCTCGTGATGATACTGTGTCTTCTTGTCCTCCTTTAACGACAAAAATCCTTGCATGGGCTCATTTAGAATGTCTTCATTCAATTATCGAAGTCATTCGATTATGCGCACCACTAATTTTCGCCCAATATCCCTTCCCCACAAGTTTGTCCTTGACGAACATAGATAAAAGGTGGCAACCCTGGTATGTACTATCAGAGACAAAAGTCTTAACTCAAATTTAACATGAATAGAGACAGAATCATTGGTGTTTCTTCAGTATTTCAATATTTTGCTCTCTTTAACCCTCCGTAGACACACTACAATTTGCGCACCTATCTAGACACACATGGGTCTTTTGTGTCCGGCCGTTTTTACCATACTTAGACTTGTTTAAAAAATCTGAAAAAATTCAGAAGACAGTAGTTTGAAATCTATAGAAAGAGATCATGCATTGCGTTATGGATAAAAATTAATTTTTATTATTGTTATCTCAATGGCGAGTGATACGAAACAAGGGAAATGCACGAATTTCTAAAAAAGGCCGGACACCACAGACCCATGTGTGTCTACGTAGGGTTAATTGTGAGTCAAGACTTTTCTCTTCGATGGTACATCCGTTCTCTACAATGCATGAAGATGGATATCGACGCAACTTTAGAATGTTCTCGGATATGTAGTAGGTCTATATATTTGCGTACCGTGACAAGCTCGATGGATCCAATAGTAGCAAAAGTCGATTCCCACAGCGGCGGCGTACCACGTGTACCAACTATCCCAAGGCGCCTCGAACAGTCTGAAGTTTTCGTAGATGTAAATGTAGGCCCAACCCTCCGCTCCACGCCAAAGTAATCTGAAAGCGAGGTGCGATTGCATTACTAATAAGTAACATGATCTTTGTTGCAAGTAACTTTCCCATAAGAAATTCATTTAACGCAAACTAGCTAATTGAGGCTTTGATACATTTCGCATACGTCACCAACGCCTCGTTTGAGATCTCGCTGACGTTTCCCGAAGTTTAAACTATTAACCATGCTTTCTAATAATGATTTTAACACGCAATATGGGTTTTTTATCTTTTTGTTTTTATTATGCATGTATATTTCACTTATACTTTATCAAAATTACAAAACAAATACAAAGCTTATAAAAGAATATTTATTACCTATTTGTAAATTAAAAAAACTACATTCTTCCATTGTTCCATACAATTGACGACATGATCAGATTTTCTATTACTGCATCTTGTAAGTGGAAAGTGTTGTAGGCTTGCATAAAATAAGTAAATAATGTTTAAGCAGTTAGAAAAAGCATCTTCGAATGATTTATGAAGTGTTGTTCATATTAACCCGTAATTCTTGTGTAAATAATCTCTCTACCTGCGATTCAAAAAAAAATAGAATATGCCAAAAAAGGTCTCAACTCATAGACGACGTTCAAATTTAAATTTTTATTTATCCAGCAAACATAAAATGTGTGGACAATGTCAAAACAAATACAAAACATAAATACAAAGATAAATATGTGTATGTATGTATATATATGTAAATTATAATATCAAACATAGTATAAAATAATACAATTATTATTTATTTTATACTGTTTCTTAAAAACATAATTATACACAACTAGGCTGACCCAAGTATAAAATGGAAAACAAAAAAAAACATTATTTTTTAAAGAAATCATCTGCATTATAATAAGTTTTCATGAGCAGCATTGCCTTTAATTTCCTTTTAAAAATTATACATACTGGCTAGTTTAAAGTCATTCGGTAACCTGTTATAGAATCTGCAACCGTTATAGAAAACATTCCTCTGATATAAAGTAGTAGTGTGCCTATCTGAGCGTAAAAGAGATTTTGCCCTTGTATCGTGTACATGGTTATTTTCGTTTTTACTAAATAAACTGTAGTTTCTATGAACGAAACAGCACACACTGTAAATGTAGGTATCAAAGACCGTCATTATTCCGAGTTGTTTAAACGACTCTCTACATGAGTCTCTTGCTTTTAATTTGTTTATTAAGCGGATGGCATATTTTTGAAGTACAAAAATCCTCTGGACATGTGAGCTTGATCCCCATAATGCAATTCCATAGCGCATACGTGAGTGAAAGCAAGAATGATAAACTGTTATTAGGATGTGCAGGTTACAAACATCTCTAAGTGTACGCAAAGCAAAACATTGTTTCCTCAGATTGACCGCGAGACCATGAATATGTGCTTCCCAAGTCAAACATGAATCTAATGTTACACCAAAAAGCTTAACTGTTGTGCCTAATTTGATATTATTATGTACATGAGTTACTAAATTTAAATTTGATCTCAAACTTTTGAAATGTACCGCCACCGTTTTGCTCTCGTTTAATTTTAAAAAGTTTTTGATTGACCACAATGATATTTGTTTATACACACATACGGCAAGGTTTATCACATCTGTTAAAGAATTTGCTTTTAACAAGAAGTTTGTGTCGTCTGCATAACATATAACTTTGAAATTAGGTATGTTTTGATTTTTCTAAAAATTTAAATGAATCATTTGTATATATAATGTATAAGAGTGGACCTAAAATAGAGCCTTGCGGTTTGGTAGTGGGATCTAAGCGTGGCCTTGATGACTTAAGCGAAACATGTCGAAGCCCTGTCGCATTAGTACGCGTTAAATGCTTAGTATGGCATATATATTTATCTTGGAAATCCCGAGCTAGCTCGTCCAATACCCTGACTTGTGATGTATCAGGATATTCCCGAGGCCTCTATCTCGTCCATGTCTTGTATTAATAAGAGGTTTTTGTTATAATGAAATACATTAAAAATGTACGGTTGTGTGTCACAAAAATTAGCACTTCCGGAAAATATGTTTACAAAGTCGCAAAAAAGTATTTTTTTTACGTTTTTCTTTAAACCGTATTAAAAAAAGTAAGGTTGATCATGGCCTCTCAAACCGAAACGTTATATTGTAAATTTGATAGCAGAAACTTAACCAGAGCCAACTTATTTTATACTAAAAATAATCTTAATAAGTAGATTTTTTTTATATTTTCAAAAACCATGTCCTATGTCAAAAACACAAAAATTTCAGTTTTTCAGTTATTTCGCGTATCTTCGGAACTGTTCAGAAACTGTTTATTATTTTTTTGCGCCTCCGTCCAGAAACGCTTATTTTGCAGTACTTCAAAGCTAGTCAAACAAAAATGTCACTAAAGGTTGCCATTAAGCTACTGTTCAACCATGCTAAGATGAACTGGTGTCTTCATTGCACTTATTATTGATAAATAGATATTAAACTAGAAGGAAAATTACGGAAAAAGATTTATTCTCGGAAACGTCAAAATACTAAGGTATGTAACATGTGTGCCAACTTGTACTGTCAACTCCCTAGTGTCAAAATTTCTTTTCTATTTCCAATTCAAAATTAAGATTTGTCGGCCCAAAAAACATTGTGTATCACACGGCCAGAAACTCTTTTGCGAGTATGAATACGGTTTACAAGTACGAATACTGTAGTTTCTGGCCTAGTGATAAAAATAACTATTTTTTAATTCACTTTATTAGTCTTTAAAGAAAACGCAACTTTTTACCTATTTAACCCATTCTGCATCTTCAATTTTTCCCAAGATTGTAATAGTGTGCTTATCAAAGCCAGTCTGTATATCCGAAACAAGTCATTTGCGGACCAAAATTTATGAAGATATTTTATTCCGAATTATGTTAAGATATGGCCACTTGACTGCGGGACATCGTGTGTATTCCATTTGCGTGTCTATCTTGTTTCCCATTTCGTATTTCAATTTTGTCAAAACGTACGCTTAGAATTCACGTTAAATTAGGAAAGCTGCCACTACTTCTCGCTTTGGATTGTGCACAGATTTCAATAATTCCGAGGTATCGGCGCTTACTTTAACCGTGATGCAGCTGAAGGAAATCTGATCAAACCTAGACGCTTCTAGCATGGAAATTTGCCGCAATGTCGCCGAGAAATTGGAAAAATCTATTCCTCATCCATCATCGGAAGACGAGAAAATAGATTAAAAAGTTTAGGGATGGTTTCGCCGTGGAAATGCTGACGCGTGTATGTATGTACCTACTCATGTTATGTAAAAGGGGATACGGTTACGGTCCTTACTCCTATCTCATTAACCTTTTTTTACCCGCTATAAATCTTCTGCCAAATCCATACGTCTGCTGGGTAGACGATGCGAAATCGATATTCGCGATTTATTTTAGGTATGTGGCGTTCGGCGTGAGAGCCCACTCTTAATGATATATGATATTAGTTTTATGTCCCGTGAGAATTGGGGGATGTACAGGGTCGATTTACGATACGTGTATATACCCTCAATTAAAAGTTTTATTATTTTTTACATTTCGTTTTTAATCTAATCGATACATCATCTAGTTTCACAAAAATTTTTGCAATATTGCTGTATTCTACAGTCTATTCATCTGTTACAGGCGATTACACTGTTGAAAATATTACGGTGTTGGCGTTAATTTTGCGCTAGTCAAATATTTTAGTGTTGATTTTTCCAAACTTTGCCTGACGAGTTGCCTACGCGTATTTAATAGAACAGAAATGACTAGAATTTCGTGTGAATTCTTTGTTCAGATATGAGGATTGACTATTTTTCTAGACATTCAGAAGCGTCAACCAACCAGAATTTTAACCTCGGATAGAAATATAGAAACCCCACCTATTCTAATACAGTATTGCATTATACGCACCACCTGCATTGCACGTGTATCTGTTTTCGTGTTTGATTCTCCGTATTAACATATCCAAACAAACCACCAAATGTGACTGACTTGCAAAGTGTAACCTCGTGTTATTAAACGTTAATTCCAGTGGGCATAAAAAATTTCAACATCTTAAAGATGTATTGGGAACATCTATTTACGCAGTTAGTTTAGACTTGAATCAAATAGCATAAACATTCACTTAATTTTATAATGGTTCTCAAAAAATCATTTTAAAATTGGTACGTTTAGTTGAAACTAAAACTTGTGAATGAGTAGTTTTGCATATTTATAATTGAGAAAACGTCTTAAAGAGAGAATATTATAGCACTAAGAAATAGGAGTTGCATATTAAAAAGACGTTGTGTTTAGAAAATGATCTTAAAACACCCAATAGATCGCATTCATTTAGTTAAACAGCTAGTAAATTTGCCTAGTCTAGATCAAATAAAATGTGACTAGAAGTATTTTATAATTCCACGTGTCAGTTGGACAAAATAACCCCTTAGCAATAGACAATACTTGACTATCTTTGCTCGTCAAATTTAAACTTCTATAGTTCTCGACAAAATAACACGAAAAGAGTGTGGACCTCTCCTGACTATTAAATTAGTCAAAAAAGTGTTAAAATTTTCAACAGTGTACTAACTTAGGAATATTCCATTAATACTTTTTCGGTGAACTAGATTCGGGTAAGCTGGTCGATATGTTGCAGGTACTACTCCGACTTCTCGAAAGCGTTGGGCCGCATTAATCACGCATTTATTTTACAAAAGTTATTTACCATGGAGTTAAGTGGTCCTTTAGTCATATAGTCTATTTCGTAACTACCTAACAACCAGAATCCTCGGAACCACGCGTTCCAACAAGTATTCCACAAGGTTCAAATTTGACTACTTTCTAGTTTTGTTCTGGGATTTGTTGTTCGCCGGTTCTTTTGTAAAATGCCGATTAGAGCACGGTAATCATATTTAGTATTCATATTACATGGAATCCAAACGGTAATTGGAGGAGGTACAGGCGAATGTATATCTTTTATTCAACTTACTCCACGGCTTTGCCGATTGTCTTGAGTTTTTGGCACAGTGTAATTTCTTGGTGCCTCGAATTTTCACTAGACCCTCTGCTGCCTTCTGTTTGCTGTTTAATAAAACTAATTTGATGCCTAACTCGCCCGTATGTGTCATGTCTATTAACTATTTCAAAATTTTTCACATAAATGATATACAATTCATAAACTTAAAACAGTTGAAAGCATCTCGCTGTTGTGGCTTTCCTATTTTTTTAAAATGCTTTTGAAAGAGGCGATAAATTTTAAAACGTTGGATTTGTTGGAAGAAATTATTACCATACATAAATCCTGATTACGGAAATTTGATTTTTTGACGGCACTAAAACTTTATGTGAGAAGAGAATAAAACTTTTTTTTCTAAGTGGGCGCCACTGCTTGCTTAATATCTCCCTATAAAATAGAATAACAAAATGAAAAGAAAAAAGAAACTTCATGGCACAAGAATTTTCAGTAATCATAACCAATAATTAACGACAGCAAAGATTTTGGATATTAAAATTTAAAGTTTTTTAAGTAATGTAATTTAATTTATTCATTTAATAATCAATAATAATTAAATAAGAACAAATTAAAATTCAAAATAGAAATGAGTGTTTCAAAATTAAAAGAGAAACACTTTAAGATACTGTACCCATCAACTGATTTTCGGACTTACATATTATACCTTAAACTTTAAGGACGTTTCCTTTAAAAATTACAGTAATGTGACTTTTCGGAAAGAACCTACTGCGAGCAAAATTAATTCTCGGAAAATTGTTAGCAGAAGCACTATAAGAAACTTAGAGAAAATATAAGAAATAGCGGCAAAACATATAACTTCGTTGAACATAAAAATGATGTCAGAATAAGCTTCTTTTCATTTCTCGAATTTCTATCTAGAATTCATTAGTTTCAAAGCTAGTAAAAAAAAATACTGCAACCGCACTGTAATCCAACCTTTAGTAATTCCGGTCAGTATAATATTCCCATGTTATAAATAAGGCATATATAAATTATACATATATACTGCTGTGGTATATTTTGGTTTTTAATATTAAGCAGAAACACAGGATTCAAATTTGGTTGCAACAAGAGTTTTATTTAGGGATCAAATGCGTGTGCTCTTGACGGGAAGGAAAAATTTTTGAAGATGAAATCCCATCGAGCTGGAGTCCATGAATTTTCGGCAGTCTTTAGGAAATAGGAGAAATAAGTGGCCTATTTGACATGAATATAGCTAAATTATAGTTAAAAGAAATTAGGCCGTTGTGTTGAAGAGTAAAGACAAGCAGTGGTGGTTTATAATCTACAGTGTCAATGGCTATTGCCAAATTTGAATACAATATATAAACTTGCTGGCGATGTTCTACTGATTCGTTAATAAATTGAGTAACCTCAGCCAAATTTGATAGCGCAGACCGTCCAGATATAAAACTATGTTGATGAATAGGTAGAAAATCTTCGATCATAAAAAATATTTGTTTATGTAAAACGAGTATTCAAAATTTGATAAAATATTTGCAGGCGGAAAATCTCTAGATGTTAAATTTGTTAACATAACATTGTTGAAGGATGTAACAGCATTATTTTACATAAAACAGTGCTACATGCCTTGGAGGCCTCTGGCTTCTATTCTTCTCTTCATCTCGTCCGATCCATTCCAATCTTTTCTACATGCTCTTTTACTTGTTGGTACCATCTTTCTCTTCTCTTCTTCCCGCTTTTCCCCCATGTAGAACCTTCATTTTACAAAACTATTTTTCATCAATCTAATAACGTGTCCTAGTCACCTACTTCACTGAGTCTTGATTTTGTGTATGTAGACGGTTTTGCATACATTGTCCTTACTTCCGTGTTTGTTACTCCACTACTGTCCATTTCTATCTGTAACTCCTACAAATATCTTCTTTTAGGACCTTTCTCTCCCAGATTTTCAATTTATTTTCGATATCTCTTGTCATTTTATGTTTCGCAGGCGTACAAAACCACTGAGCGTGTAACTATCTCATAAATACATATTTTGGCTGCTCTAGATATATTTCTCGTCTTTAACATTTTCGGTAATGATCACACTGCTTTATATACTTGTCTTCTTGGCCTGTGTTAGTGTAATAATAGTCCCAAAATATTCAAACTGCTTTACTCTTTCGAGCTTATACGCTTTTCCACCTGCCTTGGACGTTATGTACCATTACCGCCACTCATAATGTCCGGTGGTTGCCATTTTGCGGTCACAGTCTAACGTAACCAGTGTATCCGGGAGGCGCGGCCTATATCCTACTTTTACTACTGATAAATCTGTATTTGATTGAGATTAGCCCTTTTCTAATTCTAGACAATACAATTAACGCATAGGAGAGACCTTATGTAGGGGTTTTCGGAAATAATTAAATTTTCTGAGGATTAAAAATCGTTTCGGATTGTATCTAAAGGAGAAATACTAGAAATTAAACAAACTTTTCACTTATTGAGTGGAATATTTACTTTGAAGATTGTGGATTTGTTTTTTACCAATGCATCTGATTAAATTACCAATTTTTAAGTAAAAATTATTAGGTTAGTACACTTGTTTATTTAAAGATTTAATATATTCATTGAACGAGGCTTTATCGAATGGGAAATATACTGCATTTTTTTAATACACTAGCCATTATTTTCTCTGTAATTTTTCATCACAGCTTTATAAATAACATAAAAAAGTAACATAAATAATCCGAAATTCCAAAACTAGTATTCAAAAAGTATAAAATTTTAAACTCAACCAAGATACAATTCTTAAAATTTTAAATTCCACAATAATAAAATAAACCAAGCTAGAAAAATCTTAAAAACAATAATGAATTTTGAAAAAAATAATTATTGATTAAATATTTAAATAAAACTCTTTCTTGATAAGAGCCATAACTCCACTGATTATAAAAAATTTGGCACACATTTATTACAATAGTAATGATGGATGACTTCGCTCCTGTTAATTGCGCATATTGTATAAGTGCCAATGAAATTCGATGAAGGAAAATACGAATAGTTGATTGGAAAAGGATACCGTAAACAAGGGGATTAAAAATCTATCCAGGATTGGGCATGCGCGGATTCTAAAAACTATTCCTGCAATTAATTCTTTCGCAGGAACCATAAAAGACAAATTCCCCAAATTTAGATCTCTGCCTAAACCGAAAAAGTATAATGAGCTTATCACATACTTAATTTACCAAGTACTTAACATTTTTTTTATAAGAACTGCAAATATTTACAAAATAAATTGGCAAAAAATAAATCCACAAACTTTCAAATTCAATATCTTACACAACAACCGAAAAGTTTCTTTCATTCCTGGCATTTTCCCTTATTATATAATCTCAGATGCTTTTAATCCTTAAAAAAAAGGACTGCGTAGGACCTCTGTTTTATTTAAATGTTATTGGCTTGGATAAGTCTATAGACTGAAAAGGGATGGTACCAATCAAATATGAATTTAAAGTGGTGCAAGTAGAATACCTACAAGCCGCACTTAAGCGTTAAACTGGGGATGATAGACTGTGATCGGACCCCGGATATACGACAACGACCGGACATTATGGGTGATGGTAATGGTACTTATTATTTTCATATCGTTTTTCATTTCCATATACTTTGTTTACAGCATTATTAACGTCCTTAAAATTATTTTAAAATGCAGACGTGTACCTTTTTCAATATAAAAACGAATACGACGCAACGAGAATACTTTTCTCGTTATAAACTTTATATAAAACGCAGAAACAAATCATTGTCTAAAGTTTTAAAACTTCAGGCGTCGTCGTGTAGTTGGTAAACTTAGAAAAGTCACCTTTTATTTTAAAGTACTGGTAGTTGTTTTTGTGAAAACATGGGAAAAGTTGATATTAACTCGGATGAAACTTTCTGGATAACACAATCAAGAGAATCTTTTAAATTAATACCCAACACAACTTTTCCGTGCATTTACGTCCGTATGAAATAACCCCTTGCCTTTGGTCGCATTGAAAAGACGAAACGCCGCCAAGATTAATCTATTTCGAACTTAGTAGGCCGAAAAAGATAATCGCATTACCAAAACAAAAACTCGAGACAAAGCAATTTTATCTGCCGCTGCTATTTTTGTATTTCACGTTCCAATTCCATTCCGCCAAGTATTAGGATTAAAGCGTGCTCGTTAAAAACACACAGACAAAATAAAATTAAAGGAAGATCCCCGTCTACTGTTCCATTAAAATTGCACAAGACGACGGAGACAGTAGGTATAAGGGTGGGATTAACTGTTTTGTTTTTATCCTATTCCGCTAACGTATATCCGAGTGACAATTTTAAAATTTCATTAGACGTCCCTGGTGATTCTGAAACTCCGTTGAACATTTAAAAGTATATATCTATTATATGGAAGATATAAAACCCGAGTGGATTGAAAAAGCGGCACGCCTGCAGCAGATGGAGGTCGTTCCAACGAAAATACGGAAATAAAAATTAGTCGAGTCGATGGGGCAGCGCCGCATTATTACGATTGGTTCACGGGATAACGAGCGCCCTCTTTTAGCTTTTTATCGGACGGTTTCCGCCGGAATTTATTGTGACAAATACGCGCGGCCCCAGTTTACCCCACGATAGTTTATGGGAGTTGGAATTGGTCAACAAAAAAACTCCGGCGAGGTTAGGGACTGATGTACGATGTTATATATATTTACTCACCGACGTTTCAATTTTTTTCTCTGTATTTCGAGTTAAACGTTTTAAAATTTATGTTGTCCCTACACTTAATTATTTTAATTGATAGTCAGATAATAGTAAAGACATATTCAGTCTTAAATGAGAAAGACGCATATATTTTTTGCCAAATTAAACATAAAATACTTGCAAAGATTGCATTTTTTTTTTACAGTGAGAACAAGAAAAAAATTTCTCCTCACGCAGGATTCGAACCTACATCCCCTCGTTTGCCGGACGAGCGCTTTACCAATTGAGCTAGTAGAGGATAATAATTCGAACGTTTAACCGAGCATACGTCAATATTAGATCTTGAAAGGCCGGCAGTATGCAAAGATAACTTTTACAGTGAGAAAATAACGAATTAATGTATTTCTGCTTTTAACTGTAATAATTAGGAGAAAGGCCGACCTTTCAAGATCTAATATCGACGTATGTTCGGTAAGAGCGCTCGAACCTCGTCCTCTAATAGCTTAATTGGTAAAGCGCCCGCCCGGCAAGCGGGAGGATGTAGGTTCGAATCCTGCGTGAGGAGAAAATTTTTTCTTGGGAAAAATAGCTCCTAATTATTACAGTTAAAAGCAAAAATACATTAATTTGTTATAAAATACTTCAATTGTTCACTGACGTGCAAAATATTTTTTTCTCAGTAAATATTCAAAACTATGATTCATTAATGTTTTTTTTTTTTTTATTGAGAATTGATTTATTCTTAAGCGTAGTTCCGCGATTCCGCTAGAAATTGCATAGAGAAAAAATCCTGGACGTGATATCAATAATCTACACTCATTGATTGTATTTTAATCGACAGAACGAAATGTATCATTGTTATGATAAAATATTATTTACAATCTTTAGCGAAATGAATTAGTTTTCATTGTTATAACAAATCACTGTTCATTAGCCCATGGATAGTATTTGTTACGACAATTATATTTTCAAACGTTCAATAAATAATTTTGTTAACAATATAAACATGAACATTCATTATATTCTTATTTTTACCTACAAACATCTTTCATAAAATCATTCACGATATGAATGCAATAAAGTATTAACTGATACATTCCTCGTTAGTTCAATGGTTTGCAATTGATTACGCGAACGAACAGATAGCATAACTTAATGAAAGGTTAAGTACCTTTAAATATTAAATTAAATATATAAATTTTAAATTTTAACGTGTTTTCCAATTTTCATTTTGTCCAATGTCTTATATCCATTCTATTTTATATAATATTTTTAAACTTTTACATTGTAAAAAAACTTTAATATTGAGTGACGTAGCTTTTGATTTCTAATTGATATATTACACCTGAAGATGACCAAGGCCGAAACCGGTTGTTAATAATATTAAATAAAGAGGTTGGATAGAACTATTTTACTGCCATGGTCGCTGACTGAGTGAAAGTTTGGTGTGTGGCCCTAAACTTGTGATCTCTGAATGTTAAAGACGCTTCCTAGGCAGAAAAATGTGAGTTTCTGCCTAGGAAGCTATTCCCTTTTCTGCTTGTATGGTGATTCCTCCACAATGGACCATGAGCCCCTGCCATGGTGGAATTCTTACGGTTAATTGTTTAAGTATTTGCTTTTGATGTTTTTTGGTATATAATTACCGATGCTTGATATCAATCTTTTAATATTACTTTTACAGCAATTCAATTAAATAAAGCTGCAATGAGGATAATAAAATATTATATATTTTTTTTGCAATGAAAGATTTCTGATTTTAACACTGCGTAGGCTTTCACGGCCGGTGTAACTATAACTAACAGTTTCTTGCGGGTTTCGCCGTGTGTCAAAACTTTCGCTCGACGTTTCGCTGTTCATACTGACAGCTTCTTCAGGATAACTGAACTGAGTTCAAGAAGCTGTCAGTATGATACACGGCGAAACCCGCAAGAAGCTGTTAGTTATTTCTGATTTTAATTTGCTCATATGCATACACAATAATTAAGAGAAATTATAACTTTTAAGGAATGATTTATTTAAAAAGTCATAAAATATGATCCGCCCTTAATTCGCAAAGTTCCAAATTCATTTATAGAATAGACCATGATACCCGAAAAGGATGTCAATTAAGGAAAACCAGTGATGAAAAGAAAATGATGAAATTTCGGCTAAAATCTATAAAAATTTAAATGAATCAAGGCGAAAGGAAGAACATCATTAGATACTGTATTTGGACAAAAATGTTGTATACTATACATGTGTGAGCCAATGAATTGATATTTTATTATTATTGTTATTAATTTTATGTACAAAAAAAAATCCTAAAAGAAATTCGTTTATTTGAAGACTTACTTCTGTTTATTTAAAGATTTGCCTATTTAAACAACTGGGTTTTGTAGAACCCAACAACCTTCGCAAATGTTGTTCCTGCACTTCAATCTAGGTGGAAAAAAGATATGTTAAAAGATGTTAAACTTGGTACAGTTGCACTTGGGGTGGCATATTGAATCTATAAATATAAATATCTAGCTGCGCTGTTTAAGAATAAAGAAGTGTTCTACAACGAGCTATTCCCGGAAAAGGATTCTAAGATTTCAGAGTGGTTTTTTAGGTCATTAGTGCTGATTTAATTTGAAAAATAAATACAGGTAGATACATGTTCTTGTAACTACGATATATTAGTTCAGTATTTATCGGTACTGACGATTACGATATTAAACAGTAGATATATTTAATAAAAATTGCAAAATAGTTTATGTGTTGTGAGTTAGCGCTCAAAGTTATATAATAAGTTAACCTTCAATATATCGATAAAATATTTCGTTAAAAACACATCGACAAGACAAGATATAATTACAATTTTCATTTAAAAATCATTAAAAGTCGTTCCGGGTCGAGGTTCATAAGAATCATCGAAATTGTTTTTGAAAACATCTGCTAGAGGAAAAAACGGTTGAAATAAGATATTAGCACAAACAAAATGCTGTCTTGTATTACAGTGCATTTCATCGATGACCCTCTAACAGATTGTATGTTGATTCTTATCACAGCTAAGCAAAAACGGCAATTAAAATTACAAAGTTAAATGCTTAAAGCTATAACATCAATCTTTAGCTTTATTAGGCATCTGCATTGATAAGCAAGTATATTTTGCAAGGTAATGTGGAATTATTCTAATGGATATAACATCGCTAGACAAATGGGACATTGGATATTTATTTATAATCCTACCAATCTTACCAACTTTTGAAGCTAGAAGAAACATAAGAAGATGCTAACTATTAAAAAAACACAACAAATAAGAGTAACCTAGTTAATTGTTATCAAAACAAAATGGGCAATATAAACATTATATTTGTTTAAAGTATTATCTAACAAAGCCTACGTCAAATCTTTTTTAGCATCCTATACTTTAATTTATCTATATACAGCCTCAGCAAAATTCTAATTATATTTGGTTCTTAACATGTTTTAAAAAGTTTGCGTCGCAAAAAAAAATTACTGTCATTCATTAACTACTTCAATAAATAGCTTTGTTGTTTGTAAACTGTCAGGAAACATAAAATACTAGCTACTTAATGCGAAAAACAATTCAATGAATGCATTTATGCGTATAGATGAATCATAATTTATTTGTCATGTACGGAAAACAAACTCACCGGCCGCATTGCTGTAGCAGCCCATGGGACATGCTAGTGATGCCATCGTTAAGCCTCAGGGTTGGTTTATTTTCGAGCCACAGCAGTATATTTTCCAGGAGAACGAATATCAGGAAATACGGCGTGGCCTGCAAAAATGAAATATAAACATTGGCAATAATGAAACGCAAGGAGGGTATATGGCACAACACCGTATTTATTTATTTATTCAATTCTATATGTTTAATACCCATCATTTTCCTTCTAAAATTAACAGCGAGCAAACAAGGTACGTATATGTGTATACTAGAAAATTTGTTTGTTTATTCCTGTTAATTAACGCGCAACTTTATATTTACCCGTATAAACTCTCATGTATCCACAACGTAAATTGCGTATACACACTTAATTTGATATCTCTGACAGATCTCTTTTAACATCCTTCAAGTTCATTATACATTAAGCGAACTTCATTAATTAATTACAGCAATTTCGTTTTACGTAATTAGTATGCGCATACTGCGGTTATTACGGTATAGTGCACATAGTTGCATATTCAGCATTAACAGCCGGTTTATTGATCCTCACGGTTATTACACGTACTATGTGCTACGTGCATATTACGGGAACCCTATCTGCTGAGGGAGACTGGATAATAGGTAATTGCCGGAAGCATGTAACGTAAAACAACAGAAACCCGAAGACAACTAACAGTTTGGGTACATCTAAGTATTTCAATGACATTAGCATGAGATATGAAATAATGCCGTGCGAGAATATTCGATTTTTTTCCAAAGCAAAGTGAATATATTTTTAAATAATAATATTCGCGATTTATTGGCAAGCAAACAAGAATAGTACAACTTAAGACACTTACAGAAAAGAGGCAAAAATAATGAGGATATGCCAAAAGGCTCAGGATCAACTGCTTAAAGTTTAAGCGTGTTCTTCCTATTAATAAGCAGAAAAATATTATAAACAAAAAGTAACAATGGTTCGAGTCGCAGTAAAGAAAAAATAATGTGAAAATAACAAAAAATGATGCAACATTATATTAATAAAAAAAAGATCTACTCATTAAACAATGCCTTTCTTCGCAATTAGCGGAACAGAGAATGTTGGCGCAAATCACGCATATTAAATGGTATCCCATTCCAACTCTAACAATATTATAATTGAAAGATCTTTTAAAAAATTCAAGATAGTGAACTGCTGGCGTTAGTAAGCCTTTAATGGTATGAATATCTACTATAAATAAAATCTTACGGAACAAGTAACTTGGTTTTTTGAAATAAATAATTTTATAGAAAAAGATGATAGCAGAAAATTCTACTCCTGCAAAGATGTCCCATAGATCCCATGGATAAATTCTGCAAACGTTGAAGTCTATTTCTATCAATGCTGTCTAAGCAATAATAGTAAACGCTCTTCAGACTCAACTTTTATTGATTCATTGATTCATTCATTTAGTTAGGGTTTGGCACCTATAGTCCAGGCATTTGAGCTAGATGCTCATTGCACCGTTCCTATTAAATCTCTTACTTCCACTCGAAAAGCTTCGTGTTCTCTATAAAACCCAGTATCTTGCCCAGTGGAAACTTGAGAACCTTCGAGGACTCCAATAGATCCTTCTCGAAATATTTCTGCCTTGTTGAGTCTGAAGAGCACCAAAGGTTCAGTTAAAGCTTTCCGCAAACTGACATTCAAACAGTCGCTGCTACCATACAAAACCTTGTAATTACTGTAATACCCTGATCTAATTAAATGTGGAACGTGCTCTTCAAAACAAAATTCACAAAAAAAAACACCATCTGATACTATGCACACTTTATCATTGATTTTAATTTCAATTTTATCCAAATTTGCAGCTCGGGCTTTTGCACGGCCAAAAACTAGAACAGATTTTTTTTTACTATTTACATTAAGACAATGTTTTTCGGATATGTCAACAAGCGACTGAAGATCAGTGCTTATATGTGACATACCTGTATATCTTCAGGATTGAAGGTGTAATATATTTGCTTATCGTCCGCGTAAAAATGGTAATTACAATGTTGCAAACATTTAATATTTGTGGCGTAAATTACATAAAGTAGAGGTCTCAGAATACTGCCCTGAGGAACACCAGATATAATTGGGAGTGGATAGGATAAATAACCATCATACGAAACTTGTTGAGATCTACGTTTTCACAATATACAATAAAGCTAAAGTACATACACACATACTACACTGGAGATATTGTGGCATAGAATAATTCTCTAGATTATAGCCGTATTTCGTGAAAATTCCCTTTTTCCCTAGTACCAACCTAAATTCCCTAGGTCTACGGAACTTTCCCTAGCTCTGCCAACACTGATCGAAATCGACAAATGGTAAAAACAATGAATGATGCTGATGTTGTGGATAGGTTGTACAGCGTGCTGCTGGAAGTATAAATCGTACTACCTCTTCTACTAGTTTTAACTAACAAAATATGCATTTGGTAATGCCTAAATACAATATAAGATTTGTGAAGCTTCGCCTCCTAAAGAATCATGTTTCTAGCTCTATTTTTGCAAAATTTACGACCCATATTCTTACCCAGTTTCTTATCTGCGCCTATGATACCTTAAAAAAAACCTATTCGCCGTATAACAAAAGTCCTGCCAGAAGACTGCTGTACTACCAGAAGGACAAATACTTCCGGCAGGATTTAAAGAGTTGTACAAAGGTATTTCCAGGAGTGCTTGTAGCAGGACATTTGCTCGTACAATTTACACGTCATCATTACCAACAGCCACCAAATAATCTACCAACAAACCCCATCATACAGATGAATCTTTTAAAACTTAAACTAGATTTCAGTTACTAATATTTTTTTTGTAAAATCAGTAACTACTCCAACAGTCCAGCAGGAAAGTTATTTACTCCTGTTCGCTGTTTATAAAAAAAAAAATCCCAATGAACAGTTTTGCAAATAATTTGGTAGCTACTTCTAATGTTCTTAGGGGCATACTTGGGAGTAAGGCAGAAGTAGATGTGTATACAGCTATAAGGCGGATCTTTATGAGATTATTTGTAAACATATTTTACGTAACTTCCTTTTGGCAAGGAAGTAGGGGCTACAAGAGTTATCAAGATCTCATCCATGGTGCTTTGAAGGATGATTTCAGTCTACAGATGGTGTAAATCGCAAAGGAACTAAAAATCTTCGAAATTTCAAGTATAAATTTAACTCTCTAAACGCAAAATTCCACTGATGCGCAAAGCAACGATTGACAACACTAGATGGATGCTACAAATGTGCGAAATAGAATGAAATCCGTAAGTAACAATCTGCTTTGCTCTTGCAAATATAGTAAGAAACAATTTCAAATTTTGAAGAAATATGAATTTCAAATTTTATTCTAGCCAAAATCAAAATCTGTTATACAAAATTGTTATTTTATCTGTCCGATAATAATTTTATCCATAATATAACACTAATTATTGCAAAGTCCAGTTAGAAGAGCATGACTCAGTATCTTGGTTACTATTTTAAATATATAACACATCGTTCTAAAAACAAAAGACACTCGATTGATTAATATGGAGAATTTCTCGGAGTTTCCGAGAATTACATCAATATCGTTTAACCTAAAAGTTCAGGTTCAAGTTGTAATCGCATAATCGATTCGAGTAAACATATTTTTTTATTATCTCATCGACGGTACCAACAGCAAAGAGTGTTTAGTGCATAAAGTATAATCATTCTGCAAATAGTGTAAATATATAAATACAACTTATGAATTATTTATTGGATAAATCTTGTTTGCCTAAACTGTCCCCTTTTTTCGACATTCAAACTCGAAAGAAAAAATAAATGTTCTGACGTATCCTCGCACTGATATGAATTACATAAGATCTTTATAATAATTTTTCCGTGATAGATATATGTACATGCACTGCTTTAAAATTTTTTTTTTATTATACGTAATTGCAAATACATTTTTGCTTTTCATACCTTAAGTTACCTATAATTAAAATTTAATATTTCTAATTATCTAAAAGAAATTGCATTAAATGAAAAGTGTTTGCGTTTTCTATGTAGCCAACGTGATTTGTTGTTACCTTGAAAAGGAAAATAAATTTAAATCTTATTACGCATTCTTCAGGAATAATATATTTTCAAATTATTTTTTTAAGTGAAGTCTATTGAAAACGATATTAAAGAAATGTTGATCAAAATTTATGTAGGTAATAATTAGGAAAAACTTCGACATACAAAACGGTTACAATTGACAATTAATTTAGTAGCCATTATTTAATTCTATCAACGGTCAACTTTTCAATGATATTATATACTACTTATTTATTATCTACAATTTTAAAGCATATCCATCCCTTAGCTTTTTGGTTATACCCCAGCATTTTTAATCTACAGAGAAATAATTATTAATTCAAATACTTGGTATCATTGGAATCGGAAAAAGTTTCTCTTTTAGATTGAAGTGGAGTGTCCAATCACTTTTTATGGAAAAACTGTCAAAGTGTACTATGTTACGCCCTACTAGGCGTTTAAAACAAGAGATTGAAACATTTGCAATTTCTTAGTATTATGTTAAACTTATGTACGATACGAATATGCCAAAATATACCAGGTGTTCCGTTTAAAATTTTCAATTTGACTATATTTCCAGTAAAACCGGAAGTGATAAAAAGTAATGAGGTTGGGTAATTGAAAAATTACTGTGAATACTACTTTTCGAACTTCATTAAAAAATATCAATAAATAAAAAAGTGAAATAACAAGGTCAAGTATGCTTTGGAGCCACTTTATTAGTGAGAAAAATCACCTTTTTGTAAATTTCCAAGGTATACCTAATTTTTCAAAGCTAAAAGTATGGCACAAATTACTTTCTACCCAAGCAGGGCTGAACCCCAGAAGATGAAACTTTGAATCAAAAATTTCAGGCTTTTATTATGCATATAATATTGTTGTATGATATAAATATTTAATTTCACTATTTAGTTAATATTATTGTTCTACTTGAGCAATTTGAACATCGATAAACAGAATTGAAAGGACATATCATAAAATATAAGTCACAGGAAGCACCTCAATACCTTTTCTAGTGAATATTTCGCATATCTGCTTTATATTGCGTGTGCAACTCTGCGGGTAAAATATATTACTTCCAAAGGTTTAAATTAAATTTGCTTTTCCTTTGTAGTTACCCCTATAACTTTTTACATACATTTTTTTACTATACTTTTTACAACATGAAGCAAAGAGTATATTAAAACCTTTAAACAGTCCCTCCAGCTACTCCACTTTGCGTCTTTGTTGTTAAAGCAGATACGTTTTAGGTGATATCAATAAAACAGCAACTCGTATACCCCCATCAAACAAGATATATATACGCGTCAACCCCAGTGTTAACAAGCTAATACATTACCTGCTGTATAAAATTAGGTACTTGTTGAACGGTTTCGTAGGTCGTTTCCTCCGGATCGATGACGTAAAACATCCGCCCCAGACCCTTGAGGGCAGCGACGGAACCAGCGCCTACCCCGTTCCCCAAATCATCATTCGCTAATTTCACGAAAACGCTCCTTACATATTCGCTATTGTTAACAGACGAATTCCAATGGTCGTTTGCCATTTTGGCTCGCGAACCGTATACCAGACGGTAAATACGTATTTTTAGACGAAGAAACTGCGGTATGCGTTTAGAATAATAATAGCACGCGAACTTTACAACTATAATGCGAAACGAACGTGTTATCTGGAACGTATCGAACTATATAAACGGTTCTCATTAATAACGAGTGTAACGTAATCTAACTAGTTGATCTCATATTTATATGTGAACGATGTAAACAGAGAGTGGGGATGTAAACATCGCGATCGGAGATAATACGTACTTAAATTTTATAAATATATATACACAAAACAGGTATAGTATGTTTACTATCGATATTCGTGCTGGATCGCCTGTGACAGTTAATTCATTGATAATCGTTTGTTAACACACGTGAGGCGGTTATTAAAACACTTGTTTATCACTCGCGAGCTCCTTAAACACATGCGACAGTCGACAAATACGAACTACGAGCGCTCACATCAATGACTGTTTTAAAATGACATTGTAGCGACATGACAAAAGTGGCTGATTATTTTAGCAAAGCAAATTTGTCACGAGGTTTATTAGTCCAATTGTTATTAGTCTGTATGCTGTTGCTACGAGCAATCTAATCTGCAGCAATTAAAGCGTTATGTGCTCAACCGGCGTACAACATTTGATAAGGAGACTTTTTTTTTCAACTTCTATTTGGAGCCGTGCTGTGTTGTTCGCCTAGCCACGAGGTAGCAGGCTAAAAATAATTTTTATCTATCATTAAAAATAGTACATAGATAATTTGTGGATATTTAAAAGATAAACATATGTGTACAAAAAGCATAAACAACGCCTTAAACCTAGCACTCCGTAGATTGCGATTTGAACTATTTATCAGGGCATCGATATATCTGCGTTTGGGTGTATCAATGGATGGAAAATATTACTGATTAAATATGTAGTTGATAACCCCCTTTAGAGATAAAATTTGTCTGAAAGGTTTAGCGGTTGATTTTGAAAGACCAGACAGCGAGCACGAATGTAATTGTAATGCAAGGCAAACATAATGTAATATGAAATATTAAATTTTAATGTTAATTAAAAACGAAATTCAAATTTTTATATATATATTTTTATATATATTATATCACGCCTTTCAAAATATCAACCTATACTTATTAAAAATTCAATCTAAACTGTCATAACCGTCAGAATAGCTACCCTTAAAATTTAGGAAACGCAATTATATACAATTTTGAACATTAAACATACCAAATACCTTCTTGGTTAACATGCATCCAAAGATATCTTAAAAGACTTACTTAAGCATTCGATCGTTATAAAATCATTTATTAAGGCATTTCCATCGAAAATATTAAATAATTAAATATTACTTTACCGGCGATACCGATGTGTAATATAGTTACTTACAAACCGTTAAAAATAAATATAAGATTATATTTAATATAATATCAGGCCTAAAAAGAGTTGCAAAAAATGTTGTGTTTAATATTGAAGTTGATTATTAAAATTTACATTTACACTCTATTTACATTATCTTCGCTTCAGCCTTAAAAGAACGCCGTAGAAATCCTTCATGAAAGATTCTGCAACGAATGAATGCTTAATGAATTATTATTCAATAGTCTTTACTCAATAACAATCTTCAACCTCATCATTCAGTAACGCAAGTGTCAAATGCCCATCCTATATTTATTTTGTTTTATTTATACCCTTATTTTCCGTATATTACTATCTTCATATACTTCTGCGAGGAAATCGATTCAACACCTACCGCTTCGCGACTTCACAAGGTAATGGCGAAGGGTAGAATCGATTCAGGAATGGCACTAAGGAAGCCAGATGGAAGCTTCACTGAAAGTGAAGAAGAGAGAGCTCACCTCCTTCTAGAAACCCACTTTCCGAAAGCAAAGTTGGAACCTCGGAAAATCCTTCCGAGATATATAAAAGACCAAATAAAGAAGCTACTGCAGTGGCAAGACGCATATGTAGCAGCGAACGGTTAAAATGGGCCATCAATACCTTTCAGCCGTTCAAAACACCGGAGTAGACGGGATCTTTCAGTTCTACTTCAAAAAGGGCAGGAAGAAATCCTTCCTCACATAAATCGATAAGCCGAAGTAGTCTGGAGTTAGGGTACATTCCAGAAGTCTGCGAAGGGCCAAAGTCACCTTTATACCAAAAGCAGGGAAAAAGGACATTATGCACCCTAAATCCCACAGACCTATCAGCCTCACATACTTCTTTTTGAAAATGGTGGAAAAGGCTGTAGATAACTATATGAGAACAGACATCTTGGAGCGGGTGCCATTGCACCCCTGTCAGCACGCCTATCAAACAGGCAAATCCACTGAGACTGCATTGTGGAGCTGACGGACCAATCCAAGATGCCCTGACGAATAAAGAAACCGTAGTGTGCGCCTTTCTAGATATAGAGGGTGCTTTTGACAACACTCCACACGAGTCTGTCAAAAAAGCATTAATTAATAGGGGGGTAGACGGTGTGACTTCTAGATGGATGTCGCAACTACTGTCTAGGTCTACCAGGTCGGTGGAGGCGGAGGTGGGACATAAGACCATCTCGGTTAATACGACCAGAGGATGCCCACAGGGGGGAGTTACATCCCCACTTATGTGGAGCCTAATAGTAGACGAACTCTTATGCGGACTGACGGATCTAGGCATATTCTGTCGAGGGTATGCTGATGATATTGTCATATACGCAAGAGGCAAATTTGAGAATACCCTCTGTGACATAGTTCAAAGAGGCTTGAACTTCACGAGAAATGTGTCAATCGATGGGACTCAATGTCAACCCCACCAAGACAACCCTAGTAGCATTTACCAGGAAAAGAAAATCCAATCTTAGAACCATAAAACTGGATGGGCAAAATATAGAATGGAAAGCAGAAGTTAAATATCTAGGCCTTACCCTAGACAATAAACTTCTATGGAACAAACATGAAGTTGAAGTAACCACAAGGCCAAAAGAGCTCTGATGGTGTGCAGAAACTTTGCAGGGAAAATTGGGATGCAACCC
The DNA here is from genome assembly GCA_004143645.1 of Protaetia brevitarsis. Lineage (NCBI taxonomy): Eukaryota > Metazoa > Arthropoda > Insecta > Coleoptera > Scarabaeidae > Protaetia > Protaetia brevitarsis. The sequence goes on along the minus strand of RXPK01000172.1, from coordinate 2,220,548 downwards.
AAAAATACTGCTTTGGATGTATACAGCGATAGTGAGACCGATCATCACCTATGCATCAGTAGCATGGAGCAAAAAACTAATCTGGCCACCGCGAGAACTAACCTCTCGAAAGTGCAAAGATTAGCATGTGTATGCATAACGGGGCTATGAGAACCTGCCCAACAGCAGCTATTGAAGTAGTATTGGATCTTGCCCCCCCCTCCACATAGTAGTAGAGGTGTGGCGAAAAGAACCGCACTAAGAATGGTCAAGGAAGGAATGATTAGGCATAGCCTCAATCTCCTGACGGTGATCAAACCTGGATATGCCCCGGATGATATGTTAAAAAATTTAGCTTTGTGAAAGAATTCACCATAAAGCTAAGTAACAGGAGCGAGTGATCATAACACCATCTTGAACTTGAATAGAAATGCCATCAAATGGTATACTGATGGCTCCAAAACGCAGAAGGAACTGGAAACGAAAGCTTGGAAAATACCCAAGTATATTTCAGCGGAAATACACGCTATTGGAAGATGTGTTCAGTTCATTATGGAAAGGAACTATCGGAAGCAGGAGATTATCATCGTGTCTGATAGTCAAGCAGCCATCAAGGCGCTGAACTCATATGAAATCAGCTCCAGAGGGTCTGGGAATGCATAGGGAAACTAATGAGCTAGGCAAAAGAAATAAAGTAACCCTCCTGTGGGTTCCAGGTCACACAGAGTGGAAGGAAACGAAATAACGGATAACCTCGCAAAAAAGGGGCTGGAATGCCTTTCGTAGGCCTGAACCCTTTTGCGGGTTAAGTAGCAGTACAATACTGAAGAAACTAAAAATGGAAATGGAGCAGAGAAAATCCAGTTACTGGGAAAATCTCCAGGGAATGAGGCAAAGTAAATTCTTCTGGAACTTATAACAGAAGAGGTTTACAGAATGCATCAACCTGAGTAAGAACAATGTTCGCATATTAACAGAATACTTTCAGGCCATTGTAGACTGAAAGGACACTGAGTAAGCTTGGATTGGAAAAAGATCCTGAATGCAGATTCTGTGGGAACAGGATAAACATCCATCCACCTCCTCTCAAACTGCGTAGCACTGTGCAACCCGAGGCATTCTACCTGGTGCATGTGAAATCGAAGAGAGACTTACCTAGACTGGGCCCTCTGACATCCTACACTTTTTAAAAGAATAGGATTGGAAGGCCAGCTGTAAAGCAGCAAGAATAGGGGACACAATAGATCTTTTAGGTCGCAGTGTAACACCACCCTTCTATTACATACATACATACATACATCTTCATATACTTTTTAATGAAATTCTTTCACATAACTCTATTAGCATTAATATCTTTCATCATTCTATTCATGCATTTTACCAATATGTTTTCGCCATCCTGCGTCCACACCAAAACTGCCGCACAATTCCCGTCTATATTGCAACGAATCGTTCCTTTGATGTCGAGATGAAAGCGCACAGCTCGCTATCACCAGCGATCACACTACTCGCTATAATGATACTGGCTCTAACAGCTAACAAACGTCCACGCTTCACATTACAATTATATTCGTGCTCGGCGTCTGGGGTCTATCGTTCTTATTTTAAATCGGTTTAGATACAATTGAACACATAAAAACCAGTGGCGGCTGATGAGGAGGGACTGCAGAGGTAAAAAACTGCGTGTAGAAATTAATGCTGAAAGTGGTTTACATAATTTCTTACCATTATAATTCTTACTACCCTTGATAATATAAAATGTCAACACATTAAAGTGCATCTTTGGGTATTAGAGGTACATTACATGAGTGTAGCTTTTACATACAATAGTGTTAGTGTAGTGAAACTCTTGGCCATAACGGGAGCACTTATGTTATAGCGCTTCTGGTCACAACTATAAACTGATGCGTTGCAACTCCACAAGAATAATTATCTATCACACTGCGCAAGTGCATGCAAACGGCCTTTCACTACCTAATATTACAGAAAACTAAAATTGACGATATATTAAAGATTAGTCACGTATCCTATTTGAAATGTGTTTTGAAGTTACATTTTCCAAAAACATATAGCAACATAGAGGTGTGCATTTTGGCAATTATCTCGGTCCGGTCCGTCTCTTTACTAGCTTGGCCTGGCCCGACACGTCCCGTTGTATTTGTATATTTTATTAAAAAATGACAGTGTACTTTAGGTATAAATTAGACAAGTTAATCTTATAATTCAGCAACTCATGATATAATTATTAATTTACTCCTATATAAATTATACTCCCTTATTATGTACAATGCCAACAAACAAATATTGTGCACCGATATTATAACCATGGAATTATGCTTTCAACTGTGTGTTTTATAGAGTATGTCCATAAACAAAACGATTGGACTAATTACCGGGGATTACCTGCTGCGACACATACTGAAAAATTATGCGAATCAAGCAATGGGCCGTATTAGGGACTTTTCTTATATTATGCAACTTTTGCTAAGATATTTTTTAAATATTTTTACGTTAATAACTTTATTTTAAAATGTTTAGTAACCCCTTGGAAATAAAATCACTAAACCGTAAACACCCTATATCGTATAATATGAAAAACATAATGAAATTACGTTTCGCCGGAATATGATTCTTTTTCACTCAATAATAATCTGCGTAAGAAAGATGAAGTCGACATATCTGAAAGCTGAATGAAAGGAACAAAATAGAATATAACTACAACAAAGCTTATACGTAACTATTATATCAACGATCTTTTTAAATATCCATCAAACAAAAAGAATGATAAAAATAATAAAAATTATAATGGTATAATATTGACATACATTTCTTTTTGTTTGTTTATAATCACCTGTTTTTTTTTTTCATATTCTTTTTCTTTAATCACATCTAGCAATCAAACTACATATTTCATCAGAAAAAAAAATATAAACGTCGTAACGACATCCTGTTACCAATAAATTATAAACCCTTATTTACCTGTTTTAATTTGATGTAAATGGAAATCAATAGAAATATCCATTAGAAAGATAATCCTACCTTTATAGATTAATGAGTGGGTGATAATACAATAGTTATTTACAAATCTATTTCGTAAAATGTTAACAACGAAGTTTGCACAATATTTTTTTCTGGGAATAACAAATACTTTTAACAATAAAATGTTAATATGTTATGTTTTATTATGATTAATTCTGCCTGCTTATGTACTGTCAAACAATGCCGTCAAATATGTAACGTTTAACAGTTTAGTAACTTTACTTATTAAATCACATTAAAAACGTGTGTAACACTCGGTTGATATTAGCATACATATGTTTCACCTTACCAAGGATCTTCAGTGCTACTGGTCAACCTAATTGATAATATACTTAGGTCACATTAAAAATGGTTGTAACACTCGATTGATATTAGCATACATGTTTCACCTGAAGGTAAGGTGAAACATATGTATGCTAATATCAACCGAATGTTACACACGTTTTTAATGTGACCTAATTATTAACTAGCGTTAGTTAATTAACGTATGCATAGTGGCCTAAAATCGTCCTGGAATTATTGTTACCCTTTATAGATACATGTTTCAGTTTCAGATTGACAATTTAGCAAATATCTTCACATTAATAATGAGATTCTGATTCAATTATTCTACCACTTATACTTATTAAAGATCACCAGAAATATCAATGAATTTGGATACATCTGGTTCCTCCAGAAACTGCCAATTTCACTTTACGCATTAGTGCATAAAATGCTACTTTATGCACAGATTTGAGTGCATGACGTTATCTATTAATCCTATTATGCAATATGAGCCAAAAAAAAAAAACATTTCAGAGCTATATGCATTTAATAGAAGAAGTTACAGTTTCCATTAGCGACTTTTAAATATAAATAATGTATATAAGTCTAGAATTTATTTATTTCTTTATATTCCAGGAAATGTAAGTAATTACATATGATGTATGAGAATAATAAATACGAGTAAGTATGTCTAATTGTTTATAACGTAATTCTTCTCCTCTCTTGCCCATCTCTAGTTTAAACCATTTGCTACTAAAATGTATTCTTTTCAGATACAAGTAAACATCGTAATTAATGGTGAAATTCTGTGCATTCCTGTTAACTCTCTGTAGCTCATTAAATTGCCTGCCTTTCAGGAATGAAAGATTGTGCACACTTACGAAGAATTTGTTACGAATTCTTAGTAAGTGATAGAAGCTCTGCCACAGAAGGCGGATATTCGACAACGGGAACTTTCAGAGAATGGTATTATATAAGAAAGTATGCTTGTTGCTAGCATACGTTCCAAGAATTTGCACGGAGTAGCTTGCAAAATATATGTCGACTACGACCATTGATTTGCATTTCCGCTGTTAAAAATAGTTGTTTGTCTAAAATTCAGCGTAGAACTAATCTGTTTTGATAACGTTCATATCTAATATACGTAATTGTCCATACACATAGATGCTCCTAATTAACTCTAAAATTTGCAAAGATTAAATTGACGTAATTACATCCTAAAATTTATTTCCATTCACAGACTTATCAGCTCATCATTAATTACTTTATTAAATAAAAAGTATTATATTAAACCAAGTAGCACCAAATATTTCTAAAATGTGTGTTTAATATAGAAAAATATAATATAATAAATAAATAAAAAATATATAATACACACATATGATACAAATATATACAGGGTATTCCACGTAACTGGTTCATTAAAAGTTTATGATGTTCTATTATTTACTTATATTTGAGATTTTGGCACCAGTATCTGTTCGTTTGGAACTATAAATGCAAAATACCTTAACCAAAATATCACTTCCGGTTGACCGGAAATGGATGTCAACTTTGTTATTTTAAATAGAATGATATAATTTTTCATTCATTTTTGGATTCTACAACTATAAATACGTCAGTTTTCATTAGCTATTCCTACAGCTACATGTTGCCGTTTTTGAGTTATTTAAGTTTTTCTTTTTTTTAGTCATAATCATTGCATCAATGAGAAATTAATATCTCCGTTAATACTGCAAGTAGAGACTCCAAATTTGCTATGTTATGAATGTAGATATAACTTTAAGAAATGGTAAGCACACTTTACATTCTAACATACAGGCTGTTCAAAACTGAGGAACAAAGTGACATATTTTCAAATGTAGAAAACTCATTTTTTTTAAATGGAACACCCTGTATTTTAATTCGGAATTAGGAAGTAAATATCATCCCCTATCACTTTATACCAGCATTCCCTTCCCATTCAAATTTCCCGCAATTATATTAAGTAACTTCAACTTAAAAGTATTCAAATAACTATTAATGTAATACAAAATTGTAGGTATCTTCATGCTTTAGTGTTGAAGTTGCTAAAAATAATTAAGGGAAATTTTGGTTTATTGGAAAACCATTTATAAAAATATACTGCGTAGGCAAACCATTTTCTAAATTTTTACGCAAACAAGGCCATTATAATGGTTTCTTTTTTGTTTGTCAATAATGTGACATTAATACAATAACAATTAATAATAATAATAAATGAGCAGGTAATAATAACCTTCAAAGCATTGACCTACATCTTGAGTATACGCATGAAACAGTTAAATATACCTCTATCCCATAAATTGGAGCGAAGAATTTTCTTTTTTGCTTGGTTTTTTGTTCATCCAAATCTGTAAATTAGCAAACACACGGCCGTGAAATGCAAGGATCGTAAAAAAATAATAAACAAAAGTATTTCCCAGAATCCGTAAGTATACACACCAGACTAATAAATAAATTACATATATATACCCAAGGAGTACTTAATTGATTGTTTAATCCGCACATAATCAATAACAATTATTATGTTAATCACCTGTCAGAGTATAGCTTTTCTGTTATTTAAACTTCTTATTATTTAAATGTAGTCGATCTTAACAACCGTTCACGCCCGATCGATTAACATTTTTATGCTGCAATTTCGAGTAATTTTACGTTTCCAGTATTTTATGCGTGAAAATATTATTTGTTATTTATAGACAGTAAGGTATTATATTTGTCTGCATTTTAAACGTCTAAAATAGTGCAACAAAAACAAGAACTTTCGTCAGAAGAATATTACCAGTATAAGCATATTTCATTAGGTAATCAATGAAAAAAATTGCCGTAGGCATTGATTAATAACATTTATTTTTTAAGTTTTCAAGCAAAGGTAATGCTTATTGCATATTCAACGAAACTTGGCGAACTTTGTACTTAGTCATGCCACCCACCTCTCATTATGATTACAAGACATTACCAGCAGATCTAAATTACTTTTTGCATAGGTATACCATTTTCTATGTCGCGAGTAATACGTTCAGAACGCTTGAATTTGCATATCACATTTACATAATAATGAGAGTTATGTAGTGGAACTCCTATAAGAGGATAATAATAATTTCTTTTTTCATAACTTCTGAAGTAAGTAAATAAAAGAAAGATTATTTTTAGTCCGCCTTTAATTTTTCAGATTTATAACTATTATTATAACAAAAGTTGAACGATCAAGTAACAATTATTTCTTTTGACGATTTAAAGATCATTTGATACATTTTAAAATAAAGAAGTATTTTTCACATTATTTCTTGTTATTTTAAAATAAAGCGAATATAACTTGAAAAGACTTTGATAAATTTAAAAATCACTCGATTTGATAAAGTTGTTCATATATAGTTAAGTAGCTTAGATTTTGCAAAGAATATAATAACGATTTTTAACAAGGTTGATTCGATTATTGTACATAAATGGTTTGTTTTTCTAGATAAATTCACCTGCTGTTCTTTAATTTAATAAAAAGTATACGTATTACGTTTCCCTTGAAAAAAAAATATACATAACATTCACAGACCTGATAGACTGCTAATAAACCGTACGCGCATCATTACGCGCACATCAACAGTTAGCCGGACATTTTGGAACACAGGCGTCATCATCACGCGTCATGCTTACGTTTCCTTAGGTACGTTTAGTCAGTACCTTTCTAGGGAGTATTTGCGTTGAGATGTTTGCTAGTTGGTCAAATCACAGTAGTATACTGTGACCAAATCAGAAATGTGACTGGTGCGGTATATTACCTAACCTTGCAGTTTAATTGTTTTGTTTATTTACTTTTTTATGTTTTTTGCTTTTAGGGACTATTTCTAATACGTATATTATTCATTTTTGTATTATACGAATAAGCCTTGTGTAAGTACGCATATTATAGCATTAATAATAAAGATACGAAGAAAATCAATAAGAAAAAAATTAAGTATAAACTAATATTATTTAATCATCAGTAAAATGGACAGCAAACACTCTTGTGAGTATTTACCGCTGAAGAAAACATAACATCACATTGTTACGACAGATTCAGATTCCACTCTCAAACAACTTTCATTAGATCTTATCCTGCGTATTTTTATATGGCTTTAAAAGAATGCGTCTCTTTTTATTATTTTCATTAAACCCCTATGGATAGTGGATACTAAGTTAAGAAATAGTTTTAGAACACTACTTGTGTTATCTTTGTTGGTTGAAGAATGCGCAAAAAGTTGATATGCAGAAATTATCTGAACCTCTAATTAAATTGCCCACAACTTTAATAAAACAAAAACACAGTTTTAATATTTAAAATACACAGGTTAAAATCTAACACGATAGATGCTGTGCTAAAGGTTTTTTAATGTCTCGTTAACTTGATTTATTTGAATACAATACACGCTGTATCGACGCCACCTATCACGTTCTGTATGCCAAAATGGCGCATTTCAATTGATGGCAGTTTTGAGTTCAATATCAGCACTCTATTATCTCTATGATAACATTATTTAAGAGAGCCACCTTCTGGACTTTCTTTCAACTGAATGGGCGAGAAACAGTTATAGTACAGTAATAGATTTGTTCATTTTGGCACTAGCTTCAACCGATTTGAAGTACCATTGGGTGTCTTCTAGATGACGCTCTGCGCCAACATAAAGTCCCATTTACGCTGCGCGCCATCTAAGAGACACACACACAACTATTAAGATATATAAACAAGGGTGAAACGCAGCCGTAAACATTTCTGTTCGATTTGATGGCAAAACGAACAGCAATCAGAAAATCTAAAGCTGGAGTGAATCCAGCGTTTCACGGCCACAGCTTGCGTTGAAAAACTTTACGCGGCTGAATTTTCGCGTTACGACGCGGAGTGCCAAAACGAACAAACCTAACATAAATCTACTCGATCTACTGCTGCCATCTAACAATCGTTTCTTAAATAGACAGTTAGTATAGGTTTAAAGTTTAAATCAGAAACAAAATATTTTTGTTTTATTAGTTTAAAAAGAGGACTCTCATGTTTGTTTTCAAACGCAAGTACCGCATTCAGTTGGTTTTCAATACCACAGAACTAAAAATTCTTATATTACACTTTAAAACAGTGATTTTCCTATAATTTAGCATTAATTTATAAAGAAAAAATATTGTTCCACACAACACCATTTCTTTTTAAAAATTGACCGTGTTTTTCATTAGATACTTCTTGGAATTAATTGCAAGTAGATTGCATCATTGAATTATACTTTTTGATTGTTAGTTTTTGAACCATTTAGGCCTAATGATGTGTGGCAACACGAAACCTGTCTCTTGAAATAAAAATTGGTAGTGTTGGATTAACATTAAACCCATTTCTTTGTCTTTTTATTCTTGTTTTACCATGGATCCACAATACGTCGTATCTAAGGATTTGTAACAATTATATTTGCAACTACTCCATTGAAATTTTACCAAAAAAAAAAATAAGTTTTCATTAAAAATTGTATTTCGCTTTCATACAACAGCTGCCATCTTCTGGAATTAGTATGAACTGCAGAATGAAAAGCATCTGTAAAAAAGGTGTTGCGCGTTGACAGCTCTGTGGCGATAATTCAAAATATATAGTAATATAAAAATTCAAATAATTAATAAAATATTCATGAACAACACTAGTGTGAAGAACGATTGAAAAGAAACCTAGAAAAAGGTAACGAAAAGATCATAAAACATATTTTGTCCAATATTCAACTGAATTTTTGGGTTTTTGCTAGTAATCAACTCAATAATTTCAATTAAAAAAAAAACGTTATAGAACTTGAACGAATGTGTTACAGAATGGTGGATAAACTTTTATCTCTAATTCTCTTGTTATTAATCTTTTTACTTCTCTATTCAATCGATCTTTACTTTACTGTTCTCCTCGGCTATTTTGTTTGCCATTTTGTACTTAAAACAAGTTTCCACGAAATGTATTATACACCAGAACATAAATCTTTTTAATTCACGCCACAGTAAACTCCACCCACTGCAATGCACCCTTGATCATATTTTATGTATGCAATATGCTGGTGGTGCCATCTATATGTCACCAGTGGAACAGTTCTTTGACTATATGTATAGGTAGATACTAATATGAAAATATTTCATTATACTAATTTATTGGTGTCAATCAATCCTCTGTAACTCAGCGCCATTGAATAACCGAAGAAATATGCAAATACATAAAAAGAACGCGATTATTATAAAATAATTTACTTATTTAACTCTTTGCTGCCATCTATTGGTCCTTTTTGCAAGTAAACTCGAATTTTTGGCGTAAAATTTGTAATGCAATGTTCTAGAAAAGAAATTCTGGCAAAAAAAAGAATAATCATACATGGGTTGCATTCCCGCCTACTTTATTGACATATCTTCCACATTATCATATATTTAACGTTCATTATTTTTCACATAAAGTAGCATATTTATTACAAAAAGAAATATTTCAAAACTAAGTTAATCCTTAAATAAAAATTTCAAAATCTACTTTTTCTGTTTATCATCCTTTTCGTCCTTCTTTTTATCTTTTAAACTGCCTACAGCTTGGCGAATGGTCTCCGAATGCGGATCTACACCTGGTAAGTTTTCCAGAACGCTTTGTAAGAATGCAGGGTCGTTCATAACTTCCGAATAATCTTCATCCCCTTCCACTTCCATAGCTTCATCTTTCTTCGTTGACGAAGCAGTCTCTTCTGCATTGAAACAAAAATTAATTTAAACAATTCTTTTAAATTTGTTAATAATAACTTACGCGCATCCTGCATGGACATGTGCATAGCAAAAGCGATTTGTTCCTCTTCAGTCATGTTAGCAAAATCAACCGCGGGGGTGGATTGGCTTTGGGTAGATTCACCTTGCTCCATCGACATTGCCAATGCCCTTTCTAGCAGAGCTTCCTCAGTGGGTTCTTCTTTAATGGTCGATGTTTCTACACCCCCTTCAGCGCTGGAGGCTTCTCTTGCCTTTCTGGATTCTTCTTCTTGGCGCTGGCGTTGTTCCTCCATAGAAACGCGCAAAGCCTGAAAATTGGAATAAGTTTAACAGATTCAAATTATTGCTAAAATTGATTACCAAAGCTAATTCTGGGTCTTCATTTGGATCGACACCAAATTCAAATCCAATAGCACCAGAAGCTCCACTACCATCTTCACCTTGAATCACTGGGGACGAAATAAGAGCGTCTGAAAGATGTGGACCGGGAGGAACTGTTACCAAGTGACTTCCTGTACCGTCCTATTTTAGTAAAAAGCAAACATTATCTAGTGATTGACTTCCTATAGATTAACACATACTTTCCCATTCAAAGTGTTAACAAAAGAAGTCAGAGCTTCATTATTAACAGAATCTTCACCGAAACTTATTACATCAACACTAACTTTTTCTTTCTTCAATTTTTTGGCCAACTTCACTAATTCCTTTTCTTCGGCTGCAACCGGGCTACCAACAAACACTACAATGCGCATCTTGTGATTTTTACCTTGGCGATGTTTAAGTGCTAACTAAAATAGAATTAAATATATCAACTTCTAATGCCTCTAACTAATATTTAACTTACATGAGCAATCCTAATCCCAGTATGTAAGTTAATGTTTCCATACGGTTGGACTTGATGCAATTTCGATAGAATACGGCCTACATCGCTTGTTAATGTTGCAAGCACTTCAACACTAACAATAAATAATAACTTTAATAATAGGAATATCTTAAATCTGACTCATACACATACTTAGCTAAGGTCAGTAGTCCGACATTGTTCTCTGGATTTGATCTGGTTTTCGAATGACACACTAAATTCACAGCGTCTTGTTGGGCTTGCAGTCTAGTAGGGAGAAAATCTCCATTTCTCATATAGTCGCTGTTATCCACGCTAAAACATATTTTTTGTAAAGAAAGAAAATATTTGGCAGATTCATGGAAAATATTCTAGGTTAATTACTATTTTACTACAATAGAATTTTATTAACTCACCATATCATAGTACTCTCTAAAACCATTTTTTCTGGTTAAAATAACGTGTACGTTTCAATACAAAAAAACAATGAATTTTTTGAAGAGTTGTAGATTTTGACAGTGGTGCTTACAAACGTCGGCAATATTGAAAACTGCAAGTCATACTCAAACATGTTGACCAATATTAAATTATAAATCTTAAATATTCCTAACAAATCAATGCAGTTGTGCCAAGCTTTATCAAGGTTGATTCATCAGTTCATATTTCGGCGCCTCTAATGCTCATTCCACGAACTAGTGGTGTAGAATTTAAATTTTGATTTTATTTAAAAGATCCATCATGAACAGATTTCTTTTACAGTAGCATAAACGCCTTTTATCTGTATTTTCATGTGCAATGTATTTTAAAAAATGGAATAACGTATATACATATAATACCATGCATATAAAAACCTTATCGTTTTGTAATTCCACACTGATTAAAGTTATATATAAACAAGGACTAAGAAAAGGAATAATATAGCTTTAAGCAAAACAGTGTTATCTCTAATATAAATTTTGTACTATTGTAGCAAATATAATACGTGATGTAAACGCAAAAAAATTAATTTCCCGTAATTATTTTATTTCCAGTAAATTCAACCCAAAGATATTAAAATAATTATGAAGACAATACAAGATTCTACTATAGGCAATTTCACGTTAAACGTTGAACTTACTAAAAATAATTGCGGAAAATACTTCTTCAAAAATATACGATTGCAAAATATGTACAATTCTTTAAGGATATTTATTGGTAAAGTCTTATCAATCATTAAATCATCTTTCTGTAACGATTAAATATTGGTATATTAGAGCATTTTTTATAAATAAATCGGTATTGAATTTAAAATACTTTTGTTGGAACATGCTGTAGCTTAAATTTTGAATTTGTTTTTTTTACGAAGAAAAAGTAAGAAAAACGCAAGATACTATAGTTTATTTATAATTTTTAGAGTTGCTTGCTTATTATAAAATATATCTTACATAATACACAGGAGTTTCATTAATTTTATAATTATAAAATCACAGCATTCTTATGAATTATATCTTAAAGTGATTTTCAACATGCAGCAGAAAGTTATGCATTACATTTTTATCATATGTTATATTACAGATAGGACAAATATGAATATCTCTGTTTTGAGACATGAATAAATCACTGTTCTCTGGGGTTCCCCATCTTGCCAAACTTTCCATTTGCAGTTCTTCATCCATATCTTTATCATCAATTTTTTTATCTGTATTATTCATCAATTTAGAACACTTTGGACATACATTATCACCTTTAATACTTTCCATATTCACTAAAGTGCTTCCCAATAAGGTATTTTGCCTGCACAGGGTGTCTTTAATATTTTTTAAATCATTTAAGTGTTGTTCCAAATCTTCAACCAAGGTATCATTGCTATCGTTTGCATAAGAAAACCCAAATGAATTAGATGGGGCAGCACTTTGAATCTCCATCATTTCAGTGCACTGTGCTTCCAATTCAGTTTTTTCTTTTACAATTGTTTGAGATTAATTTCAAGGATACATCTTCTAGTTCTAAGCTGATTTTGCCATTTTCAGCGACTGCTCTTTTAGCATCGCAATCGGACTGGGTAAAAGTATTTGATCTTATCAAAGCTTTTTTGCTGTGCTGATTTAGGGATTCATTAATTTTTGTTAAATGCGAACCGAGCGTCTTATTTACCTGTAGGAGTTTGGAGAGTCGTGACCATAACTGTTTATTCTCACTGGCAACCAATTTAAAATTATCTTCTAATTTAGTTTTTTGCTCCTTCAGCTCTAATACTTTTATTCTCAATGTATCTAATTCTGTCATAGAATTCCTTGTTTCAATGCTATTACAATGCACTCGCAATGCTATATTTTCTTCTTCAACCACCGATAGTCTCTGTTGTAAATTTTGGCAACGTTCTTTGAGTGTTTGTAAGGCGACGTGTAGCGCATATTTTGACCCTGTATCCTCCTCCATTATACTTTTACAATGCTTTAAACTCGTTATATGAGATGCAAGTACGTTAATTCTTATGTAAACGGAAATTGCATGATTTTATACAATAACAGCTAATTTTATTAGTATACACTATAAATCACTTGTGCACTTTCGTATTACACACGTCTGTTATATGTAAATAAGTCTTATGAACGATTACTGGAATACTTTATGGCGAAATACTTGGCCATTGGTATGTTTGATGTTTGACTGGTTTTGACTTAAAATATGTTAGTAATAATTATTTACAATCCTGTAATGTCAGAAAACATGACAGTTGTCAAATTATTATTAGAGGAAGCTGTACTAAGTACATACGGCAGCTGTAATAATATTCCTTTTATTTGCTATTGCTCAATAGATGGCAGGCGTGGTTAGAAATATATTTAAATGTTTAAATTAACTATAATTATTATTTTTTAGTGCGTTGAACAGGAGTTATTGATTGTACAGTGTTAGATTTCAGCCATTTACACTCTCTGAAATCTTTTTCTTTTGTTACTAATTTTCATTATATTTATTATTTAGCGCCTATAATTAAAAAAATTACTTAGCGATTAATATCTTAATAACACCTTTAACCGTTATTTTCTTATATTTATATTGTTCGCAGCAATAGAAACTTCTGTTTTTTTTATATAATGAATTTCAGACTTTCCATAATTTATCATGTATTCATTGTAGAATAATACATGATGCAACAGTTTCCCTTCTCTTTTCTGCTCCCGGGATTACTTCAAACCTCGGATATCATCCACGGATTGCACTTTTAAGTTAGATTCAGCGCCGTCTACCGGTTATCTCCGCCAACGAACGTACGGACCGCAAACTTCGATATCAGCGAAAAGTTAAAACTGAAATATTGGGCCACTTTAGGGGGCGGTATTTTATCAAAACGCGAAACGTTTTATTATATTTCTATTGCGGACGCCGAAAACTGCTGGCGTCTATTATGAAAGTTGGCCGGGACGGCGACGACAAAGACGACGCTATCTGTCTAAGCGAAATAGGAACAGGGAAGATCGTTTCCGAAATTAATTTATTACCGGGCATCAGGTAAAAGCTTCATCGCCATTTTTCTAATTGTTTAATTTGTAACGGGCTGATTTATTGTTTCACGTACTGAGATTTATTAAAAGTAGTTATTGAGTACGGACCTGTCGAACTATAGGAACTAGGGTAAAATAACGGTGTGTTTGTTCTTTATCTCCAATTATTCATTCTATTTGAAGCAGCTTTCGGCGTACAGCGAGACGTTGAATCCAATTTATTGGTGGATTTCGCAGAAGACGTTCCAATTCCATTAACTATATAAATAGGTGCAGAAATATTTATTCTTTATTCTTCCGGAATCTTTTAAAATGTGCTAAAAATAGATGTATATATATATAATGTATAGATAGATAGTTAAATGGAATATATAAAGTATTTTGAAGCTGATTAAATATTCCCGGATACTCAAAAGGATGATCGCGCATCCTGTATTTTGATATAGTTGCGGTAGTCATATGGTCTGTCAAAAATAATCGTATTTGGCGGTTGTAAGATGTTTTTGTTTTGTATCTGTAAGACCGCGGTATAAGATAATGTAGAACTTTTTATTGCTGATTTTGATAACACTATCAGAAAAAGATAGAATTCTCAAACATAGCATTTATTTATATATTTTTTTAAGAAAACATAAAATTATACACGATGAATTTAATATTCTTCTTTTGTAATAAAAATAATAAATGCTTTTACTTGTATACATAATACCCATCTTTGGATTATTAGTAGTGTGGATCATAGAGAAATGTCACAAGGTACTATTTTTTTTTGTGAAATTAGGGTGGACACCTATAGTCCAGTCATCACTTGAGCTAGGTGCTCATTATCATATCGTCTCTATTAAATCTCTTACTCCCACTCGAGCTGCTTGGTGTTCTCTATAAAGTATCTTGCCCAGTGGAAACTTGAGAACCCTCGAGGGTTCCAATAGATCCTTTCCGAAATGTTTCTGCCTGAGTACTTCAATTCCTCTGAGTTTCCTCATGTTGTGTGCGAAGGTAACCAACTTTGTTTTTGTGGATTAACTCAGAGTCCTTATTCACCATTCCTCCACCATTCGCAGTGCATTTCGCATTTAGCCTGTTACTACGCCCGGAAACTTCCTTTTAGCTACTATGACGATGGCCGCGTTCAGACAGTTACGGCGCTGGAAGCGATAACCGGTAGCGCTGTGACCGGCGCTGGAGCTCCCTGAATGGTTCATAAAAATAGCTTTTGCTAGCGCATGCTCGTTGCTTACTTGTTTGGTGCGTTTGATAGCGACGTTTTCAGAAATGGGCTTGCTGGTAGGTTATGTTGTTTGCTTAAGCCTTTCTTTTAATTCGTATCACAAAACTAAATTTTTATATTTAATCTTAGACAAAAATATCTTGTTACACATATAACGGGATAAGACATTGTACACTGCAATTATATTAATCACAAAACTATGGGAAATAAAAGCAACCGCAGCAATTAAAACTTTAAAGTAAGTTTTATTTATTTATGTAGAAAGTAACACATTTCAAAGAGATCACGATAATATCCTCGTGCACCCTTATATTCTTTGTAATTATTAATTAGAGCGATGTTGTTGCTGTTTAAGCATAAATGATAGATAAATATAACCTCATCGGTAAATATTCAAATAAACTCCAGGAAAAAAGTATTAATCCTGAATTTTGATTATGTATTTCTAAACTATTGATATATAGTTTATATACTACATTTGTAATTTTTCTATTTGATCGATCTACAAAGCTGTTGTTTCTACACTTATAATATGTACATATATTAACTTCTCTGTGACTTATATAGTTTCCATTTCACTTTATTCATCATCAATATAATCAAAAAACAATAAAAAGTCAGTATTACCGCAATTACTTGACGAATTTATGCTCCACTGCACTGGTGACAGTACTCCTCCTTGAGGGCACCACACAAGGTACTATAATTTTATATTAATCAAATTAAACCTCCTTCAAATTTGCTCCGAACGTTTTATGTTTAAAAATTTGTTTTTGTATAAGCTACATTTGAGGTATTCATTTAACAAAGTAAGTAAAAGAAAATGAGAATTTGATGAAGGCAACAGATAGTGCCTATTGTACAATATAAAAATACCACTACACTAACAAGTTTAGTGTAGTTGCTTTGTTTCTTAAATGTCAAACCATTTTTTTGCTTACATCTGGTTCTTCAGTAAATATCAATTACACTTCGTGGACTAGTGCATGAGTGCATAAAATAAAATACTACTCTACGCAAGCTTTTGAGTGCATGAAGTTGCATATTATGCAATATGAGTACAAAGAACACTCTTGCTCATTACATACATAAACAAAGCCTAAGGTTTTAAGTGCTGCGATGTTAGTGAGATATTTCGAAGTCGCATTATAAATCTAAACGGCTTTATGTTTTATTGTTGAGTGTGTTTAATATTACAATTAGGCGTAGGTACCAAATATCCTTTATACCATTTTATACTCGTATTTTTTTATCGACGACATTTCAAGATAAAAGAAGATAAGGGAATTTAACCTTTCTGAAAGATATTTACTGGGATAACTTCTCGTATAAAAAAAAAAAATAAAGGAGAAAAAAAAAACGAGACGGGAAAAGAAGCTTGGGTTCGAGCTTGATAAAGTCACCCCGTTATAATTTAAACGTGCAGAATATTTTATAAATTATGTAGATTGCGTAACTGAAAGTTTAATTCTCTCCCCTGTTCTTTCGAAGAGGAACTTTTTCTCCTGCTTATTCGGTTGCGTTTTCTGACTTTAATGTAAAAATATTAAAGTTTGACTTGTGCGAGACTGCGAAATGAAATCGAGTCACTGCCACTTAAATAAACGTGGCGAAAGTTGGGAACCTCGGTCCGTGCCCTGCCCACGCCTCAGCGCCTCTTTCGTTTAGTGTATTTAAGTTTTCGTCAGTTGCAGTAGTTATTGAAGCAACGGAATAGCATAAAAATCAGAATCCTCACTCTATAATACACGTGGAAATATGTGTGCCAGAGAGGGCTCCTCTTAAAGAGCCACGGGGCCATGGGCGAAGGACGTTATTACGGATTTAGTGCACATCTGGGAAAGAAATAAAATGCATGAGAAATCAAAGGTACACATGAATAATGTTTTTAGGTTTTCCTGTGCTTGGTATAAGTTAAATATTTTAACTCAATTAAACTCGACCGAAACAACAAAATAGTTGACAAAAATCTATATATATATATATTATATTATATTAAACATAATCATAAATTGTATTGTATTCGATTTTGTGTGTATTTATAATATTGTATGTGAACGGAATAATTCTTTTTCACTACTCGTCTTCACAGTTTTGCTCAATTATGTTTGTTTTTATAGTTTAATCGTTCTGTGGCCCGTGATTGGCCCCACCATTCAATATTGTCACGAACGGCCACTGATTTGTGCATTCCGAAATGACCCACCTTTTTGATTAGCAGCAAAACGGATGTCCAGCACATTCAACGCGTCTGGTTACATTTTTTTTTTAAACCAGCACTTTCAGAAAAGGCGGATTAGACGACATGATGTAATCCATTAGCCATCGAAAGAACCAGGTTCCCTAAAAGAAAAAGTTTACTCGTGTAATTTTAATGATTTTTTTTGTTGTGGGAGCCGTCTGTGATGGAATTTCACTGCAGCGTCTTAGCTTTTCCCCCATTTATTTTACCCGTTAAATTGTACCAGCCATTCCAAAATCCAAGTCCCCTGTACTAATCTGTATCGGTCTCTGGCTGGTTGATCAAAGTAATACATGTGTTCATTAATGGCTTGCCAAAGATTGCCTCTCTTCTTACGTTCAGAGCCTCACGCAGAATGTAGTATGCGTTCTTTGTTATCTTCAATACACAGTCAGCCATTAGTGTCATCAGTGTTGATCCCAATTTTTTGCAAGTGTCATTTGAGTTTACAGTGTCCTATTACGATTACGACCTTTTGTAGCATAATTGGATAAATGTCATCCGATTCTAGTGATTTATATGATTTGAATGATTTAATCATCCATTTTACTTTTTCCACATTGGTTCTCTGGCTCCAGCTCTGCATTATTGCAGTTTTACAGTGATGCATCGGCAATTTTAACAACTTTCAACCAGATTCGTCTTGTTGTGTGCCGCATCTTCAAAGCCAAGAAGACTTCAACCACCTCGTCCGCGATTTAAAATTGTCTAAGAAGCAAGCCGAATTTCCAGGTTTCAGGTTAAAGGATTGGAATTTTCTTCAGAGTGGAACAAAAATTGCTCTTTTTCGCAATCGCCATGCAGAATTTGAGAATTTCTTCTCTATGCAAGAAGGACTTGTATTTTATAATGACGTCCGTTCTGTTTTGAAGGCACTTGGCCATGAATATAATACAGATGAGTAGCGTTTGTTCATTGATTCTTCCAAATTAAGTTTGAAAGCGGTACTAGTCCACAATAGAAATAAGTTCCCCTCTGTTCCTTTGGCTCATGCAAGCGATTTGAAATAATCTTGTTGACAGCATGAAGCTTCTTTTGGAAAAAAAATGAGTATAACAACTTTAAATGGAGTATTTGTGGCGATTTGAAAGTTGTTTTTGCTCTGCATACAGCTCAGTTACACAAAGTATTGTTATTTCCTCTGTGAATGAGACAGTCGGGATAGGAAAAATCGTTATAAAAAGAAAGATTGGCCAAAAACGAACTTCACTAACACCAGGAAATAAGAATGTCATTGATACCCCACTTGTTGATCCTCAAAAAAAATATTTGCACCCTTTGCACATTAAGCTTGGGTTGATGAAAAACTTTGTCAAAGGTATGGATAAAATTAACAGTGTGTTTGCGTATGTAAGGAGTAAGTTTCCTAAGATCAATGATGCTAAGGTAAAGGAAAGTATTTTTGAGGCACCCCAGATCAGACAGCTACTTCGATATGAAAAAGTTATTCAGGCGCTAAATGGAATTGAAAAAGAGAAAGAGAATGGTTGTCTTTTAAGGAGATTTGCGACCGCTTCTAGGGAAATTGTAAAGTCGAAAACTACGTAGAGATTTTTAACAATCTACTGGCCTCATATAAAGTCATGACTTGTAACTATGACTATGAGTCTAAAAATACATTTTCTTGATTCCGACTTGGACTTTTCCCCAAAAAACTTTCCAAAAGATTTCACCCACATATTCTAGTCATGGAGAAGAGATACCAAGACAAATGAAGCCCTGCTATGTTGGTGGACTCTTGCTGGACGCTAGAGAGAGATGTTTCTGATGCAAAGTACAGCCGAAAGTTATATATAAAGGACGGACAAACTCATTCGGAGAAGCGGGGAAGCGGAAAACTCAGTGGCGTTGCCTACACGCAGTCTATGCCTAGGAACTTGCATATATACATATGTACCTACATAGTTTTCCGAAGTCAGTAGAGAGTATTATCTACGGTTCTGTATTCACATGTAAGAGAACTTCATATTTACAAAGGAAAATCTAGAAAGTATTATGTGATTATAAATTTTAAAAACTTATTAAATTACAATAAAGAGTAACAATAATTAACATAATTTAGTGAAAAGAGCTTCCCCTGTTTTTGGCCTAGTTGCATCAATATTTGAATAGAAGTCTTGAGGGGCGTTGATTGGATTTATTAAAATTTAATACATTTTTTTTTTGATAATCGTTTAAATTTAAGGTGCTGCGAAATATAACAAACTTACCATCATTGTCAAAGGTATTGTGGAAAATTACAATGTTTTGATATTAATAATATGTAAATTATTTCTAATCAATGATAAAAAGACTTACCAAGTTTTTGTTTTATTGCTTTAAATAGTTAGTGACTCTTTAGTGCTGCTAGTTTTATCTTTTTTTTTTTAATAAAATACAAGAAATAAAGAAAATGTCACTATTACCTATTTAAATAAGTAATACAATTATATATTTTATCTTGTTACGGACTTTAAAACGTATTCAAAAAATAAATTATTTTAGCAATTCTTATTTTTCAATGAAAGCCTGGACGGAGATATTTGAGTGCTGCACAAATATAATAAACAGCTACATCTAAGACGCCGCCAATGCCTAGAATATTGCGAAAACACAGCTGCGTTATCGTTCGTATCGAACAAATAAGTTATGTATATACGCGTTATCACTGTGCATTGAAATATTCCACGTGATTTACGGGCGCATGTAGTTTTTATACATGGGTGTGTTTTTTCTTACTCGGTAAAAATAACGAGAGAATTTATACGGGCAATCGGGTGCTTTTCTATCAACACCCGTATGTGCGTTTTTCGTTTGGAACGCGAAGCACCTTGCTTTAGTTATATATCAGCACATTTTTCAATTAATATATCGCTTGGATAATTTTTTCATTATTTATGTACATATTATAATATGTATTTTCACAAAATTTAATTGCTCTGGAACCCTGCCTGATAGAAAAATTCTGAAAACAGATATGAAATAAGTGAAAAAAGTACTAGGAAGTTCGCTCAATTTGCCTCGTAGGACAAAATAAATCTGAAATTTTGTTGACCAATGTAATATGAATTGAAGAGATAGAGGATGCTGAGCCAGAGTGACAGTTTTAATTGTGATGCTATTCTCTGTTGATGCTGTGTCTATAATGGGTGAAACTCGGAATTCGCCACGACTAGGCATATTCGCGGCATATTTTATACGGGGAGGACGCGACACCCCTTATACTTTACCTCGTTATAAATCGCATCTCACAAGTATGCAAATTAGTTTCGAAACGTCGAGTAGAGTGATCGGATTGACGGAGTGGAGTTCCGAAGAGATTCTGGCGCGATTTCGTCCGGATCGAAATGCGCGTATTTAAAAATTCCACGGCGGGAACTTTTCAATTGAATCATTAATTAAAAGGACGGAAAGAGGGGCGTTTCCGGTTAATACCCGCGTTAATTCTTTTCGGGGGCCGGCTCTCCTCCCGCGCTCTCTTTTCCACGGCACCACCGTCCTTCTCCGACTAGACGGACAAAAGCACCCCGACGGCATTGTGGCGGAAGTGACGCTGACTGATGATTGCCGGCGAACAATTTCAAAAGAATTACGGCCCGAGGAGAATAAGCAGATGGATGGATCTTCGATGGTTGTTGCAGTGCTGTGTAAGTATATATATATATTCCCCACCCGCGATCGTGCACTGTCAATTTTTCCCCCTATATATCGTCGACAGAAAGAATCTTTACGAGCTGCGGATCGTACTAACAAAGTATTCGATAACATTCAGCGGAAAAAATAGAGAATACCGTAAAACATTTCCAGTACTATTCTATTGGGTATATTCGGAGGAAAAGCTTTGTGAACTATTAATGGAAAAAGCTTATTTCGATGCTAGGGTAAAGCATCGAACAATAGTTTTCCTGCCTAGGCAGGAAAACTATTGTTTTCTTGCCTAGGCAGGCAAAAATGTCACTAAAGGTTGGCCACATAGATTCACATGACAGATGTGTAATAAATTGTCACTAAGCTACTGTTCAACCATGCTAAGATGAACTGCCTGTTGCATAAAAGTACAGTTACAATTTACAGGTGATACTTTTTTACACTCTGTCAAAATTTGACTTACAGGCGTTGCAAATCTATACATATAAGTCAAATTTTGACAGATTGTCAAAAAATATCATCTGTAAATTGTAATTGTACTTTTATGCAACAGGCCCCTGGTGTCTATTGCACTTATTATTGATAAACAGATATTAAACTAGAAGGAAAATCACAGAAAAAGATTTATTCTCGGAAACGTCAAAATACTAAGGTATGTGATATGTGTGCCAGCTTGTACTGTCAACTCCCTAGTGTCAAAATTTCTTTTCTATTTTCAATACAAAATTAAGATTTGTCGGCCCAAAAAACATTGTGTATCACACGACCAGACACTCTTTTGCGAGTATTCGTACTTGTAACAGTATGAGTACATACTCGCAAAACTGTAGTTTCTGGCCTGGTGATACAAATAACTATTTTGCTCGCATTCTATAATATACAGTATGTCCACGGATTGGGTTTACAAGAGGGAAAACTTTTTTATCTTCAACTTTATCGAAAAACTGTATTCTTTATAAAAAATTCTGCTTGTTTCAAAACAACGAATTCAAGTGAGATACTTTTAATAACTTCACACTACTTTTTGCCAGAAACGATAAAAAAAGGAAATTTATGCGATAATGCGTCATATCATAGAAAACCTATTGAAGACATATTAATTTATGTCCAATCCATTAGAAATTTGTGGAAGTTTTGGAACAGATAACAAGGCTAGATTTGAGATTTTATTCAACTTTTAGCAAAAAAAAAAAATTAAAACAACACTAAAATATTTGCTTTCATAAAATTAAATAGTAATGTAATTTGAACAGAGAACAAAGTAATAAAGTTTTATTCAAATAAATCTCCCTTTTCCGCACACAGTTGAATTCTTGCTCGAAATTCATCAAAACTTTTTCTTCCTATCATTCCTATCATTTGGTAAGGGCTGACTATAAATTATCTGCTTCAACTGCCCCCAGAGATAAAAATCTGTAATTGTGAGATCTGGGCTTCTTGGAGGCCATCTAATTGGTCCATTTCTTCCAATCCATCTATCTCCAAATTTATTATTTAACCAATTTACTACAGCACGAGCCATGTGAGCCGGGCAGCCATCTTGTTGAAAGTACACTTCTCACAGGAAAAATCGGGACACTAGCAATCCTGAATTTTAAAATTTTTTGGGTGTAAATGCAGCTTTCAGAGGATATATGCACTTATCAAAGACATAAATCTCTTTTTTGTGTGTATTATTGCGATCAAAGGGTAAAAAAAAAAAAAGGTACTAAAAATTTAAACAATCAAACAACAACAAAAATTACACATTGAAATTTCGGTGGCGGTGTTTCCTTAGAAATACCGAATAGGGAAATATTAATGCAAAAAAAAATACATAACAAATAAAAGGCCTTTTGAGAAGACGGTACCATTTAGAAATACACATATATGTATTTCACTTGTTTGATGTTATGTAGAGATAATTCTTTTTTTAAGAAAACATATGGCGATGGGATTTTAAAATTACCTATTACTATGACATTAGTTACTTAGCTTGATTTATGCTCGCGAGTATTGCTTTAGCAATACTAGACAATATGTCAATCAGCCTCCTGAGTTTTTGAACAATGTGATTTTCACATTGATTAATTACACTATTATTGATATATTCATTATTGTTGTTGTTTAGTATTCTTAAATATTGTATTACTACATACATATTTTTTCTATGTTTTAAAAAATTACCAAAAACAGTTTAAGATTATTTATAACATTTTTACAGCAATTAATTTCGCAAAGAAATTATTTATTTTATTAACCCTCCGTTTATTGTAATTTCAAGAAATATATCTTAACTATCGCCTGTGTAATCCAATGTCGTTGTATTTTATTGAAATATAGCTAACACTTTTAGTCTGTAACACAGCTTCAGGCAGTAGCAACGAAAAAGTATTAAATGTATCAAATTCAAAAATAAATATTTTAGCACCCAACTGAGATTGACGAACAGTATGCTTTCTTACAATGTTTGTTATGTATTATAAATCCAATAATATTTTAAATAATTGTTAATAAACCTGTCCTTTTGTAAAGAGACCCAGTGTTGGCCATATCTCAAGAAAATAGATCAACGACGTCAGATTACACAGGCGATAGCTAAGATATATTTCCTGAAAATACAATAAACGGAGGGTTCATAAAATAAATCATTTCTTTGCGAACTTAATTGCTTTATTTAAGAATTTTATAAATGATCTTAAACCTGGTTTTGGTATTCTTTTATAGATAGAAGGAAACTTTATAGTAATACAATATTTAAGAATATTAAACAGCAATAATAATTAATACATCAATAATAGTGTAGTCAATAAATCTGTGAAAATCACATTATCCCAAAACTGAGGAGGCTGACTGACATATTGTCTATTGCTAAACTAATACTCGCGAGCATAAATCGAAGTAAGTAACTAATATCAAAGCAGCATTAACAAGTAACATAATATTAAACAATAAAATCTCATCACCACATGTTTTCTTGAAAAAGAATTATTTCTACATAACATCAAACAAGTTAAATACATATTATATATTTCTAAATGAAGCCGTCTATTCAAGAGTTCTTTTTGTTATGTATTTTTTTTTTCATTGGTATTTTTAAAGGAAACGCCGCCACCGAAACTCCGATTTGTTTATTCTATACATAAACCTTTTTCTCTTTAGATATTTATTTTTCTGTTTAACTTTCTAGTCGTTACCTTTGATCGCAGTAATATACATAATTAAGTGATTTATGGCTATGATAAGTGAATACGTCCTCCGAAAGTTGCATTTACAATCAAGAAATTTTAAAATTTTTGAATTGCTGGTGTCCCGATTTTTCCTGTGAGAAGTGTACATTGTACTGCGATAAGCTAGACTAAAGGTGTCTATACTGTCGCTAAAAAAAAATTCTAACAATTGGAGATAGGTATGTTGATTTGTGTTACCATCAAAAAAGTAAGGTCCTAATTATTCTTTCCCATGATATAGCACACCTAACGTTAACCTTTTGAAAATATTGCCGGCGATTTAAAATTCGAAAAAGCGGATTAATGTCGTTCCAGTATCTAACATGTTGCGACGAAACTATCCCATTAGTAGAAAAGGTCGCTTCGTCGGAAAACATAATTCTTTTATAAAACTTTATTTCATTTGTAACGATTTTCTCACCCATGCATAATCAAAAGAGTAGTCGCTATCCCTCATCGCCTCTTTCCACAAATATTGATTAAAAACTGGCTTGTAAGGTTTTATTTTAAGCCGTTTTAAGATATTATGAATGTGCGATTTGCTCATTCCTAGCTGCAAAAATCGTCTTCTTAACGACATGGTAGAGTTGTTGTCCACAGATTGTATAATTAATGTAGCCGCAGCATCTTCTTCATCATAAAATGGCACTGCCTGCTTTTTAATGTTTTGCACAGAACCAGTTCTCAAAAATTTTCTGATAAGCTTGTGCACACCCATACGAGTACAGGAACATCCGGATAGTTTTGATGAAATTGATCAATGACATACCTGTAGCTATTTTCTTCTGTTCCATAGCACTGTACTACATACAATCTCTGTTCCAATGTTAACATTTTAAAACATGTACCTGATAAATACCTAATTTGACAGGACTGTCAGATAACTAGATAAGTTGCACTATCGCATAAATTTCCTTTTTTTATCGTTTCTGGCGAAAGTAGTGAAGTTATTAAAAATATCTCACTTGAATTCGTTGTTTTAAAACAAACTGATTTTTTTCTTATAAAGAATACATTTTTTCGACAAAGTTGAAGATAAAATAGTGTTCCCTCTTGTAAACCCAATCAAACCTATACTTGCTGAGTCGTTAACTATTGTGCTTTATCACTATATTGTTTAAATTTCTTCTTTATATGTTTATCTCCTTCTTGATTACTGGCATTCCAATAAAGGCCTTTTTTTCTTTATAGTCTTAAATTTCTTTGCCAATTCAATACCAATTAATTTAACAGTAGCAATTGTTGTATTTATCTTATTCTGTAGATTAAATATGTTACATCAAGACGTTTCTTTAAGTGTTGCTGTTAATTTCGATGATAAAAACGGGGCTTACAAATGAAAAAAAAAACTTAAGAATCACGATATATACTCCTACACTGTATTTTACTTATTAGAGAATTTAGTTTTACGTATTAAATACAATATATTCAACAAGTTAATCTATTGCATCAATACGCAACGTTTACCTATAGAATTGACTCATGTAATACTTACCTGTACAATAACATAAATTAATATAAAAGTGAACAAAGAGTACGGATATTTACTGCCCACATAATTCTCCCGATTGATTTGAATTGAGCACGTGGCATATTTTTTCTGTATAGATTAAATTTAACATTTCCATTTCGTGGAATTTCATTAAAGGTATTTTATTAAAATATTTTCGGTAGCTCTAAATTCGCATCTGCACGTTTGATTGCTATGTAATATGATTCCTTTTTAAAACCCACCATTTTAATTCTGCGAAAATATTGGCAGTTGACCTGTGACTGTAGCCACCAGTAATAGATACCTTAAATACGTATTTAGCGGAAACCATTAAATAAAATACACATGAATTAATTAACTAGAGAATTGTTGAAACGTAGAGTTTGATATCCAATGAAACTGTGGACATTGCTATACGATTTAGGATGCCCACTCGATGACAATTTTTTTTTACATTGTTTTCAAATTACAACTGTTGTAGTTTGACGACAATTTTAATAGGTTGTGTTTGTCCATACTTGTTGTTTCCAAAATAGTGTAATTTGTGACTCAATTAAAAATAATTTTAATTGTATAAAATCTTGTGATAAGAAGGCTATGTAAACTAATTGTAAAATAACTACTTATACCTTTGAAAAAGACGAATTTTCGTTCGAAATGTTAGGAAATAATGGAAATTCGAATTAAGAAGAATCAAACATATGGCTACTAAACTCTTTAAAGAATTTTATTTAAAACTATAAACCCTATTTGGCCAAGAGAGCAAGATTATTAATAGTGATTATGACTAAAAAGTGCGAGAAAAGTTAACAACTAACTGTCTTATTAAAAGATTCACTTACCTTATGTTTTGTGTTCACTATATTAACGTCATTTGCACAATATGCTTCCTTTTTAGATTCTAGTTTGAAACTCATTCAAGAATACATAATATTATGGTTTATAAAATATCCCAGCTATAAAACTTCTTTTTGATGTATCTCCGCAGAGCATGTAGTGCGTTCAGGAAAAGCTATAACATTTTTATAATTTCTTTTCTAACTCAGTAAGTAAATTTATAAAAGCAATATAGAGAAGACTTTGTAGAGGAATTAATAGGAATATTTTACATAAGGTAAAGAAACGAAATGCAAAGATTTTTATAAATTTATTTTTGTGAAACAGCAATATGTGAATTTATAATATATTTATATAATCATTCTCTTAAAATTAGTATTTAAAATAACTGTATCAATAACGGTTACAAACAAAATGGAGGCACCTGTGCTCTCACTGTCTCGTTACCCTTTCTTTGTTATCAATCTTTTTCGCGCTTTTCTCCGATAGTGGGGGTAAGATCCACAGTGTTCAGAATAATCGACCGCGAGAGCTTCGATCATTTTCTAACATTTTTTTGTTCGTTTCTAACGACGCTAGATTTATTAAACGAGCGTCTATTTTGCGGAAAACAATCGTAGACCGCGCAGTCGGCCATGCACCTCTATTTTAAAATTAAATATCACAAACTATGACAATAGTAAAGAATTCGGATAAAATGAGGTACACAATTCATCGTTTAGTGATTGTTGTTCCTTTGCGTCTGTGTGTGACTTGTCATATTGTATGACATGTACAAGTTATATATAAGCAAGTTTCCCTTCTATTTTATACCATTATATTTATTATTTGTAAATCATTTAAGGACGAAGTTCTCTCGATGAGTCAAAATCTTCGTTAGTTCTTTATGTTTCTGTTTCGTCTAAATTCGCACTTCGACTCCCCAAAAATGAATAATTTGACACGTATAGAAGCAGCACTAATTACTTCTTCCCACTTTTTCTTTTTTTAATTAATTAATATTTATAATAATTGACTATTTGTGTATTTTGCGTTACTCATGTCTTTGTATGTCGCGTTTTTTCTTTCGTTTAAATTAAAAAGAAAACAACATCTACTTAGCTATTAAGTTCATAAATAAAATTTTACGCTAGATCTGCTCACATTACATACATATTATACCAACCCTTGCCTTCCACTATTTTGCGTTTACATTAGCTACTAAACTCGTACGGGTTTCACCTCTTTTTGTTGCTCGCAACAAGAGTTTTAGAATCGCGAATCAGAACTGCATGCCAAAGTACTTTATTAATATATTAGACTGCTGTAGTTAAGTAGTTTTCATTCTCTTTCAAATTATTATTGATTGAATTACTGTTTGAATGTGCGCGGAAAAATAAATAAATAAAATATAATTATCCCTTGGCAAGCATTCTGGTTCATCCATTTCCCTATAACTCTCTAGCTCTCTGTATTCATATACGCATTACCCGTTTCATTCACATACAAATTTGTACGTACTAAAATAATAAAAAAAAAAGAATTCACTAAATTTCACCTAAATATGAACTAATAAAATTAAAACCAAATCAATAATGAGTAAAAAAAATAATAAAACAAAAACAAAATTATTATTAATAATCTGATATTATGTACATCTACAGAAAAAGAAATAAACACTTTACAAATATTTATACATCCATTCTCTTTGAATTAGATTATAAGTAAAAAATTACACTAGATATATAATGATAATGATATAATATATTTATATATTTATAATATGTAAATATATACCTATACATAATGCAAATATATATAATGTATGACCAGTACCGCAATGACAAGAAATGATCAACATGAATATATAAAAATTAAAAAATTAACTTAAAAACAAAAGGTACGACAAAGCACCCTATAAAAAGAACCTAAACTTTATATACATCGTCTCATTTCAACTTGTATCTTTTTTTTTTCTTTATAATTGTATATTGTAATATATAACAATGCTGCTTCATTATTTTAATTAAACTCTTATATTACACTATTTATATTCATATTATGGCAGGCGTAACATTATACAAATGTTTTACAAAAATCTTACTCGATTTACCTTAAATTCGCTATTATATTTAGAGTAAATTTCATTGTTGTTTGTTTCATTTTTGTGATTTTCCATTCCATACCTTTAATTCTAGTAATTTCATATACCAGCTGCCAAATAAAATTTCTTATTGGATAGGAATTGACATATACGATGAGCCTATTTCATTTTGATTTATTTTTGGTTTGATTTTCGTGTTTTACTTTATTTTTTTGTTGTTACTACAAAATGGCACCAGTAAATATTTGTAACAAATCGACATATCTGACAAGAAGTGACTAAAAAACAATAAAATAACAACAAATATATTATTATATTATGTAGCGCCCTCTCTCGGGCTTCGGACACAAAAAGCTTTCTTTTAGTTAGTACTAGTAGTAATAGTTATAGTAAATAGTAGTAATAGTAGTACCTGTACAAACAATTATATACCATGAGCTTAACAAGAGATCAGTTATACATAATGACGGTTGCACAACAAATAAAATTGTGGTTGCTATGATGAACCAAACAGCTGACATCAATTTTTCTTGTTTCTATCTCAAAATATTCTCTTCTCGAATGGACACTCCAAGAAACCTGGAACAACAAAAAAATCTTTTATATTTCAAGCTAATGCAATACGAACATATTTTGCGCAGAGTACAATCTACACAGTACAGGTGTTCCACCGAACTACCTTATTATATTTTTTCCAACTCCTAGTGGGGATATGATTTTGAAACTGGTAGAACAATCATGATGGCTGACTGTCATCCATTTAAGGGAAATATTGTCAACTTTATACCATTTTTGGTATACAGAATATTCACATCAATATTCCTGCTTGGTGGGTTGCATAGAATAGAATAGAATACCTTTATTATTGCAGTGTTTCAATACAAAAGCAACAATGTAAACGTCAGGTCAAGAGCAAATATTTATAAATGTATATTTGAGGTTAGAAATTCCTCTATATTGTATGGCTCTATTTCTAGTAATAATTTGTATACATAATTTTTAAATGTTGACAATTTTTTACAGTTTTAATATGTGATTGCAATTTGTTATAGAACCTCAGGCAATTATATTCTAAATTGTTCTCACTTAGTGTGAGTCGATACTTGGGGTAGCGATAATCGGTTTTAAAGCTTGTAGAATACTCATGTTGTAATTCATTATCCTCGAATAAGTATTTGTTTTTAAATAAGAAGGTTAGCAATTCAAAAATGTAAATACCATATACAGTTAAAATGTTAGTTTGTTTGAAGAATCCTCTGCAAGACTGAGAGTACTCGAGTTTGTTAATCACACGTAAAATCTTTTTCTGTATCAAAAAAACGCTGTTTAAGTCACTACCACCACCCCAAACAACGATTCCATATTTTATGTTTGAGTAGCAGCAACCATAATACATAATACGAAGCACATGCCAACTTACTATATCTCTAAGTCGACGAATCGCAAAGCAATAGCTACATAGTTTTTTACAAAGTACATTGACGTGATCTTTCCATTTTAAGGTTTCGTCGACTGTAAGATCCAGCAGCTTAACACAAGTGCGGACGGGATATTCGCAGTTATTAATATTCACAGCTTCTGGGAGAGTTTGAAATTTGTTACATTTGAAGATGACATTTGATTTATCGTGGTTAATTTTAAGCTGGTTGATAGTTAACCATTCCTCAATTGTATTTATATAAGTGCTGATCGATAACTTCATCTAGTGTACTACCAGTTATTAAGAAAGTAGTATCGTCCGCATAATTTACAGTTGAAAAGTTACTTACAACAGAGGTGGGCTTAACATTATAAATATCATTAAAGTAAACGATAAATAGTAAAGGACCTAGTATGCTACCTTGTGGCACACCTTTTGTTATGGTCATGTTATCTGAAAGAGCAACCTTATTTTTAATTCTAACGTGCACTTTTTGTTGACGCTTGTTTAAGTAGGATGAAAGCCAAGCTAAAGCGTTACCTCTTACTGCATAGTGCTCAAGCTTCTGCAAAAGTATGGAATGGTCTATGCTTCAAACGCTTTTGAAAGATCTAATAAGTAAGCAAAAGTTATTTGTTTATTCTCCAAGGCATAATCATGGACCAACTGTTGGATGAATGTATTAAACAGCTTTCGTTTCATCTTCCCTTCTTATACAAATATGTCGATGATATCATTACTGCTGTCCCTTAGTTTAATAAGAAATTAATTAATATCTAATAGCCCCGTATTCTATATTTACAATTTTCCCTATGTGTGTATTAGCTTTAGTTTAATTGCTTCAATAATTAATAAACCCACATCAATTCACGTTGATAAATTGAATTGTCTTATTTTGTTTTTATCAAAAAAAAAGAGAAGCGAACGTCTATTCATTTCCGCCCTCGACAGCCCAGAATTGGAATTTAGCGCATTAGGGAATATGGAATACACGGTCGAGCGAATTAACTGCAACATCGATAAAGGCAATAATTTTAACGGTCGGTTTGCACAGGACGTAAAAGCTCTTAACTGAGAGTATTATCTTAATAGATTAGATGGAAATGCTAGGGCTTCCCCGACAAGCAAGGGTAGTTCCTCGTATGTACCGTTGCTTTCCTCTATCTCTGTCTTGTGTGTTAGACTCATCTATAGAAAGCGTAAACAGTAGATAGTATAATAACATACGCGTGAATGTATTGTGCAAACGTGGACGAGGAGGCTATTTCTGGCCTATATAAATATTGATACTAGGTTCGATACATTTTTAATATCGCAAAAGTAAAAACGTTGCACTGAGTCCACACTTCTAGGTTAACATTTGTTATATGGGTGCTGTTGGATTAAATAAACAATAATTGGAAGGTTGCGCCATGAATTACCACTAAATATTTTCAACCCTTAATAGATATTTTTGATTACTTCCAAATATGTATTCTTCTAATGGAAAAAATACGTAAAGTTTGAAAGAAAAACATGATATTTCACTTTCAGAATCTTGGGAATGATTGAACTATATTTTTTTGAAGTTCATGCAGGTAATCAACTTAACAAACAACTAATGATAACGTCTTTTTTTTTTTCGAAGGAGTTTCAAGTAGTAGAACTAGAAACTGCGAGACAGTCAAATAAGGAACACTGGCATGTAGCAAAGAAAGTGGTGGATGTGGAAAAAGTGAAGTGAGCAATCAATACCTTTTATTTATTTATTTATCCAATTATGCTATAAAAGACTCCGGAGCTTTTGTTGCAAAAACTTAATACGTTACTCAGGAGAAGTCTGGCACTAGAATATATACGAATGGCCTGGAGGCTGATCAGAGTTGATTTTATTCCTGGAAAAAATGGACAGGATGGTCTCTGAGCCTCTGAGACCAATAAGTCTGACGTCATTTTTTATGAACACTCTTTAAAAATTGCTAGATAAACATATAAGGAACGCTGTATTACCGTATCGGACACTAAACTAAGACCAGCATACGTTTCAAGTGGGAAAAGAGACAGCCTTGCATGAGCTCTTGGAGAGAGCTCAGAATATCCTGGAAAATAAGGAAGTGCTTTATGCACTTTCCTGTTTGCAGAGGGAGTATTTGACAATACTTTCGCGGCATCAATTTCGAAATTATCGAGGAATGAAAGGATCGATGAAACAAGCTGCATGCTTAAAGGAAGATCGGTTTACAAAACCATCATTGGAGAGACACTGATGGCACTGGTCGAAAGAGGATGTTTCGTTCCCTCCGTTATAGAACTTGGCCGTGGACGAGCTACTAGTAAGACTGGTCAATGAAGGGTAGAAAATTTTGGGATATGTATGATCTTGTCATTCTGACCCAGGATAAATTGAACAAGCTAGTGCGGAACAAAATGCAGGGCCCTCTACAGGCTATACAAGAATGAACTGAGGAGGAGGATCATAACATTAGCACCTCCTAATAGCATTCACACCAAGGAGGAAGTTAGGTGGTCTAGGACCATTAAAACACTGAAGGGAAGAAATAAAACTGTCAGAGGAAATATCTGGGCGTCGTTCTTTACTCTCAACTCGCTTGGAATCGACAGTTTTAAAGAATTAAAACCAGGCCAGAGGCAACACTTATATTGGCTAGAAGAGTTCATGGAAAAAATATGAAGATTAAAACCAAATTACTGGACATAAGTCACAGTGGTTAGATCTATGATCACTTATGCATCTCTGGTATGGTGGACAAAGATGCAGCAACACGCTGTTATAACTGTATTTAGAAAGATGCAGAGACTTGCATGTTTAGGAATGACAGAAGCAATGAGGGCTACTTCTGCAGCAGCAATGGAATGCCTTCAAAACCTCCCTCCTCTATTTATGGGGACACAAGCATGGGGCATCTTGTATTGCAAGAAACACCAAGCGACAGATATGTACGATTGGGACATAGTAACATTGTCAATCATATGGAAGGCAACCTTTTGGGGAAGAGAACAGATTACATAATTTCGGCATATCCTTTTAACAGAAATTTCGAGGTGGAAATCATTGATCGGATAAGCTGGAATCAATCCATCTACATAATCAGGTTCGGAGAATTGATCTGGTTTACAGGCGGATCAAAAACAGAAAACGGGACTGGAATCTAAATCAGGGTGAGAAATATAATGATCACCCATCCTCTAGGAAAATATGCTACGGTCTTTCAAGCAGAGGCACCATTGCTCTGTGCAACTGAAATCAAGCAGAGGGCTTATGAAAATAAGCGAATCTGTATTGCGACAGACAATCAGGCTGGGAACACTAGTGAACCTCAAGATACAATCAAGACTGGTTTGGGAATGTATTTGAGAATACCCTGACAGATCGCAATAAAGTAACTTTGCAGTGGATGCCCGCGCATTCAGAAATCGAAAGAAAAGAAAAATCCGATGAGATGGTCCCTATCTGCTTCATATACAATGTGTTAAAAAAAGGTTGTCGGATATTTTACCGAATTGTAGTACTGGTGGAAATAAACAAAAAAGTCTTAGTCAACATGGGTCCGTAATTCAACTGTTTTTGACATATAGTCGATTGCATATTTGTTTTAGTAGGACAAAAATTTTCAAAGAAATTCTGATCGCAATGTAAATTAAACAAATGTTTATTTAAAGTAAAACTAAAGAAATTGTTCTACATGTCCACCGTTCATTTCTAAGCACGCTTCACACCTTCTTATGAAAAATCGACGCAATCTTTCGAAAATTCCTGGAGACCTCCGAATTTCCTCGCAACAATTTACGATTCGTTGCCTTCAGTTCTTCCAAATTGTTTACAGATCGTGCGTACACTAATTGTTTTAGATGCCCCCAATTGATTTAAGAAATTTCTAACTACGATGGAAAAATGCGCAGGAGCTCCATCGTGCATAAACCACATATTTAATCTGTTAAAAAGTAGCACGTCTTCCAAAAAAACGGGTAATTCATTTCTTAAAAAATCAAGTATAACTTGTCCCGTTAAACGATTAGGGAGAAATACTGGACCAATTAAACAGTCTCCAAAAATAGCAAGCCAAACATTTAGCGAAAAACGGTTTTGGTGATGCAGTTCAACAACAGCATGGGGATTTTCATCTGCCCAGACGTGATTGTTATGAAAATTGAATATTCTGTCTATTGTAAACCCAGCCCCGTCACTAAATAAAATCTGAGTCGCAAAATTAGGAGTTTCTGCCAGCTTTCGTAAAACCCAATGACAAAAAACCCTACGTGCATCATAATCGAGAGGAGCAAGAACTTGCACGCGTTGAATGTGGTAGGAATAGAGCTGCTGTTCCCGCAGAATTCTCCAAATGAGAGGATGACTGACGTTCAGTTCTGCGGCAAGTCTTCGGATGCTAATATTTGGGTTGTCCCAATCCCATCTCAAAATATCTAATTCTACTGCAGGAGAAGAAACTGATCTAGGTCTACCAGAACCACCATTAATTTTAAATGAACCAGTTTCGGACAGCCGTATATGAAGTCTTGAGAAAATCTTATCACTCGGCAACAACCGATTTGGAAATTCTTCGGCATACATACGCCGTGCTTCAGTGGCATTACCATTCGCACGACCGTACATAAAATGCATATCGGCCATTTCTGCATTTGTGTACTTATGCATAATTTGAGAACAAAAAAAAAGTGACGCAAACGATAAACTGATGACAGATGTCTGACAGAACTAATTTTAAGTCACAATCAGTTGTTTGACAAAGGGAACTATTCTCAAAACCGAAAAATGTTTTTTTTTTATTTTAAAATATGCAATCGACTATATGTCAAAAACAGTTGAATTGCGGACCCATGTTGACTAAAACTTTTTTGTTTATTTCCACCAGTACTATAATTGGGTAAAATATCCGACAACCTTTTTTTTAACACACTGTATAGGCCCAGAACTTGTCTAGGAGTTCAGAAGCTGCAGATTTTCTGGGAAGTCCATGTCAGACGGCTCTCACAAAAAAAAAAAAAAAAAACAAAATTGGACGAGTTTCAGGATCTCGGGGAATGAATGCACTTCATTTTTTCGAAGTTCGTGCAGGTAATCAACTTATTGTGGGGGATTTTATGAGGAACTATTTGTGGCAAATGTTTTTTTTTTAAGTACATGATTTGATAAAGCCTAAGCATTTATATGTTTGTCAGATTCTTTGCTAAGCAAAATTTTCCTGCTAATCATTATCATCCGGTTATCATAATTGATCGGATCGACATTCGAACCCGCAGGATATAATTTAAGACCCCGACATCTAGATACATGAAAAAAAGATAGAAAATACAAAGGCAGTTTAGTTTATTTAAATTCTATGGAACAAAGTTAAAACGAAAGCCGCTACTATTTTCTGTTGGCGACTACGTCAAATTTAAACGAACGTAATCGCGAAAGAACTTGACAAAAAAAAAAGTCGGCGAAATTTCCAAATCGGGCGCCCGTGGGTGTCAAAGTGATTTAATTCTCTCGGAATCCGGTCCTGGTGGAATACACGGTTCGAAAGCTTTTTCGACCGTCGCCACCGTGGTAGCTCTGGCCGAGTGCCCGAAGTGCTTTCACTTACGCGCACACACGCGCCATAGATACACACGTACATGACGTGCACGGGGGGAGTTTAACGCGCTCCGTCCTTCTTCCACCCTCGTTGCAACAGTCCCCGATTCAGTCGCCGCCGTCGCCATCTCATCGCCCGGCGCGCTTAGTAGGAGAGAGCGCCCGAAACAAGACCGACGCTGACGGCGCCACCTACTCTGGCGCCAGTAACCGGCCGGCAACAGTTCTTACTTTTTACTACAGTTAGCATCGACAAAAGAAAGAAAAACTACCCATTATTGCCTACGGTTATCTTAAGAAGCCACAATAAAACTGTCGTTTAAAAACTAAGGCCGCCGTTAATAAGAATCGGTCTGTATCAATTTATGTGCATCGAGCCGGAGAATTAGGTAGCGGTGATAAAGTCGGTCGCCCTCTGTGTGAGCCACTCCGGTGGCGGATACCCCTCGACCCCTCTTCTGTTTTACAGAACGTTCCCGATCTATAGATGAGATCAGATGAAGAAAGAAGCGGTAAAAGTTTTAATGTATTCCACCGGAGGGTACGCAGGCAGTTATATTACACCTTATTTTAACGCCTCGCCATTTACATCTTCCTTTTTTCGCGAATTAATGTCTATTACTGTCGAAACAACAGGTTCGTAATATAAGATGATACAGACACTCATCTCTTTCCAGAACGAATTAACATTCACTGGTAAACTTAAGAAGGACAGGTTTTATGGTTAAAAGTTCGCGTGTGACCTACTTTCTAAAGAAATATGGGGGAAATTAAAGATAACTGAAACTGTTACATATTTAGATAGAATTTTAATTAATTCAGAAATAATAACAAAAATGACAAGTATGATAAACATCAAAACTACTATTTCCCTAGACTTGATGATGATTAGGTAGTAATCTTAATCAGTTACCTTTTATTAATTAGTAGTTTATGTAATAAAACATAAAATTACTTTTAATCGAGCTAGTTTCGAGGTTGTAGTTGATCGAATTCGATAAAGACACTTTCCTGCCGTGGTGCATACAACATTTTTTCGACTGTCAACTATGACAACTGCTTAAAATAGACAATTTGCGATGTACAGTGGATGATAAATTGACATTCAACAGTATCTAATCCGACATTAATATAGGCAACAAACAAAGTGAAGAGTAATCAAACATACACAAAAATTTTAATAGCAGTTGTGATAGATAATAGAATTGAAATTGATTCTTATTCATAAACAGGTAATATTATCTAGAACGGATTGTGTCACTTTATTGTGACAGCCCCATCTAGTAAAATGTAATATAGTGTCCCAAGGCAATAAGTTATACTATAGAGTGCACTTCAATGGATGAAGGCCGTGGTGCATACATTTTTTTTTTTAAATAACCATGAGTCATCACGTACAATAATCAATTTCCTTGCATTTGCGATGTACAACGGCAGACCTTCAACGGTTATCTAATTCGACGCTAATATAGGTAACTCTTTTAACAAATAAAATGAAAGGCGGCAAATAAATAATATAATAGACTAGGGGTTAAGTTTCATAATGTCAATTTAAAGCTTTAAAATTACTTTAAATTAAAGTTTCCATAAATAAAACACAGACTTTAGTTAAAGTGCTAAAGTGACGTTTATTATGAAACCGGCTCTAATAACATTTATGCATAATATCGAATCAAATTGAAATAGATTCTTGTTTGTAGATACATACTATTAATATGATCTATAATGAATTTGTGACACCATATCGTGGCAGTTCTATCCAGTAAAGTGCACTCTATAGTGTACTTTATTATCCTGGAACAATAAAGTAACACCGCATAACTATTATATTATTGCAGTAAACGGATAAAGTGACATGTGACCCCTTTAAATGAGTGTCATAAAATTCCACTACTTACTACTGCAGAATATCTCTGACTAACAGTTTTCTATATGAGCGACGTTCGAAGTGGACAGAATTCACAAGACAAGAAAAATTTAAAGTGGCTTGCAACAAAGATGTTAAGCTTGATTTAATTTTAAGTAACATTTTTGAATACGACAATGGCTGTATGTTGAAGGCAACCACTTAAAAGTAGAGCACGCTTATCATGTTGGTGCATATGGGTTTTAGTGACTTTAAATTTGTCATATTAAATATTGCACCAATAAACATGAATAGAACCTGCTACTTTTCATTGGAAACACAGCATCATTGAATGTAAGTAAGTTGGAAGAACTGAGTAACTCGTACCGGATTCTTGTAAACCATTTCAATCGATACTTTTGCAAATGGGATGAGCTGTTGAGCTGACCTGGCTGACGAACAGGAGGTAAATCGTGTATGTCAGTTTGCACGGGGTTATAAAAGATGATCTTGATACAGATTCGGACTTGTGGTCAAAATTATAACTGGAAATAAAAGTGAAGTGCATGGGAAAGTCGAACGTTAAGGTTAGGCTTAACGTTCGACTTTAAAAATAGTGAGGGGATCAAAAGGCGCTCCAAGAAGAAGAACTGCCAAAACATCCGGAGCTTACAGTAATACAGTAACAACAAAGGCACACTGCAGCATATGGGAATTGATATATGGGAGAAAGAGACTCAAAAAATGAGTTCACGGTTACCTCCTTCATGGAGAAGTAAGTCACCTTCGCGAGAAAAGGTGCTGTGAAACAATTTCAGAGACTAGAACTTGCTAAAAGTCTAGCTAACTAAAAAGCAAATTAATTCCTGGCCAAAGCAGAAAGTGCTCCAATATTGGAATAATTAATTGTCTTGGCGAATAAGTGCATTTCACCAAATCCTATTAGAACTAAGGCACTACTTGAATTTGACCGTAAAAATGTCCCAATTCTTTCTAAATAATAAAAAGAAGGAAAATGTTCTTACATTCACCAAAGTTTTTAAGATATATTTAAAACAACATGTTTCGGCCCACAAATGCCATCTTGTTAGACAACATGTTGTCTTAAATATATTTTAAAAACTTTGGTGAATGTAACGACGCTTTCCGTCTTTTTATGATTTATTACGTACCACATTCGTGGATTTCTGTAATTCTTTTTGTTTCAAATCATTCAAATCATTTCAAATTCAGAAAGGAACTACACAGAATCGGACTCCTCAATGAGACTGAATGCCAGCTGCGCTTAGAAGATGAGGAGACAGCTGAGCACATTTTCTGTCTTGTCACCATGAGAATCAGAATTTCTGGAAGTTTGATTCTTTCATAAAAGACGTCATTTCACAATTTTTGAGTTACTTTAAAACACGATCGCGCTCTTTGATGACCAGATCGGTTTTTGGGCCGGGCTTTCGACTGAATTACATCACTCAGTTTCACTGAGGAAATCCGAAACGGTCTCGAGAGGAGGGAAACCGTAGCTGCAGTTTTCATTGATTTCCGACGTGCCTTCCAACCGTGACTCTGTTTGACATAAAGGGCTGATCCATAAGATAATGGTTTCACTCTGGTCAAGTTGATCAGATCATAGCTTGAACGCAGAATCTTCTGTGTCAGGACTGCCAGCGTTCGTTCGGGTTTTTGCGATATCCTCGCCGGTGTACCATAGGGATCACTATTAGGACCTTGTCTCTTTCTCGAGAAGCAGGAGCGAGAGGTTTGTGTTCGCCTTTATGCGACCACAAACCGCCTGCTGGTCCTCGCGATGGACACCGCCTTTGAGCGAATCCAAATGTGTCGCAGTTGGGTTCTCGACGAGAAGTGATCCTGAGGCATATATTCGCATTAGAAGCGTCAGGTTACCACGGAGCCAACAAATAAGTATCTAGGAATCTATTTCGATAGGTATCTCACCTGGTCGAAGCAGAGTTCCAAGCTCAGATCTCGTTTTCTCGCTGTTCGCAACTCGTTACTCCCTATGTTAGGACGGAGGAGTGCCCTTCATCTAGCAAAGTAATATTTATTAATCTATAATCTATAGCAAACAAGCTGGTACTCTAAAAGTCCATTCTAAAACTTGTCCTGGTTTACGGCGCTGCTGTGTGGGCGCCGATAACCTCCAGCAGACTGAAGTCTCTTCAGCCATTTTAGAACAGGAAGCTACAGCTAATCGTGAAGGGTTCGTTAGGAACGAGCAGATTCCGACTCTTGGAGATTTCATTAAGCGCGAGCCCAAGCAGCGGTAAGGCTGCTTGGGCTTGCGCCCAACACAGCGGTCGTGGAACCCAAGATTGTCCACCCTCTCGCACTCGACTCTACGTCTAGATGTTTTCTTAGACTAATATCTAACGTTTAAGAATGTGACGGCCGCCTTCAATTCGTCTTTCTTCATTAACTTCTTGTTAGGAATTTAAATGATGATCACTAATCTTCCCTGAAGCGTAATTTATCCCAAATTACTTCCAAACACCCTAGCAGTTTGATCGTGCTGCTTTACCAGAGATGAAATGGTCCAGAACTTTTACACCCTAGTTGAGATGTAGAATCACTGTCACTGTTGCTGCTTACAATCATTGAATTGACGTTGTGATAAATGCATCGCTAGCCAAGTAGATTACTTTGAAGGAGATTACTTCAAATTTGATGCAAGCTTACTTTTTTTATAATAAAATTGTTCACCGTATTTTGGATGTCACTTCGTACTTGTGTCATTGGATTTTGTTTTCTTTACTTAATGATGTTTTTGGGAATTATTTCGTTCTTATGAGCTTGTTCTAAGTGCTTACCATACTGCCTTTTGACGGAAGTTCAAAACTGCTGGAGAACAATCTAATGTGTAGGAATTTAAAAGGTTATAGTCACTAAAATACTTTATAAGTAGTTTTCTCGTTAGATAAGTATGAGGCACTAAATAAAAAGTAAATATTCATTTATGTATATACCAGTCATATGTTGCCTTCGCCGCTGAAGCAATAACACATCGCTAGAAATAGAAAAATGTGAAAGATGACATTCTCAAATAGTTCTTCGAGAAATGAAGGCGCGACGTTTCTCATATGTCTCCCTTATCTACCGTCGGCGTCGCCTCTTTGGCCACGGAGACGACTATACGACTTCAACGCTGACATGTCAATTCTCGGCCAATTCACCCGGATACCCTTCGCAATCGAGTGTAATTTTCCAGGTCGGAGGCATTATGAGTGATGATCGTCGTGCCTTCCGGTTTCCCTCGCGCGGGAAAAAGAAAGGAACAAGACTTACGCGGGGTAAGGGTGGTAGGGGGTACGTGGGGTCGCACGAGAACGTATAGGACAGGTCCTCATTCGACCCATATATCTCAATCTATAGTCGAACATCGGCCATATATCAATTTATCTGTCTCTGCGCGGTGGTTTTATGCCAAACGTATATACATTAATCTCCCTGAGTGCCTTAGAACCTTGGAGTGGTCCTTTTTGCGAAAGTTTTCGCGATCATTTCGGCGGAACTTTCCCGCTACACTTTTCCGGTCGCCATATCCGCGAGGCCATATCGTATTGCTATGCCGCCGTTTCCTTCTCTCTTCTTTCTTTCCTTTCTTCCCATCTACACATTATGTAAATTGTCGCGTATAATAAACGTGAATATCTACGTCGGATCGCCCTGTATCGACGCGAGCATGACGTGAATCTTAATGACGTAAATTCTTCATGAAAGAATTTTAATGTATTTAATTGCATTCCGTTTGCTTGTCATGCCACGGTCACGGGACCAATCTCTCACCCCTCTCTCGCTGATGTCTTTAAATTACACACGTATTTAGAAAATGGGATTTGCTATGGAATAGTTCGATCCCTCCTCCACGGATCCGGATGCGACGATTATGAACGTTCCTAGTGGCGGGATATTCGCCGGAATGGAATCGATTATTCGTGGGCGACTCGCAGGATTTCCCCACGGTCGTGGTGCGACTGTGTCGTTGCCTGATTATCCGCGT
The DNA here is from genome assembly GCA_004143645.1 of Protaetia brevitarsis. NCBI lineage: Eukaryota > Metazoa > Arthropoda > Insecta > Coleoptera > Scarabaeidae > Protaetia > Protaetia brevitarsis. The sequence continues at coordinate 2,178,607 of RXPK01000172.1, read as the reverse complement.
TTAGTCGGGCGTTCGACCGAATTTCGCGTCTAGACTCGCAGATATTCGAATGGGGGCATAAAACGCACCATTTTCTGTCTTTCCGATTCGTTATTTCCCTTTTTTTCCGCGTTCGCTACGTAATAAAATAGTCAGCAGTTTGCTTTGTTCTTTTGTTATAGAATGTACCTAATAGATTAGATGTTGGATTAGGACGGGTCATGCGTTTTGTTAATTCGCACACTTACGATTCAAACTATCAATAATTATAACACTCAGAAAAGCACCTGCATTGAGCTAACCAAAATTTAGTTTTAATTTTACAATGCTGTTTAGTTGCATATCCTAGCAAGAGTCCTTGAAAAGTAGCACGTGAAAAATAATTGTGAAAATTTAAGTCAAATTAACCAAATCGTTTTAGATAGTTCAAATATACCTATATTGCCTTTCAATTTATCAAATTTCGAATATTCCATTTAAATGAATATTTAATTGAACGAACTACAATCTTTAATTTTGTTTTAACAACGTTGAGTGAGACTACGGTCGATATTGTAAATACGCTAAGTGTTTGCTCGGCATATTGGGGGTTGATCGCAAGAATTACTCCGCCGCTGCAGTATGCGATTAAGTTTCTTGAAGTTTATTAGTTAGCCAATATATTCTATTCTGCGAAAATTCTTGTATGTCTGTATTTATGTATATGTTTGCTTGTAAATAGTTAATGTGCTAACGTCGTATACAAATTTTCAACATGTTTTTTGTAATTGACAAACAATAATATGTTGCGAGAAAATAAAATGGAAGTCATCTATATAATATTACCTATAATTAATATTTACTTTATATAAGACTTGAAAGAGATATTAAAAAATGTTGAAACCTTGCCTTTCAATTTAGCAAAAAATTCACTGACATTTTGTCGCAGTATGCGGTTAAGGAAGTCGCCTTTCACCGATCACAGCTCCTATAAGCCGTTTAATCTCGTAAATACACCAGATTAATACAGTCGCGAGCAATAGGTATAGGCACCTTTGAAAACTAATGGGTTTCATGTTTCTTGCATTTTTTTTTGTGACAGTTATTTCAACGTTTTTATAATCGTCTTTATGGTTACAATAGTCTTTATAGATACCTTTGTGAAATGTATTATTTTTTTTTAATATTTTCAAGTCTTCGAGATGTCACCTTCCCCTCCCATCTAAAAAGTATTATAGCTTGTACTAAAACATTCTAATATGCAACAAATTAATAGATCCCTTAAAATAACTCATATCTATAATGTATTACCTACAAGTTTTTATTTTCTCATTTTTTACTGTGATATTCACCCAAAATTTAGGGTGCCTATAACATTTGCTCGCGACTGTATGTTATAAGCATCCTTATCACCCTAAGTTGTGCTAAATATGTTCTGTTACTGGAGTGAAATAAGAAAAAAACGCCATCTATGGGACAATTTCTGTAATACATGCAAATATTTAACGTATTTGCTGTGCTATATAGGGAGAAAACTGCTACAAAATAGATGTGCTGCTATCGTACTGATATTCTTCAATTTCTTACATATATAACAATATAAACAAAACAATAACTGTATCCGATATGACATACAAATTAATAATAACTAACAAGTGTGTAAACAAGTATGTTTGAACTTGAAGGATAGTATTTCAATTTCAAATTTGTAAAGAAGGTGGGTACCCAATGAAAATTAAAACTGGCTTGGATACCGAGTCACGCAGGCGTGAAAGGGAATGAAGCTATAGACAATTTGGTCAGACAAGGTTTTTTTTTCTTAGATCTGACATTTCCTTCGGATTACCAAATCGCAAGTTATGAAGCAATCAATGAGTGGTTACACAATAAGTCCAAGGAGTAGTCCTAAACATCATCCTGATAAGATTGGTCAATCACTTCTAAAAGGAATAAAAGTGTTACAAAAAGCCTACTGATTAAAGACAGAAATATTGTCAAGATGGTAGCGCACCATTTTTTTTTCTTTGAAGTTAGGGTGAGCACCTATAGTCCAGGCACTTGAACTATGTGCTCATTGTACCATCCCTATTAAACCTCTTACTTCCATTCGAGCAGCTTGGTGTTCTCTAGAAAGCCCAGTATCTTGTCCAGTGGAAACTTGTGAACCCTCGAGGACTCCAATAGATCCTTCCAGAAATGTTTCTGCCTGAGTACTTTCAATTCCTCACATGTGCAGATTACATGTAAACTCGTCTCCTTCTGTAGGTCGCATCTTCTACACCACGGTTCACTTACTCGACCTGTGTTGTATAGATGCTTTTTCAGGAGCACTGTGTCTAGTACCAACCAGTAATGGTTTTAACTTCTTTCTTGCTGCGTCTGAGTAGGTTATCAGAGATATTAGCGTTCTCATTCCCATATTAGCGCTTAAGTATGGAGTTGGCCTTCAGTCGACCCTCCATTTCTCGTCTAACCAGCTCAAAAATCTCCATTTTAGCAGAATCCTTGGTAATTCCACATACGGGCTGTGGACCTATGAAGTGTCTTTTAGAGCCCTCCTTGCTTAGTTTGTCGACTGTTATACTACCTTTTATATCTTCATGAGCTGGCACCCAAATCAGAGACAGCGTGTGGTCTCGTGTCAGTGTATTGAGGGCTTATTTGCAGTTTTGACTAACTAGTTTTGACCTAGTTACAGGGTTCGAGACTGCCTTGATAGCAGCTTGGCGCTTGGCGTCATATACCTATTTTCCTTATCATGCAGCCCCCCTTTGTAATCATTTCAGTGCATGCTGCAAGAACGAATACCTCTGCCTGGAAGTAGCACACCATATGACAGATAAAGGATGTTAGTTGCATATTCTGCTAGGAGAAAAAAGAAATTCCAGTCGAAGTTTTGTGCCGATAGGATGATTTGACAAGGATTAGGTTTTTACTATTGCGTTCTGGAAAACACCAATGTAGTTACATAAGGGCACTACTATCAACGATCCTAAGGAAAGTGGCAAAATTAGAGAGCATCCCCAATGCTGAAGAGGGAGAAGAAACCTGAAAGGATAGCGATGAAATAGACCTTAAAATACCGAAGCAGCGCCACAATATATCGTGTAGAGGAGACTGGGGCTAGTTGTGACAGGGGTAGGCAGTTACAGCTGTAAGGTGACTAAATGGAGAGAACGCTATATTAACGTTAGGAAGTAGCAAATGATCACCCTACCATCGGCTGATAGCGGTGTGATCATTTGGTTATGAATAAAGTGTTCTCTTTTTAGCCTGTAACTACTTACCCCTGTCACGACTACCTGCCCCATCTTCCCTAATCCATTTTTTTTATTTTCATTGAGCAGTCCATTGTTCATACTCCACTCTTCCAGTGTTAAATGATTATTTGAGAGGAGTTCTAAATGAAAAGGTAAAGAATGTCTTATAAACATGCTTTCAGGCTGGTCTAGAGAGAACCATAGGTAAGCCACCCCTAAAACCCCACTAATGCGAGTAATTCCTACATTACGTCATACAAATAATAATGCTTTTCACCCTCCACAAGAGAAGTATATTTTTCGGTAGTCCTGTTTCTTTCATTGAAAAAGATTCTTTTAATTAATACGAAGTTGAGGCTTCATCTTGTCATAATTTTAAGGAACCATGTTTTGCAGGTATCTACTCCGTATACGCCATTTTACCAACTATTTCGCCCTATTAGACTTAATCGCCTATCTTGACGTGTACATCTGACACTAATAGAGTTTTCGCATCGAATCACAGGGGCGCCCTCTTCTTATTCGCGCGCGCCACTTTCTTATTTCTGATAATTTCCAAACTGAGAACACGTCTAGACGGCGTGTGTCACTTTTTAACGTTGACACGTCACCGCACAGTCGGCCGAGAGAACCCGTGACGCTAATGCCACTTACACGTCGGTTGACCAGGTCAGCGATTTTAAATGCAATGCCGGGTCACGCGACCGACGAGAGAACGAAGAATTCGGCGAGACAGAGAGAGGAACAACGCCGGCGCGCCGTTTTGGGGGAGCTCAAAGGGCGCCGGTGGGAGACGGGATGCGACGGGACTTTCTTAACCGCGATCATAATAATTTCTACGGATGATCGGCGATGAAATTAATTGCCGGCTGAGATTTTCGCGCACTCGAGACGACGAAGTTGCGAAGATGAAAAAATTCATTCACGTCCCGAGCAGGCCGTTTTATTATTCTTTTGCTAAGCGAGGAGCGCAGGGGGGGGTGGTCGGCGATATTGTGGCGAATTTTTTGAGTCGACGTACACCCCGCGTCTGGAACGGATGTGGCAAACACGGCGCGTTAATTTGCTGAGGAGGGAATTTCACGCGCCGCTGAATGAAGGAATCAATCAAAACATTACCGATGAAGGTTATAAATTAAACATGAACGCCACGAGATTTTCGCTCCTCGATTTTTTTTCTTTCACTTCCCTGTGCGGATCTAGGCGTTACAGCTTACATCTTAGGGCCGTTCTTTTTTTTTCACCCCATGTCAATTTTAGTAAAAACATTTTGTCAAGAAAGCTCTAATCTGATTTACCTTGAATGTGGGTGGTTTTATTTGTATAAACGAATTGATTTGTCGGGATTTCTTTTTTTGGATTACTCGGACTTCTGGAAACGACTACTGCAAATTTATGGATATCAACAGGTACTTTTTAATTAATTAAATGTGAACACCATTTTTCTTACTTGTTGTTGAAAGGAATTAATTATTTTCGTGATAAGCCTGATAAGTCGCTGCTGCTTTTTCTTCTAAGAAAAGAATGTTTAAGAGGTATTTTTACCACAGAATTATTAATTATAAAAACGAAAGGTTACAGAGCACAAAATAATGGGATGGGAGTTTAAATAATAAGCTGCAGTCACATACACAAACAAAGGAAAATTAGAAAATCATATGCAACACAAGTAAAGTAAAAAAAAAAGATTGCACCCTTTGTTAATTTTATCCTATAGTGTAGGAATGAATGAATGACTATGTTTTACTTAAATACCTATATAATAATAAATGGAAGAATAATTGAATGAGAATTTAAGATAGAAATCTCATTATTATCGCGAAGAGATTTGTTAAATTGCCGATCTGAAACTACACTATAACTATCTATCTATAAAGACTAACAATAATTGAGGGCATCGGCGTGCGAAGAGTCTAGTTTTGAGAAAAGCGAACAAGCCTATGGTTTAGAAAGTTGTTTGGTGCAAAAACGTACCAGGAAACTTTTAAGTAAAGTGTATTCCACCATAACTGTATTCCATTGTTATTATACACCAACTATACAGTATATATCCAGGAGCCATTTTCCATCTAAAACTCAATTTAACAAGAAGTGGCGTATGGCTCATTATTGCACCAAGCCCCTCAATTGTAGGACGACTTTAAGCCACTATACATGCCTTAATCAACTAACCCTAATTAATATTTAGATCAGATTATAAACGTGTGTAACACTCGGCTGATATTAGCATACATATGTTTCACCTACCAAGGATCTTCAGTGTTACTGGTCAAATTAATTTAAAATTCTCATTTAATTATTCTTCCATTTATTAAGTATATATACGAATTTCTCCGTATAATACATTAGGTTAGACCAGTAGGTGAAGATTCTCGGTAAGGTGAAACATATGTATGCTAATATCAACCGAATGTTACACATATTTTTATTGTGTTATCTATATAATAGCACAAACAAGAGCAGCAAGGAATAAGAAGAATGAATGGGCCAGACGGGAATAGTCTAAGGTTTTTATTATAGCTAGCATTTTCTTATGCAACTACGTATTTAAGTTACAAAGGCCATTAACGAGTGGATACGCAATAAAAGTCCAAAGGGTGACTACTATGTGGGCAGTAGCAGGCAAAACAGTTCTTTAGGGAATAAACGACTACATTTACAAGGACTTTTTATAAAGTAAAGGCAGAATTTAGTTTTTAGCATAAAACTTTTGATCCCACTATTCAGAATAGTATGTATTATATAAATTAATAATAACAATGATACATGGTATCTGTTATTCTGAGAATAAACTTTACTTTGAATAGTAGGTTACATTTCCTTCATTTCAGTTAAGTAAGTAAGTATGTAGTTGTAAAAAGAAATTATGGTATCTCTATGACGGTGAGGCAATTGATGTGGCTAAAAATTCTAAGTATATATTTCTTTTTTAAAAAAGAGGCAAACAACATCAGAATGTTTTATTCTGATGAATCGGCAAAATTAATATATTGTTAAATTTGAAAAAAAAGATTACAAATTATGTATGATGCTATTGATATCATGGTTGTTTCAGAATGTTACTCCATATTTTGACCTGCAACGATTAGCCTAATAGAATGTTATCGGAGATGCTTACAATCCCTAACACAACCCTCAACAACATGTTCCAAATGCATCAACCAGGAAAACCAAAGCTACATAAAAAAGGAGATTCTTCTTAAAGGCAGTTGGTGCTTTATTTGATCATAATTCCACAGTGACTTGACACAGTGTTTATTAATTTTGTTTTATTTGTGGTCGACCTTAAGTTATAGTCTTGGAACATGTTTTGCTGTTGGTCGGTCCTATTTACTAACACTTTTTGCTAAATCTTTCACGTACACAAATAGCAGAGGTCATAGAATGGATCCTTGCAGAACACCAAAAGCCGCATTATTTCAGACAGGCCCCAAAACTTGATGGTTTTGTGTTGCCATGATGTTATAATTTTATTTCCTACATTAATATGAATGGATTTTAGGCCTAGCGATCAAGATCTAACACTAGGGTTATAATAAATTGATTCAATTGATGTAATAAGAAACATAATTTTCAGTGCAGAAAATAAAAGAATGGGTCTAGCACTTTTGTTGCAACATGAAGTATTTATGCGTCTTTTCTTCGTTCATACAAACACTGTCTATTTTTAATGTATATACTTAACAGCATCAAATTTCTACTCCTATTTTTCAGGCAACTTGTTTTTGTTTCCTTGTGCTGCAGATGTTTTTTGAAGTTCAACGATCTAATGGAAGAAATAGTCGGAATTTATTATATGGCAACGGAAACACAAAGGTGCAGTGTTCATCTAGTGGAAAGGTAGTTAATCATCTTTTATTTCTTAAAGTCAGACTGGTATCAAACACGACGCCCAACAGCTCAACATCGCCCGCACAAGGAATACCAGCTGATGGATCAGTATATACTTTCTCTTAATTGAAAAATCATAAACATAATTTATTTTTATAAGGCAAAATTTTAACTATTTCATATTAGACACTATTGATTTGTTGGTATAATTCTTTCCACTTTTTTTTTTTCACTATTATAATAGTGGTCATCCCCATAAATATATAAATCAATATTATTGTGGTCAATAAAATAAAATTAAAGATCAGTGGTATAAATGACAAATAAAAACGGCCTCAAAACTGACCCGTAAGGCACCCCCACTGAATTAAATTACAAACACCACTAATTACTAAGCTTTCTTTTGTGACATATTGAGTCCTGGTTTAAAGCAGTACCACACATACCGTATCTGAAAATTTTATCGAAAATTATGGAGTGCTCAACAGCTTGAAAGGCACGTGAATAGTCAATGAACACACCTGCAAATATGAATCCTTATCAAGACTATCAATCACTTGATAATAAACATCACAAAGTGCAGTATCAACATTTTAATTAAGCTAAATAGGCACCCTTCTAAGTCGCAGAAATAGATTTGTTTCAATTATTTTGACCAAATATTTTTTTTACCTCACTCTATAATTATACACATACAAAAATAAACGTATGTGAGCATATTTGAAGCGTAAAACAATTATCAGCCATCGTGTAAACGATAGTAGGAAATTTGAAGCGGCAATCAATCGGATTTTAACACCAATTAGCTTAGCCGTCGGATTCGTTATATGTTAAGTTCGTTAAAGCGCAGAGGGCGCTAGCCGCGCTAAGCGATTCACTCAGTCGGGTCGCTCTCCATTTTCACCGTTCGTCATAAAATTTTAATGACGCAATTCAGCAGGCCTGTTTAACGAGCGTGGATGATTATGACGACAATCGCTAGCCCCGAACGAAAATTAACACCCTCGTAAAGAGAGGACCGTGCGAATTGCATCCTGGAGAGCGAGTCTGCGATTGTGAAGAAGGATATTCTTTTTTTTTGTTCTCCCTTTCTAAATGCAAATAAATGCGAACGAGTGAATATTGTGCCCGTGTATTGAATCATTTAAGAAGAAACTCATTGTCAAAACAGTCAGATGGATAATTTGCATATTTGCTGCATCTGTACAATTGTCAAAAAAAATTAAAGGCGTACAAAAGATATAACCAAAAGCAATGTTTAACGTTTTACGTTTAATGAAAAGCAGATATTTTTCAATAAACAATTAAAAAAAAGTTGAAATTGTGTGAATTTATAAACTAACAGAGACTTCTGCGGTCGTTGTTCATACTATACTCTGTTTGGCTTCCCGGTTGGAGCCACATCCGAGCTATACTTCATTCATTACGTCCTATTGTTAATACCATAAATACAATCCAACCTACAAGCTCTCAGAACCCATATCCAAGATCCTGACAACAGTGATTCCTTTATACAAAACTTCAGACATTTCGTTCATAGACTGAGAGGGCTGACAATAGATTCCCATGATTTACTTGTTAGTCTCGTTATTGAATCCTTATCGATACTATCCATTTTATCCGTAAAATCCTATCTTCCAACCTTTAACTGTATGATTTAACTGACTTGATGAGAATGTGCTTTATATCTACCAGTTCCGCGGTTGTCACTACGAAGAAGTTTTGGGTGCAGCCATGGGCTTTCCCTCTTTCTCTTGTTGTTGCCAACATCTTTATGGAGGCATTTGAACAACAAATCCTAACCTCCTATTCCTAGAAACCGAAATGCTGGTTCAGATACGTTGACGACACTTTCGTAATCTGGCCACATGGACGTGATTTCTTAAACAATTTTCTCAAACTCCTCAATTCCAAACGTTAAATTAACTATGGAAGTCGAGTCAGATGGTACTATTCCTTTCATAGATGTCCTAGTGAATCGTCGCTCTAACCGTTATTTGGGGTGTTTAGTGCAACCTACACATTCTGATGGTTACCTAAATTCTTTTTCACAGAAGAACGGAATCGTAGATTTTTTAGTCCAAAAACCGAACCTAATTCTTTAACCAGAGAGCTACCTCATGTCACCGATACCCTAATCAAGAATAATTATCCTAGACACCTGATCCAACGTACCATAAACTGACATTTCTATCCTAGATCCAAACCCCAACCTACTCCATATCTATCTACTTCTAATCTACCCTACATCCAACGGTATAGGAAAAATCCTGTCGAACCATAACACCACACCGTCTTTAAACCTAAATCCAAACTATCAGACCCCTTTACCGTCAAAGACCGTAATCCTTTTGAAGCTCCTAGTATTTACCAAATTACTGGCGTGCGTCAGTCCTTACATTGGTGAAATAAAGCAGTGGATAGTCGTATTGCAGAATATAAGCGTTGTACACAAGGCGTTGCGCGTAACTAAATCCAATTCAACTTTGTCCAAATCTTATCCCGCAATCTTTACTACTATAGCCTCACAATCCGAGAATCCATTGTTGTGACCTTGTCTTAATAACTGAAATCGCCTGGATCGTGAAGTCGGTTATGTTCTACACAATACCTGGAAGTCACTTCTCTTTCCCAAACGACGCAATCACAACAAGAGTCACGCTGATCTGTAACCGTTACCACATAAATCCGTCTCCGTGTGCTAGTCTTTCCGTTTCAGGTCAAAAGCAGCAGCAATAGTCTTGAAGATGTCGCTTGTGATTGTGGACAAAACGTCGGCCAGAAGAATATCCAGGAAAAAGAATTTATGTGTGCCGGTATAATAATTCATTATAAAATTCAACGACATGGTAATTTGTGGAATCTCCTGGCTGCCTCATATGACGCTATCTGTGTTAGGCGCCGTTTCCAGAATACGTTAATCATTAAACCAAATAATCGTTGTGGTAATCGATCGACCCCAATGTGCGTCTGCCATTCCCTCCGTGTGCAGTGCCCAGTTAAGATACCTATGAGTAATCTCAATCTGTCTCTGCTCATAAAGACTGCCTTACGAAGTCTCTCCTCATTCGGGGAAAGCCCCAAAGATTGCCTTGCGCTGGCGAGTCCATTCCAAAAGGAGCAGTGCCTAGCAGCAAGTTGGGACCCGACAAACGCTTTGATGTCGGTTCTGGACCTTACACCTCTGGCTATCGGAGATGATTTCCACCCTTCCATTCTTGGGCAGGCAGTTTGAGATGCCCTCGGCATAAGTCTGAATGGCAATAATTTCGGCCTGGAAAATGGTGGAAGGCCCCCTCTCCGTCCTCCTAGCTTACTTAATAAATAAAATCTTATGTTTTACACAACAGAAAGCTTCTCCCAGATTGCAGCAGTAAAAGCAGAACATCTTTACCCCATCTGTTGTGTCAGCTAGTTATTCTAGCAGGTCAATCATAGCTGCAGCGGAACTACCAGTTGAAAAGCCATGCCAAGTTGGATGCAATACTTAGAATTTGTTAAAATAGCTTGGAGTCTGAATTTAATGGTGTGTAACTCTGTGTATTAGATACAACCTTTATTATCGCTAATAGAGTCTAATGTATGTTTCATTTACTAAAGTTTTTTCCGTAAATCATATCAATTTGTTTGCGAAAGCTGAAAGAATGCAAGCAGCGCTCATGGGAGTGTATCAGTCAGTTTCGTAGATCGAAGCAAGTTCGCCGATTAAGCCAATACTAAATTAATAATGTTGCCTATTTATGTTTCCGTCAGCTAATTTTCTGAACGGTTTTGCGAAAACCATATTTAGCTCGATTGAAAGAAATAATAATACAGACTTTATTTCAATATGTCAACAGAAACAGAATGAAAAACAAAAAAAAATAGACACATATTGAAATCCTGAGGGGGCAATTCAAGTTCAAAACCTGATCTTCCATTGCTTCCCCTAACAAACTGCAAATCAATACATTACAGCAAAAGGCAAAAAAGAAAAACATATTGACATAATCCTTGCTTCATTCTCAAATGTATTAACAAACTCGCATCACCACGCTACACACTCCACCCAAGCACATCCGTCTTAAAGTGAAATTTAAATGACGGAATTGACAATTTAGTAATATGTCCATCAATAGAATTATATACATAGCAGATGTTATATGGAAAACTTCGCTTGAAACTTGAACAAACTTGTCCTATGACGGGGAATTGCGATTAAGTGCCGAAACCTTAAATTAATATTATGGACATCCGTTCGGTACCTAATTTTGTTATAGAGATGTGGCGGTGTGTGAGTAACCAAGATTTTATGATAGAAGACAGTAGTTGCTAATCTAAATCGTTCTTCCATATTTAACCAACCAGATTCGCGTAGTTTACAAGATACGTGACTCCACTTAGGCAGACCGTAGATAAATTGTAAACAAGAGTTTTGAATTTTTTGTATACGTTGCTTAGTGGCAACATCAAGACAAGGAAATATCAAAGGAATGCAATAATTAAACTGCGATAATACCAGGGCATCACATAAATAATATTTTAGTTTTCTTATCAATAGCCGCTTTGTGAGGATACAAAAGTCTTAAGGCAGAGTACGAGCGTTGGGCACATTTAGAAATGTGGGTTCTAAAGCATAGTTGTGAATTCAAATGCAGTCCAAGATTTTTAACTACATCAACAACATGCAACACATCATTATTAATCTTAACCTGAATAGATTTTTTCAAATCACTGTTGCGGCAACCAAACCCATTACAGATGATTTGTGGGATTAAAACTAACAAATGATTTGTGGGATGTTTTAGCAACAGTTGTAAATCTTCATTAATTAATGATACCGCAAGTGTCCAACTCATAAGGGAAAAAAATAGTAGACACTTGCGTATCACTGCTTACATATGATATTTACAAGTTTTCAGAGATGACATTCACAGACGAAAGTATAAGTGCCAAATAAAAGAGGACCAAGAATAGAGCGCTGGCGGACACCAGCATTTAGCATCAGCAAATCGCAATTGATCTGTATCTCACCACGAAACCCATCCGATAGATATTGTTCACAACAACACGAACACACTGTACGACATACAGTTAAATCATTATATCTATCTGATTAATTAAAAAAAGTATCCTGTAATCTCCAGTAAAAATAACGTTGATGTTCAAATATAAATTATGTAGGTACATTTCATAGTATTTGTCATATTCTTCCTACGAACATATAAAGTGATTCATTTCAAAGGGTTTGTCGAAAGACTTCCGTTCGTAAAATGTTATAAACACGACATGTTTGTAAATTATCCTGATACAAATGACATTATTTCTTCTAACGTAACGTGCCTTATTGTAACGTTTATGTATCGGTATCAGATGCTCCAGGGCGCAAAGGAAACGAGACACATCAAATTTAGTCCCGGAATTTACGAGATCCAACCGAGGTTGAAAGCGTCCGACACGCATACCCTCGCACGTGCTCGTTGTTGTATTATATATAGTGTTCCCCAACTTGTTGCTTCCACCGGGTTTACTGGGAACATGACGCGTACAGTCAACTCCGTCGGCAGTGAGAAGGAAAGGTCGAATCGCCCGGGCAAGGTGAAAATCGCAACCGCTGTTTTTCAGAAAATTACATTTTCGACGCTCTTTGTCGAGTCATTGAGTACAACCTACGCGTCCTTTTGCTCCTCCCTTCTCGTTTATTGTTCCTATTGTATATGGTATGTGTGCGCCGATCAACTAGTTATCTGGGTCATCTCGTTCCGGAATGTTTCTGATTAAAATGCAAATAAAGCAGAACAATCTATTCGCACGCCTCGCTGTGTATGTGGTTTTATTAGTTAATAAGGCGGATTCATGTGATGATTTAGAAAGAGAAATACATACAAAAATATATAAGCTTATTTACAAGTTGTTGCGCATAAAAATCAGGAACGTTTTTGTAGTTTTGCATGAATTAACTTTTTTCATTATTTCTATGGTAACACTGGAATAAGAAGTTGCTGTGAATCATTTAATGCGTTGATGTCCCTCTGTTGCAAGTTGTAGCTCTTTGGAAAGGGAACGTAAGAACCTATATTTCCATAGTACATAAATTTTGATTTGCTATTTTTTATTCAATTTTAAAATTAGTTCTCAACACGGTTTTGAGACTGGAAGAGTCAGGCTCGTAATAACGGCGCCCTGAATCTCCGCCTGTATTCAAAAATTTAAATGTGTATTTTTTGTTATAGTTTATAATAAAGACATTATTTTTTATTTATATTTATTTTATTTTATGTATTTCTCTTTTGAATGTATTTTTGTCCTGTCAATGGTACGCTGTTGGACAATAAAGGTACTTTATTATTATTATTATTATTATTATTATATATAGTATAAGTACATTTGCTTGTATATACAGTTGCTAATTATAATGGAAGAAAAAAATAACAAGTAGAACTCGATTGCATCATTACTAGAAAAAAAAAATGGTTCAGTGCGAATGCGGCAGTTGAGCAAATTACTAAAAGAAAATAGGACTATCATCGAGGTTACACCAGATACTATGAAATACGTATATGTAGACCATCTCAAATAAACGAAGATGCTATAAGAAAGGCAATTCAACATTAACAATTAAGTGTTGGTGAATTGCTAATAAAATTTCGCCCTTCAAATTAGTCGACACAAGAAGAAAATGGATTGCGTTCAAAAGAACCTCGCATATATGCCCATGATTTCATTAATGCACCAGCTCAACACTGAATTGAAATTTGAAGCATACAAAGGTGCTCTGAGAAAACTGAGTCCCTTATCAAGCGTTCGTGAATTGTTAGCAAGAGTTGTCCCTTTAAAATTCGCAATTGGTCGACATTTGAAAAAAAATAATTTGACTGATGCACCAGCTCAACGCAAAATTGAAGTTTGACGAGCATTGCTTTTTTTTTATTTTATCGATTTTGGCGTGGAATGCTAACTAGTGAAGAGAAGCGAATTCTTTTTACATAATTCAAGCACAAAACAAAATTCCCCGTTGGGTCGAAGGGTGCGGGTGGTATAAGGGGTTTTTGTTGTTTATAATAGGGGTATCGAAATACAGGGTTGGGATAAAGTATGGAACCAGCAAATAACCTTTAAAACGGAGAGGATTATGTTTGACGAAACTTTGGCAAGATTAAGTGTAAGGAAATATACTTACAATGCTGATGTGATTTTGTTGTTGTGACTGTACTTCTCCGGTTCAACCGGAAGTTCCCCTCTATTTTTTTATTTAAATGGAACACCCTATATATTTTTGCAGATTATAATAGACCTTGTTTTTGCGAATTCGACCATACTGATTTTAGCACCAATATTTGTAAATAATGGAGAGATAGAACACTCCACATTTACTGAACAATTAATTTTATTTATTGTATATTATTAACAAAATGGTAGTCATCTTATAAACGAACTCATTTAAAATGTTCAAAATGCTGGCCGTTTACTTCCTGACAATATGCAAGTCTTCTACGAAATTCCTGATACCTTTCCAAACTTCTCTAGGATTTAAATCACATTCGTCGACTATTCTTTGCCTCAACTCCTGCACAGTTTAGTTGGTTGCCTAACGTAAACACGAGATTTGAGAAAACCTCACAGATAAAAATCGCCATGGTTTAGTGCTAAATTTGTAGTAGAAGTTTGAGGTGATTCTTCTAATTCAATAGCAATGTTCTAATCTTCTAGCTGATAGAGTATCCAAGTCCAAGAATAGTAGGTATAATAGGTAATTACTATCAAAAAATGACATTGAAGAATCTGATATTATATTTACGCAGTTTTCCTTTTTACAGTCGCGAGCAAATGTTATAGGCACCCTAAATTTTGGGCGAATATCACAGTAAAAAATAAGAAAATAAAAACTGGTAGGTAATAAATATCATATGTAGTTATTTTTAAGAGATCTTATTAATTTGTTGCATATATAGAGTGTTGTTTAGTACAAGCTATAATACTTTTTAGATGGGAGGGGAAAGTGGACTGACATCTCGAAGACCTTGAAAATATAAAAAAAAAAATAATACATTTTACAAAAGGTATCTATAAAAACTAATTGTCACCATAAAGACGATTATATAAACGTTGAAATATCTGTCACAAAAAAATGCAAGAAACATGAAACTCATTAATTTTGTCAAAGGTGTCTATAACATTTGCTCGCGACTGTAGTGTACAATTTCCATTTTTGGAGTAACGCAATTTTCTTCTGAAGGTGACAATATCCATTATTTTGTGCAAAATTTAAGGATTTCAGAAAAGAAAAAAGAACTACATCTCGACAAAGCCATCCAGGCGTTCCTTTTCATATAAAAGGCGATTCAATTATATCCACACTTTATTACAGACAGCCACATATATCTATGTAGTATTAAAGTTTCCAGCCAAGCTGGAATTACACACTTCGCAAAACAAATGACCATCAGCCGGTGATTGGTCCGTTGGTCGCTTTTTATTTTCGACCAGTGCCTCTAGCGTCCATCATCGGTTTCAGACGGTGGCAATCAACCACCGCTCGTGTATCTACGTAATACGAGGAATCAGATAAGAAAACCTGCTCGTTAACAAATGACTGCGACCGTCTCGAATTCTAACGACATCTTGCGGGAATACGCCGATTGTAATTGATTACGTTCTACAGATATACAACCGCATCGTATCTTTTCCACTATTGTGTAATCTAGGGAGATCGATTGGAACGGAATCTAAAACTCCTCTGCGATGCTTGTTAGCGTGTATAGTGCGCACGTTATGTAGTAGGTACCACGACGATCACGTTTCTAAGCGACACGTATAATAAATGTCTGGTATAGTGATGGCTTAAATTGGACGAAAGAAGGGCGCGCGCCATTTTTGTGAGTGCCATCATTAAGATTGCACGGTGTGTCTTCGACCTCGGCAGACGAGTTGACAAGGCCGGTACGGAATTTGAATTCATTAAGACCAATGACACTAGCGGCGAATCTCGGCCGCGCGAGAGGTGCGTTTCCTTTTTAGAATCCCTCGACTTTCGTTCGTCATTTAACCGCCGGTGAATGTCTTCAACTAATCAAATTTCCACGCCGTTGGAAATTGAATATAAAATTTAAAGAGGCGACGACAATCGCGCGCCCTCACGACTACGTCGTCCTCCGCGGCATCTCCCTGATAAGTTGACAAGTACCCGGGGAAAATGCATAATTGAGTGGCGAAATGTGTGCGGCGCCACCGTCACTACCTCCCCCCCTCCCTCGACGATGGTGCACGCGTACCATCGGCGAAACCTCAGAAGAACGAGAGAGGAGAGGCCTCCCCGCGCATAGACCGTAGAATTATTAAAATATGAAGATGAGGGGAAGCCGCCGGTTTGTTTAATCGTCGTGACAAAGTTTCCGCACAGCGACACTGGAGGGAGACGGCTTCGAAGTGGAGATGATGAATGCGGAGCGTCGCGAAGGGCTCACGGACGACCTCGATTCGTTTAATGCACATCTAACTGAGATTAATGTATCCGGGGGATTTTAGTAAGAATTTCTGTTTTATTCAGATTTAGTTTCCGCTTCCGTTTCCCTCCGCCCTCACATGCCGATATGACCGCAGTAAGGTTGTATACAAAATGAACGCACGTCAGGCGGCGATGGGTACGGTATATAACAAAAAAAGCCTAGATTTTCGAAGCGGAAATCAAACATCGGTGTAGAGTCCGTTTCTGCACACTTCTTCTCACATAATAATCTTTGCAAAGATTTTGAGATCGTTAACGTATGCCAGGACTCGACATTCGTCAGTAGGTCGTTAAATAGCATTGGCCCAAGCTAAGAGTTTGAAATCACCACTCCAAGATCCTTAACCTCAGATTTTCTTCGCTCAGGAGCACTATTAATGTATAAAGTTTATATGAGGTGTGAACTTATTCGTGTATAAGAGAATTTATTGACATTCAGTTACACCAGATAACAAAGTTATTTACATTCTTGTAGGTTCAATGCATCTGTGTCGGAAGAGATTTCAATAAATAGTTTAATATCGTTAGCATAAGCCAATACTGGACAAGTAATACTGTGGAACAGTTCATCAATAAAAATAGTGAATAATAGCGGACCCAAATTCCAACCCTATGGGACCCCTGAACGCAATGTGAATTCATCAGAATAATGTCCATTGTGGTATACATAACATCGTCGGCCACCAAGATAAGATTTCATTAATTTGGTAGTTGCTGGAGTGTAGCCAAAAGATGTAAATTTGGAGACAAGTAAATCATGCTGTAGTGTCAAAATGCTTTAGACAAATCTGTATATATAACATCGATTTGCCTACGTTTGTCGATAACCTCGCTGATGAATCCATAAAGGTAGCATCTGATGCTATTATAAATCCTGTTATAAAGTAAGTGCACAAATACTTTATAGTAACTGCATAAGATAGCAGTGGGCCTGTAATTAGCAATGTTATATTCACTTCCTTTCTTAAGTATAGGATCATTCAAGATAATCTTCCAACTCTTCGGAAATGTAGAAGTACACAAGACCAAGTTGAATATACAGGGTGATTCTCAATATATGCGACAAACTTTAAGAGCTGATTCCTGGAGTTATATTGATCATAAAAGTTCATATGAGTATATGTTCCAAAACGGTTTGGTTTTAAAGTTATTGAATGTATAATAATAAATTATGAAACATTGCTAACTTATAAAAAACTTGTCCTTTCAATATATGGTGAGAGGAATTGTTTATTTGTCAATAGTTGTCAGAGTATTCATTCAGTTTATTGCCAGTTTCTGTTTCTAAAATGAATTAACGAATGCTGAGATGTGTGATATGCATTTCGTTTACAGTCTTGCCAATGGAAATTCGCGTGCTGCTAGACGTCTTTATGAAGAACGATACCCGAACCGTAATATCCCGCATCATTCAATATTTGCCCGTCTTCACCAACGTCTTAGTGAAATCGGGAAATTTTAAAAAAACGGACGACTGATAACGGGCACCCATCTACAGTGAGAACTCCACAAAGTTGAGAAATGGCTACAAATGCACCAGAAAAATTGCATTTACTATAAACATTAGTCAAGCAACAGTATGAAGAATATTGAAAGATCAACTGTTGTATCCATATCACATTCAACGGGTGCAGGCACTTTTGCCGGCAGATTTTCCGCAAAAGGTGGCTTTTTGTCAACGGATCTATTATGGCTCAAATATTCTTCACGACGAGGCCTTTCACCGACGAGTTCTCTAGAAACGCGATTATTAATTTTCATAATAATCACATATGGGCCGAAGAAAATCCGCATGAACTAGTGAATGCCCGTCATCATCAATTCTCTGTTAATGTGTGGGCCGGAATTGTTGGAGATCACTTGATAGGTCCACATTTTTAACCGATGCGGTTAAATGGCGAGGTATACCGCAAGTTTTCTTGAAGAGGAGCTACCACTTCTGCCTGGAAGAAGTTCCGTTGCAATTAGATTACAAATGTATTTTATGCATGGACGGTGCTCCAAGCGCATTTTAGTTTAGTTGCTCGCGAGTATTTGGACAATACATATCCAGATCGGTGGATAGGACGGGGAGTTCCACAACCGTGGCCTCCTCGGTCTCTAGACTTAAATTCTTTGGACTTTCTTCTCTGGGGCCACCTTAAATCATTAGCTTATACGACTCCCATTGAAAATGTTGATGAACTGAGAAATCGTATTATCGCAGCTTTTCAAACAATTCGAAATACCTCTATGTATTTTAGAACGGACTCGCCAGTCAATACGACGGAGGATAGAAGCTTGTATTGCAGTTGGGGGTGGATATTTTCAACAGTTAGTATAAGTTAATGTTGTTTTACTAATTATTTTGTAAATTTATAATAAAAACATTAATTATGTTAACTTACTATTAAACATTGTACAACTTTAGAACTAAAGCGATTTTGGACATATGTTCTTATAACCTTTATGATCAAAATAACCCCAGGAATCAGCGTTTAAAATGTTTGTCGCATATATTGAGAATCACCCTGTATAGTATAGCGCCAAGCATTTTTAATTAAAAAATTAAGTAAACCATCATAACCTGGGGTACTATCATTTTTGAGACGTTTAATAGCCATAAGTACTTCATCAGAGGTGTAGTGTTTATACAATGCTAATTGTAACTCCGTGGTAGCTTCATATTAATAGATACAGTTATCAATGCAGAAGGAAAAGACGTGGTGATGCTACAGAATAAATGAACGAGTCATAAATTTAGTTTAAATTTAGAAGTGAGGGACCGAATTGCTTCTTGATACTTCTAAACAATCTTTACCAAATATCAATAACGAAAAAGTGATCGTAGACAATAAAAGCAGCAGCTGTCAAAGAACACGCGATGACTACGGCTCGGCCATTTGCAAGCATTTATTCATGGTATGTGATGTCTGTTACTGTACCTAAGGTATATTATTCATGGATGATTTGTAAAGTAAAAAATGCATCCTTCAAAGCTGTCAGAAGATGTCAAAAATACAGACAAAAAACAATTCAAAAAATATTGAAAGTAATCTTCATTCAAGAAAGTATACGAATGTTGGTATTTTTTATCGGCTACTTTCATTAGTTCTGATTCAGTGATTAGTGGAGGTACTAACAGTTTTACATAGCCCCTCTTGCTTACAGTTGACTGGCTATCATTAATGTAGCCATCGATAGGTCGACCGCGTACACATTGTATGCATACGCACGCACAGTCCACTAGATAAATGGGTATTTCGTTCCGTAGTTCGAAGGAGAGAAGGATATTATTGAAATTTTACTGCAGTACTTGCTTAGTTTTGTGGCGTGTAAAATCCGAACTCTCGCAGTTCCGCGCGGTATTTATAGCGCGGAAGAAGGGAATAAAAATTTCGGGGGAATGTGTCGAAGTTTATTACTATCGCCGTCGATCGCATTCTTGAATATCGTAACGCGGCCTTCCCCTCTTACCTTGACGTTAGTGGACCCACGATGGATTCGTGACGGTCGACGAGTAGGAGGGCGGCGCGACCGTCTGTTGTGGCGTCGCCATGTGCGCGTCCGTCTGCGGATTCATGGTCTGATGGTTGTTCGTGAAGTTGAAGTCCAGACTGCCCTCCATGCTCAGTTCGTGCTTGATCACCTCGTCCACGTTGCAATCGAAGCCGCCCTGCAGCGACTCGATGTTGATGTTTAAGTCGTCGAGGACGCTGTTGTTGAGGGCGCCCATCAGTTGGCCCATCATCGTCGTGTGCATCGGCGGCTGGGGTGTCGCCGGCGGACTGTTAGATGGTGGTCTGGGTATATTGGTTCTGCTCATCAGGTACTGGCTGCCGACTGGATCCGGGGAGGGTTCCGATTGAGGATACGATGGTGATAGGGCTGATGGAGACATTGCCTACAAATAAACGGCAGACATACAAATATATTCGAAAAATCAAAACCGATAAAAATGTTAAACTGAGTTTTAAAAAACTTTTACGCAACAGTATTACTGGTCAACATTACTCAGTCCATGCTTCAACTGTATTTCTCTTAGTTTTCCTTGAAGACTTATTTAGTGTACATATTATTTCAATTAGAAATTATGCTTTGTGCATCCACCCCAACAGCCCATTAAAAATGTTACACTGAGTTTTAAAAAACTTTTACGCAACAGTGTTACTGGTCAACATTACTCAGTCCATGCTTCAACCGTATTTCTCTTAGTTTTCCTTGAAGACTTATTTAGTGTACATATTATTTCAATTAGAAATTATGCTTTGTGCATCCACCCCAACAGCCCATTAAAAATGTTAAACTGAGTTTTAAAAAACTTTTACGCAACAGTGTTACTGGTCAACATTACTCAGTCCATGCTTCAACCGTATTTCTCTTGGTTTTCCTTGCAGACTTATTTAGTGTACATATTATTCAATTAGAAATTATGCTTTGTGCATCCACCCCAATAGCCCATTAAAAATGTTAAACTGAGTTTTAAAAAACTTTTACGCAACAGTGTTACTGGTCAACATTACTCAGTCCATGCTTCAACCGTATTTCTCTTAGTTTTCCTTGGGGACTTATTTAGTGTACACACACAACTGATGGATATATAGTTAATATGGCTTGATTATACGGAGCAAGTTACAATGATGCAGCTAAATATTATGAGCTACATGATTTAGTTATTACGATTCTTATAAATGAAAAGGACCAAAACCAAAATAAGTAAAGGCTAAAAGTAGGCGTAAAAGTTCAGTCAGAACACAGGCTCAACGCGCAACCTAAAAGTTGACGCAAAAGCTCTGCCAAAACTTAGCCGGAAAACTCAGACTAAAAGCTCGGCCTGAAAAATCAGTATGAAAGCTCAGCTAAAGCTCGGTTTGATAGCTTAGCCCGCAGCCTGACAGTACGACCTCCCTGGTTGAGCTTCAAACCACTGTCTAAAGGCTGAGAGTAAAAATCTAAATCTAAAAGCTCAGCCTCAAAAGTCGGCGCAAAGCCGTTAGGTCGAGCTTTTACGCTGAGTTTTAAAGCGAGCTTTGGGTGAGCTTCAACTGGCTTTAAGATAACTTTACGTTGAGCTCTTGGGTTGCTGAGTCTTAATGTAGCGGCTTTAGGTTGAGCTTCCGCTTACACGCTAAGTTTCGAGACTGGGTTTTCATGTTGCGCTCTTTAGTTGAACTTTCAGGCCGTGCTTTTATGCTGAGCATTTACGCTGACATATTCAGCTAAACTCTTAAGCTCAGCTTTCATCCTGCGCTTTTAGGATAAATATCATACCAACTTTTACACTTTCGGCTTTCAAGATAAGCTACTACACCCAGTCTTTAAGCTGAACTTTTAAGCTAAGATGCTAGACTGACTTTCAGACTGTGCTTTGACGCTGCGCTGTTAGGTTGAGCTTTCAGTTTCTAGGAGTTTTCAGTTTTAAGGAGCTTTCAAGGAGCACTAGTTCACAAGTTGAATTTTTAATTCGAGCTTTTAAACCGAATTTTCAGGGCTAAGTTTTATGCTTAGCTTTTAGGTTGAGCTTTTGGGCTGAACTGTTACGCTAAACTTCTAGGTTAGGGCCACAGGTTTTCATGTTGCTGTCTTAGGTTGGGCTTTCAGAGCTCATAAGCTGAGCTTTGAGACTGTATCTGCACTTGCGTTTTGAACATTTATTTCGAACTTTTATGCTGACCTCTTAAGCTCAACTTTTGCGATGTGCTTTTAGGATAAGCTATCAGGCCGAACTTTTACACTGAGCTTTCAAGATAAGCTATTGCGCCCAATTTCTAGATTGAACTTTTAAGCTAAACTCTAAGACTGAACTTTCAGGCTGTGCCTTGATGCTGTGCTTTTAGGTTGAGCTTTCAAGCAGAACTTTTAAGCCGAATTCTCAACTGGAATTTTTGGGACTGAGCCTTTAATCCGAACTTTCAGGCTATTCTTTTTACGCTCCGGCTTTAAACTAAGGTTTCACGTTGGTGTTTTGAGGTTAAGCTTTAACGTTGTACTTTTTGGATTAGCTATTAAGCCGAGCTTTTATGCTGAACTTTCGGATGAGTTTCTACGCGCAGTTTTTACGTTGCGTTTCGAGGTTGAGCTACTTACACTACGCCCTTAGGTTAAGCTTTCAGTCCGAGCTTTTAGCATACTTTTATGATCAGATTTTTGCTATTAAATCACTTAATAATATAAATTCATTCACATTTGAACTTATTTTGCAGCCGCCTACTTGAGAAAACAGAATTAGCCATATGAGAGTTTTGCATGTGACTTTTTAGCCTAATGTGGTAATGGAAAACTACTTTGGCAAAATATTCATTAAGCAGTGAATTTGTGAATTTATTCAATGCTTACCTCTACTTTGCACTGTATCGGGGGACATCCGCAATTCTGCAAACGATGAATGGGACAATGGGAGAGGCCATAGGGCGAAGTGGCGTGTAACGTGTTCAAATCCCTGCACGAATATGTGTCATAGGACGAGGTGTACGGCGGTGGGGGTTGCTGTTGCGTCTGTCCGTTTAGGTAACCTATATTGTAGTCTGATTGCAGTTTCATCCCCTGCTCCAGATTTCCGGCCAGTTGGTCCGGGGAGTAGTTGCCGCCCATCTCCGGGCTATAATTCGACGTCGTAAACTGCGGCGAACTCCAATCTGGCTCTACGCCTACCACTGCCGGGATCGGAGACAGTCTTCCGCAGGAAGACGTGTTAGAGGAAGCTCTAGGCCTGAAGTCCGGACTAAGATTAAAGCTGTAATGAAATATAAATAAAAGTATTATTTTGCTATCTTAACAATTAACTATGTAATTTCAAATTCACCTCCGTTGACTGAAAGTATGCGTATAAATGCGATGAAACATGAGGAGATTGGAAATCAACTAGGCGTTATTTCCTACGGACGACATAGTTGCTAGGAATTTACGCTCTACTAGTCGGCGAGGTCTGCGTTTTTTCACGTAGAGGAAATCGAAATAAAGGAACGTTTACATAAGTCATCATAACTGTCAGATTGTGCGGAATTTGTAGGCCGCGGTCGTATACTTAACAGATTTTCTGCAATATATCAAATCCGGCTATTAATAGCCGGTAGCAGCTTCCAACAAATGTATGTGTGTGTGCATGTAACTACGTGTTGTATGAGTGCTCTATACGTAGGCATGCAGAATGTAAGCAGAGATCGTGGAGCGCTTACTGAAGAATTAATTAATTGCGGATGTAATAAAGCTAACTAAATCAAGAGCTGCTTTATTTGAAGAGTAAAATACGCATAATTAAGAGAATTTTAAACAGGAATTAGATGCAAAATATGTCATTGGAAAATAATATAAGAATTGATTCTTACATAACGTATAAGTAATTAAATTCACTCATAAACCCTAGTTATGAGAGCAACAAGTTAGGAGACGAATGTTCCGGTGTCTCGGTAGCGACGAATAGTGTAATGGACTTTAGATTTTGTCACTCCTAATTTTTCTATCATACGCACAGAATGTCTTTCCTAACTAACTACTAATAGAATAATTCACAACAAGTACGATATCAATTATTCCCAGCTATAGTGTGAGACCTTTAGGGGACACCCACGTGAAATTTTACAACCCTGTCGACCCACCCCCTTACTGTAAACATGCTTGTCGGCGTTCCTTTAAATATCGTTTATAATGGCTTTATTACCTGCTATTAGGTTAAATTAAAATTTCTCTTTAGTAGGTTTATTCTAATGATGATTTTCCTCTTAAATACTTTGTTGTTGGGCTTACCATAATGTTAAAAGTATTAAATTACACTGCGTAGGCTTTCACGGCCGGTGTAACTATAGCTAACAGCTTCTTGCGGGTTTCGCCGTGTGTCAAAACTTTTTAAAGACTGAACCTACAGACATTTTAGTAAGTTTCGACATTATATCGCTATTCACTAACATACCCACGGAGGACGCACTGGCCTTACCTCCAGAACTTGGACTACAAGAAGACATCATTGAATTAGTGAAACTGTGCTTATCCACGACATACTTTTTGTATGAAGGGAAAATACTACGAGCAGAAGAACGGAACAGCAATGGGATTTATTGGAATTTATCACCAGTAATAGCCAACTTGTTTATGGAAGCATTTGAAGAAGAAGCCCTAAGTTCCAGCGATATGAAACCCAAGTGTTGGCTGCGATAAATGTCAACGATACTTTTGTAATATTGCAAACACGGAGAAGAAAAACTACAACAGTTCTTGGAACACATAAACTCACAGCACCCAGCCATCAAGTTTACTCATGGAGAAAGAACAAATGGAAATCTCCCTTTCCTGGATGTTATGGGTAAGAAAACAAAAGAGGGAATGCTACAGCACGCAGTATTTAGAAAGAAGACGCACACCGATAGATATCTGCATGCAAGATCTCACCATCATCCGATGCAGAAGAAGACATTAATACAAACATTGCTATCCAGAGCCGAAACCATCAGTGACGAACAACATCTTACCAGTGAAAAGATACATTTGGAGAAAGCACTAAAGAAGAATGGTTACACTGACATCGACATAAGGAGAGGCCACTAAGAAGAAGACGACACTGGAGACAACTACAGAACCACGAAGAGGGATGGCGGGTTTACCTTACATAGCAAGAGTCACCGAAAAAGTAGGCCGAATTTTGAAGAAACGTTAACGTACAAGTACGCTTCGGGACTGCAACATCGATCCAGCAGTATCTACCGACCGCAAAGGATAAGATACCCAATGGGCGCACAGAAGGTATCTACAAGATGCCAATGCGGACAGTGCTACGTCGGACAAACAGGAAGAGCCATCGACATAAGAATAAAAGAACACGAGAGGGACGCAAGATTAAGAAGGACCGAGCAATCAGCGGTGGCAGAACACATGCACGACACCGACACCAAAATGGATTTCAAGAATGTAAAAGTAATAACTACCACCAAGAACTACGGGAAAAGACTCATCAGGGAAGCCATAGAAATAGAGAAGAAAACCGTTAACAGAGAAGAAGGGTACCACCTCACACCAGCAACACGTGGAAGAGCCTACTAAGAACCGTCACGGTAAATGGAGCGGAAACTACACGGTTGGATGCACCAGGGGCGTATATAAGAAGAATGTCGGAAGCTGAGACAAATACAGAATATTACTGAAGTAATCTGCTAAACATTCCAGTCCCACGAAGGCGAATTCTTTTTTTTTTAGGGGGCGAGAGTCCCACATAATGGGTTTTCTTGATTGAAGACGTATAATGTGTGTTTTCCCTTCACAAGAAAAAACAAAGTATTGCAAATACGTTTAAAAATTGTAAAAGGTAAATTCAACTATGTTTTTGGTGTAGTAAGTTCAATGGGCAGATTTGCCCTTTACCAAATTAAGCCACTTTTTTAGTGCTTATATCTATTTTTAAGAAAGTATTCACCATTAAATGTCTTCAATTAGGAATATTGTAAAATAAAATGTGCTCACTTGTGCAGGGGAGAATCCGGAAAGTCGTCCAAGCCTTCGTGCACCGACGAACTCGGACTGGGTGTCGCCTCCACCAAACCGTTTCTGATGGCGTCGACCTTCTTTTTCACGCGGCCTCTTCTTTTCTCGAATTTACTCGTCTCCATCGACGCCGCTCGCCTCCTAACGGATTTTCCAGGTTTCGCGTCAGGATTGATCATCCACCAAGACGACTTACCGGTGCCTTCATTCTGGACGCGCATGAACCGATTGTGAAGCGATAAGTTGTGTCGTATGGAATTCTGAAATAGAGACCAGACAACGTTTACATTTAAATAAAACGTAAGACAATTAAATTAAAGCACAATATATTCCTAAATAAAATGTAATTGCTTTATTTTTTGAAGATTTCATTGAATATAGTTCTATAAACTGGGAGCTTCTGCACCAAACGATTTTTTCGCTTTAGGGCAATAACTTTCATTACGTCCCGACTGTACTTAAAATTCTTGCAGTTTAATGTATGTAAACAAAGCGAGTGAAGAATAAATTGATTGTTGATTCACTACATGTAATTTGTAGATTTACACTGGATCAAATAAGTCTCCTTACACTCGATAATGACTTTCAATTTACGCTTTTAAATTAGTTAATGTCATATCTATCGAGAAAGAAATATGCAGAAGGTATTAGGGAAAGTGTACAGTACATGATTTGTACAAGGCAACATTTATCTTCTACTAATTACAAATAAAAAAAAAAACATTTGTAATCAACAGATATCAATTCAAATACAAAAAAGTCTCCATACAGTAGTCAGTTTATAGTAAACCATCACTGTTCCATATGACCCAAAAACGTTAAATTTCGATTGATCACTGAATATTACCGACTCCCAAAATGACAGAGGTTTGTTGACATGCATTTTTGCAAATTCAAAACGAAGCATCTTCATTCATTCATTAAGTTAGGGTGGGCACCTAAAGTCCGGGCACTTGAGCTAGGTGCTCATTGTACCATCCCTACTAAATTCTCTTATTTCCACTCGAGCAGCTTGGTGTCTCTATAAAGCCCAGTATCTGCGCAGTGAAAAACTGAAGAACCTTTCGAAGGGCCTCCAAATAGATCTCTCCCGAAATATTTCTGCCTGAGTACCGTCAGTTCCTCACATGTGCAGATTACATGTAAACTCGAAGCGTCTTGTTCTTTTTACTGATAAACGGTTTTTTCCTAGGAACTCTTCTAACATTTGTGCCAGAAGAGGCGCACTTATTTTGGATTTTCTCCATTAGTTTTGCGGGCCTACCCGAACGCGGTCTATTTTTCACATGTTTGTAACTCTTTGTATCTATTTAGTATATATTATAGTGTGGCATGAGATGTATTTATGGTTTTTGCTATTTTTCCTAATGACTGCCCCTGATGTTATCTTAAACAACAACTAATTTTCGAATGAATTGGTACCTCCATCTTAATACAATAAAAATCGCACCGCACGGTGCAATGGCCGCGTTCAGAGTACATATCAGTAACTGTATCCGCGAAAGGAAGGGTGCATTATTGCTAATCTTGCGAGTCAAGCAGCAATATGCGGTACCGGTTGTTGGTGGGTGACCATTCGGACAACACTTCTCGGCGGCTCGGTGTGTTCCAGCTACGGATTGTATACCGGTTTACCGGTAAATTGACCAAAAAAATTCGGTGAATGAAAAAATCCATACCAGAAATTTTTATCTACGAAATATTGTCTTTATAGATATTTAAAGGTTTAAAGGGACATTGAAAATAAAAAAAAGCAGGTCAGTGTAAGTAACAATATACCCAATTATTAATTTTATGGGAGATGTTTTTTGTTTAATTTTACTTTAAACTTTCTTGAGATTGAGATCCGCTGTAATACCCTAGAATAGAGAATATAGAAAAGAAACTGACAAAAATTTTTGACAAAAAATTGAAAAAAAAAAGTCCTGTAGAAATTAAAAGAAAATAAGCCTCAGACGAGATGGATAACGAAAAGCAACGCAACCAAAAGAAAGATTAATGTTCGTTTGTTGTTAGGACGGTAGGAAGCAAAACACCCCACTTTTCCAACCTGTCTTTCGCAACAAGTACAATTTTAATTCTCTCATTTTATGGTTTTTTTGTATGGATTTTATTTATCTCTCGAAAAAAGTTGAGTTAACATATGTGATTTGTGCTGTGAGATTTTGAGCAGAAGTAAATATCTCATTTTTTAATATTTAAAATAATAATATATAAAGAAACAAATACATTTTACGTATTTAAATTAATACAATTAAATACACCACATTAATGAGAGGACATTAATGTAACATTGTTGTAAAATAACATTAAAATTTGAATCTTAAATATTTTTTTTTACTTTTATTTTACTAATTTATATTTACTATATTTATTAAAAAATTCTAATATTATGCCTTAAGATTGTGCAAAATATGTATTCTTCTAGCCTTACTTCTAACCCTATTTTCTTGGAGAATCCTCATTGATGTCACACATGAAAAAAAAAATTACCGGTAATTTACCGGTAAACCGGTATTTTCATTTTCATTTACCGAATTACCGGTAAATGAGAAAATCGGTAAATTTACAATCACTAGTTGCAGCACCCTCCAAGGGCTTCAAGACCTGTAGTGGTGAATTATTATTTTCTAGACATTATAAGTTGAAATGGACTAAATTTTTCAAAAATATAAACCCCCGAATTATAATCGGGAAACCATGTGTTTATTTAGACATGTATGGAAACTTTTTTGTGTTTGAATTTATATCATTTTATTATATATATATTTCTTTTATTTATTAAATTAAAATGTTGCTTTTGTGTGAAACATGTGGCTATGAACTTCCTAAATACCTTCTGCAACATTTTTTTCTCGATATATATGGCATAAACTAAGTTAAAAGTGTAAATTGTATGGAGACTTATTTGATCCAGTGTAAATTATTAAAAAGGCGCATCGGTAATTATACTTCATATTTAATTAAATGCAAATCGGGTATTCGATGATATTTGTATCCGAATCAGATTTCAATATATATAAAGTGGAACCATACATATACATAACTTGTATATAAACCTTGCAATTCATATTGCTGAGATTGTTTCCTTAAAAACAAACTTTTACTACACGGATTATGGCCGGAATTGCGACGCTACATTAACCGGATATCAAGTCAAATAAATTGTGAGAAAAACAATTTTTAATACGTTATTTTTACACATCCGACTTTTCGGACTAATTATAAACAGTCTATCAACGTGATTTATATCGGAACTGCGCATTGAGCGAGCGTATATACGCCTAGAAACAAAAAAAAGCGAAATAGGAGCTCATTTAGTTAGGAGAGATTTTATTTAAACAAACGCTACCGTAAGAATGCGATTGTTTGCATTTCGTCGCGTACAAAATCGAATGTACAACGTCGATATATTATGCACAATGGAGCCGACGTCGTCGTTTCATTCTGTAACCTTCAAGCTACGACCTTATGATTGTTTAATGTACGAAATGCAAAGATACTTAAATATTATTATTGCGCGCGGGACGTCATTGTCTGGGACGGAGTAGATAGGTACGTTGAACACATTAAAAAAAATGTGTACAAGTTCGGCAAAAAGTTTGCGCATTTACAATTTTAATTAAATTACAAATTCTTATTATTAATTTTTCTTTATATACAGGGTGTAAATGAATAAATGCGAGGGAAATTTTCTTTCAATGTCATCAGGAAATATCTATGTAATGTTCGTTACCTCATTTTCTTTTGTTGTTATAAAACAACATGTTAAAACATCATTACGTGTGTCAGTAATAGTAGCTGATACTGTCGGAGTTACAACAAAGATCTTGATTATACGAACGTATAATAACTTATAACTCAGAATTACACATATATTCACGTATTAAACAGACTCTATAAACATGACATGTTAGACATGAACTCTGTTTTCCATATAAAATAATACAAAACTTTCGTAATCTGAAAGTCACACAACTGAATTTGTATACAGCGTTAATAAAGCAATTACGTTTCAATTTTAACTTTCGACGATTATAGAATACGGTATAGTTCATTTCGTATACCGAAACTCGAATATCATTCAAAGAAATTCGATGCGTCGGCATAGGACAAAGAACGAATCCCAAACATTGCTTCTTTCATCGTCAACATAATCCGGTGAATACTTGCCAACTTTTCCTTTCAGCGTCGTCTTGGTTACAATATCGGAATTTTTAATTTATATACATACATTGCGTTTTGCGTCTCTTTCATTTTTCTTTTTTGTCAGAGGATTCGCTGAAGACTTGAATGAAAGTGAATCATAGGAAAAATGTAAAAGCGGATTACAAGGAACTTTGATTAGCTCTATTTTTATTTTTTTTATTTATTGCATTTCAGGTCTACTAAGGCTTCGCTTCCATCAAATGAATTTTAATTTGGACCTAACCTAATTAAATAATTTTGATGGGATTCGTATAAGCGATGTCAATTTCAGAAAAGTACAGTGGGCTGCTAATGTAATGTCACGTCTTGCTGGAATATACGCTAAGAAGCCTAAAAAGGCTCTCTCGGTAAGTTTCAGCAAAGACACAACGGTGTTCCAAGCTGAAGTTGCTGCAGTACACCATTGTGTCCGGGAAATAGAAACATGTATTGAGCTAGGCAAAAGCGTCGCCATTTTCTCTGACAGTCAATCCACAAGTATTGGGAAGTGGACTCTAAGCTGATTTGGTACTGTGTAAGCGCCCTAAATGAGGTGGGCACCTAAAGGAAATCAACCTTAATTTAACCTAATTTATATTCAGAGGATTCGCTGAAGACTTTGAATGAAAGTGAATCATAGGAAAAACGTAAAAGCGGATTACAAGGAAGTTTGATTAGCTCTATTTTTATTTTTTTTATTTATTGCATTTCAGATCTACTAAGGCTTCCCTTCTATCAAATGAATTTTAATTTGGACTTAACCTAATTAAATAATTTTGATGGGATTCGTATAAGCGATGTCAATTTTAGAAAAGTACAGTCGGCTGCTAATGTAATGTCGTATCTTGCGTAGCCGATATCAAAACTTTTCTGGAGGTTACTTCGACTCATCGCGAAACTCTTACAAGTTCCGTTCTTAAAATAACAAAATTTAAACCTGGGTAAGATTTTTAGAGATACTTTCTTATTGAACTTACTGTGTATGCTTCCTTAAAAACGCCACGACAAGTTTGTCTAAATTTCATTTTCTTTATTATCCTGATAACCGTTTCCTATATGAAAAAAAAAACATTCTGTAGGCGCCCGCTACTCCCCCAGAACATAATGCCGTAACGCAAGAGTGATTCGAAGTTAGCAGCATACACCGTTTTAGCACAATTCTCAGGCATGTAAGTGCTAAGGATTCTGCATTCCATAGCAAATAGAGTTTAATTTTTTTAACAATGGAGTCAATATGCTTTGACCAGTCAAAGAATTCATTAATATAAATTTCTAGCTTGCTTCAATTTCTTTGTTATCAAGTTCTATAGTACCTGGTTTCTCTATTTTTCGTTGTTTTGTACTAAATAATACCCAATTTGTTTTTCCTTCATTTATTTTCAGTTTATTTTGCTGAAACCAACTCTGCGTCGCTGCGGCAGCATTAGGACAACCAATATGCAGTTCCCGAATGGATCCCGCCCCTACCACTAAACTAGTGTCATCAGTATAACAACAAATGTTTAAATGAGAATTAGCTATGTCAATAACGATGTCATTCACAGATATTATAAAAAGAAGCGGCCCTAATATACTTCCCTGGCTTATACCAATGGTTCTTGTTAGAACCTCGGACGTGTGGCTAGTATCGTTTATATACGTATCAACCCTTTGTTGCCTGTTCTTAAGGTACGATTCGAAAAGTTTTAAAACCCGGCCTCGTACCCCATAAAGATGTAATTTATGCACATACGACATAGCATACATACTGCTGTGGACTGGCGCCCCGGTTTTCGCAAATTCAGATGTAGTCGTGTTTACTCCGATCAGCCTTTGTCAATGTTTCGGGAGGATTTTCACAAATTCAAATGTTTATTTTTATATAAGATTTAATTATTGAATTGATTGTATGGTTTATTTAGTTAAGTGTTCAGTTGTTTTAAATTATTTTCATTCATTTTAAATATTTTGCGTTCGCTGGTATTGTTTATGTTATGTTTTGTGATTTGGCCGTTGGCGGACTGATCTGTGCGCGGCTTCGCTGTACGTAGCGGTCGAGATTGTAAGAACTACTTCCTCGGTAGACGCAAGCGTGAGTAGTTGTAATTTTATATTCTTTGCTGCCATTTTGTTATTTCATTTGATTTAGAGATTTGTTTCGCTTTTGTTGAATTTTATTTTGTCCATCAAGGAACTCGCTGAATAATAATTGTTATTATATTGTTGTGTACACATTTTAGGTATAAGATCATTTATTATTTCGTGCAAGAAAATAGATTTTAGTTTTTTCCCTCATTATAATTTTAAAGAGTTCATTTTTGGTTTTCTAGTTTGCTGTTTCATTT
Organism: Protaetia brevitarsis; assembly: GCA_004143645.1. Lineage (NCBI taxonomy): Eukaryota > Metazoa > Arthropoda > Insecta > Coleoptera > Scarabaeidae > Protaetia > Protaetia brevitarsis. Next base: position 2,146,115 of record RXPK01000172.1, on the reverse strand, counting down.
TTATTTAAGTAATCACCTCGGGTTGGGTGAATAGAAGCTTTGTGCTTGCTTTTAGTTTTCAATTTTGTAAATGTCTAGTGTTCCACGAATTTATTTTATTTTAAATTGAAACCACGTGGATTGTATTGAAAAATAAAAATATCTTCCTGAACTAATTTGTATTTTTTGCTTTGATATAGGATTTAGCATTGTCCTATTGTAATTTAGAATCTATAGCAGTTTTTTGCTTTAAGCCAGGACCCTCTGTCCACGGTTTTTTTCTGCAAAATTTTGTAATTAACATTTTTTTTTTCTTTTTTTTATAATAAAATTATTGATTGTTATTTAACGTCATTAAAAATTCTGTTCTTTTATTTTTGATTAAACCTTTTCAATTTTTGGGGTAATAAAGAAAGTCAGTTTTCTTTCACCCACATTTTACTTTTCGTGATCAGATTCAAGTTTTAATTTGCGAGGGTAACTAAGTTTAATTGTTCTTTTGCGCCCTTTAAAATTTTTGTCTGTTGAGCTAGCTAATTTAATTTTTCATTGTTAATATTCATTTTGTATTTTTCAAATTCAGTCAATACACAGCAATACGTACACATAACAGACGACATAAATTTTGAGACCTACTGTACATCCGTACATTAAGCTACATCGACATTTAATGTCAAACTAAGCTTGCGCTAGAGCGCCATCTACTTTTCGACCGGCGAACTTTCCCCGATTTAATTCCGGGTTATTTCCACTCTGGGTATTTGAATATAGAACCGCTGTTCATTCGTACGTTTGCTTCAAGTCTGAACCGCATCCAGTGCCAGTCATTTGCATAATCTCATGTGAACGCAATAGTACCTGAATATCGGCTTTCCCCTTGATGGAAGCGGAGGTGGCGCCGATGAGCCGCCGCCACGAACAGATACAGTATAGTTGGGGTCGCTACTCCACATCCAGTTTTCTTTTTTTTTATGGAGGCAATTTCGGCTTCCGCGCCGGATTTTTACCACTTTTTAATGTCGAGGTGAGAGAGCTCATGACGATATTATACGAGGAAACTTTTAACGGCGAAGTTCTAATGTCATACCTATTCGTATATCATCGTGCTCCTCGACGTATGCAAATTTTACAATCGAAAGTCTAGAATGCACGGTCGACAACGTCGTCTGCTTATAAGGATTTGGACTAGGAATTTGATTCGAAATCACATAAAAAAAAATCAAATCCTTGCGATGGTCGACGGTGCGTGAATAAGTTAAAACGCATACGCAGAGCTTCCTTTGGGGCTATAAAAGGTGGCAACTGAATGAATTATGAATGGGTTTAGGATGATTTTCATGGCGCCACCTGCAGCTATTGCCTTCTTAGTATTATTGCTACGATGATTTACAGCTTGTCTTTCTTGAAATTGTAATGACCACCAAAATATAGAAAGGATTTATAGCTTAGGTGAATGACGTAGGGATTCGCTAATGGTTGTAGACAAAAAAAGCACTTTTACTATTTTGGTAGGTAATAAATTCAGTTTCAATACCTAAAGATAAAAACAGAATTAATGCTTACCATTCAGATAATGAAGTCAAAATTTCGCCATGCCCAAGTCAGAATTCCAAGAAAATCTGACTCCACATGTCAGGTTTCAAAGAAACACCCATTACCGACAATCAGAAACTCAAGAAACGACGCTAGCTTGAGTCGGAATTCTGAGAAAAATTAACACTTTGTATCAAAATCTAAAAGATTCCACGCGTCAACCCATGTAGGTAGATTTCCAAGAAAAACAGAGTCACCCCAAGTTAAAGGTTTAAGAAAACAGTCATTCCTAAAGAAAGCTATCCCAAATCAAAATTCTATGAAGAACTGTAAGGGTTCTAAGGAAAACGCCTACCGCAGTCAGAATTTTGAGAAAAACCTCTACGCGAACCTAAGATTTCAAGAATAAGTAATGATTGGTCCAATATACATAGGAATTCCAAGAAAAAGTGGTACGTCGAATCAACATTTTTAGTAAATTAATCTAAGTTTACCCCACATAACTTCAAAAATAATGAATTCTTATAAAAGAAGTTCTACTTTGTTGCACCGAGAGAAAAAAAGTGTTGTATTAACTAATAAAATGGTGTATTGAACACTTTTTTCTTTTTCAATATGAGCAATGATATGTTAGTGTTAATGAAATACGTAAAAAAATGTTAAATTGTGTTAGTTAACTGAATAATAATAAATGTTATGAGAAACAGACTACGCGTGATTCTTTGAACATGTACTTAATTTTACATTAACAATTTCTACCTCCTAATTGAATAGTACAACATTATCCCACCACAGTTACTTGTTGTAGACACACGAAGTACTAATTGTCGCTGCTTGTATTTCGGCTGTTTTCCCACTGCAACCACTCGCGGTAGAATATAATTCCCAATCTTCTTTTGAATTGCCTCCAATTTTTTGCTAGGTCGCCCTCCATTTTCATCTTCTCGGGTGAGATACATTCTCCTTTTGTTTGTTCCTTTCTGACCCTTTTTTTAAATAATTTGTTGCACTTTTTCTTCCTTTCACTGATTTTTTTTGTATTTTGTTTATTTTTTATTGACTACACCATGTTATATATATACTCCGCGATGGGTGTTGATTATCTTTATTATTCAATATTAATGTTACAGGAGCTTACCAACATAGTCTTATTATGCCCATGGTTGATATGACTGACTCTATCACGCATGTGCGATCACCTATATTGTAATAGTATTACATATTACATTTCATTGAGTTAACACCGATAGTAAATATTTAAAGAACACTTTTTTCAAATGTCAAATCGACAATTTGTGGGATTAAACCAACAAGATAAAATATTGGTTACGCCTGAACACTATAATCTTGTTAAATTAACTCTAAAATGTGCAACAATATAAATATGTTTGTTTCAAATAGGAGTATATGACTTACTTAAATGTAACATGGTTAAATCAATGCTCAAATTCGTGACACTACGAAAAATGTTGAAATAACCATTTCATTTCTCTCAGTGTGATATAACCTGTTGTAACGGTTTTATTTGTGAGTTTGTTGTATTTTTTGCTTGTTTTTTTTTTGTGTCCTTGTCGTCTTTTTGGCTTGCTGGTTTGAAATTTTCGTTGTTTGTAATAATGTTTTTTTTAACCTTTCAATGTTTTTTTTTTAAACCGTATGTAATGGGAACATGGGATTCCATTATCGTACGGAGCTGGTATGGAAGGGCTTGAGCGCAATCCGCTCAAATGCTATACATCATCAGATTAGGCCGGTCTTGTTAACAGTACATGTTATCACACATGTTACATACCTTAATATTTTGACGTTTCTGAGAATAATTCCTTTTCTGTAATGTTTCTTTGTAGTTTGGTACCTATTTATTCGTAATAAATGCCATGGAGAAACCGGTTCATGTTAGTAAGGTGGTACAGCAGCTTAATGACAGTTTATTACACATCTGTCATGCCAAATATAGTGTGCCCAGCTTTAGTGACATTTTTGCTGGCCCTTTGGCTTTTATATTGATTGTAATGCAAATTAAGTGTTTCCGGGCGGAGGCTCAAAAATATAATTTTAGTTTGGGAGTAACTTTACCACGTAAATGATTCACAGTTACTGCATTTCATAGACGCTGACGTCTCGTTTCGAAGGTGCCCGCTGCCTATTTACATGTTCTAGATATTACCTACAATTTAGTGCTAAAAACGATCTTAATTTTTCTGCTTTTTTTCATTTTTTTTTTAATTTTTCCAATTTGTTCATCTTCTTTGCTTTTATTTTTAAAAATGTTTGTTTTTTCACCTTTACTTTTTATTTATTTTTATTTTTTTTCGGTTTTTCATTTTATCCTTTTTTCCATTTTAAAAAATAATTTTTTTAAACTTTTACGCATTTAAAAAAAACATTTTTTTCCTTTTTTTTAATTTTCTCCAAACCTTTTCAGCATTTTTAAATTATTTTTAACATATTTCCAATTGTTTATTTTTTACAATTTTTTCTATAACTGTTTCAAATATTTCACTTTTTTTTAAAAGCGAGGTATAACTTTTTTAACATTTTTTTTTATTTGTTTATTTTTTGTTTACAATTTTTCTATCACTTTCAAAAATATTTTAAAAAAAAAAAGCGAGGTATACAATACAGAAACCATACCTAAATGTGTCAAATTCTTAAAGCCAAACCAGAGTCAAAACAATCTCTAACAGGTCACAGATCACAGAAAACTGAATCTGAATAAGTATTTTCTATTCTGTGAACTGGTTAAGGTTTAGAACCAATGGGCGTGTGGCTGCACTGGTGCAATAACTCCGGCTCTGTCACTCTGGCTCCATCTAGTTCAATCGAGTGGACCGAGTCCGAGGCTGCATTCAGTTCTCCGCGGATTAGCAAATCCGTTCTTTTACGAAAAGCGAACTTGGTGTACCTACTCTGATAAACGAAGGATGGCTAGCCCTACAATGAGCCATCCATTCCGAACCTTACAGACGCTAAAAGAAACAGATATGGATAACAAAATATGTTATAAAATTCTCCTGATGGGGGTCTGTTTTTATGAATCTCTTTTTAATTTCATTTTGACCAATATTAAGCATTTAACCTCCTTAAAGATTTAATTACATTTACCCATTCCACATGTAACTTGTATAATTCTTTGCATATATAACATTGCTTTCTCATAAATTATATTGGTTATTAACATTTTTTTTTTTAGATTAAAAACCATGTTATATTGACCACGCTGTTGATGTAAGAAATTTGTAATTATAAAAAAAAGAAATTATGGATTAAATCAATTACATCGGCCAAGAAACATTTCCGTACTGTATGAGATGGAATTACTCGAAAGAAAATCTTAAATTCTCACAAGCGGTATTGAGAATGAAAGCTGCTCCATAATATGCTCTCTACCCACAACTTCTCCGACGTTTTTGGCGACTTTGTTTCTCTTTTTTAAGTAATTTCGGTGGCAGCATATGGCGATTACGGTTACAAGATGATTTCCCCGCTATACTAATTGAACGAATTAAGTGATTGTAACTGTGTAACTCAATGCGCCATATGGCGCTTGGTAGAATTGTGATTGCGAACGAAATAAATTCACGATCGACATTTTTACGAACCAATAAAGTGTAAATCTTAATTTATTGTACGGGTAGGTACATACGTAATTAGTGAAGGTACATGGATACTTCATGTCGTAACAGTTGTCGTAACGGATTTCGCCCGAAATTATTACCGAGAATTCAATCTAGGTTTCTTTAATGTATGTAAGTGCTTATGTTACAGGGAATCGGAAATAGAATGACATTTTCTTACTCCTTCCCATTTGTCCCTCCCGGCAATCTGATTAAAATGCGTTAAGTTAATCGCGATCGTTATCTGCATGAAACCCGTACCTAACTGAGGACACTTAAGGCACACGCGATACCTAAATAATTGATCAATCCGATCGCAGGAGAACTCGTCTAGTTTCCCACACGCGCGCTCGTCAAAGCTTTTCCGGCAGCAAGAATTATTTACGGGATCTTTTGATCTCAGCCACGACTAGTGCCTCAAACGGCTATAATCTACATGCATTACACCGACTGCTTTTCCTCAATTTTCCTATATATATAGATATATTTAGGCGTGTAGTGCCGTATTAATTATTGAAAATGTTTTGTTCCAATTTTGTGATGGATGAGACGCTTAAGGTTAATTTATTAATCTAGTCGGATTTTTTCGAAAAAAGATATATATTTTTTTTAATATTGACGCCACTGACGCGTAGAGAGGAACGTTTTTCATTATACGACGGACTAATCGAAAAATCAAACACTCATAAAACACACTGATTTATGAACTCACAGTGCCAGGAGGGGAGGCTGATATACGAGTGGGTGTAAATATGACGAATGGTAAGCGATGTCGTTTTGTTGCTCAACTAAATACTGCTGTAATTTATGCCTAAATATTTAAATTTATAATAAAGTTTTCGTTGCGATTGCATAATAGGGAAGAAGATTTTGATTACAGTAAACTTCTGGACAAAATTAAGGGACTACCAAATAAACTTGAAATAACATTTCTAATTTACAAGTTATTTTTAATCACGGGGGGTTCACTATTGTCTTCAAGGTGAAAATATAAGTGTAGTTCCAAACTACACCTAAATGGGCGCCACTTGTCATGTACCTAATTTCAAACTTGTGGCCACCATCTTTAACATTTTATTTTTGGTAGTTGTTTACGTAGAGGTTATATTTTATTCTGTTTATTATTTTTGTTTCGCTGTATTATTATAGTTTGTTTATTCGTTTAATTTTTTTCTTTCAGTTTTTTTTTTTATTTTTTTTTCATTTTGTACACAATTCAATTCAAAACTTATAAGTGTATATAATAGTGACAATAATGGTATTAAAGTGTTGTGTACCCATTTGCCAGAATTCTAATAATCTAAAGATTATAAAATGCATCGATTCCCTTATCTCAGTGGTTCTCAAACTTATTTAGACACTGTACCCCTTTTTACCCACAAAACATTTTAGGTACCCCTTCTCAGTTACCGGTACTAAGTAAACTATAATTAAAATATTAAACAAATCTTAAAGCCTTCTATGTAGCATAGAAGTATAGTGTTAACCTTTAAAACTGAACTACGCATCATGTTTAAATAAAAACAAAGAGATATTGTCTACAAACATTTTTATTACATTAAAAACAAACACACACAAAATTTAAAGAACAAAAAGCGCTTACTTTCAAAGAGATTAGTGAGAAGGGTGAGCTTGTTTCCCTTTGCACAGTTTATCAAAATTGGGTTTTAACTTGGTTAAATACAATCTTAAATCATCTTCAACATTTAATTTGTTTCTAGATTTATTTTTAAGATAGGTTAAACTTGAGAAACCCTTTCACATAAATAAGTGGTGGAAAACCCAACAAGAAATTTAACAGCAGTGCTTGACAGTTCTTTGTATTCCTTCCCAATACTGATCCAGAAATCTAACAATGTAGTACCAGCAGTCAAATAATTGGTTTTCCAACGCGCGATCACATGATACTTCAATGAGGTGTTCCTTTTGAAAGATACTCAGGTTAGTGTCCATAGCATCAGCATTAAAGGGGTCACGTATCCAGTTATACTGTTTCTCCAAAGGTGGAAAGTACTCTCTTATGCGGATCTTCAATGCATTCAATGCTGGCCCATTTGAGTCTTGAGTTCAGTGAAATCAGATATGTTTTTCTCATTACCTTGCAAAAATGTAAGTAATCTTTCAAACGGCTCGCAGTTGTTATTTTCTATTTGTTTTTCCCAGAGAATGATCTTTTTTACCATTGCATCAGTTTTCTTTTCTATATTAAAAATATCAGAAACACTGCCTTGCATGGATATATTCCAGATGTTGAGTTTTCCAAAAATATCACTTAAATAAGCCAACTTCAAAAGCCAATCAAAATCAGTAAGTACAGAAGACAGATGGGATTTGTGCTCGGTAAAAAAGTATGTAATTCTTTGTGAAGTTCAAATACACGGGACAAAACATTTCCCCGAGAAAGCCATCGTACCTCAGTATGTAGTAATAAGTTCTCATGGAGGCTCCCCATATCCTGGCATAGAATTTTAAAAGTAACGAGATTTTAGGGCCTAGTTTTTATGAAGTTCACAATTTTCACACTCTGATCAAGGACATCTTTAAGTTCATCAGGAGGTGCTTAAACCACCAAAGCCTCTCGGTGAAGGACACAATGAGTGAACTTACACTCAGTGAAACCGTTTTAATATGGCCTACCAGCCCTGTTGATGTGATCGCTCATAGCCTTAGCACCATCCATACACACTGACACACAGTTTTTCCACTCGAGCTGGTTTTCGGAAAAAAGAATCTAACAAATTGAAAATATCTTCACCTTTGTCGATGTTTTAAGTGTCTTACAAAATAAATATCTTCAAATATTTCATCTTGAAAAATGCCACGTACAAAACGATCAGTTGGGCTAGGCCAGCGACATCCGTGGTTTGATCGAGTTGTATACCAAAGCAAGACTAGCTCGAATTGCTCCAACAAGTTGTTCTTTGTGTCATACGCCATGTCACTAATTCTCCTTGAAACTGTATCATTTGATAATGGAATTGCTGTAATTCTTTTTGCCTCGTTCTCTCCAAACATTACAAGAAACAATTTCTGCTGCGGCAGGAGGATTAGGATTTCGCCAATAGATGGTTTTTACCAGACTCTCGCAATTAAATGACTAACTTTGTAAGAAGCTTTTAGAGCACTTTCATTTTATTCTGCACCAGAAAAGTGTTTTATCGTGTTTTTCCTACTTTTCAAATCTTCCAAAAGACGTTCAAAGTACCGTAACTCCTTTTTGACTAAGTTCTCATGTTTGCTTTCAAAATGGCGTTTTAAAGAAGAAAGTTTCATAGAATTGTTTGATAAAATTTCTGAACAAACAACGCATTGTGGATTAGGCTCGTCTGAGCTTCCAGTCCAAGTAAAACCTAATTTTAAGTACAACTCGTCATATTTTCTCTTTTACTTTTATATTCATTTGCCAGTTTTTTCGGGTTTTTTTATTTTTTCCTTGAGCTGCTCATTAGTAACAAGACGTTCAGGTCTACTTTCATTTTGTGAAGTTGATGGCCCAGAATTTTGATGCAGATCCTCATGAGGCCTTTTCTTTAGGAGCCATTTATCCATTGTTAATTTTTATTGTAAAATTCACTTACGTGGTACCTGACTCAGTTTTCAAACAGATGTCCGTAAACGTGTTTCAACAGGATTGAGTGTCCGCAGAATAACACAATACTGAGAGCGAGCTTGTAATAACAGGCAATGCTACTGCAGTGCAGTGACACGAGTGATTGGCCGGCCACACAGCCCCACTCTGATGACTAAGCCCTTAGTGGCGCGCGCACGTCAACCTGTCCATACGTGTCCCGGGTTGTTTTATTTTATTGTTGGCCGGCCGCGTACCCCCTAAAAATTTTCGCGTACCACAGTTTGAGAACCACTGCCTTATCTTGATGAAGAGGTAAAGCGTTAGGTACATTAATATAATGGTAAATTGTAATCTGCTGTTACAGCTTTATAATTGTTGGATTAAGAGAATTGAGAATGAAAGTCTTTGCAGCGTGTGCTTTACAGCGATCCAATGAAAGTCAACCAGAACTATAGAGAGTGCGATATCCACTTTAGTAGTTTTTCGCGTGTTGACCCTTTACACAAAACAGGCCGAACAGGGCTTAATAATCAAGAAGCATTCCAATAATCAATCTTGCTGGTAAACTGTAAGTTAAAGTTCGTTATGGATTAAATGAAAATTTTCCTTATAGGTTTTAATGAAAGTCCCACTGTAGAAAATTCCGTAATGAAATATACAACAGAAATAATTGGAATTGCAGCAAAAAATTCCAACTTATCTCAAGCTGGTCCATCGCAGAAAGGTATTACAAATTTAATATCTCTATTAATGTGTTTTAATTAAATGATAAAATGGAAGTAAGCATAGAGTAGATACTGTTACAATTTGTTCGGTGAGAGGCATGTACTTCACCTATTATGTATGTTTCCAGATTCTACAGAATATCACCAGGAAAGCACCACACAAATGGTGCAGATTGATGCTGCAAGTCTGAAAAGTACAAGAGGTAACTGATATTTGTACACATTTTTGTTATTTTAAAATCTTTTGATTTTATAATACAATAAGGCAGTAATATTTTAGTGCAAATTGTGTTAGACATAAGTACATATTATTGTATTAGATATACTTCTACTTAAATATTTTTCAATAAAATATTGAGGTAACAAATGATTGATTATATTGAAATTTCATAAATGTCCTAAAAAGCTTTCCTCTTGTATGTTTACATTTATTTTTGGAAATTTTAATCCTTGACTAGTATAATAAGATAATTTTGAGCCAGTGATAAAGGAACCGTTATTGTTATAAACCATGATACTAGTCATTATTCTTTCCATGAAAAGGTTAATGATGGAACTCCATTATTATACATATTTGTAGCATAATGTTAAATTATCTGTAAATCTGTCACCATCTATGATATTCTTACAAATTTGCAGATAATTTGACAAGTGCTACAAATATGTATACAATCCTATTAATATTTTCAATTTTTAAAAAAAAACCGCTTTTACATGTTTCCAAACTACACCTGCAGTGGTGCTGATTTGTTTTCATAAATGTAACATTAGTTGCCCATCTATAGAATCTGTTGTCTATGTTTTTAATAGACTCTACGCCTGATAAATTGACTTTTATTAAACATAATTCAAATGGTATGCCATGAAACAATTAACAACAGCAAAATATTCTCTGCTAGGAAACGAAATGTAAACAAAAAGGCCTAACTGTTCACAACTTTTTAAATCATCTATCTATTAAGAAAGCGTGCTTCTTGTTTCGATAATCAGTGAACAATGGTTAACGGTTAAAGATGATGTATTGGGAAAAGCAGCTAAGGATTGATGAAAACACGAATTCCTCAGTCCGCTTTGAAAATAGTGATCACCCTACAGCGAGGCCCACCGTAGAGGCCAACACTGAATCGGATGATCATATGGTTCAAAGATACTGTTGTTTTCCCTTTATCAATGAATTTACTTTCAAAATATCCAAATTATTCTAGGAATTTCCTATTAAGATTGCTCCCTATAATGATACAACTTTAAGTTGTCCATTTTCTGAGTGTAAATTTCGAACTCCGTTAGAATTAGCTTCGAATGTCATTTATCGAATCGCATGTCAAAATTGTGATGCCATTTACATCTCAGTATTTGAAAAAGATAATTAGACAACACATTTTAGATTATGTACACCTTAACACCAAAACAGCTTTATCAGATCATGCTGTTAATAATAAACATAAATTTGATTTCGGCAATTTGACGATATTATGCAGGGAAAGATATCTAGGTCGTTTCCTTCAAATGTATTACATTAATAAAGATCCTTTGTCTATTAATTTCAGAACAGATATTAATAATTTAGGATTGAAGCATAATAATTAAAAACCATTTCAAAGAAAAAAACCTTAACTTGCTTCTTTCATGTATGAAGTGAGAGTTATAGCCATCAGTAAAGTCAGAAACGGTATGTTGTCGGGTGTGGTGGTAGTTTAGACCCAGAAGTATCGATGTTTGGTAATATTAGGTAAACAAGCATAGCGCTTGATATAATAATAATAATTAAAAAAATGTACACACAAAATCAACTTGCAGATCTATTGGTTACCTACGTAAAAAAGCATCTCATCTTCATAGCATTTTAATAGACAAACAAGACGTTTTTCATAGTTGGGCAGGTAACAATCTCAGCCACAGCTAACAAAAAACCGACATACACCTAGATCTCTCAGTCGAAATAGAACAGTGAAAAAGTAATGAAAAAAGAAAAATGCTAGGATACTTGTAATTATACCTGACAGAGTATGAGCTCCATATACACATTGAAAAAAAGTCTACAATAACTAGAGTTGGATGAAATTCTTTACGACGTAGTGCAACGCACAGTAATACTCTAGACACCTGAGGCATTTAGCGAAAAAATTCTCAAAAATCCATAGACACAATCAATCGGAGAAAAAAGTTGTCTCGATCCTTCTCAAATGATCCGTTAGATTAGTTACAAAAGACTGAGGAAAAATTGTAAATAAGAAGAATAATTACATTATATCCTAACCAGACACTAAATAATTATATTAAAGTATATCTTTTTTTATAGAAATAATAAATAATTTTAGATTAAAAAGTAGTTGCGCTTATCATGATAATTATAAAATTGCATACTTCAAACGAATTTTTTGTTCCTTACTTTCTAATTTTTCTAATTAAACAGTTAATAAAATTGTGGAATCAAGATTCTGAATAGCACTAATTCAAAGCAACCAATAATGTCAAAATTATCATTTCTAAATTTAATCCTCTGAATATCTTCGTTAATGTTAACTATAGGCTATATAAGTTTTAGTTTTTTTTATTTACTATTAGATCCTTCTTCAGAATTTGTTAAAAAAAATACCGTGTTCCATTAAAAAAAAAGACAACTTGACCTTCGTATCACGCGCTCTCCTAGGGCTATGACTGTGGTAGACATTAGGTTGATGTCTTCTTGTATTAAAACTTCTACTTGGAACTTTTTTTCATAAAACTGACTGCTGCTTTTCAGTGTTAATCGATGGGGCTCAATGTTAACTTCAATAAGACTATCTTAGTAGCATTCACTAGGATAGAAAATCCAATCTCAAAACCATAAAAATGAATGGGCGAAATATAGATTGAAGAACCTTACCTTAGACAATAAACTTCTACGGAACAAACATGAGCATGAAGTAACCAATAAGGTCAAAAAAGCCCTCATGATGTGCAGATACTTTGTAGGGAAACATTGGGGATGCAACCCAAAAATACTCCTTTGGATGCATACAGCGATAGTGAGATCGGTCATCATTTATACATCAGTAGCTTGATGCAAAAGAACTAATCTGGAGGCCGCGAGAATTAAGTTCTCGAAAGTGCAAAGATTCGCATGCGTATGCATAATTGGAGCTATTAGAACTTGTCCAACAGCAGGAGGTAGTATTGGATATTACCCCTCTCCATATTGTAGTTAGAGTGCGTGACAAAAAGAACACACTCAGAATGGTCATGGAAGGAACGATTAGGCATAGGCCTCAATCTCCTGACGGTGATCAAACCTGGGACATGCTCCGAGATGACATGGCAAAAAAATATCAGTTTTGTGAAGGAATCCACCACAAAGTTTAGTAACAACAGCGAGTGGTAACATAACACCATCTTGAAATTGAATGGAAATGCCATCGAATGCTACACTAATGGCTCCAAAACGGCAGAGGGAACTGGAACAGGAATATATGGGCCTAGAACCAAGTATTTCGAAAGTTTGGGCAAATATCCAAGTATCTTCCAGGCGACAATACACGCTATTGGAAGATGCGTCCAGTTCAATATTGATAGAAATTATCGAAAGCAGAAGATTATAATCATGTCTTGATATTCAGCAAGCTCAAAGCGCTGAGCTTAGTCAGGCTGCTGGGTTCCGGTCACACAGGAGTGGAAGGAAACGAAATAACGGATAACTTCGCAAAAAAGGGGCCGGAATATCTTTTGTAGAGCCTGAACCTTTTTGCGAGATAAGTAGCAGTACAATACTGAAGAAACTGAAAGAGAAATGGAGCAGAGAAATTAATTATTGGAAAATCTCCAGGGAATGAGGCAAAGTAAAATTCTTCTGGGAACCTATAACCAGAAAGAGGTTTACGAATGCAATCAACCTGAGTAAGAACAATGTTCGCATATTAACAGGAATATTTCAGTCATTGTAGACTGAAAGGACACCTGAGTAAGCTTGGATTGGGAAAAAGATTCTGAATGCAGATTTTGTGGGGAATTGGATGACCATCCATCTACCTCTCTGAATCTGCGTAGCACTGTCAACTCAAGGGCGTTGCACTTAGGAGTATGGGAAATCGAAGAGGGAGACTTACCTAACTTGGGCCTTCTGATATCCTACGCTTTCTAGGATTGGAAGGCCAGCTGTAAAACAGCAAAAATAGGGGACACAATAGATTTCTTAGGTCGCAGTGTAACATCACCTACATACATACATACATGGCGTCTTCGAGCTAAAGCTATATTTTTTCATAAGGCTTTGTGTTCCAAATAAATATTTCCTTAATACCTAATAAATATTTATTTCTCACTACTTATAAGAACAATTTATTTGAATTATTTAACAGCAAAGAAATCCTTATCTCAATACAATGAACAAAACTCGTGACAATCACTAAATTGTTTTAGACCCTGAACTTCAGAAAACAACCAACTCGTCAGGAAATTATCTTTCCTTTTAAAGCAACATCATCTTTGCAAAAGAACGCGCAACGACCAAAAAGAACCTTTTCGTTTTTACTCGCCCGAAAAAGGTGTAAAGTTCCCAATAGGAAAAACGAAAACGAACCGCCGGATCTTTCTTAGTCCGGCGCCGCCACCGTCTTGAGTTTGCCAACGTTTCCGTCTCCTATACTCATCGAAATATGGAAGTTCGGCGCTCCGAATCGTTTCCTTCTCCTACCCTTCGTTCAGCTCACGCACACACGTTCGCACGGATACACTCGTGGAGAGCGCGAATCCGCCGCTCTGAAGGCGCACATACGCGGCACCGCGGGCCCTCGCTCGCGTTTAATACAGTGCCCTCTATTATCCGCGCTAATGGATTAAACCTATTATCGAGAGTAGGGCATTGTTATGAAATTGTACATCTTAATTGATATCTACAACAGCGGGGTCGCCACCTATGGGAACGTCGCGCGCGAATTGAATTAAATTTCTTGGCGACTGTCAATTTAATTAAGTAGATTTATTGGACGTAATTTTTCGCGTAAATTTCAACGTACGCGATTATCGCGTTAATCAATCGATATGTACGCCTACGCGCGCGCAGGAATGGGGGAGAGGTGATTGCCCTAATTTTAGGACCTGAAGGTTTATCCTGGGTTGGTAAATTTGAAGGTGTAACTAAAAAAAAAAAAAGAAAAAGACAACGAAAATGCACAAATCTTACTTGATTAATTCGAGCGAAGGTATATAAAAAGTAAATCATTCTGGATAAAATAAACTGCCGAGAAGCAAAAACGTGCCCAGAGAAAAAATCTTTACTTATTAATTATTACAATAATTTTGCACGAAGTAAAACTGCAATAAATAATTATGTATAATATATTTTCATTTTACAGCTATCTAAGTAGCAAGCGTTTGGCGTTCTGGTCATCTACACCATCAGCAGAAGAGTGAAAGCTATCGCAGCATATGCATACAGCGTGCCTCTTAGGGTATCTTTGGCTTCAAGTCGAAAGAATACTAATACTTAAGAGAAACAGCACAAGAAGATATATGTATATCATACGCAAAGAAGCCAAAAAAAGATTCTTTTGGCAAGCATCAGCAAAGACACAACGATGTTCCAGGCTAAGGTCACTTGCAAATCCATCATTGTGTCAGATAAATAGGAAAATGGACTGAGTTAGGTAAAAGCGTCGCTATTTTCTCTGACAGTTAGTTAACACTTAAAGCGATTAGTTCCGTAAGTGTGGATTCTAAGCCAAATTAGGATTGTGTAAGCGCCTTAAATGAGGTGGGTATTCAAAGGAAACTAACGTAGGCCTAGGTTCCCAGCCAGTCTGGCTTTAATGAGGCAGTGGACACTCTGGCCAAGCAAAACCCTTGAAGGTTATTTGTTGCAGCTGGCCCTTCTTTTGGTATTATCAAATCGCAAATTAAGAAGTCCATAAATTAATGGAGACCAAATAATAAGTCCAGGTAGTGGTGACAAAAGTCATCAGTAGCAGAGATTGGCAAGGAGTTTCTAAAGAGCTATACCGAGTAATGACAGGAAAACTTTAGCAACGTGATATGGGTGCAGAAGGTTTTCTTTAAAACTGAGTGGATGGTTTTGTGGCTTACTCATTGCAACAGATATTGTTGTTGGTTCTGTGCATTGAGATAGTGCTAATTGAGAGATCTCTGTTTACTAAGTCTAAAATCTGCTCTTCCACTTGTGCAGTCTTGGTTTTCCAACAACTCGATGGTTGGCTATAAAGGAATCCCTTCCCCAAAAACGTTGGTCCAACTTACGAAAGACTGTAGGATTCTCGCAATTGCTTCGTCCTGACTTATCAAGAAGTGGAGGAAAACGTGTAATATCGGCAAGAGAAGATCGAACATTGGAAAGCTCAGTTTTGCGAAGTCGGACAAAATCGTCTAAAGATTTTTCTAGTGAATTGTTAGGGTGCCATCGAGTAGCAGTTTTGGGCACGTATAGTAAGAGAGGTGACTCGTACCAGCAGGTCTACGCGCCCATAAGGCCGGCATCAACTCCTATTCACCGAGGTGCATAAACAAAAAAAAAGTTATTGTGGGCGAAAAAATACGCAGATTAAGCAATTGACGAGTGCAGTAGAATTCTTTGGGCTGATAAATAGAAATAATGTTTATCATAAATTGTAAATACGGCATATCTGATTTATTTTAATTTTTCACTCAATCTGGTGCAGAATTTGTAAGGCGTAGACCAGGAGAAGCTTTTCATCTCTAAAGCACGGTGATGGAAGCATAATAGTTTGGAATGCATGTCTTCGTCCGGAGTCAGTGAACTCAACGTATGCGAGGGGCGTATGAATACTCGTCAGTATGTTGAAATATTAGAAGCAGGTTTTGAAACTTCCACCTTAAAATTATTCGAAGGTGATACTTTAGATTACTTATTTCACGAAGACCTTGCCACAAATCACATGATGCGATACGCTGGTTTGATGCAAACTCGCATTAAAGTGTTTTAAAGGCCAGCACAGTCAATGAACCTATCACCTATTGTAACATCTTTCTCAAATTAAATGCGAATATATGCGCCACAAATGTTCGATTCTTTATGCAACCGAAGTTAGTAGTAAGTAAATGGTAAGTAAACAGGCCTTTTAGCCCCATAGCTGTGTAACTGATTTCCACTGCTTCTGCTTCTCGCTTGTTTCTCCAGTATGTTATACACTGTAAAAAATTACAGTAAATTTGCCATGGTAAATCAGGAATATTACATGTAATAACGTTGTGAATTTACCACAATAAATCATGTAAATTTTGTTTTACATGTTTTTTCCAGGATATTTAACATGGAAAAAGAAATTTCGGTAAAATTTATAGCTTTTTCATGTAAGTTTAAGATGTAACAAAAATTCAAAAGGAAAATACAGGAAAAAACATGTACAATTTTGTATTTACTTAAAAGTGTAAAATTGACGTTTTTTTTGGGGTATTTAGTGCACTTTAAAAGTAATTTTACTAGTGAACTATTAATTTTGCTGTAAAGATATGAGGATCTTTTATATTTATTTGTTTTCACTTGAATTTTCGGGTAAAACTATAGATTTCATGGAAAATACGAAATTCATACGCCGCAATGTGATTGTTATGGATTATTTTCTGTGCGCGTAGGGTAATTCTATTCGTTTGTCGGAACTTATTATTGGTTCAATGATATCATGTACGTCACAAACAATCGTAGGTTTCGCGTAAGCGTGTTCATTCTTGATCCTTGGTTGAGCGATTGAGTGTGACTTATTAGGTGCTATAAAAGAATTAGGTAAGTTGCTTGCTCTCTTTAT
The DNA here is from genome assembly GCA_004143645.1 of Protaetia brevitarsis. Classification (NCBI taxonomy): domain Eukaryota; kingdom Metazoa; phylum Arthropoda; class Insecta; order Coleoptera; family Scarabaeidae; genus Protaetia; species Protaetia brevitarsis. The sequence goes on along the minus strand of RXPK01000172.1, from coordinate 2,128,939 downwards.
AAAAATACATATGAAAATTACTCCAGTGTTCGGTAAATATACAGTTCATATAAATATTACATACGAATTTTACAGTACAATCTTTGAAAAATACATTAGCATGTGAAATTTACTAGATGGTAGAAATTTTACCTTATGAAGCAAATTTACCTGTAAAATTGTAGGCAACTTTGTTACCAACGATTTTACATGTAATTTTATTGCAACTTTTTCTCTTTTAAATCCTCAACCATGGCTTCCTTCCATTTTCTTCCTTTTGCCTCCGGGTCTCTCCATCCTATTGTTTTTACTATCCTTTCATCTTTTATTCTTTCCAAGTGACCTGACCACTGTAATCGCGTAGCCTTGACCACATCACTGATCTTAGGTTTACCAAATAAGTCATACACTTCCTTACTCGTCCGTATCTTTTCCATGTTTCTGTCTTTATTTGTTCTTTAGTGTATCAAAGATATAAGACACTGAAATATTAACTAAAAATTATATGTCAACAGTTCTGAATTACGTATCGCTAGGTATACAGGGCGTGCAGTGTCAGTGGCACAAACAATCGAAGGTTTGTGGAGCTTAGATTCGCATTATCCACAGCATAATGTTTTGGAAATCATACCTTCATACCTCTGTAGAGTCCGAATTTGAACCCCATCAAATTATTGTGGGATGAGCTGAACAGGCGAGTAAGGAAAGTTTGTACAACTTCGAAAAAGCACATGTGGCGACTTCTATACGCTAAATGAAACAATATTTCCTGGGAAACTCAAACAAAATTAATAGAGCGCATGTCACGCGTGGTCCGGGCCGTATTGAAGCCAAAGGAGGATTCTTTGACGAGAAGAAGGTATAATATTTTAATGAGAATGTTTTGTCTTATTTTTTATTTCTTCTTGTTATTTGTTTATATTTTTGTTTCTACGAATACACTTTTATTTTCTTTCGAATTCCTGTTGTTTTTATTTAGTTAGCAGTAATTTACTAGTTGTCCTAATTTCAATGATCGGTAGTGAACTATCGTGTGTAAAGATCCTCTATAATTCGTAAACATAATAGATAGATAGTTGTTGTTAGTGAAACACCCTGTATAAATGTTTCGCGCAAGTTTGACGTTGCAAACATGCTTTACGCATGCGTCACTTAGCGAACAAAAATGAAAATCCGTCCGGCTCCTGGCGGCGACGAAACTTTTTCCAAATCACCGGAGCATCCGGACGTACGGTCTGTCCCATCCCCGACCAGTAGCTCCGCCACAATCGGGCGAATTACCGTCACCCTCGCGATATAAATTTCTCCCCGTACGCTGCTGCTGCTGCCGCTGCCAGCTACCGTCGCCTACGCCGCCACCGCCGTTACGTTTCGCGTATATAAAATCGGGAGACATCGATGATCGGGGCGAACATCTGACAGGCAAGGTGTGAGTCCGGGCGGCGGGGCGGCGCGAAGGGGACGGCTCGCAGACGCCTCGGCGTCGCCTGAAAGTCGAGGCGCCTGCCCCTGACTGCTCACTTGAACTTTTAATCCCGACATACGCGTTGGAAATTAATCACCCTCTTCTCCTCCATGCACGTTCTCCACGCTGCCGCGATGCCGTTGCCTCCTCGTCTATTCCTCCTGCTCCTCTTTCTCTATCCAACCTATTAGTGATTTAGCGCGTTCGTAACTTTACATCGCCCTATGAGGTACTACTATACGTACAACGTAGATACGTCACATTGGCTGCCGTCGCTGTTGTATGAATTATTCATTAATCTAGATTCTTATAATTCTCGCTACTTACATTATATTTCAATTAATTACCGACATCGCTGCCGCCTTTACGAGCGATTACTCTTTCTCTTCACGTGTAAAAATGACGGCGGCATGACTTACACTTGAGATCGCTCTTGCGCTTTTTTTGCACATACGAAATGAAAGTATAGAGTTATTCCAGGAACATTTTATTTAGGATAATTTATTGCTTTCTAATTACATTAATGTGTGCAATATATTCTTATACTAAAGATCGTCTTAACCACCGTATGCAGTATATACATATATGCGTATAAATCATTTTCTGGCAATTCGATTCGCGGTTGCCAAGTCAACCGAAAAGCAATACATTACTATTTCTGGAGCATTATTTGGTATTTTACGCGTTTAAATCATAACCTTTATTTGCTCTTTTGACTAAACTCTTATAAACTCTTTTTAGTAAAGCATTATTATATCTTTCATAACCTTCAACATACCTACGTAATTTCATATTAACTTTAAAACGGGTATTAGTTAAAATAAAAAATAAAATAAAATAACTTAAAATTAGATTAAGATATATTTAATGTAATTTGTTGAAAACAGTTAAATATTAGAGAGCCATATAATCATTTATTTAAGAATTAACAAGAAGGAGATATTTTTTTCATTATTGAATTTTATTCATTATCAGTCAACATTACTATATAAAAAATTTTCGGGTATTATCAAATTTATTAAAATTAAAAAAATAAAGTTTTGTTTAACAAATAATACAAATATAGCTGCGATGCCTGTATAATGCGATAACATTTAAGAAAGAAGTAGGAATTATGTACACACAAAATACATCTCATTACATTATATAGAGTTTGATACTTCCCTCTTTTTCTAACAACTACAGTGGCGGGCTCCGTTTAGCACGTGTAAATCGCTAAAGAAAATTTCTACGCTAAAGGATCTGAAGACGCTACGACTTGGGCGTTCATAAAATGACGAAAGGGTGGGTCGAGTCGGTCGGACCGGACCAGGGGTATCGAGAATTCGCGAAAGACTTTCCGAGAAACTGAAATTTCGATCGAAACGAACCTTACCTAACGGGAACTACTGCGAACCTCACTGTTAGAAGTTAGGCCGCGAACGGTGAGTTGGCGTAATTCGTCGCTACTCACTAAAGTCACTAGATATCTACTAACTTTTATTTGACTCCGTTCCTTTCACAGGGTTTAACCTCGGGAACCTGTTATGAACGGTTCGTTACCGCACTAAATGGAAGTATACATGTTTCGCCGCTGTTTCCTAAAACGGCACAGAAATACTTAAATTTTTACAAAACGGTTCGATTTATACAGCCACTTTTAAAAAATAATCGTTCCTGGTATGTACGTAATATAATTGTGTATTGGCAATTTCAAAATAGCATTTATTGATCATAATCGTTAATATAAGTTCTAATTGTTTCGTATTTCAGATTAAAAAAAAAAAAATAATAAAACGTAAAAATACTTAGGCGGCGTTACTTATTAAAATTAAAATAAAAAACTCATCTAGAAATAAATAACGATTGGAATATGCAAAAGACACACGATATCTTTGTTTTTATGTAATAAAGCATTAGGTGGAAGTATGTTTATTCCCTATGTGTTGTGGATGTCGGATTGAATAGGGCGTAAATTGGGTAAAACGATATTTGCAAGTGATCATTATACCTTATCTTAAACACTCATCATGACAAAGTTACCAGGGTCTTTAGTCCTTTTAAAGTTATAGAGAATTCCGGCAGGTCTGTTTATTATTACGCAAAAATAAGGCGGTAAGTCCGTATATGGACTTCGGATTTGGCGATTTATATGTATATTAACGGAAAGCGCATGTTTCGTATCAAAAGTGCTATTTCCAGGTTATGTTCGATACGATTTTGACGTTTCTGACGATTGGTTTCATTTTCTGTTGATGACAAATCTGTTATATATGTGATAAATTCTTCGATGACATTTTGCAAATTATCAGCTATCCACATATCTTTTACAATAGTTTTGTTTGATGTAGTTTTGCCAATTATCGACTATAACAGTGCTATAAGATCTTTGAATTAGTTCCTCTATATCTTTTGCCTTAAATATGGTGTTATTCATTTTTACGTAGTGCTCAACTTGTGCTCATACCATGTCAATAGGTTTTAATTGGCAATGGTAAGATGGTAATCAAAGAACTTCATGACCTTTCTCTTTTGCAAGCTCATCCATATTGTTTTTATCATACTGACAACAATTAATGAGTTCTGCGGTATATTTCGAAATCTTATGTAAACTAATCCTCATATGTTTCAGAATCCATTTTATGATGAATGCCAGCAGTATTTATCTTACAGAGAAATGTATATTAAGCACAAGGAACAAAACCATTATCACCACCAGCATGGACTAACACAAATCGAGGACCAAGACCAGTTGGTAATTTCAAGCCAGCGCTTAAATCTTGAATGAAAGCCTGTCAACTACTTTGAATAGTAACGTCTGTCCAAGTTTTATTTACTACGTTCCTGTATTTTATGTATGTGTATAATGTTCTCATCATATGAACGTAATTTGTCACTTACTTAAATGCCCTTCTTCTTTTTTGTTTTCTTGGGTTTGATAATAAACGCTTTTATAGTTCCTGTTTTATATTATAAGTTCCGAACAGCATAAAGCCTTACTTGTCTTTTGAACGGCAGCAGTAACATTCAAGGGTTTATTAAAATAATATAATTGTTACCCCTATATAAACCCGTTCCCGTGTGTTAGTCATTTAGTTTTAAGTCAACAGCAGTAGCAGCAGCACTGAAGGTATCCCTATGGATGAAACGTCGGCCAGAAGACCCAAGACGTGATTCCAGCCTGGAAGCCCAGCAGAGTACAGCATGGACAACGACCACGGAAGTCTGTACGTGCTAATACAAACCTATATATTTGCCACTATATGATTTTGATTCTATTTTTTTAACAATCTATGAAAATGCAATGTTTCCTTGCCTTTTTGCTGTAAAGTTTGCTTCATAGAAGATGCACAGTTGTCTGGTTTCACCAACGATATGTACTATTATCCTCAAATATTATAAATTAAATATCTACACGGATCTTTCACAAGTAGTACAACAGACACATATCTTTCTTCTCTCTCTATATATATATATATATATTAGTTATACTTCACATATAGTCATTACCTCCATCTTCGATTTATTTCACCTTTATTTTTGCTTCTGACATATCATACCTGAAGATGCAGTCACGCCCGAAACATGTAGTAAGGAAATTATTATTATTAAACTTGAATGGAAAGGACATTAATATTTTTCATTTATTCTGCTATCATTGTTATAAATTAAATTAAATATTTTACAGGGGTTTAAGGAAATTGACTTATTATATTAGCCTAGTCCTAATTAAAGATGAGAGATGGTTATATTCAAATATTAATAACATTAACTTTTGCAACAGCGTAGTTGTCTTTTAAAAAAATTAGGATTGAGGCGAGTATCTCATTGTTTCATTTACTTCAGTTTATAGGTACCTATTTTTTTTTTGTAAAAGTTAGTAATTTTGAAATGTCGAAAGTTTTGTTAAATTCCTTAAATTTTCCATTTTTGAGCAAAATTTCTAATTTTTTAAATTAAAAAAGTATCTTACTAGCAACAGATAATAATCATTTATCTCATAGACAAACCAATAGCCAATCTTTCCTTAGATTCTATAGCAACGTGAAATCATCAACGTATAAAAATTCATTCAAAAATTAGCTCGAGTATTTTTTTCTAGAAGTTATGCAACCAACACTTAATACTTAAAAGAAGAAAAGAACAAAACATGTTATTAACATTTCTAGCCACATCCTGTCGGTGATCTCCATAGCAAAATTGTAAAACGCTCTTACGATACGATATAAAACTATTAAATAAATAAACATTAATTTACTACATCTACGTTGCTATTTTCTTTTTTAACTGTAATGCAACAGCTTATAAGTACAAGTTGCTCAGTGTATCATTATAACAACCCTAAAGAAAAGAGAGAAGCAAGCAAAATACCTAATCGCTGCTTGTTTCATCATCTTCAATTACAACCAGCAATCATTTCCATTTAAAGCTAAACTAAAACGAAAAAGACGCACTATACCTAATCTCAATTCACTCATCCGTTTTATGGACACGTCTTGTACTCGTCAACGGAGGCAATTAGCGCTAAATATCTGCGTGTGTAATAAAACCGACCAGACATTAATTTCCTCGATATTCTTATTTGCATATTCGCGGTCGTAATGGGACATACACCCGATTTGCATTGGAAATAATACGGTCTCCCTGATGGCAACCGAATGCACGGTAGCTATGAAAACTACCGAGGCGGCCTCTCAGTCAGCAATTGGGATCAATTAAAAGGTTAAATGAAAAAAAAAAAGGCTACTACAACACTATACAAGGCAGATACGCACATATAAAAAGCCTTAAGTAATATTAGCTGATGGTATCGATGAGTTATTTTATTGGTGTGGTGTAGTCGAATATAAAATAATTCATCCGAAGTGATGACTAAAAATTAATGATTTTTTTTTGGAACAGAGCAAAAACCGTGCATGTATGAGCCAGGTATGTATGTAGATGCGTACGAAAGATGTAATTAAAGTTAGCAACGCAATGAGCACGCGATGCATCGAGAGCTATACAAGGCAAGTGCATTGCACTGTCTCGATCAGGAGTCCCCTCAAATGACGGTCCGCTGCATGTTAATGTTCCAGTGTGTGGACTTGGTAGGATAATGTGATTAATTCGCTACCGGCACAGTTGAATTGGTAAGATTATCTGATCGGATACGTTGAGCATAATGCGGTACCAGCGGTAGCGAAATAATAAGTACAGTTAAAGTACGTGCCATAGAGAATATAGGATCTGTAGTGTATTGGGTTTAATTTCTGTTTGTAAGGGGAACCGACATGATAAAATGAAGCTAAACTAAATATAAAGTGACAGTTTTGCATAATTTTGCATGGGAAGAATATAGTTAAAATAATAATATAATAACAACAAAATGGATTTAGTATTTTCAATAATAATTCTAAATAGCTTTATTGGAGGTTCGTTTGACAAATTTAATTAATTTAATTGAATTTAATTTAATTTGACTATCACGGTGCGGTGGCACACCGTGCTTAACTTAAAAAAAAAATTCAAATAAATTGCAAACAATAATAACATAGTTTCTATTATTTATTCATTTAAATTATAATTATTATGACTGTTCTTACTGCTGTCTCATTTCTATGTCCTTTAGATTACATCTAAGCACTTGACACTTTATCAGATTTGCAATGCGTAAAACGTTAACGGAGAATTGTATTATTTCGCATAAAGACTCGACTAACACTAATACGAGTGATTTTATTGCCTTGAAGATATACTATGGCTAAACGTTCTGCATAGCGTCAGACGAGTGCGGCCCATGTAAGCAGACACGTCTGACCACTCTATTCATAACACTCCCTTATATATTCGGATGTAACTAAGCAATGCACAAAGTTTTAAAGGTGAATTTATGAAATTTTGACCATTTATTTTAAGAGACCAATTTTATCCAGAATTGTTGATATAAAGTCTCTAGATGTTTTTTTTTTAAAGCCGATCGCTTTCGTTGGTAAAGAAAGCTTCACTATTTCCGAAAACAATTGCAAACAGATCCATTTAGCGCTAGGCCACAATGAATAAATACTTGAGATTTTTGTAAGTCTCGATTTTTTTTTAAGCCGGTAAATTGGTAAATGTTTTTAAATTATGATTTTGGGTGTTTTAAAAAAAATAGTTGATGCTGGTCATCCGCAAATTATTACCGCTTAAAAAAGAATCCAAATGATTATTGTTAATATCATTATACAAGTGGCTAATTTTTCGTGAAAAATTTTTTATTCAGACATCACAGCTTTTCGGATAAAAATACCAGCACAAATTAATGAAACAAAAACAGTCAGGCTGTGTCGAAAGCACAATTGCAACTTGGAGCTGATCTAGAACTATAAAACAGTTAACAACCTATCCTTAATCTGGATATCTGGGCACTCACTCATTCAAAGAAATAGGGAAGGAAACACTTTTGAAAGAAATATTGTTGTGGAGCAAATTAATTTCTGGGCAAATCAATCAATTATAGAAACAATTGTCCTTGTTTGATGCATAGGAAAGAACGCATTCCACTCCATTATATCTGTATTAACAAATTATTTCTTAAATTATATTATAAGTAGTAAAGGCGTCAAGGTAATTGTTCCTAGTTTTACAGACCATTGCAAACTCAGAAAGCAACCACACAGAATTGGGCACTCTGATAAGGCTGTGTGAGGATATAGAGACAGTATAGAGCGCATTTTCTGCCACAGACTATATTTGTCACGAGAATCAAGTGTGTGATTTTTGAGAAGATCGTCTCCTTCTTAAAAGACCTGAAAGAGATCTTATTCAACAAGTTCCTAAGCTAGCTTAACCCATTAGAACCCACTGATATCATATAGTCTCATGTAAATAATAAAAAACAAAAATATAAAAAAAAAATCCTGGATAAAAGTCTGAACTGGAGGAGATTTATAAAATGACATTTGGTGTTCAATAAAACCAAATTCGCGAAATGATTAATCGGAGCATATACGGGTGATATTATTTCACTAATACTGATAATCGCAAAAGCTCCCACACAAGTCTTCTTTTGTTTAAGTCAATAAACACGTTTATAAAAAAAAATTATAATTGCGATATTTTCTATTGGACTAATGAATTTTAAACACAAGTTTGATCGAAATTTCAGAAGAAATGTCTCCAAAGCAAACTTTGCTTAGCCGTCTTACATCGCTGTGTAGCAACAAATAATCACATATATGAATGTTTAATTTGCCAACAAATTTCAATTTACGGTGTTTCAATAATAATTTAACAGATATATTTTATACTGTTTTGATAACTGCTCGCATTATGAGCGACGTTTTTAGAATTAAAGTTTAGTTTTTAGCGCAACACAGTTTTGCGTTTTATTCACTATCACAAAATATACAAAATTATTAATTACATTGTAGTTTGAAATAACATTTCATAATTATTTCTTTAACATATATGAACTATAATGACCTCAGAACGGATGAGCATATGAGTGTAGAACATCAAAATATATGCTTGCACAAATATGGTAACTAGTTGCTACCCATACTGGTTCATTTCTGCATCTATAATTTCATTTGCAGATTGAAAACTCGTTTCATTTCCATTTCGATGACGTTGACCTTCCACAACAACCAAACTGGCAATTATTGTATTCTGACTAAATATGGAATCTGTTCGATGTCCAAAAATCAGTTTTGACTTTTCTATCATACATACGGAACTTTTTATGGAATTTTTAGAATGTATCATACGAAAGGCAAAATAAATAAATTTGTAATTTGAAGCAACTTACAATGATCTTTCATCCGCTCATTTTTAGGGTAGCTAATCTACATCATAATGCAAAAGCAGTGGATATGAAGAATAGTTTTTTTTTTAAAAACAATAATTTGAACAAAAAAATAGATGACATTTATGGCACTAGAACCAAAGTTGGTACCATTTACAGTCTACCCCAATATGTGCGCCATTTTCTCTATATATTCTAATGATGCTTACTTGCTTTAGTAAATAAAAATCGCAGTTAAAAAAATTACATTTTAAAAACGTCCCTACAATACAGGGTGTATCAGATATAGAAGTAAATATAATAATATGTAGCAGCTGTAATCACATACGATCAAAAAGTCTTATGCACAGGGGGCACCTCTGTAAGCATTAACGAGAAAAATATATTTTATAAATGCCGTGGGCTAGAACCGCACCTGTGCCTAACCTAAATGCTGTCCCGAGTATACCCCCACATACCACTATCATTCAGCCATTTGTGTGCCAGTTTTGTGTGGATCGCCGCTTGGAGTACAAGCCACTTCGAACATTTTATTTAAATTCTTCCCGTCTCGAAAAAACGATTCTTTTCAGGACCATCATGATGTCATGCAAAGAAAATCGAAGCTTGATGCATCGGCAAAAGCGCGGGAATGAATAGATTCATTTTCGCGCGACATCATAGTAAAAAGGCGTGTTTGCAAATTTTCTGTACCTACATTTATTTCTATGTAATTCGATTCAATTCATTTTGCGTTATTTGATAAATAAATCCAAAAGAAATAACTCAGATTCATGTGGTGCCGTTTATTACAACTAAACTCTCGATTCGACAAAGCAAAGAAAAATTTACGTTTTTGTAACTACTGAAGTCGCATTTCGGGTGAAACTCGAACGTATATCAGGGTATTAAGAATGATCCTTTGTAAACTTACGTAGAATGCTCTTAACAAAAGGAGTTTATTTATAAAAGAAAGAAATTTAAAATGTTTCAGTTTTGCTATTTTTACAAGGGCACACTGGCCGATTGGCCTTTATTTATTCAGAATGACGTTAAATGAACTTACGGCATACCATTAAGAATAATACTAAATGAGTGCAATGTATTTTATACATAATACCCGTTTAGCGGTGCTTAACGTGACGTTTCTTGCATCAGGCCCGGACTAAAGAATTTTTGGCTTTAAATTTTACTTTTTTTTATTCTTTAATAATGAAATCCGGTTTCGGTGGGTTTTTGCTTTATATGTCGTGTAGTTAACACCCAAGCAAAATTTACTTTTTTATTTGATACACCCTGTATAGTATAAACCTACAACAGCATGTGGCAACTATGTACAGGTACTTTCTAAAAATGTATTTCAGATTGCTAAAGTAATCAATCGGTCTGATATTATAGGAATATTAAAAGCTCTACCCACAACAAAGTATGATATCGAAAGTTTAATTATTTCTCTCTACTGGCAGGGAAATTTGCTGGTATAATTTTAGTCAATATAAAAGGAAGCCATCCATATATTTTCTTTTAATAAATTCGCAAGGATTTTTTGGTCTTTTGCGCCATTCTACTGTTATGCACTTTCCCATACAATTTTAATTAATATATTTCCTTGAAATTTGTGCGAATTAAATCTTATCGCCTTAAAACGCAGCCAAAATCCCCGCACAAGATTTGAAAATGTTTGCTCGGAATTGAAGTCGCGTAGAATATATAGAAGACTAGATATTTGTATTCAATATGAATGTGAAATAGATTTTTTTGTATACGTGAAAAAAATATGTGTAACAGACGCGGATAGTTTTCCCACAAAGCTAATTCCCAATGAGAATACCAACCGCACGTGTGTCAAAATCCTAGATAGGATCACGAATTTCGTTTATATGTTATACCGCGAAAGAGAAATGATATTAAAATCGAATGACCATAGAAAATTATTTTTCAAGGTTTGAGCGCGAATCTAAATACGTCGCAATAATTATAAAGATATCAGATATGGTGATATTGTTATATTTTTCATGCACACAAGTCCTACGTACTGCGAGCAATTAAAACACTCCCATGTACGTTATCTAGGCTATCATTTAACCTTGTAAAAATCGATTTTAATTTTTACGGTACACATATACCTATGTCAAAATGTAATGTTTACAAATAATGTATAGTATTACATCATATTATTCAACACACACGCTAATGAAATTCTCCCGGTTAAAACCTTCTACTGGTGGCATGCCAACGATGTCTTATCGTTTTTCCTTCATTTTTGTCTACTCATCCACATACGCAAGTATATTTACTACATGTTCCCCCGTCCCTTATCATTATCATTACACCGCAACAACTGTGTATACCCAAACTACTTTCAAGGTTGAGGGAACGCTGGCGTTATCTGTAACCCAGTGCTGTTCAGTAGCGGTTACCAGCGCAACAATAAACCTGACCGCTTCCTTCCTTGTATTCTGCCCGAACGGTGGCGTGTTGTCTGTCTACAATCACGCGTGTGTGCGTACAATAAAGTACAAACACACGAACACCGATGATAGAAAAATATTACGCGTGTTATTCGAGCTAACAAGTAAAGAAAAAGCTAAAAGTAGGTAAAATGCATATACACATACGATATGTTATTCTTGATCGCTACAAGGAATCTTTTCTTTAGCCTCTGGGTTAAGTCTTCCATTTTATAATTTTCCAGGAAAATCGCGACGCTCCTGGAGTTAGTTGCTCTTATTGGTTGTCGGATATTGTGCCGTGGAAGCATTTTGCTGGCATAAGTAGATATTTTTAAACGAGACGTTTTCCCGGAATCCAAATTGAGGAGTGATATTTTAGAAACATGTATCTGTAGTCATGCGGTTAAAGTTAGGAAATATCGTTACTTTACAACATTCTGAACGCAATGTCTGAATAATTCTTATTGATATACACTTAAATAGAAAGATTATACAGCGTTACTATGAAAGAAATAAACACCTTTGGTATTGTATAAAATAAAAATTATTTGTGATATCGACATGCATTTTGCGCTGTCAGGTTGAGGAATTGTAGAAGTTCGATAGTACAGTTGGTAGTACTGCGTAAGCATAATAGCTACGATGGCTGCAAACTCTACTGAAAAAGCATATTGCGTGCTTGAATTTGCCAAAACGAACTCCGTAACTGTTGTCCAACGACATTTTCGAACACGTTTTGGAAAACCACCACCTACTAGACAGTCGATCTGCGGTTGGTACAATAAGTTTGAAACGACAAGGTGTTTATGTAAAGGCAAAAGTCCGGGAAGACCTCGTGTGTCAGAAGAAACCGTGGAACGTGTTCGTGCTGTTTACCAACGAATTCCACAAAAGTCAACAATACGTGCAAGTTTGGAACTACAAATTCCGCAACCAACTGTGTGGAAAATTTGACGTAAACGACTAAAATTGGCGCCTTACAGATTGCAGTTGGTACAGCATCTACGTGAAGATGACAAGCTTAAACGTCAAGATTTTTTGCAATGAAATGCTGCAACGTAATGAGGATGAGTTTTGCGAGCGGATAATTTTCAGTGACGAGTCAACGTTCCACATAAGTGGCAAGGTCAATAAACACAACGTCCGAATATGGGGGACTGAACCTCCGAGAGTGTTGGTGGAGCATTTGCGTGATTCTCCAAAAGTGAATGTGTTCTGTGCTATATCTCGCACAAAGGTGTATGGTCCTTTCTTTTTTTGAAGAAAACACAGTAACGGGAGCTACATATCATCAAATGTTGATCAATTGGTTGATGTCTCAACTGCATGGGGACGGGGGGAACTTTATCTTCCAGCAGAATAAAGCACCTCCTCACTGGCACCGTGTCGTTAGAAATCATCTGGACGAAACACTTCCACAGCGCTGGGTAGGCCGTGCAACAGCCGACAACCGCGTTCTTGTACGGTGGCCACCTAGGAACCCCGATCTTACACCGTGCTATTTTTTCTATGGGGATTTGTGAAAGATCTGGTTTATGTCCCTCCGCTTCCTAATGATTTATATGAGTTAAAACAACGCATCACGAGAGCTGTGGAAAGTGTCGATGCAGATATATTACACCGGGTTTGGAATGAACTAGACTATCGCCTTGATGTGCGCCGTCTGACAGGAGGAGCCCATATTGAGCACCTATGTATGTTCCCAAGTAAACTTTAAGAATCACTTTATATTTTATTACGTTATTAGTTTTGGATTAATAAAACATTGAAAATGCCTATTTCTTTTGCAGTAACACTGTATTTGAATAAAAAAAAAAAACGGATAACGTACTTAATGCTTTATATAAATAAAAAAATATAACAATAGAAAAATAACAGAGGAAACAATTAAAATTTGTAAACAAAATATTAGGTACAGCAAAAGAAAAAAGTTTCCGCGTAGCTGTAAAGAAAAATATGACGTAAAATATAACACAATTTTGACGAGATGTATTGTGAATATCGGGCTTTACTGAATAAAATAAATAAAAAGAATTTAGGTATTCTTTTTTTCAGCTGACGACAATAGATACAGCCAAATGTTAGTTCTTTACTACCAAACTACGCGAGAACTTTTTTCTTTTGCTGTACTAATACCACCACCATTTTATAGAATGTGCAATGTTTCCTTATCGTACACAGAAAACAGTATTTTCTAGAGACAAGTAAGGACCATCAAATTTAAGTATTTCGCAAGCAAGAAATTTCATAAATTACCCAACCAAGTAATATTGTATTTCCTGATAATCCAATGCTGTTTCTGCGTCATAAACCCTACTACAGTTTATGCAACCAACTAGGTTGCAATATATATACTGATACTTCCACAACGTATTATATTCATCGTGGTTGGGTTGCACCAATCGCTTTCGATTTTCCAAATGTATCAAATTATTGGGTTCAAAGTGTGCTATACTTGAAATAAGAAATTTTTTTGTAAATTGGGAAAAAAATGTGAAAAAGGAATTTTATTTCAGCCAGAAGTAACTACTGTGTTGGGCTTAGTAAGTAGGTTTTCCACAAACAAGAAGATTGGATTAGATTAGAGTATGGACCTGTTCAGATTTATTGTGATCCCTTTTTTTCTAGAAGACGCTCTCGAATTTTGCCCTCTTAGTTAAGTGTATCTCTCCACACCCATTACTACAAACTTTGTCCTCGCCAGGCCGTTACCTTGGCGCAGCACATGAACTGGTGTTTCTTCCTTCTCTTGGCAGAATCTCCAAGTAGTGTCATCTACCAGGCCTATCTTGTACCTACGTATGCTTATTTAGTCTACAGTGCCCAGTCAGCAGACCTACTACCATTTTGGCAGTCTTCCTATCTTTAATCAATAGATCCATAGTAAATTCAGGCCTATGTTCGTAGAAACTCTTTTGCCTCTGTGTCCGTGATGTTTGCCACCACTCTCTGGACTGATTATGTATTCATTCACTGATGACATTGACGAACCTCGCCTGGCCAGCTCCTCATTTCCCCTCACGCTAGGAACCCAGGTAAATGTTAGTACCCTTTTGGTGCCCACCTCATTGAGGGCGCTTACCCAGTCTCAAATCAGCATTCTGCATACGTTTCATGTCTCTACTGAAAGGTGCACGCGTTCTGAACCAATAAATAGCACGTAAATTGGTCTAGTAAATACCAAACCCTACACACTAAAAAATATTTGTAATTCCTGTTCAAAATAGCAATAACGGGGTAAAGTTAATAAAAATTGGGAAATTTATTATAAAATATTTTAAACAGGAGTTGCAAACATTTTGTAATGAATAGCGTTGTAGAAGTTGAGAAGTTACGCGAAAGTGTAGGACTTGTTTTTCATGGTGGTACAAAGTACACTGCAAACAATGACGGAGAAATTACGTCTGAATGTTGTGGCAATAATGATGAAATAATTAAATTACTTTTGTGGCAATAATTTTCTTGTAATCAATTTTTGATACATTTTACAAAAATCTGTAATTTTAACAGTTATCTCGGAAAAATGAAGTCGTATTTTTAATAATTACACGCAATATGCCCTAATTCGTTAAATAAAATATATTTAATTTATAATTTATAATTATTTAATATTTTGTTTAAAGTATTTTACAATTATAGTTCCAATCGAACAGATAATGGTGCCAAAATCTCAAATATAAGTAAATAATAGAACATCACAAACTTTTAATGAACCATTTAGGTGGAATACCCTGTAGATTATTTAATTTATATACTATAAATTTCCAATAAGAGTCTCTATCGAAATTGTGTCTGATTAACCTTATTTAGTCGATGATAAGTTATAAAAGTGCCATTAAGCGAAGCATATAGAAATAAATGAACAATTCCAGCAAAACCAGTCATTTCTTTCTTTTTGATGAATGTGTCTAAGAATATATTACGATTAATGTCACTCACATACCGAACGAGATATAAAATTACACGGAATGAGTCCCATTTCCACGTACTTCCAACGAACCCCCCCCAATAATTTCTTGCCTAAGTAGGTATATGTAAAAAAGTATAAAACCATAAACGATAATCGATGGAAGAGAAAAAGACATCAAGACCTGGTCGCACCGTAACTGATGGGGTCAAAGGGGGACGTTGATGGCCCGACGGTCTCTCTGGGACCGGCCACTCCCGCCTACTAAACCCCACCGTTAGTATCAACCCCTTATTAACTTCCCATAAACATAACTATTAGATACCTAATGCTCCCTCCGAATAAACGACGTCACTTTCGAACGTCTTACAAGGAAAGTATGTGCCGCCGGTGGATGATTCTGAAAAGATCGGTGAAAAGCCCTCGGTCTCAGTTATTATTGCCGACGATGCAGCAGCAAGAAGAGACCCCTCATCGGGGTCCTTTAACTAATAGGAACTTCCAATTTAGGAAATGGCAGAAATTAACAATTGATTGGGACATTAATCATATACGGGAAGAGCGGCGATCGCTCTGATAAGGGATGGGAGAGGGTGAAGGTGGGGTTGTTCGCCTGTAAGCGAGAGACTCGTCAATAAATCGCCCTTTAATGGAAGCGAAACTGTCTATTTTCGGTGACTTGTGTGAGTGTGTATGGGCTAATAGTTTGGGGTGTTTGTATTGTGTAATGTCTCGATTAGCAGTGTATTTGTCTACTTTTTACTTATGAGGCAATTCTATCTCTTGTCTTTGAATTAAAGTGGTTATTGGATGATTCAATTCTTTCAACGACGAACTAAAATGTTCTGTTGGCTATATTTTGTAATAATTGCAGGAACATATATCTTGGATGATTCTTTACATAAATAAACTGCAAGATATAAACGAAGCAACACTTTTATGTAGTAGTGACATAAAGTAATTTATTTTAATGTAATTTTTAGAGGCTACAGCTAGTTTTGACTTTCTTTCCAAATTCCGATGATATCTGCAATATAATTTTGGAAAAATCCTTATAATAGACACGTTAACAAGCAGTACTTATATAGATATACATATGTTTGTATCGCTTTTAAGTAATAGAATTTCCAAGATTGATTAAGGAGGAAATGTTGACAATTATCTAAAGCCATTCCCAAATTGTTTTCATCATACGGACAAATTATGATCCTATAAAATATTAGGAGTATACGAAGCACTACTGTAGTTGGGCATTATTCAGGCGTGGTTTTCAAAATCAGAAGCCCCAAATTTTTAAACGCAAGATTGAAATGTAGTTATGTAGTCTACGAAGTTTAGTCTTTAGACCTTTTTCAGACGAGGTGGTTTGGTTGATTCAACTAAGTTGCCTGGGTTAGGCCTGTTTCAGACGAGGCGATTAGTTGATTCCGCTAGTTGAACGAGTGGTTGTCAAGGAGCATACTGATGTAGCAAATGATTGAGAACCGCTTGAACCCTTTCACACGGAATCAACTTGTCCACTTCAGCGGCTTCAGTAGGTCTTCAACGACAATCAACTAGTTGACAGTAAACCAGACAACTTAGTTGAGTCAACCAAACCGCCTGGTCTGAAACAGGCCTTGGACCTCTTTCAGACGAGGCGACTAGTTGATTCTATTAGTTGAACAGACGGTTGTCAAGGAGCATACTGATATGAAACCCTTCATACGGAGTCAACTTGTTCGCTTCGGCGGCTTCAGTAGGCCTTTAATGCCAATCAATTAGTTGAGAGTAAACCAGACAACTTACTTGAATCAACCAAACCGCCTCGTCTGAAACAGGCCTTACTCTCAACTACTTGATTGTCATTGAAGACTTACTGAAGCCGCCAAAGCGGATAAGTTGACTTCATGTGAAAGGATGTATGCAAGTGTGGTCCTTGACAACCGCCTGTTCAACTAGTGGAACCAACTAATCGCCTCGTCTTAAGGAGGCCTTAATATCATACATAATTTGTGTTATTGCAGCAGAACTGCGGCAATGAAATCTCTGATTATTTACCGTTTAACCCAGTGTTTAACGCAAAGCTGAGAAGCTTTGACGTTGCAATTCGTTTCGGGAGTTATTGATATAAATGATAAAGTGTTGATGTTTAGCAATTACGGCTTTGTCCAATTTTTTTTTTTTTTTTGATATGGTGCCTCAAAGAGCAATAATCAGAAGGTAGTTTTAATTACAGTTTGTCCAGTGGGACGGGCACCAATTAAGCATTTTATTATCACCAGGTAAAAATACGCCGGACCCACCAAGGACCAAACGTAGATCGACCAATTGAGCACTTTAAATTAGCCAATTGCGCACTTCATTACTAGTGTGTTAGTGTACAAACCAACAACTTATGAGGTGCTGAATTAATGCAAACAATTACTTTTCTCGGCCAAATAACAATCAAGAAATCATAGTAGGTATTTTTTAACATTACCTAACTATGTCATTACCTACATCTTAGTATATTCACAAATAATATTTAATAAAACATATACATACATAGATACTACTCCAACATTAGTATGCTAAATTCGCCTATTTCAACACATCGAATCTGTTACAGCGAAAGCTCAGTCGAGTAAATAACTTGTTGATACATATTTAGTTTTTTTTTTTCTCTACTAATTGCCCGGAAGTTTCTTTCCAAAGGACATAACGCTTTCCTGCTCTTGTTGGAGTTCATCATTAGGGTCTAAAAAATGCATCTTGTTCTTAATATTTTTATTTATATTCTTCATGCATATAATCGTAAAATTACAGTATTCTTTAGGCAATGAGAACCTGCCTTATTTTTTTTTAAATTCCAAATTAATTGGTGCAAGAAGATGAGGAATGGGGTTAAATTTCTACGAAAAGTTTTATTCATCAATGCGCATCATATATTGCTTTGCTTTTTAAATTTCGTTTCCAAAGAGATGTATGGATTATGAAATGCTAGACGACTACACCCACATTTACGAGATATTATCCGCAGCTAATAGCAAAAACTGAATCAACTGGACGAGTACAGATAGACAAATGGGGCATGCTTTTTAATGCTACGCATACTCACTCTTTTTATTTCAATGTTCCCAAACGAAACTATGTGTTTTCAATGTATTGAATTTCAAGCTGTTTTCAACAATTCATTTACTATATTTGGTTAAGCTATATTCTATAATGCATTAAATGCATCTCTTGCTTATTGGATGATATTATCAGCGTCGAAATCTTTGTATAGAGTTAGCTAATGCCCTACATAGCTTTAAATGAAACATCTCCCGCTGTGTCTATTCTCACTACATTCACAATGTGAATCATTAACCCCCTCCCAATTCTATATAAATATGATTTAAAATTACCGTGACTCGTGTTTATATAGATTTGGGAGGGCTAATGATTCGCATTGCAATGTGGTGGGGATAGATACAAAGAAGCATGCTTTATTTGAATGTCGACTCACTGATCAATAGCTATCGCGTACGGAAGTTAGGGCATTAGTTAAGTGATTAAATTGGCCACTTTTTAGCTAAAGAATGAGATAGTTAAGTGCCGTGATACATATTTAGATAGTTAGTAGAGTAGTACGTGCTTATAAACTAGTAACTGATATTCTTTAGTAGTCTGAATTGGTGCTAAGGTAATAATATAGAGCGAGGACATAATAAATATTTAAAATGTAAATCTTTAAGTTAATTACTATTGGATAGAGTAATAAAGGTATATAACAAAGACTGCTGTTGTTTTATTTGGTTTCAGTTTAGTACGATAGTTCATCTTTCGACTGATGGAGGAGATATCTTCATGATCTGCGAAGAACCAAGAAGCTCCCTGAAGACGGCACAGCTATTGAAACTGTATGGGCGCGGAGGCTGTTTCTTCCAAACCCACGAGGATAATAGTAACAGTAATTTGCTGGCTATCAGTAAGAGAGCCTGGGGCTGCTTCCTAGGTTCTGTCCCCAGAATAAGGCTTTCGTCGTTTCTGGTTGGATCTTATTCTGCATCCATCCCCATTATACGCCTGAACATGCTGCTGTTTATCGGTTACATAGATACGAACGTAGCCACTGTAACGCTTTGAAGTCTATAATTTCTAGTTTTCCTAACAAAAAATGTGATGATTGACATTGGCAAAAGCTTTTATCAAGTCCATCCACTCACATACTGCGAGTTCTCGTTAGTTTTCTCGGTTATTTCTTTCAAAAGCTGAAAGATGACTCTACTTGTTGAGCAACCTTGTGTATTCATTCATTCATTAAAGTTAGGGTGGGCACTTGAGCTAGGTGCTCATTGTACCATCAACCTTATGTATATTCGCATATGTAATGGAACGAACTCTGAAATGCATCTGATATTTATGTATAATCCTGATTTCTGTAATCAATTAAATCGGATCGATTATTTCGAAGGGCAGAAGTCTTTTCGTAACCTCCACGTAAGCATACAGAATGTGCGACACGGATCTTTACCGCCTTCGAATAATTCATAATACTGGTGTTACGTGATTATTATAGGTTACTGCGATCGCAGGGGCCAGGGAGCGAACAAAAGAAGTCTGTCCGCTCCGTCACAATTTAAAATTTAATAGCTCGGTAGATACGTGAATGCATCACGTGAATATTTGTATTGCACGCAGTGCGTATGCGTGCTGTCGTCGATTGTTTCAATCGTTTAACATGGCGCGTTCGTATACGTATAATACGTACATTATTTTTTTTTTATTTTTACGCACCGGGCGAGAGTTTAGATTGCGCGAACGTTCCCCGTGGAAGCCCGCGTGCGCGCACCGTACGCAACCGCTTTATTTATGTGTGTCAACGTAACTCTCGAAGGTTACGCTCGGACATAATTCAGGCACGTAATTAACATTTTTCAGCTTCGTATGCGACGTCGAACGAAAAAAAAAAAAGATTAATGCAGGCAAGCAATGCGTTTATAGGGGAAACGGATAATGGTATGACTGCCGGGAAAAAAATCAACCGCAAATTAGTAGTGGATATGATAATAACATTGTCGATAAACTGTTTTATTGATTATATGAATTTAATAAGTTTTACATGAATATAATTACAGGGTGTGTCAGAATTCTATAGGCAACCTCTCAGAGTCGATTCTGTGTTACAAAATGAGTTTGTAAGTCTTAATAGATATGTGGCCAAAAACGTCTAGCTTCTGAGATGTGTGTCTGAGACTATTGCAAACGCGTATAGAAAATAATCAATTCCGATATATAATATTTATAAATATATAATATTATCGAGTTGTGAGACTTATTGTGCGCTTTAAGGAAATAAGCTGAATATTATTTGCCTTAAAAAGATTCTTTTGAAAGCTATCAAAACATATGTAGGTACATATGATGACCCTACTACGAAACATTTATGTTTTTTGATAGTCTTTTTAGCGTGACTTCATAACAAAACTCCTACAAATACCTTATTATGTAGCTAATTCCATATTGCCGGCGGTTACCTGCACTTTATTCCACTCAGACAACATGTAAGGTTACGACAAGCTTTTCACTTGCTCAACTTTGAATTGCGGACGACACGATTGACAGTAAAAATGTGACAACGTTATTGTATCATTTACGGCAATAAGCGTAACGGTGTGAACATTGAAACAAAATTTACAAAACCTTCCCAATGAAAACGTTGCGGCAAAGCCTCGTATATTGCCGGAGCGATTCGGGCTTAATCGTTTATCGATTGAGTCTACTAATTTGTTTGGGTTTAACTGTGATACTGTGATCGACCGCCATTATTTGTTGCGGTGTTTCAATTAGTTTAAAACAGTTTAAAACACTAAATTTTTTTATTTGCTACTTGATCCTAACTAACCTCGTACAATCGCCCGAGCTTTTGTGTCGTGGCTAAAGGCTTGCACAGGGTTCTACAACGATGCTAGTTGTTGCTTTCAGCTACCGAAAGCCCAACTGTTAAACCAGGTCCCGAAAGGGATGGGGGGTCTTGGCTTAACTGCACGGACCGAGAAGAGACAACCTCAACAAAAACCTAAATCCTAAGGTGGCGCACTAGGCTTATGGGATGCGTGGCTGGATAGAAGACAAGTCTACTACTGCAACCTTGGGACACCCGGCGCACTCCATCGTATTTAGCCTTACCCTCTGCATACGGGGCTCTGTGGAGGTGGACCTTTTCTTCCCTAGCTACTCGTGGGATCAACCATGGAGGAAGGATGTTTATTAGCGGGACGACACCGCTAATAAACAGGAATTGGAGCAAGACCTCCATAAGACGCCTTCCACTTCCAAAGTGAGAGTACTTCACAAGGAAGAAACCAAGGGAGGAGCAAAACGACTGGAGCAGATTGGGGAACAGGATGGCATCCACCGCCTCTCAAATTGCGAAGCACTGTGCAACTCAAGGACGTTGCACCTGGGAGCACGTGAAATCGAAGAGGGAGACTTACCTAACTTGGGGCCTTCTGATATCCTACACTTTCTAAAACGAATAGGATTGGAAGGCCAGTTAAGTAAAACAACAAAAACAGGAAACACGTAGTTCATTATCAATAACTTATTAAAAATTGTAATTAATTATGATGTTTGGTGTCCCATACACTTCTACGATACCATCCACCTTGTAACCCCTGGTATAAAGGTAACACTTGTAGTATAAAAATAATATGTATTTCATATAAAATACAAATATATAGGGCAGTCCGGGAGACTTGACCATAAGGGAGAGTTGAACCAGTTCAAACAACACATTTAAATTTCGCGGTAACCACTCAGTTGACGAGCCACACTGCGCACATTTTAGAACCCTAAAACGCGCTCCACCTTCTCTTGGGCTCGTCCCATTTCTAATCGTCGCTTACTTATTTCCACGGGTGTACGTGTATGTGTTTAACCTTGTGAAAAGCTTGTGTGTCAACCAGGAACTTTGACAAATTGATCACGTTTTTAGCTTGTTGTGACTTCTTAGACAAAAGTTATTCAAATCTTAACTTCTTATCTAGGCAGGTTTATAACATCTTCAACTAAAACTGAAAACCTTGTCGCGTGTCAACTAGGAACTTTCACAAATTGATCAGGTTTTTACCTTGTTGTGACATTTTCTTAGACAAAAGTTATTCAAACCCTAAATTCTTATCTGGGCAGGTTTATAACATCTTCAACTAAAACTTAAGATTGTCAATAATTAGATTAGATTAGGATCGGGGTGGGCATACGAACCTATTTCATTGTGACCTTTTCAGATCTATTGTGAACCTCTTTCTCCTAGAGTGTGGTCTCTAATTTTGCTTTCTTAAGTAGGTAACACCTATCATCTTTTAGAGCGGTTCCTTTATGCTACCACAAATTGTGGGGTTCGCCAAGCTCAATACTAGGAACCTTGTCCTCGCAGTGGCACAGCACGTGGTCTATGTTGTACATATGCCTACCATAATTATCGGTTAACAGACCTACATAGTCTTCCAGTTTTGACTTAGTAGGTCTTTAGTAACAAGCCTTTGTTCTATTAAGAACTCTTTTGCCTGACTATGTCCTGGTGTTATAAGCCACTACCCTTGGGCTTATTATGTATTCATTCATTGGTGATCTTAATTTGCGATTATTTGGTAATGCCGAAGGAGAGACAAGTTACAACGAACAACATTGTAAAACCTCATCTGGTTAGATCGTCCGTCGCTGCATTTCCAGACTTTTCATTTAGGTGCTTACCTCATTTAGGTCGCTTACGCTGTCCCAAACCAGCTTAAAGTCAACATTTTAGAACTGGTCGCTTTAAGTGCTGCTAAGCTGTCAAAGTAAATGGCGACACTTTTACCTCACTCGGTCAATCTTTCTACTTCTTTGATGCAGTGATCAATTGCAGCCACCTCAGTCTAGAATACTGTATCGTGCTTGTTCAAGCTTATCGAAAGAGCCTTTCTAGGCTATTGATATTGCAGTTTCTACGCCATAATCAGTTTTTGTGCCGTGTGTACAATGTTCGAATCCTCTCTTATTGGAGTATTGACAACAATTCCCTCTTTCTGCTCAATCATGCTTGCGTGCTGATGTAGTTTTATATTATACCTATAAAATAAAAATTAAATAGGTATATAAAACTAGTCAAAGTTAACGAAAATAGGTAGATATAGGACTTTCCCATCATAATTTTTTTCGCATTGATTAAGGTCTCACTGTGCAAATCAATTTTTGCTGGTTTATGGTGCTGCCTTAGACGTTCCGTTTATTTTAAAAAAGGTCTATTGATGTCCGAGCTTTTCGACGTTATGCCGCTTATTCTGTTTACGCTATCCCGTACGAACGGACATTTGCCAGAGCCCGCCAGCGTTTTACGCTCTCGAAACGGTGTGCAGATCGAAGTTCTACCCGGCCAAAAATAAACCATATAATGCTTCGCGTTTACTGATGCAGTACTTAATTCCATTGGATTCTATATGTGTAATGTAGTATGTCCTTGTACTGTAGTATTAAGTTTAATAGTATTAGCCAATTGTTTAGGTATAATCCTAAACGGATTCTTCTCGAGAAGAACTACATGTGTTGTAATGTTGTTTATGTCGTTCGGAGATACTAGCTCTACAAATGTGTGAAGTTGTGAGTAGTCAAACCAATCTAGACATGAATTACAATTATTTTCCGTGTTCAAAATGCCTGTACCAATTATTATACAATATATTGAACTATTGAATTGTATTGAATTCCATAAGACTTTTATTTGCCCCTGAGCGATTAAAATTATTTCGCCGTCTTCTGATTTTTTTTTTTTTTTATCAGGAGGCTTGGGGAATAAACGATTTTTTTTATTTCATCATTTATATGAGCATCTTAAAGGTTTTATCTCACCTCATCAGCACGGTTTTGTTCGTGGGCGGCCAACAGTTAGTAATTTGGTGAATATCTCGCAGCTTATTTGTTGGGAGCGCTTTTGATAGTATAAGCCATGGCATTTTGCTTGAGAAATTATGCGGCTTTGGCTTGACTACTTCTCTGGTACATTTAATAGAATCCTATTTAAGTAATAGATCTAACTATGTACATTATAATGTTTCAAGTTTATGAATTTTTGGCATCTTCAGTGTTCCACAGGTATCTAATCTAGGACTATGCTTTTTTCTTGTACATCAACGATTTGTTGCAGAGTTTCCTTGCCCGTTCTTGTTATGCTGACGACCTAAAAATTTATACTTCACTGCGACTTGGCTGACGTGCTGAGTTTACAAATGATATCATTATAGGGTTGATTGGTGTACTAAACACAATTTAAATTAAATATGAATAAATGCCGCTTGTCTCGTATACTCGAAAGATTAATCCAATTCCTTCCACCTACTCGTCGAGCATGCTGCATTGCAAAGAGTTACTCCATCAAGATTTGGTGTAGCTTGGTTGACTATTCAAGAGCTTTGCCCCACACATCACTGACCTTTGCTTGTCAGCATCTAAACACTGGATTTCTCATCCGTCCTGCAAATCTTCCAGAATACTCAATTACTAAGAATATTTAATACTTTAAGTTTTGTTGTGAGCAAGTTGGGAGTATGCCTCTCAAGGTGGTCCCCCCACTATTGTCTACCTCCACTATCAACTGTCAAAAAGCTCAACGAACGTTTTCTCAAGTACCCTGTCAATTAGGAGGATGGAGTATATCCGCAGCGTGGAATCGTTATATGTTTATAGAGAGACATTCAATGACTTCCTTAACATTATCGTCGTTTGAATGCCAAGGCGCGCGTTTTATATGAAGTTGGTTCATGGAGTCATCGATAATCCTTTCTTCTTTTCCTCTTTAGATTCCTCGCATTCCCAGAACTTCCTCCCCTCTCGCTGGCTTCCTCCTTTGCTTTACCCTATTCTAGGACAATTTGTTTACAAACCCGCCCAACTGGTCACAACGTGCTGCTCAGCTGATCTGCACTATGGTGATATTTTCCATGATAAAATTAAGGATTTACGATAGTAATTAATTAAATTTCCTATGTATTGTCTTTTGTATGTATTTACTTTCTAAATATTGTTGTCCTGTAATTGGTATTCTGTTGGACAATAAACCATTATTATTATTATTATTATTAAAATACTTAAGTTATATCGGTGTTGATAGATTTGCACTATGTGAATACAAAATCACCTTATATAATACCGGGATTTTATAATAGAACCAAAATCAATACCGGTAACATCCTTGAAAACATTTATTCGTATATTCTGCCTTTCATCAAACCGCCTCATCCATTCTATCAGCGTCGTCGTCTTGTAGCTTCCTTTTCTTGCTTCTTTTGTTACCGATTTGAAAATCCTGACACCTAGCAAGTTTCCCCCATATTTACAAAATCATTAAAAATATTTCTCAAACCTTTTATAAATTCTGGTGACGATTCATACAATTCAACCAAAGTGCATCGGTATTTGTGTTTGGTAACGTTTTACTGGTCTTATACTGATAATTTTTGCACCAACGATACAGAAGTGATGGTGCAGTTCCGTTGCAGAAATAGCTGTAAAGTTTCCTGAAAGTACACTCTTTCTCGTTTCATATTTTATAATCTTCCAAACAGCTTCGACTTGGGATGCAGAAGATTGAAATACATTGAATTTGGAGATTGTCAAATCAACGTTGCTAGATACCTTCAAAGCAAAAAGGTAGACTATATTAGAGCCTAAATAGACAGAAGTAGGATTTCCTTTATTATTCCAACAATTTGTCAACAAATTCCAATTCATTCTATATGGGAACTTTTGAGATAAGATTCTTTCGTGAGTATTACGAAAGGTAAGCACACAGCGAACGTTTCCTTGTGATGTTTCCGAAGGCTCGTGTAGATACCTGTGAGGATGGGCCGGGGATAACCCCACATTTAAACGGATTGGCGACGCTCCAAAACCGTTCAATGCGACAATAAATATTCATCTCGGGCGGAGGTGCGCGTCATGTGAATAACATAATTTTTATCGCGACCTATGCCGTTTGAATTTATATAGTTGTTGGCAGCAACCGCGACGTGATCATACAATAATCTATGAGGATTCGACCGCAGCGTCGCCGACAATACAAACGAAACGCACCTTTTCTGATGTATATAAAGGTAAGGCGGAAAGGTCAAGAAAATTGTCGAGGTAATTGTACTTGGGCCAACGAGGCGATACATCTAATACGAATATCGATATATAATTAAAGTGTTGCGTTGATCAGTAATATATTTACGTCTGTACATACGCCTTATCGCTGTATGATGTGAATATATAAATATATACGTACATCATCATATGTTGTTGAACTAGTTGATGAAGAAATGTATTGGAAACACTCAAATAAAATTTGACGTCAACAGTTGATACTTTTCCTTACGCTGGCAGATGAGTTAAATGCAGATATGCAATAACAAATTAGCAGACACTTACATATATGGCTTAGGATTAATAATAATAAAAGGCGAACAGGTGTGTCCTTTTCTACTCTCTGTCGCACACCATAGGCGTCGCCCTATCATAGCGTGTAATCGGGCGTGAAAAAGTCCCACGGCTAAGCTTTAGAACGGACACGATTAAAAGGGAATAATAGATGGGCGAAAGGGTAGCGGGTGTTACTCATAGCGTATCGTTTATTAATAATTAAAAGTAGGAAAAGAGGAGAAAATTCGTCAAATTAATCGAGTAGCGCGTTAGGAACGAACGCCGCTGCAGACACAACTTTAAAAAAAACGGTAAAGAAGAAATCTTTACATAACAGTTATTGCATAATTTACAGGTTCTGTAATATGCACTATATAAAAGGCAACAGCTGTGTCCTTTTCTACTCTCTGTCGCACCATAGGCGTCGCCCTATCTATAGCGTGTAAATTGGCGTGAAAAAGTTCTAACTAACGCTTCAGACGGGCGTGCGATTAAAGGGAAATAATAGACGGGCGAACGGATAACGGGGATGGCACGGGAATAGCGTATCGAGATTAATAGTTAAAAGTAGGAAAAGAGAGAAAATTCGCCGAAATTAGATCGTATAGGGCGGTAGGAAGCGAACGTCACTGCGCCGACCGCGCTCCCAGATTGTCAGATTTGCCGATTTCGGTTGTCACAATTGGGTATTTGTGCGATCGTTGCAAACGAGGTGCCGCTCTGGGAGTGTTTTATGTGGAAAGATTCTACATATTTCCCTTCACATTCAACCCTAAAATAGGGTAGAAACGCGTTATTTTTTCAAAACGAGTCGATTTATAGAGCCATGTTTTGCCGGAACGCGCGCTTTGTTTGACGAATTCGTACCGATGGTGTCTATTAATCCCGGCAAAACCTTCCGAATTTCGTGGGACGAAATAGGCGTTTAGCCAGGTGTAAAAAGTCAAAACGTGTTCGACAAATCTATATAACGATACAGTAACGAACGCAGATGGAAAATCGCAAAATATTGCCATTCGTGATGGATTAAGTTCATAACTAACATGTTTTCGAATAACAACAACAGCGATGTGAAGTAATTGAATTAATATGCTTATGGATCAATACGTGCTTTAAAAGGTAAAACCAGATTTATAATACACGATAAATATGTTTGTGATTAATAATAATATACAATATTTAGAGAAATCGTTGAGCAAGTTTCGAGAAAATGTCAAATCATAACGCCAATTTTCTTCTACTTAGAGACCGAAAATGAATTACTATCACAGCATCACAGAATGTACTTCAACAGAGAGCTTCAGATGTCTAAAAGTTATCGTAAACTTCTCCCAATAAGGTCGAGCCATTACTTCTCCCTCCGAGAAATTGTGCCAACGCTGATAATCATATTATAGAAGAATAATCTTTGTTACAATTAAAAAGTATATTTCGGTTTTTTTTTATTGATCATGCCTCCGATGCCATTTAAATGGAATTTTACATCTGAGAAACGAATAATTTAAAAAGAACAGCGATCATCGATTCCATTACGTTAAGGAAGTTTATAATTATTACTATTTGGAAACACACGTATGTACTTTTATTAACATTTATTCTTCGATAAAAAAATATCAAATACTTAGAACTTTATTACCTACCTTCCTGCAAAATAGTACATTACTTATCTAAATTATTAACAATTTACTAGCAAGCCTTCATTAATTATATTTAAAAGAGTTTAAGCCATTAAGAATATTCTTCTGCAATATCAAAAGATACACTAATTTAATGTCTTATTATTTTTATTAAAATCTGTACATCAAATGTATGCCACAATTGTATATATTTCACCATAGAGCAGTGTTTCTAATGCTTTTAAACAATGTATGAAGTGGCTAACAGATGGTACTATTTTCAAATAAATTGTACTATTACTTTTTGACAATGTACTTGAATTGTAGTGTCAATAAATTCTAAATATTATTATTATTTTGTTAAAACAGGTTTCTGTAATTTGATATGATCGCCATCATCACACAATCAGATTTCTTGTTACCGCCCACCCATTCCCTTAACATTGAATATTTTTTCTGAATAATTACAAGAATTAATTAATTGAAAATATTGTACTAAATTCCTCAATGAGTACTATTGTACTACTTTATTCAATTGTACTAAAATAGTACAATAGTACGCTTCGGAACACACTGCCATAGAGTAACCATGGTACAATAATACGGTATGCTTACGCGCATACGAAAGTTACGTCAGAAAGGGGACTTACTCAGTTGTGACGTAGTGAGCTAAGATCTCTTTGTTGACTCAGTTAATAAACTGTTGTTACTCCATTGACAGTCTCGCTTAAACCAAAACAATATAAATATAAAAATATATAAATATAATATATGGCAAAGAATAGTCCGCTGGCGTACTATAGATGTCCCAGCTAGCTGATTTAGAAAAGTACACGAGCAAACAAATATAAACGTGATCTGACTGATTAAACGTAAGTGGAATTTTCCGTTGCACAAACGCGTAAAAATATAAGATAACCGAAGAGTCGTACGATACGAATGAAATGGTTTAACTGCGCCGCGCGCGAAGAGGTAGAGCATTCATAAATGAATTGTCAATTCGGAAAATTATTATGAAATAATATTAAAGGAGTCAAAGCAAGTAACAGTTCAGTAAATAAAATAAAAACCAAAATATACTATTGGCTCAATGGATTAATATTCGTTTTATAATGAAATTAAAACATATTTTTATGTTAAAGCGAAGCAACACACAGAATATTTGCTTTATTTATTTCTCAAATGCCTATTAACTTTCGCATAGCACATATTATATCTTATTTTGAATGCATGAAATCTACAGCGTGTTCGATTTATTACACTACGCGTGGAGAATGTATGTATCTATCGCTTTATTAATAGTGTATATTAAAATAAAAACATAATTAGTGCACTAAAAATGCCGTAAGTCGAAAATGTTATAAATATTGTCACAATAACAGCGGGAAATTCAATTTTTAAAACTTCGAATTATTGGAATTCGATGGGGCATAACTTAAAAATATTTTTGACTATATAGACTGTCCAACCGAAGACTTGGTCTTTGATTACAGTTCTATTTTTGATTTTAGGAAAATACTTCTCTATATTATTATTCCATTTAGTTTTTATTTTACGTAGAAAAATAAAATATCAGACATAATATCGGGGATTTTTACGCGATTTTTTGGGTCACTATTTGCGAATATAGAATAAAAACAAGATGGCGCGACTAAAATGGAGGAATATTATTAAAAAAATGACATTTTGCAACAGACATTTGTGGGTGTTTGGATCGTTGCATTTGAATGCTGATAATATTTTTGGAAAAATAAAATGGCGAATAAAGTGGGAAGAAAATTGAAATATAGGGAAAATCGCCAACTATTTTTTTAAAGCTGTAACTTATGGGATGTTATAAATGGGAAAGGGAATGGGAAAGGGAATGGGAAAGGGAATGGAAAGGGAAATGGAAGGGAAAGGGAAAGGGAATGGGGAATGGAAAGGGAAAGGGAATGGGAAGGGAATGGGGAAAGGGAATGGGAAAGGGAATGGAAAGGAATGGGAAAGGGAATGGGAAAGGGAATGGGAAAGGGAATGGGAACGGGAATGGGACAGGGAGGGAAAGGGAATGGGAACGGGAATGGGAACGGGAATGGGCGGAAAGGGAATGGGAAGGGAATGGGAAAGGAGGGAATGGGAAAGGGAATGGAAAGGGAATGGAAAGGGAAATGGGAAGCGGAATGGGAAAGGGAATGGGAAAGGGAATGGGAAAGGGAAGGGAATGGGAATGGAAAGGAATGGGAAGGGAATGGGAAAGGGAATGGGAAAGGGAAAGGGAAAAGGGAATGGGAAAGGGAAGGGAAAGGGAAAGGGAATGGGAGAAGGAATGGGAAAGGGAATGGAAAGGGAATGGGAAGGGAATCGGAAAGGGAATGGAAAGGGAATGGGAAAGGGAAAGGGAAGGGAAAGGGAAAGGGAAAGGGAATGGGAAAGGGAATGGGAAAGGGAATGGGAAAGGGAATGGGAAAGGGAGAAAAGGGAATGGGAAAGGGAATGGGAAAGGAATGGGAAAGGGAATGGGAAGGGAATGGGAAGGGAATGGGCAAAGGGAAGGGAAACGGGAATGGGAAAGGAATGGGAAAGGGAATGGGAAAGGGAATGGAAAGGGAAAGGGGAATGGGAAGGGAATGGGAAAGGGAATGGGAAAGGGAAGGGAAAGAGAAGGAATGGAAAATAGGAACAGGAATAGAGAATAGGAATAGGTAAAGGGAATAAAGAAAGGAGAGGAAGTAGAGATAGAGAAAGGGAAAACGAAATGAGAAAAAGAGAATAGGGAAAATACTATTTCTATTCTATCTATTACTAAATTGATGTTTACCGTATGTGAAAATACCTTATTAAACAAATGTATCAGCTGTGTTTTCCTCGCTTTTTTTGTGCTTTATCTAACAAACGTCTAACAATAACTTTTTGTCGAGCAACGTAAATTAATGAGTTGTCAATATTATGGAGTTTACGTTGGTTCTAAATATAATCTCGCGAAGGATAAATAAAAACTAATAAATATAAAATCGTGAAATTGGAATTGTAGTTATTATTATGAGAGTGGATCATTTTATTTAAACGCAGAATATTATATAATTAGCCCTAAGTAAAGATAATCTCATATTCGGTGTCTTCAAGAATCACAGAATTGTGTGTATATAATACGTACAACATAAAGAACGATCGACTCACAAAAAAGATGACATAGGAAAAAATAAGCCTATAACAACAGAAAATTACATTCTATTGGCATAATCGCTTATACCGTAATATTTCAATATAGAGAATTAGGTATTAGGTACTTATAATCTTAAAAAGATATTTGTAGGCAATTTGAGGGCCACCGACCTGTATAAATATCGGAAAAAACAAACTGGAAAATAATATTTTCTTTAAAGAAAACTACGACTTGACAATATTATCGAAAAGTCTTTTCTACAAAGGTGTTATAGAATTGAATGCTGCATAAACTAAAAATATTTTTAAATATACGGGGTGTTCAGGAAGACTGACTCTTTGATTACAGCTCTATTTTGATGCTAGGAAAAACCTTTTCTACAAAAGTTGTACAGAAATCAATGCTGCATAAGTTAAAAATATTTTCCACTATACACAGGGTGTTCACGAGATTGAGTCTTTGATTAATAGCTTTATTTTTGCTTTTAGAAAAAAAACTTTTCTACAAAAGTTGTGCAGAATTCAATGCTGCATAACCTAAAAATATTTTCAACTATACAGGGTGTTCCAAAAGTAAGAACAAAGTAACTACTTAAAACGTACTGCACATTATAAAAGATGATTTTCAAATGAATGGACCCGACTATCAAAAAAACCACCCTCCTCAAGTACCACCTTCCTCTACTCCTAAGATGCGCAGCATGCTAGTTAATAATATAAAAGGCGTCAGGTGTGTCCTTTCTACTCTCTGTCGCACACCATAGGCGTCGCCCAATCTATAGCGAGTGTAAATGGGCGTGAAAAAGTCCCCACGGCTAAGGCTTTAGAAACGGACACGATTAAAGGGAAATAATAGATGGGCGAAAGGGTAGCGGGGGTGTCCTACCTGCAATAGGCGTATCGTTATTAATAATTAAAAGTAGGAAAAGAGAGGAAAATTCCGCACGAAAATTAGATCGTAGTAGGCGTCGGGAAACGAACCGCCGCCGCAAGACACAACTTTTACGAAACACGGTAAAGAAGAAATCTTATAATTAACAGTTTACTGCATATTTAACAGGTTTCTGTAATATGCACCTATAATAAAAGGCGACAGGTGAGTCCTTTTCTACTCTCTGTCGCACACCATAGGCGTCGCCCTATCTATACGTGTAAATTTCGCGTGAAAAAGTTTCTTAACTAAGGCTTCAGACGGGCGTGGCGATTAAAAGGGAAATAATAGAACGGGCGCGAACGGGTAACGGGGATGGCACGGGAATAGGCGTACCGAGATTAATAGTTAAATAGTAGGAAAAGAGGAGAAAATTCGCCGAAATTTTAGATCGTAGTAGGCGGTGAGAAGCGAACGTCACTGCGCCGACCGCGCTCCACAGAAATGTCAGATTTGCCGATTTCGGTTGTCAACAATTGGGGTATTTTGTGCGATCGTTGCAACCGAGGTGCCGCTCTGGGAGTGGGTTATGTTATGTCGGAAAGATTTCTTACATGTTTCCTCTTACAGTTCGAACCCTAAAATAGGGTAGAAACGCGGTAATTTTTTCAAAACGATCGATTTTATAGAGCCGATGTTTTGCCGGAACGCGCGCTTTGTTGGACGGAATTCGTACGATGGTGTCGTATTAATCGCCCGGCAAAACCTTCCGAGATTTCGTGGGACGAAATAGGCGTTTAAGCCAGGTGTAAAAAAGTCAAAACGTGGTTCGACAAATGCTAAAAGCGATACAGTAACGAAACGCAGATGGGAAAATCGCAAAATATTGCCATTCGTGATGGAGTTAAGTTCATAACCTAAACATGTTATTCGAATAACAACAACAGCGATGTGAAGTAATTGAATTATTATATGCTTATGGATCAATACGTTGCTTAAAAGGTAAAGCCAGATTTGTAATACACGATCAGATATGTTTGTGATTATAATATTATACAATTTTTAGAGAAATCGTTGAGCAAGTTTCGAGAAAAATGTCAAATCATAACGCCAATTTTTTCTAATTTTAGAGACCGAAAATGAATATACTATCACACGCATCACCAGAGATGTACTCAACAGGAGAGCTTCAGATGTGCTAAAAGTTTATCGTAAAACTTCTCCAAATAAGTGTCGAGCCATATACGTTCTCCCCCGAGGAAATTGTGTGCCAACGCGGTGGTAATTATTATTATAGAAGAAATAATCTTTGTTACAATTAAAAAAGGTATACTTCGGTTTTTTTTTTATGGTGATCATGCCTCCGATGCCATTTAAATGGAATTTTACATCTGAGAAACGAAAGTAATTTAAAAAGGACACAGCGATCATCGATTTCCATTACGTTAAAGGAAAGTTATAATTATTACTATTTGGAACACACCGTATGTACTTTTTTATTAAACATTTATCTCTTCGAATAAAAAAATATCAAATACTTAGAAGCTTATTTCACTACCTTCTGCAAATAGTACATTACTTTATCTAAATATTAACGATTTTACTAAGCGAAGCCTTCACTTAATTATATTTAAAAAGAGTTTAAGGCCATCAAGATAAAATTCTTCTGCGAATATCAAGAAGATACACTAATTTATATAAGTCTTATTAATTTTTATTAAAAATCTGTACATCAAATGTGATGACAAATTGTATATATTTCACCATAGAGGCAGTGTTGTTCTAATGCTTTTAAACAATGTATTGAGATTGGCTACAGATGGTACTATTTTCCAATAAATTGTACTATTTACTTTTTGACAATGTACATTGAATTGTAAGTTGTCAATAAATTCTAAATTATTATTATTATTTTGTTTAAAACAGGTTTCTGGTAATTTGAATATGATGCCATCATCACAACAATCAGATTTCTTTGTTACCCGCCACCCATTCCCTTACATTGAAAGTATTTTTTTCTGAATAATTACAAGGAATTAATTAATTGGAAAATATTGTACTAAATTCCTCAATGAGGTACTATGTACTACGTTTAATTCAATTGTACTAAAATAGTACAATAGTACGCTTCGAACACACTGCCATAGAAGTAACCATGGTACAAATAATACGGTATGCTTTACGCGCATACGAAAGTTACGCAGAAAGGGGGACTTACTCAGTTGTGACGTAGTGAGGCTAAGAATCTTTTGTTGACTCAGTTAATAAACTGTTGTTACTTCCATTGACAGTCTCGCTTAAACCAAATACAATATAAATATAAAAAATATATAATATATATATGGGCAAAGAATAGTTCCGCTGGCGTACTATAGATGTCCCAGCTAGGCTGATTTTAGAAAAGTACACGAGCAAAACAAATATTAAACGTGATCTGACGTGATTAAACGTAAGTGGAATTTTCCGTTGCACAAACGCGTAAAAAAAAAAGATAACCGAAGAGTCGGTACGATACGAATGAAAGTGGTTTAACTGCGCGCGGCAGCGAAGAGGTAGAGCATTCATAAATGAATTGTCAATTCGGAAAATTATTATGAAATGAATATTAAAGGAGTCAAAGCAAGTAACAGTTCAGTAAATAAAATAAAAACCAAAATATACATATTTGGCTCAATGGATTAATATTCGTTTTATAATGAAATAAACATATTTTTATGTTAAAGCGAAGCAACACACGGAATATTTGCTTTTATTTATTTCGTCAAATGCCTATTACTTTCCGCATAGCACCATATATATCTTATTTGAATGCATGAAATCTACAGCGTGTTCGATTTATTACACTACGCGTGGAGAATGTATGTATCTATCGCTTTTATTAATAGTGTATATTAAAATAAAAACATAATTAGTGCATAAAAATGCGGTAAGTCGAAAATGTTATAAAATATTGTCACAATAACAGCGGGAAATTCAATTTTTAAAACTTCGAATTATTGGAATTCGATGGGGCATAACTTAAAAATATTTTTGACTATATAGACTGTCCAACCGAAGACTTGGTCTTTGATTGATTACAGTTCTATTTTTGATTTTAGGAAAAATACTTTCTATATATTATTATTCCATTTTTAGTTTTTATTTTACGTAGAAGGGAAAATCGCCAACTATTTTTTTAAAGCTGTAACTTATGGGATGTTATAAATGGGAAAGGGAATGGGAAAGGGAATGGAAAGGAATGGGAAAGGAATGGGAAAGGAATGGAAAGGGAATGGGAAAGGGAAATGGGAAAGGGAATGGGAAAGGGAATGGGAAGGGGAATGGGAAGGGAAATGGGAAAGGGAATGGAAAGGGAAATGGAAAGGGAATGGGAAAGGAATGGGAAAGGGAATGGGAAAGGGAATGGGAAAGGAATGGAAAGGGAATGGGAAAGGGAATGGGAAAGGGAATAGGAAAGGAATGGGAAAGAGGAATGGGACAGGAATGGAAAAAGGAATGGGAAAGGGAATGGGAAGGGAATGGGAAAGGGAATGGGAAAGGGAATGGGAAAGGGAATGGGAAAGGGAATGGGAAAGGAAATGGGAAAGGGAATGGGAAAGGGAATGGGAAAGGGAGAATGGGAAAGGGAATGGGAAAGGGAATGGGAAAGGGAATGGAAAGGGAATGGAAAGGGAAATGGGAAAGGAATGGGAAAAGGGAAATGGGAAAGGAATGGGAAGGGAATGGGAAAGGGAATGGGAAAGGGAATGGGAAAGGGAATGGGAAGGGAATGGGAAAGGAATGGGAAAGGGAATGGAGAAAGGGAAGGGAAAGGGAATGGGAAAGGAAATGGAAAAGGGAATGGGAAGGGAATGGGAAAGGGAATGGGAAAGGGAATGGGAAAGGAATGGGAAAGGGAATGGGAAAGGGAATGGGAAAGGGAATGGAAAGGGAATGGGAAAGGGAATAGAGAAAGGGAATGGGAAAGGGAATGGGAAAGGGAATAGGAAAGGGAAAAGGGAAATGGGAAAAGGGAATGGGAAAGGGAATGGAAAGGGAAAGGGAAAGGGAATGGGAAAGGGAATGGGAAAGGGAATGGGAAAGGGAATGGGAAAGGGAATGGGAAAGGGAATGGGAAAGGGAATGGGAAAGGGAATGGGAAAAGGGAATGGGAAAGGGAATGGAAAGGAATGGAAAGGGAATGGGAAAGGGAATGGGAAAGGGAATGGAAAGGGAATGGGGAAAGGGAATGGGAAAGGAATGGGAAAGGGAAATGGAAAGGGAATGGAAAGGGAATGGGAAAGGGAATGGCAAGGGAATGGAAAGGAATGGGAAAGGGAAAAGGGAAATGGAAAGGGAATGGAAAGGGAATGGGAAAGGAATGGGAAAGGGAATGGAAGGGAAAGGAATGGAAAGGAATGGGAAAGGGAATTGGAAAAGGGAATGGGAAAGGAATGGAAGAGGGAATGGGAGAGGGAATGGGAGAGGGAATGGGAAAGGGAATGGGAAAGGGAATGGGAAAGGGAATGGGAAAGGGGAATGGAAAAGAATGGGAAAGGGAATGGGAATGGGAATGGGAATGGGAATATGGAAAGGGAATGGAAAGGGAATGGGAAAGGGAATGGAAAGGAAAGGGAAAGGGAAAGGGAATGGGAAAGGGAATGGGAAAGGAATGGGAAAGGGAATGGGAAAGGGAATGGGAGAGGGAATAGGGATGGGAAAGGGAATGGGAATAGGGAAGGGAATGGGAAGGGAAAGGAATGGGAAAGGGGAATGGCAAAGGAATGGGAAAGGGAATGGGAAAGGGAATGGGAATGGAGAGGGAATGGAAAGGGATGGGAATGGGAAATGGGAAAGGGAATGGGATGGATAGGGAAAGGGAAGGGAATGGGAATGGGAATGGAAAGGGAATGACAAAGGGAATGCAAAGGGAATGGAAAGGAATGGCAAAGGAATGGCAAAGGGAATGGGAAGGGAATGGGAAAGGGAATGGGAATGGGAATGGGAATGGGAAAGGGAATGGGAAAGGGAATGGAAAGGGAATGGGAAAGGGAATGGGAAAGGGAATGGGAAAGGGAATGGGAAAGGGAATGGGAAAGGGAAAGGGAATGGGAAAGGGAATATTTATATAATTAGCCCTAAGTAAAGATAATCTCATATTCGGTGTCTTCAAGATCACGTGTATATAAATACGTACAACAAAAACTTTTCTACAAAAGTTGTGCAGAATTCAATGCTACATAACCTAAAATATTTTCAACTATACAGGGTGTTCCAAAAGTAAGAACAAAAGTAAACTACTTAAAACGTACTGCACATTATAAAAGATGATTTTCAAGTGAATGGACCGACTTCAAAAAACCACCTTCCTCAAGTACCACCTTCCTCTACTCCTAGATGCGCAGCATCTAGTTCTAGTAAGTAAATTTTGTGATATAAGAGGGCAGAATATTTAGAAGAACTAATTCGCATTACTAGAGACATTGCAGAAAATTTGCTTCTGCGTATAGGAGAAGTGTAGATATTCATTTCCGATCACTTAATTACCCTGCGAATAGGTAGCAATATAAACGAAGAGAATCCAAACAAAACGAGCAGATGTACTCCCGACTTAATATTAACACGATATTTCTGACTAATTTAATGAGGTGTAACATATATATAACTATGAATATGTAAGTAAATTATGCATAGATTGCGCGTAGTGGATGTAGAAAAAAGGAAATAGTATTTCTTTATGAGCATGCTTTCCTGTCGGTTATAAGCAAAGAAAGGAGGATGTAAAAGAAATAAAACATTATATTGTTTCTTTGAATGTGTCTAATTAATACCTCATATATTGTTTCTACATGTGTAGCGCAGACGAATTAATTGATTGAAATATAATTTTGCAGGTTTAAATTGATTCTTAAAAAGAATTTGGATTGAAGTACTCCTAAATTATCTTTTGTTATAATCCCAGTTTCTTTATATGCAAAATGTAGTTTGCAATGTAGAACTTGAAAATTGTGAAGAAACTCAACAATAACATCGAAAGGATTGAATTCCAGGTTAGAGTTGCATGGACTTTGTAAAAGAGGAAAATACTAGCTACCACTTGATTAATAAGGAAAGACCTAATTCGTACTTCCGGAATCTAACAAAATTGTGTAGACCTTATAAGACTACCCATAAGTTGGTTTCTACGCATCTGGTAAACGATTTTAGGAGATGCTGGAGACTGATCCTTGAAAATCAGAGGTTTCTGAGTATTAAGTTAATTATCTCCTATCCGATATCCATAAAAGTTCACATATAGAGGTTTAGCATTTTTAAATGGTTATTAACATGTACTAAACCTAGTTCAACGAGATCAATGAATGTGACTTCCATCGCGCATCTCTATGCATACTGTAATTTTGAGGATGCTACGTACGCCAGCCTATGTTACGTCTGTTAATAATGCAGTCACAGTGAAGTGGTAATTGATCCGAGCCAGTAATAGGCAAAATGATAGAAGCGTATGATGTTGATATAATCAGTATCGATATCACTTCCTAAGATTTATTTACTTTAACCATCACACTCTAGTAGGTGTCTATTTTTAAATTTTGAATTTGGAATCGCCAACTGCGCCAGCAGCATCCTCTTTAGGATTTCACGTAGAAAACGCAACTGCTCACAGGAGGCGTTATTGTCTGCTGCATATAATAATATATAATGATAATGCAACTGCCCACTTTCCGCCATTACGATTTCAAACGTACCATATTTTAAGAGTGGAAATAAATAGAAAGCTGTAATAAATAATCATATTTCTTAAATTAAATTTTAGTTTATGATTTTAGCCATAATACAAATATTTGAGGCCACACACTAAAAAATTTAAGTAATTTTTTTGGTAAAAATCAGTTTTTTCTGATAATTTTCCGCGCTGAATGGGGGTAAATATAAAGAAACTTAAGAAAAATTTCGAAATGTTAGAAATGTTCCTATAATACAAGTATTTTACGTGAATTAATATGAATTAATTACCAAGAAAAATATTAATGTCTGTTAGGAAAAACTTAAAATTTTCTACAGTTTGGAAAATTGCTGTCATAAATACAATAATTTTCAAGTGATAAGGAAATAAACATGCGTCAACTAAGAATGTTCTGGTTCAAGTCAGACGTAGGCAGAAATTACATGGTGTTCGGCCACACGTGGTTCTTTTTTCTTGTTATTTTAGACCTATTGTATTGGTTATTAGTAGGTGGTATTAATTCATATTAGAAAATCTGTCCGTTGTTCATTTAATGCTTTAAAATCTGTTACGCAACCTGCTACAATTTGAACATGGAATATCCGAAACAACTTGCATGCACGTTGGAATTAATTCAGCTTTAAAAACTCACACAAACATTAAAAAAATAGGTAATTTTTCTTGATAAGTATCACTTTTTTCGATAATTCCAGATTCAATGGGGGTAAATGTACAAAATGTTTTACGTGAATATTAATGGCAAAATTTCTGTTTCTTAGAAAGAAAAAACATTGTGACATTGCTAAGAAAAATATTAATATCTCTCAGGAAAAACTTGACATTTCTTACAATTTGGAAAATTGCAGTTAAAAGTAATATCTTTTATTCAAATAAATTAGGTACCTTAACAGCAAAAAATATTGTTTGGATATAAGTTATCAAGCGCTTACGATTTTTTTTGAAGAAACTATTTATTTTAATACAAGTCGTACAGTTACAATAAGTAGTAGTAGATTTCAAAACTGTAAATCATGAGATCATGATGATCTAAACATATAATAGCAAAGTTTTCTGGCCTATAGTAGCTAATACGTTGAACATATTGTACAAGTACAGACATTGCCGTGAAGATGGCGGTTCTTCTATTGCACTACACTAACATTCCATACTCGATATAAGTTTTCTACATGACAGACATAGTTATCAAATATTTATCTATTACTTGCCAGATAAATATTTTCTTCTAGCTGTTATCATAATAGTTACCCGATTGCATAGGGCGACCCTTAATTTTTGCGAATTCACCGCCAATTTGGAGAGGCAACGGGCAACTGACGTGCAGTGATTTTAGATAAGCATTAGAAATTTTCATATTTTGTTTGTTTTTTAATGCATTAAATTCTAATTAAATACACTCAATTAGACATTTTAATTTCGACGATATTTTCCTTTTTGTTAGAGAAAAAAATCAGACACACTGAACGTTTCCTTGTAATTTCACTTTTAAACAAGTAAAACTTCTATGGAGACTACTTTAGAAATTTTACTTTTGAGTATTCCAGACTACATGAAAAATCTTGGGAAAGTTACCCACATATCGAAATTTTTTATATTTCAGGTTATATGAAAAAAACCCCTAAAAATTACTTATAGTTAGACATATTACTTCTAAAAGTAAAATACCAGTAGCGTTTTAGCGTTTAAAATTGCCCCAAAATCGTACCGGAATTTTACTACAAATTTTTTAATGTGCAGGATAAAGAATTTAGATTTGAATGCTGGGAACCTATGGATTAAAGTATTGTTATGAATACTGACGAATTGCATCAGAAATGTTTAAAAAGGGTGAATGGAGAACCATTACCAATATCACACAAAAATTACAAGAAGAATTGAAAGAAAACTGCGCCAGTCATCCAGAAGTCCAGGTAGCATGTAACCTTACGACAAGTTTTTCACTTGGTTAGCTCTGAATTGACATGGGAAAGCTTGACAGTGCAAATGTTGAGACAAAGCCGTTGTATCATTTGAGACAACAAGCATAACAGTGTGAACGCTGAAAAAAAAGCCCGAGCATTTATAGCAACAGAATTTACCGAAGCTCTGCAATGTAAACGGTGAGACAAGATTATTGTATCATTTATGGGGGCATCGTACATCTCCGGAATGATTCGGCCTTCATCGTTCATCGATTGAGTCTATTGATTTATTTTTGTTAGCCGCTATCTCGCTTTCACTATCGACCACCATTGTAAGTTGCGCGCCGACTGTGGTGTTTGTGTTTTAATTTCAGTATCGGTTTAAGAGTTTAAAATAACATGAGGCCAAGCTAACCGCGTACAAATAAATCAAACGGAGATGTGGCCCATGTCTGTTTTTGGCAGTTTAGATCTTATTGGTATTTTGTCGATTTCTGTAAAATCGGTAGGAGTTTTCCTATTTGTTCCATCTCTAGTAATTGTCCTGTTTGTTACAGAGAATCCCGGTAATAACACAGATATGGAAAATATTTTTTTGTATTTTCTTTCATTCTACCGGGCTTTAAGTAAAAATGGAAGTGATAGAGAACGGTAGAAGGCATCGATTTTCGCAAGCTTTTCGTAAGCATGGTACACGTTTTTCCTCAAGCTTGGCAGAGCCTTGTAAAAGGTTTGTTCTAGCGTCGTTGTATGCTGGTGTGTTTAACCGTGTAAAAGCTCGTCGTGCGTCAATCAGGAACCTTGAAATAACCTTGCAACAAACTTATGTTCTTGTCAGTGACAAGCTTGTGACAAGCTTTTTCTCTTGTCGCGACGTTTCGACAACCTTAGAAAAAGATTGTTCAAACCTTAAATTGTTACCGGGAAGGTAGTTTTGTTCATTTAGAATGTGAGCTAAAAGTAGTTGAATATTGGCGAAGTGAGAAGAAAATTTGTAAGTGCTCGTATGGAATTGTTGGTAATAATCTGAAAGCCGCAACATTTGTTTTTGTCGAATACGTAAAAGTAATATTACATGGGTAGGTATACAGTGCAAAACACATGTAACACAAGTAAAGGGTAGCGAATGGAAATCGTTGTTAAGCTCCTGCAAAAGTATGTACATACATCGATAGCCTTTTTTAAAATGCTAAAGGTTGCATGTGTTTCTAATTTTTATGAATATTAAATAGGAAATAATAATAAAGATACACTGAAAAATTACTGATTATTTGAGGTCATTCAGCCCTCTAAACCCCCAAAACAGTACAAACGAAAACCCGTATTTTACTCAGTTTTATAAGATTTACAAACCACAAGTTTGATTAAATTTTAAAAGTGCGGGTTGGGTATTTTTCATAACAATTCTAATAAATGAATATGAAGCTCCTTTATTTTTCCGGAGTATTCAGTATGCGGATTTTGGGGAACTTGTTGACGAGGTATATGCAAAATATAGAAATCAATAAATTTAACCCAAGCTTGTATCGCCTAAGGAATACATGATTTAAATTACAAATTAAATGAAATATTAAACATTTAATATTCGTTCGTACGTGGATCCATTGACATGTATTTGCTGTGTATGTTACCATATTAAGTCAAAATTTCTATCCAGTTGGTTCTGAAAATGTGTATGGTCAGACACTTAATTGTTATCATAATCTAATACAAATTTAGAATTTAATCCTGTTACAATAGTGTTAATTTTGTATACGGGTATCAATAAATCGACAGAGCTCATAACAAAGAGCAGCTTTTTCCAAAATTATTTATTTATGAATGGCGGTCGCACGGGTTTCGGTCCGAACCCACCTCGGTAACGGTAACCTACTTTGTGGGCGAAGACACGAGTTCTCGTAAGTTTTGTCTAACAATAGCCGAAGGGTCTGACAAAACCGCATATAATTTTTTTTTTCACCACGGATCAAATTTCCAATGGACTGTAAATGCACCATTCGGTTCTCCTTTTGGTGTATTTCGAATACATTAGAGGGCCGTCTGTACTTTTATCTTTTTGTTGTCGTCGATTCCGTCCTGTCTCCACCACAATGTGTCATTTTGTTTGCTCCTTTGTTACGGAAGGTTTGCAACGTATAATAATAAAGAATTTTCGTGTTCTGCTAGGATGGATTAGTTTCGTTTTTGTTCTTGATGTCTCACTTCGCAAATACATCCCAAGGATATTTATTGGGTATATAAAATGTATTAGCTGTACGTAGAGGCAGTACACACGTATTTAGAACCCAATTTCAATCATCATCCTCCAAATTTTTGTAGTTGTAAGGAGTTGTAATAGTTTAAAGGTATATAATATTTATCTTGTACGCATTCTTCCAGGGAAATATTCCAATGTTTG
Source organism: Protaetia brevitarsis (assembly GCA_004143645.1). Taxonomy (NCBI): domain Eukaryota; kingdom Metazoa; phylum Arthropoda; class Insecta; order Coleoptera; family Scarabaeidae; genus Protaetia; species Protaetia brevitarsis. The sequence goes on along the minus strand of RXPK01000172.1, from coordinate 2,085,379 downwards.
TTTAGGCAAGCTTCTTTTGTGTATTGTTTTAATAGTGACGGTACAGAATGGTATTCTTTGTATATTAACCTCCTAGGTGAATTTCGTTTTTATTTCTATCCATTATAAACACATATATTACAATATTATAGCACTGTCCGCGAAGTAGTTAAGCTAAAATAACTTTCTGAATTATTAAAAGTAATAAGTGAAGAATTAAACGTAATTAAATGAAATTGCCTAATATGATGAAGATTATACGAAAATTGTAGTACTGGTTATAATTTTGTTAATTCTTATTAGCGGAATAAACTGCTTCCTTGAAAAAAAAAAATAAGAAATCTATTTAATTAATACTATCAATTACAGACAGGATACAGACAGTATTCCGCTCCGAGTAGTAAATTATCCAGATCTAACAGATTTTAATAAGCATATATTAATGTGAAATAAGAGATATAGCAGAAAATATGCTGTGGTTTTTATTCTTCAATTTAATAAGAAGTAATGTAGGAATTGAATACAACAGTATTTTCTCTCAAACAAATAAATTTACTAAATCAAAAATAACGTTTAGTTAACGGGGTTATGAAGACGAAGTCTATAGTAAATATTATATCATAAGACCTTGTGCTAACTACTTTGTATTAAGTTTGGATAATAACTCGTACTAATTTTCTTTTTCTAGCAGCATACGTAGTAAGAAGCATAACTACCTGGTAAGGTATTTCTAATATCCCCTGCTTACTTACAGCTTTTTAAAATGTACTGGATATGTTTGAAATTTTCTGGAATCATCGTATCATTAAGATACACAAAAACATTTTTTCGTTTACATTTATTTAAGTTTGTTATGTTTTCACCAAATGCTAAGTGTTCGACACTAAAACCACATTTATTTCAGTATTTAATGGGAAGGTAAGTTTTACAATGTAGGTAACTATTTCGAAATAGAAATAAAAATTGTTTTAAGCATTTAAAAATTGTATATGTATTGTATATTATTACATTGTACTCCAGTAATGCAAAACTTTGCCCGGATAATCAATATTTTATTCAAACTTCTTTTACATTATGACATCGCTTAACTGACAAATCTACATAATAATTATTATCAAAGCAAAAACAATCAACAAAATATCTCCATAGGGTGAGTTCATTTACTAGATACAAAATATGAATATTAAATTGTCAACATTAATTATGACATATAAACAAGCCAAAAAGGCCATTTATAATTTTAGTTGGCGGTGTAGAAACGCCGTGGCCATATATATATTTAGCTAACAGAAGCTACTTACCACTTAGCTGCAATTGACCTACGTAATTGATACAAAATTGCTACAATGATTGTGCTTGAGACTTCAATAATGAAATTGGTTTAAACGCATAAACAAATATTAAAACTAGGTCACATTAAAAATGTGTGTAACACTCGGTTGATGTTAACATACATATATTTCATCTTACTAAGGATTTTCAGTGCTACTGGTCAACTTTATGTATTATACGGAGAAATTTGTACATCTATTTAATAAATGTAAGCATAATTGAATTAGAATTTAAGATGGAAATCTCCTTATTAATGTGAAGATACTTGTTAGATTGTCGATCTGAAACTTACAATATTTATATATAAAGGATAACAGTAATTGTTGGACGACTTTAAGCCAGCATACATGCGTTAGTTAACCAACCCTAATTAATAATTAAGTCACATTAAAAATGTGTGTAACACTCGGTTGATATTAGCATACATATGTTTCACCTTACCAAGGATCTTCAGTGCTACTGGCCAACCTAATGTATTATACGGAGAAATTCGTGTATATGCTTAATAAGTGGAAGAATAACTGAATGACAATTTAAGATGGAAATCTTATTATTATTGTTATCCTTTATAGATAGATATTGCAGTTTCAAATCGACAATAGAGCAAATATCTTCACGTTAATGATGAGATTTCCATCTTAAATTCTCATTCAATTATTTGAATAAAGTTTGATCCATCGGTACTTTTTACATTATCTATCTATAAATTAAGATCAATTTCTAAGCGCAAAGCTCAAGACAAAGAAAAGGTTGTTAAAGAGTAAAGTAAAAGGAATAATTATACAAGATGTGCCAACGAACAGACCCATTAATTTTTTTCGAATATTTATCCGACTTTGAGGATGATACTATGAGTATGCTGTTAATATGATTCAGAGTTTACAGGATACTATTAGTATAGAGGTGGTACCTTTACGGACAAATTACGATTTATTACTGAATTTGTTCTCACAAAATTTGAAAATGTCATTGTCGACGGAAAAGATATAATTGATCGTGCGAGAAACCATACAGTGTCAACTGTAAATTGTATACACTGCACGTTAAATGGCATTTTATTAAAAAATATATAAAATATAAGTGAACTCATTCAGTGAATGCATCTGATAGCTTTTTATTCGATGTTGGATGCTTCTTATTATCTTTTAGTTATTATTATTATTTCTTTGAATTTGTTATGTTTTACGTACATGTGTTTTTTTATATGAGAGGTAAGAAAGAGAGAAATTATTTAAAAAACGTGGGTGGAGGATACTCCCACCCCCATTATTAGCTTATGGTTATGTCATCCCTTGGACTATGTAATCTGCTGCAAACTATATTAAAAAGTTTTTTTAATATCTGTTACAATTTCGGAAATATTCCTAGAAATTAAACTTTGAGCTGTACTCCTAAATTGGATGATTAGGCAAAAAAAAAATGCGTAGTGCTTCTATCTTACTCTTTAAGTCTGTAGAATTTCATTGAAATTGGAATTACGAGCAATAGAGTAGACATCTACTTTCTTGCTCACACGGTTCGGGCATTTTGTTCGGAAACTATACTTACAACTATTACTGCCGTATGTGACCACAGTTCGCATTAGAGTTGCTTCTCTCAAATTCAAATATTCTGTATAAATTCTGGCCTACACACTCTTTTCGCTACAATTGATCATCTTATAAAGTGTTAGACATTAAGATTTAGGCGCGAGTACAAGGGAGTAGGTATTAAAATTTGCGGCAAGCCATTACCCGATAACAAGTTTTCAAAAATTTCCTGAACTAATCAATAGCACATGGTATTCTTATTACATCAGAAATAAGTGCAGTCCGAAGTTGTAATTTAACTGCTTAAGCTCCAGTTTTAAGAAAAATAACAGGAAACCAAAAAGTGAGAATTATGGCCCAGAAGCAAAGGCAATAGTTAGAACATCGAAGTTAAGAGTAGCGTCAATCGTTCAAAATAGTTTATGTAACAGAAACTCCATACCAAAATTCATAATACGTGTGGATGACGATGAAATTAATTATTGTGATGACTAAAGTAGTATTAAGGCTATAAATTAGTGGTAACGTATATACAGGGTTTTCCACGGAAGTGTCTAGTTAGAAGTTTTCTGGCTTAACGAAATTCCTCAGTTTTAAAAATTTGAGGTTTGATACTTACTTTTTTTCTAAAATATTTTCAACTTATTTGCACTTCTGGTTAACAGAAAGTCGCCATGAACTTTTTGTTATTTTAAATAGAACACCCCATATATTATTATATTTTTGAATTTACCATAAAATTCTATGGCGATTACTACTAGGGTTTCCTATACCTATGTTCAACTGTTTTTGAGATATTTCGATTTTTGTTAAAATGTTGACATTTACATCGTTATATGTAATTGATTGATTCTCACTTGGTTTAAATGTCAGAAGTCTCCCACTTTAAAACTAACAAATACTAACATTGTTTTACCAAAACGTAATAAAAAAAAAATCATTGGAATTATACAGGGTGTTTAAAAATTAGTGGCATATCAAAGAATTTTGAAAGTTGCAAAATTTAATTACTCGTTTTGTTTATTACCGCTTTCAAATGGCCGAATATTTTCTATCTGAGAGGCCATGACTTTAACATCACAACAATTTATTATTGTTAGTAAATATTATTGTTATAATTATTGTTTGTTACACGTCGCGTGTTCAGATGGATGCATATTATTATGGAACTTATGAATTAGATATTTTAACCTGGATACTTTAAATTTATTTTACATTACATTGAATTCTTGAAGTTCTTCTTGCAATTCTTTAACATTCTCAGTGAATATAAAATAAATTTAAAGTATCAGATTAAAATAAGCTCCTTCAATATTTTTCATTATTTGATTCATAAATTCCACAGTAATATGCAAATCTGAGCATATGACGTGTAAAAAACAATGATTATAACAGTAATATTAAAAACTATAAATTGTTGTGATGTCAAAGTGATGGCTACCCAGATAGGAATTATTCCACGGTTTGAAAGTGGTAATATACGAAATGAGTAATTTAAAAGAAAACTACTGAAGCTGGGTATTAGGGAATGCTACAGCAAATCGGTGTAGAAATTAATTCTACCCCCAAAAATAGAAAAATATACAGAGTGTTCTTTTGAAAAAAATAAGTTTTGCAACATTCAAAAGTCTTTGATGTGTTACTAATTTTGTTAATATTGACTAGTAACATTAGTAGTACCACCTTAGAAAAAAAAGTAATAAGTAAAAGGTGGGTAAAATTGATATCACTAACTTGTTTACCAGTTAACCATCATTTTTAGATTGAAACATGGAATACATAAGATTTTATCAAAATAGTCGTAAAAATTATAAAAAATTAATCGTGACATATCCGCCTCTCACGGAGGTTGGCTAGTGAATTGGAATTCTTTAATAGATACCGATAGCGATTGTCTTTGCCAGGGGGGCAAACTGCCTCAGAAAGTCCCTTACTTTCACCGAAGTGAGGGGAGTATAAGATATTTAATAGATGAGAATCCTCATGTGACCAAATGGATCTAGAAATGTTTACACTAAATTGAAATAAATAATTATTGCAAAATTCTGGAATCACCTTGCATTCATTATAAAATAAAGTTAGGTATATGTACGTCATGGGAAAAATACTTTTTGAATTTTACAATGCTTATTACCATGTAAATTAACAATCTTAATTAATTATTATAAAAGAGAGTATGCAACCTTACATACACGTCAATTTTTAACAAAACCGAATTCCAGCAATTTTCCCTGTCTTTTTTGTTGATATATCAATGAACTTGGATTGTAAATACATTTAAAGACATTATTAAACTAAATTTAAGCAAGATAAGTGCACTGTAAAAAATAATAAAAATGTTCATTCGAACTGAAACTTTATCCTACTTTGATCTGCCAATATCTGTTATAAAAATATATTACTCAAATTCTAATATTTAATGTCGATGTGTACATATCTCGCTACTTATCATCGTTACCATTCTAATGGAAAATGCTTGAAAACTTGCAGAAAGAATGCAGGTGTTTTCTACATCACCTGGACATCAAATGATTAAACCATTACATATCAATATATTATTATGTCATTGTGAATATGTCCCTGTGGACCATCCTTGCTCGAAAGGAATTATACGGGTTGGGTAAACATTTCTTTTCCGATGATCAAGTGCTATTTAGTAAGTCAAATCGTTATATCTATGGACAGATTATAACTGTATAACTACAGGAAAGACAAAAATGGCTGGCGAGTGTCATTAAACAGGTGAGTTTGCACGCATGCGATTTTTTCCTCGCACTTATACAGTACATACTGTCTTGTAGTTTCTTTATTACAATTACCAGTAAGTCAAGATTCATTATTTTAAATTAAAACGTAGTTAAATAATTTATTTTTCCAGTAATTATGAAAAAAAAGAAAATTCTATTCTATATCCAGCTTTAAATTGATCATAAATGATGAACGTAAAATATTATTTTATTAATTTTAAAATACATTAAAGGATAAACAGTCGATATGAAAACAATGTTTCACCTTTATAGGTAACGTTAGTCTTTGGGACATAAAAATAATGAGAATGATAAAAAGTCGTTGATAGAAATCTTATCTAACATTAAGGAATTGCTGAAAGTGAGAACGGACTATTCAAGTTAAATCGAATAAATAGCTCCCTATGTGCCAAGTGCAGTTTCCAGCAGCAGTGCTGTCGGCTTTAGTTGTATTGCACGTTGACCAACCACTGGGACGCAGACAAGTCCCGCCAAGGGACAATTACGTCTAAACGATCACGTAAAATTGAAAGTAATCTCACGAATTGAACGAAGTACATCTTATAAATAGTAGAGTCGCAAGGCGAGCCGGAACTGCTGGCAAACATCCGAGATTTTAGTGACTCATGCTTAATATTCATGGACTATTCTAACGTAGTTCGCTAGCAGATGCTTCATTCACAGGATAGCAAAAAAATGCGAGTGTATGTGAGTGCGTGTGTATGCATATTATATTTAAGTAAGATATAAATATAGTAATTATCGCAGAATGGTTTGCATGTCAAAAATATAATTACTGCAGGGTACATGGTCTACACAGATATTTGCTTTTTATAAAATGAAAATTAGCATAGTAATAACACCTATTAAAATGAATAAGTGCATGAAATACCAGCATTAAACTTTTAATTTGTTAATTATTTCTGCACAGAAAATATAAGTTTTATGAACTCTAGCCATAATTCGTGAAAATTTTGTACAGTTTAGTGAAGTGTGTATATGATATATAATATGATAGAAAACAGGGTTTTTGAATTCTAAGTGGATAAGCTAAAGATAGTGCAACTGATGATTCTCTATATTTTGCGCCTCCATTCTTGTACACTAAACGCAGATAAGTATTTGCTTTTTTACTTGCACTTGATCTATTTTGCTACAACTTCACAAAAATATCAATATTCTATGCTATGCTGTATCAAATTAAAGAAATGGATAAGTCAATAATTGACAATACACACAACACCTATGTTAGTAGCAATGGTGTAGCTAACAATCATAAAGCTCTAAGGCTAAGCATACAAAATATCCATTGGTAATGAAAAAAAACTCTTACTATAGCAACAGTAAGCCTTAAAAGAACAGAAAAACAATTAAGCATATAAAGCAATAAAGGCATGCGATTATAATATTCTAGTAACACATATTTCGCAAAATAATATTGCGAATAAAAAACCCAATATAATGTTCTGTTCTTGCTTTCTTATTGGCGAATTCAGTTGTTTATTCATTTAAATTAAGACTATTTCAGCGTCTCTGTTTTTTATTTTTAACAGGAAAAGGTATGGATAGATCTAATAATAGCAAATTGCTAATGATTTTCGGCTTACAAAGCATTCTTCAATATTACCAACTGAGACAAGGAGCCCGAGAAATGACAAAATAATAAATGAAAGTTGTAAAAACTTATGTTAGTCCATAAGACAAATTGGTGATGCAGGTAAAACAATTCAACATTTTATATTGTGAATGTCGTCAATAACTGGTCATGTAAATATATTTTCTCTCTTTTTTTCCTCTTGTACGTCGCTTTCAATTCCCATATAATACTTTCTACATCTATTTCCGACCAGCTTCACCAACACTCAGTTTTAGATGTTCAACAGATTATAGGAATATGACTGAATTTAAGTTTCTCCTTCTTCTTTGTTTGCACAAAATTATCCAAATGGTTTAGACAACTATCGACCAATAAGCCTATTGAACGACTAAATTGTTTAATAAAGTCGTTCAGAATAATTTATATAAGTTCTTCACAAAATACGATTTAATAAATAAACATCAGCATAGTTTCCTTTTCGAACGTTGTTTACGCCTTGGAAAATAAGCAGATTCCTTTTGATATCGTGTCGGACCTGTCTAGGGCGTTTGACAGCATATACCATCAGAAATTGTTTCAGAAAATGGAATGTTGCGGTGAGGAACTACAACTATTTAAAATATAGATTTTAATTAAATTACTCTTGTTAGAATAATTAGGATTAAGTTGTTATTAATACTAGATAGTACCGCTGTTGTTTTATTTTTTTAGGTCATTACTTCTTTCCTGTTTCAACTTTCAATGTGTGAAAAAGAAAGCAGCTACGCGAGGACGGCAAAGCTGTCAGAATTTAAGGAAATGCGGAGGCTGCTTCTTCAGCATTCCAAAGGATAATAAAAAATTGCGGCTGTCAGTAATAAGGTCCGCGACTTCTTCCCAGATCCTTCCAGAGTAAGGTTTTTGCCAAGGTGTTCCCTTACTCCGTGGCCATTAATTTTAAACAAGTGTATTATATATAATCAATATCCTTGGCGAATATTGGGAGATAAAGAAAGTCATTCCATGGACGCATTTAATAATAACTGATAACTGACCGATTTACAGTAGACTCGCGATTATGTGAATTTCATCATTTCACACAATAGTAGTTCATATGGTGTGCGAGGCTACTGTATTATATTTTTGTTATTAAGAAGCATTGGGAAATTATTTAGTTAGAGTAAGAACATTTCAATTGTTATGGAACCCATATAGTACTTAGACTAGATAGCCTCGAGTAGTACCTTTTTGGGTGGAGGGATGATTTGTAATAATTTAGTTTTCATAAATAAAGGTGTTAGAGTAAGTGCCTTTTATGGTTTAAATCTTACCTCTCGAATAGAAAAGAAATATTTTATTGTTTATTATATTCTGAAGCAAAACGTATATGCTGAAATAAAATTGTTGATAATAGGGGTGTACCAAAGGACAGTTTCTTAGGACTTTCTTATTTGTTATTTATTTCTATGATATCTATACTATCGAACTTGTTGGCGATTCACACTCGATAACTATTAATTACGCGGATTTGAACATGTGCTCTACCGAAACAATTTGGATCTTAATCATAACAAGACCAATATAATGTTATTTAATAGTAAAGCAGTAGTTACTTAGATCGTAATTTAGTAATGCAGAAACAAATATTAAGAATCATGTCGCAACTTAAAAATACTGAATCATACCGAGGACATTTCAGGATAAATAATATTCTAACAATTTTTGCTTTTCATATTTACAAATCTTAATTTTTTTTAATAAACATCTGTTCTAAATAAATACCATTGAACGTATATTCATATCAGACATAAGGACAATTACCGCTATACTAAACATAAAGTGTCTACATCTACATTAAATAGCTTAGCTTCCAACTCTTATAAATTTTTCAACTGCCACTAAATAAGCAAATAATTTTACTACACTTAAAAAGACAATCTTTAAAATACCTTTGGGAAATTAGGAAGTGTTGACCAACTTACTACTAATTATGATCTTTTTGAATACTTGTACACGTTTTGTCCTTCTCTTATGTTTTTTTTATGACCTTTGTTTATCTAAAGTTATTGTTTATGTTATTTATTTTTATATTTGGGTATAATTTCATCAAATAGGTTTATGTTTTTAGCTTTTGCATACCTTCGAACCTTTTATCAATTTATCTCAAGGCACGATTAATAATTGCAACATTAAGGATATTAACTTTAAATAAGATTTTAGCAGTGGATCATCCGAGAGCTCTTTTACTTTTACCTCTGTTGCCGAAAGGATTCCAGAGAAGTTCCTTTTATATTCAACCTCTAAAGTAATATAGTGTATTTCGGAATCGAAGATCAACTTATATACATAGTCTGAATTATATCACACTTTAGAGTGACAATATTTAATTGCTTTTCTTTGTTGATGACTTCGAAGAGCAAAGAAAGAAAAATGTGTCAATTTGTTCATTCATGATTACTTATCAAATCCATTTAAATAAATATAAACTTTGTATCAATTTTTTCAAAAGTCACAGTACAAATAGGTTGCATTGAATATGTGCAATGATATAAATATATAAATAGATATTTTCTCTCACCGAAGCCACATCCATCATTCGGTAAATTGTTTCGATAAAATTTTCCTCCAAGCCGCACGTAATTATCCTAAGCGATCATGCATATTCATGGGTAATAAAGACCCGGGCTTAGATACCGAAAGCGGAATCGAAGATCAAGTTATATACATAGCTTTGGGTTGCTCGACTTCCTTTATAAACGAGAGGCAAGTCTCCGTTACCTGCACGAATAAAATGTTTTGATTGATTGAAACCTTAACTGGAGTCAAGCTGCAGACGCGGAAGATGACGCCTGCCATGAGTGAATTTCCCGGTCTTCCACTATTGAGATCACCGCGTGCATAGGCGTTTTGAAAACGAACAACGTAGAAAAAAAAAACGTGTTTGAGGGTCGAGATTTATTAGGCAATTTGCATAATTTGATTGTTAAGCTATCAATCACCCTGGAGTTTTATATTAGAGCTTTTAAAAGTTTTTACTTGTAGTCTTACGCTGGCCTTCGTTATCCAGTTAACTTGACATTAGGTAATGGGTAGGAAGTGCCGCGGCAGTGACACAGAGGAAGTTGCCTGTAAGGTGAAATTTTAGTATGGTTTACGGGCAGTTTCTAGAGTATGCTTTATTATAACAACTTTTGCCTGACTAAATGACTTTCTAGTATGTTTATGACAGAAGCCTTGGGATATGTGCGCACATAGTTAAGTCGATCGAGAGTCATTTCTGTTGGTAACTTTGATAATCATGATCGTTACTTATCCAACTGTATGCCAACCAAATTTTATACTAATAATCCATAAATATTTATTACTCAATATACAATGCACAATTACAGGATAGTATATGACAATCAGTTTACATACAACACTGAGAAAAATGGCTAAGTAAAGTGTTTACTTGATAAAAAATCATTTACAATAGATAAAGTTTTACTTGGAACTATTCTCCACAATGAATACATGCAATTAAACCCAGTTTCCTGAATGCAAGTTCTTACTGTAAATAGTGCTCTTTTTAACGGCCATTACATAGCCTACTAACCAATTCTTATGTAATAATCGTAATCAAACTGTTGTTTTGTGGTAAGTAACGTATCACTTGTGACTGCTGGTGCTGTATCTAACTACAGCATATACTTATTGTTAGTACAAGTAACAACAATACTGATTGCTACTAAACTCATGTATTTTCATAAGTACCGGCAAGTTGTATAAGAATTCCATTCAATCACTAGGAGTACCTAACTGTTATCCCTCTTATTGTTTTGAAACGTCTGTTCAGGTTATTCGGTTATTTTCTTGTTCTTTGTTGCTATTATGTAGCTTAAACGTGATATTACATTAATATTAGGCAGTCACTGTGTCTTGTCCTCTACAAAATAAAACTATTACTAATAATACTGCTTTTTTCTTAAATAATAAGTATTATATATCATCTTTAGCAAATTAAATGGGAATTTAAGCTCCACAAATCTTCGATTATTAATGCAATCGAAGATTTGTGGAGCTGCAATAATTTCTTCAAGTTGGTACATACAGGGGATAATATTGGAAATTGATTGTAAGCTACGTTTTAAGTAGCTAGTAAAACCATTAACGGTATAGTTTAAATTAAAGTATTTGCGTTTTAAAGAAATGTATACAGTAAAGAAACAATTGCGTTTTTCTTTCATCATTATTAACAGTTTGCGTTTCTATTATTTATATTAAAATAAATTATACTAACTCATCGTCTAACATTTTATATAGATTTCTTTTACAATTTGCAAGTTGGTAAGAGATGAGTATAGTGCCATGCGTTTTTGTTACTGCACCATTATTAGTTCAACAAGAGAATATAAGACATCTTTGCATATTGCTGTTTAGCATTATACAATCTTAAAGCGAGTCTTAAAATATGTATGAAATTCATAAATTTATAACGTGGAAATAAATTTCGGAATGTATATTTCACAAAATTCTATATATTAACGACTTGGGACCGGTTTAGTGTCTAATTTTTAGGCCAGAATTGATATACAATCACTGTTAAAAACTGTTCAAAACTAACTTAATATTGATTACCAATTGTGGCCTCAAGATATGTCCTTGGCACGAAACCAGTCGCAAACAGTTACTGAATAGCGTTTTGTGAGACATAGACCCCCAATTTTTATTTCTACGTTATCAGTTATTCACACAGAGTACACAGTAAACTATTTAATAAATATTTAGTAAACCTCCTCGTTTCATACACTAACTGTCATTGAACAATAAATTTAAGATAAGTATATCGTATATTTGCAGCAAACCATTACCTTCTATATATCAAGTGTTCAGTGAACGTGCATTAATGACACTGTTTCCTTATCACAAATAATCCAAATAGCTTGTATTAATTATGAAGGTGTGATAGCCGTTATAGAATAGTTCACTCACAGCAATACACCTACTACTTGACATGAGCAAATCTTTTACTTACTGCAACTGCATATTATCTTTGGCTTAACTACTTCAGTTCATATTATCATAAGTTACCGGTATGAAGCAAACCGTAAGTAACTTAGATAGCTTCTTGTTAGAATCAGTGTTTATAGGATCTCTCTTTTACTAGTGCTAAGCAATCTGTGCTTTTGTCCCCTATTCAGCTGAATTTTTTGATTATGATAATTATATTTTTATTTATCATCATTAATTTTTTTTTCTCAGTGAATACATTATATATGCCAAATCGAAATGAAATTTTAAACCAATTGAATCAAACCAAGAAAAAATGAATTAAACAAAATCAAAGAAATCTGTATAACTATTTTTTATCTTTTGTTTGTTTGTAGTTTTTGTAAATTATACTAGAGATATATATTTCAAAGTTAAAATAAAAAATAAAGAGATTTGTATTTTACTGAATACCTTTTATACAAGGATTCGTTTAAGATAATCACAAACTCGCTATTTGCTTTACGTTCGAGACTGGATAGGATTAAACAACTGATTCTTAAACCAAATATCAGCGTAAAGTAAGAAATGATGCAGGACTTGCATTGAAACACGACTACAATGCAAATGCAACACGGAAAGGTCTGCGGACATTTAAATTGCATTTAAATGCAGTTACAGTATACAATTTCCTGTCCTGATTCTTGTTGTTATGTCTAGTGTACTTTGTTCCGTATTCTTTGGACGTAATCTATGTTTTTTTCGGAAAGCGTTAATAATTGGATTTTTTGGGAAATAAAGTTTCTTGTATATATTAGTTGAAGTAAATATTTCTGGAACTTACTAAGTTTTCTCTGCTAATATTTTATATTCGTTAATAGTGTGATCAAGCTACTTCCCCCCCAAACAGTCTGGGGGGGGGGCAGAAATTTTTGTCGCGGTCCAAGCGTCGAACAACACACAACGATCTTCCAGGCTGAAATCTATGTCATTGAGATATGCGGGAGAAATTTTAGATAAAAACTATAAGCACAAAACAATAAAAATTTTGTTGAAAGCACTAGAGGCGCAAAAAAGCAACTCGAAAGTGATCTGTAACTGTAAACATACTCTAAATACATTACATTATGGATGGCTAATAATTTATCCCTAAACTGGGTACCTGAGCATTCACCCCTTCTTAATAATAATAATAATAGCTGTGTTCACAGAGGAATCATAAACTTGGCAGACGCGATTCGATTGGCTCAAAGAAATCTGAAACAGTTTTCTGACTGATTTCACAGTATATGATTGGCTCTGACTAGTTTGTGATTCCTCTACGAATATAACTAATAATATATCGCCCTCAATAAATACAAAATTATGTGGAACAGGTCATGTGATTACAGCCAATTAAAAAAGTACAATAACATTACATTACAAATTACAATTAATATAAATGTTGAGTATCTTCTAAAGCACACCTAGAATAAAAAAATCTTCAATGTTGTATAAAATGCTCAAGCTAAGAGTGTTCTTTAATTTATTTTTAAAAGAATGTTTAAAGAATTTGGCAGATGATTATAGAAACGTATATATTGAAACAGCGCGGTTTTATGTAGTTTAGTAAGGTGTGTATGTGGTGGTAACAAGAAATCATTTGATGTATTTCTAGTGCAATTGCTGTCTGTTAGTGCATTTTTTTTTAGAAAAGTTATTATAATTGCTTTTTACAAACAAAGCACACTCAAGTATATAAATGGCTGGAGTGGTAAGTATACTCTTATTGAACATTATTAATTTCGTTTTGTTCGTGTTTAATTCTAGATTATTTTGATTTTGAAAAAGAAATGATTTATTTCTTTATTAATTTATTTTACCGTCTGTGATACATTATCTCGAAAACATTAATTTAATTGGAGATACGGTACATATTATTTTTCAACACTGCGTAGGCTGTTCACGGCCGGTGTAACTATAACTAACAGCTTCTGGGGTTTGCCGTGTGTCAAAACTTTCGTTCGACGTTTCGCTGTTCATACTGACAGCTTCTTCAGGATTAACTGAACAGCGAAACGTCGAGCGAAAGTTTTGACACACGGCGAAACCGCAGAAGCTGTTATATATTATTTTTAATGTACGCACACTAAGCCATAATTATAAAGGAAAAAACAGGACATAAGGGAATGTTGAAATAATTATGGAAGGGTAGGTTTTGGTATGAAAGAATTTGGAAAATGGACTAAAAAAAGTCGAAACGTAACAATCAAAAAAATATATTGTAACGTTTTTCGGTTCTTAAAACGTTTCGGGTTTTAGAAAACACACAGGCATATATTTAAATTCACTTATTCTTTAACACTATTACGTAATTAAAATCTATTAAAAAATGCTTATTAACTATATCACTTAACCACTAATGTCTTTATTTTATGTAAACGATATTTATATTACATGTACTAGTTTCAATCGCGACCGCACTATCGAACTCGTATCGATTGACTGCCTCCTTGCCAACCCGACCGTTATTAATAGCTGGCGCGAACGTCCGATTTTCGAGGGCCTTCTAGAACGTCCCTCGAAGATTCTGGAGAATATTCTCGAATCTTCGACCGCGGTGCTGCCCTCTGTTATTCGTCGTAGGTAGTTCTTCTTCCGCTATGCCAGCGCCATCTAGGACGCCTATCGGAACCGCCAGTTTAAAAAGTTGGCGCTCGTTACACTGCTCCCTCCTAGATCTGTTCTCCTCGGAACAGAACTATCACCCCATGAAGATACGAACATTCTCTCCATTCTTACACGACGAGTCCGGAAGAATAGCACGCTACCGTTCGTCGCCTCCCTTCTGCTGACCGCGGTCGTAGCTGCATACTGTAACTCATTCCAGTATGATCGGAAAATTTCTCGAGCATTCCTTACGACCCTCCAGTCCAAGCCATCCAATCCACAGCCTATTTTGGCACCCTGATCTATTGATCTCCAGCTCCAACAGCTGCTCTCTTAAACTTATCAGGCTGTCCCACATCGTCCGTAGTTGGCTGCCAACTGAGGCTTCTTTGGTCACAAGTGAGAATAAAGGCCGTTTTCTTCCTGCAAGTGCAGAGCCTTGCCCACCTCAGGTTCAGGCTTCGGAGATCTTGGACACCACCAAATTTCTTCTTGAATACGGTAGCTATCCCCTTGCCATTCTTAAATCTTGGGCAACACAATGTGCTAACGCGCTACCTTCAGGAGCCAAAAACAAATCCTCCTGAATCTCCGTTGTTACATCATGACGCACTTTGCGGCCATTCCCATACTTGTCCATAAACTCCCATAGCTGAGTTCTTCTTCGGGAGTCTACAAACTCGACCATCTGCCTCCTCTTGATTGTCCCCAAGATAAGGAGCTAGCGATTAAAATGCACCACTCTCTGTTTACCATTGGGTTTTCTTCTGATGCGATAGATGACGTCATTAATTCGCTTATCACTTCGTAAGCCCGTCCCACGATCGTTGCAGTTAGCGAGAAGCCTCGACGTCGCTGAGGTATGAACAGCCAGACCAGTCTCAGACTGATATCCGCCTTCATTTGCTCTGATGTCGTAGTGTTCCTTCATGCGTCGCTTGCTTCATGGATATTGGTCCTCACCCGATCGTGAATATCATCCATTCGCCTCCGCAAGTTCGAAACATAGTCATCTCCAACTACTTCTTCATTTGGTTAAAGCCGAACTTAAGATCGCATGTTAAGCGCAGCTCTCGTCCAAAAAGCACACTAGATGGACTTGGCCAGTGGTTTCGTGACCGATGCTCTATACGCCAGCAAGAATAGATGTAGCTGCTGGTCCCAATCTCGCTGTGGTCTGCGACAACTTTTGATAGATACTTGAATAACTGTCCGTTCATGCTGCTCCACTATGCCATCTGATTGCGGGTGCAAGGCAGTTGTTCGGTCTTGCGAATACCCAATATTTTGCACACTCTTGAAACACTGCTGATTCCAAATTCCGTCCCTGGTCGGAGTGAAGTTCAAGCGGCACACCAAACCGACTGAAAAGTTCTTTAACTAAATGTCAGCCACTGTAACAGCTTCCTGATTTGGTAATGCTAAGCTCCACCCATTTGCTGAAGTAGTCTACTGCAACCAAGATGTATTTATTTCCAATATCCGTCGTGGGAAATGGTCCGGCAACATCAAATCGCAATCCTTTCAAAAGGACTGCCAACGTTGTAATTGCTCATAGTGGCCCTCTTTTCTTTGGAAGGCCATTGGCAGCGGCGCAAGTTGTACATCTCCGGCACCAGTCCTTCACGTCATTCTTACAATTAACCCAATAGAATCGCTCTCTGACCTTCTCTATAGTCTTCGCGACTCCAAGATGCCCTCCCGATGTTCCATCATGAAGAAGTTTTAAAACTTCGGGAATTCTTGCTTTCGGAACCACAATCTGAAGTCTGCTATTGGTCCCAGCTTCGTCTTCTAACACTCGTCTGAGAAGACCATTTCCATTACCAAAGAGCCCCTACTGAGCCCAATACGATTTTAGCTCTCGCGAATACGGTGCTACCGTTTCCAGTTAGCCGCGCTTCTTGCATCTTCCACTCCATCACACACTTCAAAACTTCGTCAGACTCCTGTCAGCTCGGATTTGTCTTCAGTCCATCTATCAATCTATGACAGTAGTCCTCAGCAGGTTGCTTCATTTTTCTCTTCGGCACGACAGCAGTGCGTAAAATCCTTGGAACAGGTTCTCCTCGATAGTGCGTCAGCGTTTCGATGACTGGTTCCAGGCCGATGTTTCGAATCAAAGTCATACTCTTCAAGACGCTCTATCCATCTGGCAACCTGCCCTTCCGGATTCTTGAAGCGTAGCAACCACATCAATGCCGCATGGTCGGTTCTTAACAAGAACTTCCTGCCATAGAGATATTTATGAAAGTGCTCTATAGACTTAACTACGGCCAACAGCTCTCTCCTGGTCACACAATAGTTGCGTTCCGTTCGACAGCACTTTGCTGAAGTAACCGAGCACTTTTCGTGGCCATCTTGAACTTGGACATACCACGCCTCCGATGCCCACGTTGCTGGCATCAGTATCCAAAATGAATTTTCCTTCAGCCTGTGGATAGCACAAGATGGGCGCAGTGGTCAGCTTCTGTTTCAATTCTTCAAAGGGCATCCTGGCAGCTCTTCTCCAGACGTAGCTCTGCCCTCTTCAGTTAGTCTCGTGAGAGGCTTGGCGATGTTAGCAAATCCAGGAACGAATCGTCGGTAATAAGTGCATAGCCCAAGGAAACTTCTATTTCATGCTTGTCCTTCGGAACGGCCAAGACTGACCGCTTCTGTCTTCCCTGGGTCAACCGACACTCCATCCTCTGATACTACGTGGCCAGGTAGTGCACTTGCTTCCGGAACAGGTTGCACTTTTGGGGTTAAGCTTCAAATTGCTCCTTTCAATCGCTGAAATACTTGCTCCAAGTTCTTTAAATGGTCCTCAAAAGATTTTCCTAAGACAATTATATCGTCGAGGTATACCAAGCAAGTTTCCCAGGATAGTCCTCTCAGTACGTTTTCCATCAATCTTCAAACGTCGCGGGAGCATTAATAATCCAAATGGCATGACGTTAAATTGCCACATCCTGTCCGATCGTAAAACGCCGTCTTCTCCTTATCCTTGCCTCTACTTCGACTTGCCAATAACCACTCTTCAGGTCGAGGGTCGAAATACCTTACACCCACCTAGGGTATCTAAAGTGTCATCGATTCTGGGCACAAGGATAACTGTCCTTCTTGGTTACATTATTTAGTTGTCGATAATCTACGCAAACCTAGTTGAACCATCCTTCTTCTTCAACCAGTACCACTGGAGAAGCCCATGGACTGTTCGATGGTTCAATTACGCCATCCTGCTCCATATCCTGTATAATTTGTTCTGCTTCGGCTCGTTTCGCCAATGCAATCTTCGGGGCTTGGCGGATCGCTGGGCATCTCCAGGTCTATTCGATGTCGTACAACATTAGTCCTGCCCCTCGTGTTCCGGTCTTCTGCTTGGAAAAGATCTTTGTAGCGTCCAAGCAGCTGTTTCACGGTATGGCGTTGTTGTTTGTCAAATCCTTGCAAGACAAGTCAATGAAGTTATTAACCATCTAGGAAGCGGATCTGGAGTTGTTGTTACGCCATCCTCTTTGTTGACAATCGACGACACATAGCACAACTTCCCAAAGGTACGCCCTTCCTCAGCTTTACTGGATAACTATTGACGTTCATCAGTCGGACGGGCAATTTTCTCCAGCTTGTATCACTGCTTAGCAATCAGTATTCCACGACTTGACCGCTAATCGCTCCCGTTCCAGCATTAAAACTTGCCCTTGGGAATATCTCCACTCACGCTCGCTTCCACAATGGTTTCACTGCGGCTCGCCACAGTTACTTCTTCTGCCAACACTACGCAGCCGACATATTCTTGCTATGGTTAAGAATAACTTCTTCTTACCAATCTTCAACACTCCTGCTTGCAAGTCCAGTTTAAAACCAAATTCTGTCATTATGTCCATTCCGAGGATTACGTCTTGTTCTATATCTGCAACTACTACACGATACTGCATGCAGTATCACCAATACGGAAGTGGGCCATCGTCTCCCCCAACACGTTGACTGATTGCCCAGTTGCCGTACGTAGCGTCCACCTGGTTGATGTATCCGGTTCTTCTTTCCACTGCTTCCGGCCGAAGAATTGTCCATTGTTGCACCAGTATTATCAGTAAATCTCTCGGTTTCCTTTACATGCCCATACACGATGAGGCTGCTAGGTCTACATCCCACTGAAGCAACAATCACTGGTGTTACTGGGGCATCAGCTACATAGGTCGACGATCGCCCCTTCCGTCGGCCCATTTTAGTTTTCCGTCGGCTTTGGTTTTCGTGGATCGGACACCGACTACGTACGTGCCCCATCTTCCACAATTCCAGCATCGTCTTCCTGGTTGCCTAGTTTGCACGGATTCCATTTCGTCATCAATTCGTTTAATTCGTGATAATTCTTTCTAATGGCTCTTCTTCCTCGTGACTCCTAGAACACGGACGCGAGCAGTCTTTGACCGATTGCTCACGGCTTAAACTCTAGTGCTTGAGCTAAAGCCTGTTCAACGTTTGCGGCCGAGCGAGCTTCACTGCCTGTTGAGTATCCTTATCAAGCAGGCCATCCAGAATTTTCCACAGCAAGACTCTCGCACACATCTTCCGTACCGTTGGGTACGCACTCTAACCAGACGAACGACGTCAGCTTCATACTCCGTAAGAGTCTCGTTCGACCTCTGCACGATTTTTCAACTGCGAGCGATATACTTGCTGCAGATGTTTATTACCGAAACGCATCTCCAATTGATTAAGTAGCGTTTGGTAATTTGTCGCTCCGTCGAAGAATAGCTTGGAGTACCTTCAACGCATCGCCGCGCAGAGCTACTGATAGCATGGCTGCTTGGTAGTTTCGTCCAGCCATATACCGTAGCGTTGTATCCAGCAGCGTCATATAATCTTCTAAGGGCGTCTTCCCATCGAAGTAGGCAGTCACTTTACTTGAACCGTACAGATGGGCACTATATTTCTGGTTCCAACTGACTGTTCTCCGTATTGGTTGAATTTCCAGTTTCTTCCGTCTTCGTATAGTTCCAGAATGAATTTGTTCTTCTAGCACCTTCATGCGACCGTCCAATTCTTCCATCATTCTAGATTTTCTTCTTGGAGTTTTTCGTCGATTCTATTCATTAGTTCCTGTTTACGTTATTAGACTTTCTATAACTTTCTCTTCTATGTTTTCATCTTTTCTTCTAATTTTCTAGAATTTTCTATATTTTTCGTCCATGTTTTCAATTTTTTCTAGACTTTCTCTTCTAAATTGCGAGAATTTTCCATAACTTTCTCTTCCAGTTTTCTAGAATTTTCTATATTCCTTCTCGTCCATGTTTCAATCTTTCTTCCAGTTTTCTAGAATTTCTATATTTTCTCGTCCATGTTTTCAATTTTTTCTTCTAGTTTTCTAGAATTTTTCTGAGAATTTTCTAGAACTTCTCTTCTAAATTGCGAGAATTTTCCATATTTTTCTCTTCCATGTTTCTAAGTTCCACTAGAAGTTCGCCTTACCACCAGACACTTCAAACAAATATGTCTCAGGTCTTCACCAGCCTGCTTCTATTGCTCTTCGTAATCTCGACTAAGCTCGGCCTTCCTTTCACTCGTATCTTCATCCCTTTCTTCTAATTCCCGTTTGAGATCTACCACTTTCAAGTCCACTAATTTACAGTATTTTCGCTGCATTGTTTCTACTATTAGTCCACTAATATATCGCCAAATACCCCACACCTGACACAATTGTTACGTTTTTCCGTTCTTTAAAACGTTGTCGGGTTTTAGAAAAACACACAGGCGATATATTTAAATTCACTTATTCTATTAACACTATTACGGTAATTAAAATCTATTAAAAATGCTTATTAACTATATCACTTAACCACTAATGTCTTTATTTATGTAAACGATATTTATATTACATGTACTAGTTCAATCGCGACCGCACTATCGAACTCGTATCGATTGACTGCCTCCTGGCCAACCCCGACGCGTTATTTATAGCTGGCGCGAAACGTCCAGATTGTTAACGGCCTTCTAGAACGTCCTCGAAATTCTGGAGAATATTCTCGAATCTTCGACCGGTGCTGCCCTCTGTTATCGTCGTAGGTAGTTTTTCTTCCGCTATGCCAGCGCCATCTAGGGACGCCTATCGGAACCGCCAGTTGAAAAGTTGGCGCTCGTTACAATATGTACCGTATCCCCAATTAAATAAATGTTTTCGAGATATTCTAGATTATGATATATAAACCAGTTAGTATTTGAATCAAACTATCACTGTCTGTTGCCCTAGTCACCGTTGTAGTATCATCTGCGAACATTAAGATTGAATCAGAAGTTACGTTTGGCAGATCATTAACATATAGTAAAAGAAAAGCAACGCGCCCAAAATTGATCTTTGAGGCACTCCATCAGAAACAACCATCCAGTCTGACTTACCATCACGCTCAGTTGCATCATACCCTACTACGCATTGGCGTTTATTTATTAAATAGGATTCTATCCACTCAAGAAACAGTCAACGGAAATTCCCAAAATTTCCAGTTTTTCAAGGAACACACGATGGTTTACTCAACCAAATGCCTGAGATAGATCCATAATGGTTCACACCGACCGTCTGTTCACCTGTTTCTAGCCCTGTGATAATCTCCTCCAGTAATTGAAACATCGCTAGTGTGGTAGATCTATTTTTTATATAGCCATTCTGTAAGGGGTTAAAAATATTGTGCTTTTCAACAATTTTTTTTATCCGCTTATATACATTTTTTTCAAATATTTTAGAAATATTTGACACTATAGAAATAGGTTTATAATTCAGATCTCTTACCCTTCTTATATACTGGTTTAACAAGCGATAATTTCAGCTCATCTAGAAACACACCTCTCATTCGGGATTAATTTGTGATATGAGTCAGAACAGCTAGGAGGAAGCAGACATCCTTGTCAAAAATGATTGCGGTGCAATTTCAGGGACCAGCGCTAGAACCTGCAATTGGCATAGCGCCTACGGTAGCTAAACAGCAAATCAAATTCTGGGCAAATCAAAAAGTGCTCCAATGCTGGAACAACAACTGTCTTGGTTTGATGCAAGTGAAGGAGTCTATTTCACCAAGTCATGTAAGAACCAATGAACTGCTAGAACTTGACCCCAAAAATAACCTTTGGAAAGGCCGACCCTTCCCTGGAAGACCTAGAATCAATCTCAGTCAGCAAGATACTGGGTTAGTACCTTAAGGATCTGATCTTGTTGGATGAACTCTAAGGTAGCATTCGCTCTACAACAGACCCAGTGGTCGCATTGGACGGGACAATTAATCGAAGTATGCGGATGCTCTTATTAAACTAAACTAACTTTATATTTGCAAATAGGACATTTACTTCTGGATAAAGGATAGAAATATCTATCAATAATAATTACAACCAGAAATTTGTTACTTTGATCTATCATTTGAAGTAGTTGCCCATTTTATTAAAAATTAGATTCTATTCGGCTTATTTTCCTGTCTTATATCTATTAATAGGTCGAATCAAACTGATGTTTTGTTCTATTAACATTAACTTGTTAAGCAGTTAGTTCTTGAATTAGCACTAGTAAATAAGAACATCAAAGGAAAAATGTATTATTTACTGCGAAAATTAAATCTTTTATCGTACAAATAAATATGCAACTGTAATCTATTGTTGCAATGCCACGCAATTTTAAGTATGTTACGTAACGAAGTTCCATTCCTTCAGCTTTCCTGTAGCTTTCATTTTTGTTCCAGCTTAAGATAAAAGTATGAAAACCACCGAGCACGATTTATTGGAATGAAAATGGAGAGAAAAAATGGTTCCGTATTAATTAATGCCAGACCTTTACAATATGCCTTAAACGTGATTTATGAGATAAACTTCACACGAATAATTTCGTGTTTAATAACCACCGCGGGAATGACGCTCATGAAAATATTAAATACAGTGTTAATTAATAGTAGACTTTAATACAATTATGACATGCAACTGCTTTATATATAATGAAAGTTATTATCATGATTAGCTGGCATTGACGGATATTGTAACTTTCATATAAATGATGGTGTGAAATTAACTGTATTTTGTTTAATACCTGCGACACATAGATATGGTAATTAGGTTTTGTTTCATCGGTTTATTATTGGATATGAATGAAAGCTGGGACAAAATTTTCTATTACATTAATTCCGAACTTATTTGCGCTAATGTTTCATATAATTCATATCTATACGATAAGCATATAAGTATTAGAGAGAACAAAGTTATCCCTTTGTAGGGAATCTTAACCACGAATATTTTTTTATCCCGAATCCTATTTTTTAAATATGAAGCAAATATCTTGCAGAAGTTGCGCTTTGATTTCAGCTCTATTTTAGATTTTAGGAAAAGGTCTTTTATACAAAAGTTTCACGGAATTTAATGCTGCGCAACCTAAAAATATTGTTGACTATACAGGGTGTTCCGAAAGTAGGAAAACACATACTTTCTCTGTTATTTTAAACGGAATACCCTATATATTGTTTCTTTTTTTAAATTGTAGATAAAAAAATAACATGACTTTATACACGCTACTATATGTCTAGCTGTAATAACAACATTGTTATTTACGCTTTTGTAAAAAATGGCTCTTCTGCAAGCTTTCGGTTAACGCGGCTTAGTTTGTATATACATTTGTTTTAGATATTAAGATTTTAAATAACATACATACATGCTTATATTAATACAACAGTGAAATTAAAATCAATACAATTATATACTGTAGTCCTGAGCATTTGCTTAACTTTAGTCCAAGGTAACTTTTAAATAGCAACTAATACTTTTGTCTATTCTCAATTAATCCTTGCGCAACGCCCTTTCAATTCATACTAAATGATTATGATGATTCGTGCAGGATTTTATAGTTAATTAGTAATTTTAAATAAATCCAATTAATTTTCTATTAATTTTCAAACCGGCTTATTGTTAGTGTATAAATTTGAAAAAAAAAACCTGGAATTAGTAAATATCTCAGTAATAGATCACAAAATATAGCTGTTAACATAATCAATTTTAATGCCGGCGTGAGTTCGTAATGAGTGCTTCATAGCTTAGCTCTCAAAAGTGAAGTGAGCTTAAGCCAAGTGGCAACAACATTACTCAAAATTACTTAAAATACATTCTATATTCATAAACTGTGAAAATAAAGGGTAAAAGTTAAATTAAAAAATAAATAAACATTAAATCATATCAAAATACATATATCATTAATTATTTGAATTTAAAGCAGATGTTCAAAAATTTACCCTCTTTCACTTAATCTATCCTGTTTTCCAAATTTTGTGTTACTTTTTGCAGTAATTCTGCAGAAACAGATGAAAATGTCTCTCTTATTCTATTTTTCATATCCTGTTTTGTTGTTGGTTCTCTTTTATAAACAGATTCTGTTACATGCCCCATAAAAAGAAATCGCAGCTCGTAAGATCTGGTGATCTTGCTGGCCATTCCACTGCACCACCGCGTCCAATCCACCTGTTTGGAAAGATTGCATTGAGCGTTTCCACTACCTCTCTTGTAACATGTGCAGGTGCTCCATCATGTTGGAACCACATAAAACGTCGTAGATCTAGCGGTAAGTTTTCTAGCTTCTCATGCAATTGAGTTTGCAAGAAATAGTTGTATTGTTCACCGTTTAAATTGTTTTAAAAAAAAAGGCCCACAATGTAACATCCGACAATTTCTCCCCATACATTGACTTTCCATCTACCTTGTATTGCACGTGTAGTAAGAGATCTAGGATTGTCTTGTGTATAAGCGTAGAGCGTTTCTTCTATTTGATACACTACTACTCTGAAAACTTGCTTCATCTGTGAAGAGTACTCATTCCAAAGGCTGTGCGCGTCTTTGTATCCACTACTCACAAAATCTCATTCTCCTTCCGTACTCATGGTCTGTGAGCCGCTGATGGACAGATGCGTGATAGGGATGGCATCTATATTTCCCCCTATAAAACCCTTTGAACAGTACTATAGGACAGTTGCGTCCACATTCACCTAAATACATATAAGATGCGAAAAATTATATAGTAAATACTTAAGTATGTACAAATTAAGTAAATAAATTCTTCCTGGGAATATTGCATATTTTCAACTAGGTATAATAAACAATAAAATTTAAGAATAGCAAAAGGCATAAGGTATATAACATCAAATTTTTGACAGTTTTGACGTTTAATTATTAGAGCGGAGCAATTATCATAGCCTACTAAAAATAGGTACTATGATTTCTGATAATTATGGGCAAATAAAATTAAATGTCTCTTTTTTTTTCAAAAATATGTCGTTAATTCTATATTTTATGATCTTTTATTAACGTTTATTTAATAATCGCTGGCTTTATTTACCTGCGTAACGTTTATACACTAGGCTGAATTGAAAATTTATGTAAAATCCAATGTAGTAAAAAATAGTTAATTATATTATGAAATCCGGGCATGGGTCATCATAAACATTAAATATGAATTTAAAGGACTACGCAAGGATTAATTGAGCATAAACAAAAATATAGGGTGCTATTTAAAAAAATCAAGTTACTTTAGGCTGAAGTTAAGCAAATGTTCACGATTGTAGTGGACACCTAAATATAATTATATCGATTTTAGTTTCACTATTGTGTCAAACTAGGTATCTATGTGTGGTATTTAAGATATAAATATCTACACACAAAAAAATAATTACTCAATTTGAATATAAGTGCATCACATTGAATATAACATAACTTCCTATATAAGCAAGAAGATGATGTTTTTATATTGAGATTAAAATTTGTTCAGTTTTTCAAACCCATGAATTTGTTAGACGAAACAATTTTTTAGTTCAAATGTAATCAATATACTAAAATCATTATGAACATATAATATTTTCACCACAAGAATAATTATTTTAGATTTGAGTAAATAGATTTTGTCAACTGGAAACTATGATATTTATGCCTTAATAATTTATGTACATTTGATAGAAGTATATAAAGTATTATTTGAAGTATTGCCATTATTTGCTTCCAAAATATAAGTATATTGAACTGATAATACTTACCTGCTTAATCTAAGCATTTCTATTATTCAAGGGTAATAATTACCTACTGATTTTGTGTCTGTAACACCAAAAAGCCTCGGTAGGGAAAATTAATAAATAAAGAAATATTATGTAATTAAATAAATTTACTGTCCTACTTTATAGTTTTACAATGTTTGGAGAAGATAGCGTATTGGGGTACTCCAGGAGTGTGCACGGGATATGTATAGATGTTATGCGTATCCGTCGTTGCGATCGGTGTTCCGGAATACATCTCACTCAATGCCTGGCCTGGTATCTAGTCGGCCGTTCAATCAGTGCAATAATTTGCTGGTATTGCCCTACTGAAAACTAATAACTAGTAAAAAACCTACATATGTTTGTTAATGTACACACTACCATGTTCATATATTATCAATACAATGGCGCTGACTCTAATAATATTTCAAAGTTTATAAACCAGTAATTCTTTAATATTCGATAACACGTACGTATTTACCTTCGAATATTTTAATGGTAGCATCTGTGCATCAGCCCCATTCCACCCATTCTCTAAGTAGCTGTGAACGGCTGGGGCATCCATTTAGATTTACTTACACTTCACAACCACAACACTGTTCGCTAGTCAATCAAAAAGTGACGCCAAGTAAAGCGTATGTATATGCAAAACTCTCTACACCCCCCTAAAAAAGAGGGAACCAATGACAGATAAGGTTTAGTGCAATAAATGGTGGGGTAAAGTTCGTTTCAAATGTTTCAATATTATGGTAATTTCAATTTGATATTTCATGTTTTCAGTACAAAACATTTCATAATTTTATATAGTAATTCATTATACCAAACGTATAACGGGTTTTATTTTGAATCTACAGACTTTCTCACTATGATTGCATAGATTTATTCCTTACGACAATAACAATGTTCATTTGGAGGAAGTATACTTCAATGCAAATATTTATATTATTTGTTCTAAGAGTATATTGTGTTTTCAGAGAATTTACTCTTATGTTCTAACCAACAAGATTTACTTCATTTAAATATATATTAAGTTTCGATTTTTTGAATAAATAAAAATATTCAGATTGATAATAGATTTTTTTGTGTGTAAGACAAATGTATATATAAACCACGCCGCCTTAACGGAAAGCTTGCAGCAGAGTCATCTTTTACAAAAGCTTAAATAGCACCGTTGTTATTACAGATAAACATATAGTAGCTTGTGTAAAGTCATATTATTTTAGTCCGTAGAATTCAAAAATTAGATAATATATAAGGTGTTCCATATAAAATAACGGAGCAAGTATGCGTTTTCCTGTTTTCGGTAGACACTGTACAGACAAAAGTAGTTTTAGGATATACAGCATTGAATTCCGTGAAACTTTTGTATAAAAGACTTTTCCTAAAATCAAAAATAGAGCTGTAATCAAAGACCCAGTCTTCGATGGGACACCTGTACGTATACCTAATACATACATCTTTATTAAAATGAATTTAACGTAGGTATTTTGCCCAGTAAATTCTATTTTGCGAAGCATAAAATCGATAGAAGAGATTATACTGTTGTGTTGGATTCAACAGGTCGGTTTTTCACATTGATATATATCTGGGGTCCGTTTATGTTTAGGTAAACGTATCCACCGAACTAGATAATGTAAGGGATGCCGAAATTAATGGTTAGTCGCATTATGCCAAGTGATAACACTAAATCAACATTATACCTTTTATTTGCGCAGTGTACGCTGAGATACATAATAATGTTCAACGCAAATTGTTACTGAAGGGTGTTTGTATGTAGGATAGCCCATAGATATTTCATAAATAGCATCCACATTCTGATAAACCCGATTTGTCTCTGGGAAATATATAGTATAGGCTTCTTATTTTCTACAGTTTGAACTTTATATATCATATTTCACTACTGCTGTCCTTTGCATTTTTTCTTTTACTTTTCAACTACTTACGTTCTGAAAAAAATAATGACAACAATCTTTGATTATTTTTGTTTATCTTAGATTTACTATTTTTGCATTGCTAAGAATATGAAAAAATAATTCACTACAATGAGAAAGATCTCTTAAATTAAACCAAAATTGTGTTGTATATAAACTACTCAAAAAATATTAACTTAAAATGACATAATATTGAAGATACATTTTAAAAACAACATAGGTTTGTTTTAAACTAACGTTTTTTGTATTGTTGTTGCTCTTTATCATTGTTTATATACAACCCATTTCGGCATTGAATTAACACATTTTCTTTCTTAGTGTAGCAAGGAATTCCTCTATAACTCGTAAACAGTTACAGATAGAAAAACCAAATGTTGTGAGCTCACGATTGGTTTACAAATTATGGGCACTAGTGTAGAGTGTTTCGAAGCTCGGTACAGTTCAATCTTGTTTCCTCAAATATTATATCTCCAACATTACTACGTTTTCAAAGATATTAGTAAATTTTAATTGACCCTAAACTTTTTAATTTCCAAGATATCTTTGGTTTTCTAAAAATTGTGTCCATTATTTTGTGTGAAAACAGCAGTTCCACTTTAATTATATTATCATTACTATTCAGGGCCGGTTGTATGAAACAATTCTGGTTCTAGGTTCAACGGAACATCGATCAGCTTGTGAACTATGTTCATTCCTCATAATGCTGTGCAATGTAAATTCAACATTAGTTCAACTGAACTGTGGCCAGTTTATGTTGGTACGGATAATATTTAGTTACTTTAGAATTTTTGACACACAACATAGGGTTCCGTTTGATTCGCCGCGCTGGTTTGGAAATAAATAGGTGATTTTAAATAAAAGTGGGCTACAAGTAAAGATGAATCCGCATACCAACCTGAGAAATTTTCCTCGAAAATGAACATCCTTTGGGGGTAGAAATAATGAAGCACAAACATGAAATGGCATTGCACATGAAGTGAAGTTATGAAAGACTACTTACACAACCTAAGAAAGCAGGACTAGATCTGAAGATCCTGCAACTATAGTTCCTTGTTCCTGCAGCTGCTAAATAAGGCTTTATTACAGGCACTTTACTCCTAGTACAAGCACTAGCAAAACAATACATTATATTATATACTATACTTTGTTGTAACCATATTGCTTTGAATATATTCATATGCATGTAGTTATATATTCTTTAATTAAGTCAGTTTTATTTGATTTCAATTGTTAAGAATCTTAAGTCATTTTTACATACGAAAACGCTTCTGATGAATATCGGAGTAAAACAAGTTGGTAAAGTGGTTTTTGTTTATACTACAGGTATAGCCATATTTCCTGATTGAATAGCCATTTCGACTTCCTTTATTTACAACAGGTACCTCATCTCTAACATGCGTTATATTAGTGAATATATGAATCATTGCGAATGAAACGAAAATTTCTTTCACTTGCACTGTGTCTTTTGTTAAGCGAAATCTTTCAAAAATGTATGGTCTATCCACTAATAAAATGATTAGAATATTTCTTAAATGTTCGTGGCATTCTGGTAAATCCAAAAAATCTTAGTCGTCAGTTATAGCTTCGTTAAATTCATACATTTTTACAAAGTAATAATAGATAATGATTTACCATACCATATAAAGGAAAAATTGTGAGTTTAGAACATCAGTTTGATCGACAATTCAACTGTCGAACGATGGATCGAAAATGGGCGCTTACGTGAACTACTGAGGTTTCCTCTTTGCGGTTACACCAATAATACTGGTGTATATTCTACCTTTCTTTTCAGCACCAACGAACAAACCTCGGATTTGACTAAAGTTCAGTGTGAAATCCTGTTGGTAGAATAGCTTTTTCATTTGTTATTGCAATTCAACACTGAACTACAATTCAGTATAGGGTTGTATTTAATATTTATTTAATATACTGGGTGTTCGCCATCAAAGTCCAAACTTTAATTGGACATAACTAAACTTTTTTGTATGACCCGCGATGTCCGGTCATTAAATTTAATATCAAGATGTTGTGCACCTGTTTTTACGTTTTATCTTTATACTATTGTGGGACTATGGTAAATATATTTTTAATACTAATTTTTAACACCAATTTAACATAATTTTTTCTCCACATGTTATTAACTTAACCTAAATTTTCAAGAATGTTTTCAATGTTCTAAAACTTTTAATTTTTATTCTTAAATTTCTTAAACTTGTAACAGCTATATACATATTATATTCTATTCTATCACCACATGTAATTTTGCAGCAAAACCTCAGCCCAATGAAGACGTTTTAGTCGAAAGTAGTTGCTGCTTAATCACATAGTAAATAAATAAACATATAGGAAGTACTTACTTCACTAATTCCAATAAACTTTTTTTAATTGGAACTGCTAGTATACGTTTCATCAGTAAATTTTTACAAGTTGCTCTGATTTTTTTAGGCATATCTTATGTAGGCGAAGATAGGTGTAATACAAGATCTAATTCCTCACAAATTCTCTAATAAAATATCACGACAGGACTCCATCAAACCAGCTGTGAGAATTCAAACAAGAACGTACAATTGCTTTACATTTACTGAATCATTCAATTCATGTAAGCAAGCACACTCATTGCTTTTCAACTATTTTATATACTTATTACTATATTTTACTACTTTACAGTAGAATGAGAAGCACATTGTTTGTATTGTTGTTGCTGAAACCAGTAAACAAACCTACAAACTTGTAAAAATTACATTTATGTTTTCTCCCGCAGCTCCCACTGTTCTTCAAAAGTTTTATCAAAATTAAGAAAATAATTGATATAAAAACGTTCTAGTTTATTCATGTATATCTATTAATTTATTGCCATATTTGCCTATTAATATCACTTTAAAAACAGAATTTGGGCTGATAAACACTGTAATAATATTGAGAAAGGAATCTAGTGTTTTATTTATTGCAAGTGCAAATCATAAAATGAATCAATTGCGCACTTATTCGTTGCGAACAAGATTAGCAGAAACCCTATTTTGAGGAATGGGACCAAATTACAAGGGAATTAATCATTAAATTAACATTTTCTTAACTAATTTTTAGTTAATTTGAGTTTTATTGTCCTTTTCCAAAGTTGTTTGCTTTTTGTATTTGGTTCAAATTTCATCGTTTGATAATGGATTCTTATTGTAAAGTGTTGATAAACTATTTCGACCTCAAACATACATGATTTTCGCCTTGACACCTTGAAAATATTTCGAAAAATTCAAGTGTACGGTTAATTTTGTACCTTATAATATATTAAAGAATATTTTTTTATACCATTGTCATGCCTTAACCAGTTACAACTCCTTGTAACGAATAGTTCATGTTGCTCAAATCTTTAATCTTATATTATGCAGTAATCTTTTATTGAATCGGTACTATCATGGAACGACGATTTGGGGATCGGTAAAAACTAGAATGATTTGTTATGTTATGGAAAACAAAACACTATCTTCCAAATCATGTGACACATTGCATCGGAGATGCAGCATGTAATAAATAAAATCTGAAACCTCAAATGCGTTTATTGATACGCTTTAAGCCGATAAATGTGTGACAAAATTTCACAGTGCGGTATTTTATTAACACCGCATCGAATGAGGGGTTAAGTTTCAAAACTGAGCCGCTCTTGCTGTTCCTGTTGCCCCCTACAGTTTTTATATGAGCGATCATTTTTTTTTTCTCTATCTCATACACACGCATACACATATAGGAGTGAGGAATAGGAACTTTTTATAGTTTGCAGGCTATACGATTCAGATGTTAACCAACAATAGGTACGATGAAGGGGCCGGGATGTTGGTGTGCAAGCGTGGTGGAATACACACCTGCTTACCTGAATCGCCCCGGTTGAAAGTTCAGGAAACATATAGAAATGCTGCAAAGCTAGCCGCACCGGTGCGTTCCCGTCAAAATATCTCAAAGGAAGTGAATGAAGAAAGAAACAACCGGAAAACCATATGGATTTTAACTAAAAAGAAGTGTGGAAATAAGGCGAAAGGTCAGTCATACTCTTGCGTAGGTGCTGTTTGAATAATATATCATATTATTCAAATTAAGTTAATAAATATTGTCGGTTCTTTAAATATAGTTATTATAATAAAGTATACATTACTTACGAAGTTAAAAAGGAACGCCTTTAACGTCCCAGTAACCAGAAGTGAAATACTACATATTTTTTTTATGAAAAAATAAAAAAAAAATGTAAGAAATTAAAGGAGTAAATAAAAAGTTTAGAAAATGGGGTTAGTACAATTAAACAAAATGTTATTACTTCTGTGTCAGAGATAAATAGTACAACATATATTTCTATATGAAATCCATAAAATTCGAAACCCTATTTTTATCAACATTCTGGTCAGCAATAGTGCAAAATCAAATTAGAAATCTGATCTGTTTATTTTTAGTTTTGGGTTTTATAAAAGCAATACTCTATCGTTCAATACTTTAACGCCAAAATTAATTGAATGTGAATTCATTGAACAATTATCCCCACATTTCAATTCGTGCTTTGTGAAATTTTAGTTACAAAGCACGAACAAAGTTACAGCTGTGTTATTTTTTTATGTCACGTACTGTCACTTTTGATAGCACCATTCTATGCTGTCCGTAATCCAGGAACAGCAATGGCAACACATGTTTATGAACGTATTATGAAACTCTGTAA
This sequence comes from Protaetia brevitarsis, assembly GCA_004143645.1. Lineage (NCBI taxonomy): Eukaryota > Metazoa > Arthropoda > Insecta > Coleoptera > Scarabaeidae > Protaetia > Protaetia brevitarsis. Next base: position 2,052,957 of record RXPK01000172.1, on the reverse strand, counting down.
TGAAATATTCCTAATATAATATAAAAATGAATATAGGATTTTTAAATCATAGTGACGTTAACGTTGTTTGACGAATACTCTATATAATGTTTATATAAACGATCATATTTACATAAACATAAATATGATCAATATTTAAATATCATCATTTATATAAACATAAACAGAAAAAAACAGAAATACAATTGGGTCGGGCCCTATAACAAAGTATACAAAAAATGCCTTAACATAGTTCATTACTGTGTTATACGATGATGAATACGTAAAATGATTCAACATTTAATTTCCATATTTGAAAGTAAAATCAATTCAAAAAATTATAAGTTTTCAAATTATGTCATAAAGATGTCAAAACTGCTTCTGAAAAAAAAACCTGATATTTGCGTACGCTCAGAAAACAGCTAAACTTAATTCGCAATGTTGATAGTGAAAGGGAAGCCGGAAAAAGGTCTTTGTCTTTCTCAGGCATCGTTTAAAGAGATTGAAAGTAGAAATTAATGAAAGAAATTTTAATAGGAATAATCATGGTACAAATATATTAATGATAAAAGACAAGTGTGGAACTCAATCAGTGTTACAGATATATTGGTTTACATGTTTCGGCTACAATGCCATCTTCAGAGCCATGTCAGATCCAAGGTCAAAACGAAACGTGAAGGATGGATTTTTATATACATTAAAAACAATTAAAAGTTAATTTAAAATATAAAATTAGAAAACATTTACTGGTAGTGTTCTCAAATTCTATATTCTAAATTTTAATACTTTAATTAAGTTTAAATGTTTTTAATTTGTATAATTCATCCTTCACGTTTGTTTTTGACTTCTGATATAACATGGCTCTGAAGATAGCGTTGTAGCCGAAACATGTAAGCCAATATATCTGTAACACTGATTAAGTTTAAAACTTGTTTTTTTTTTTTCAATAATCATTAATTCAATTTTGACACAACCATGGATATAAATATATACGGTAACGTTATTCTGCTGTTATTCCAAATCGCATCATAGAAGCTGTCAACTATCAAAGTTTTAATAGAGTGCATTAGTAAAATGTGACAACTGGTAGCTTCTATGACGCGATTTGGGAATAGCAGCGGAATAACGTTATCGCTCTGAGTACACCTAATATATTTGTACTACATGAATATAATAATAATCAAAATAATGACATTGAATTGAATATAATCCAGGTCAATTGCAAAAAAATATGGAGAACAAAATGTAATATATTTACATATGTACGAATATAACACCTGTCAGTTATAATTTTAACACCCTGTTGATCGTACCTTCTTAGTAGTGCAGCAAATTGGGCGCAAAATGGTGCCTACGAGGCCTCAGCTAGCGATGGAAAGTTAATTCAGTTAATTGTGACAAAAATTATGAATCATTCCTATGCGAGAATTTAAACAATAATAGGCAAATTTTATTCATTTCCACAAATATCAGGTAACCAAATAACTTCGTGCGGTTTTTCATGGTAAAATGTAAATATTTATAACAAAACAATAATAGACTATTATTTACCGAAGTAATTACCATCATTCTCAATAACCTTTACCTAACGTGACACTAATTTTTGTATGTCGGTATCGTAGAACCCTATCTATGGATTTTGAATGGAATTGACGAACTGCATTTAATACATTAACTCGAGTTTTGAACGTTCTATACGTCAAAAGACAAAAAAAGATGCCAATGACTTGGAGGAAATGTCAGGAGAATATGGAAGGCTTGGTAACGTTTTCCAGACAGTTTAGAAATTTTTCCAGAATCATTATGGTATGAGGGCAGGCGTTATTCTGTAAGCAAATGGTTTTCTTTCAATTGATCAAAGAAGGCTGTTCTTGGATGAGTAGTGCGTGTAGTCGCTGAAGCTATTCATAATACACATTAGCAGTAATGGTTCGACTCCTTTTCAAAAACTCATAATGGAGAATTCCTGTTGTTGTCCACCAAACACACATTAAAATTTTATTTTTGTGCAGGAAAGTTTTGGTAGTTTGTTGTACCGAATCAGTAGGCGACAATCAATGATACGACCGCCTAGAATTGGGATACAATATTCACTTTTGGTTGCAGATTAACAACCGATCAAGAATTGGTTCATTATTGTTGCGTGAAATACTACAGGTAGGCATAGAGTTCCACCATTAATTTGTTATTAATTGGCAATTCGTGTGATCCACTTGCTTAATTTCCTAGCTGATAAAGGTGCAAACAGATAATTTACTTACTTACATTGAACTTTTCTGCAAGTTCTAGGCACGTTATACTGAAATTTTCTTCAACAATCTGTTGAATATCCTCATTGTTAATAATCTTCCGCCTCACAGAGCATGATTTATCGGTCAAGTTGAGATCCTCCGAAGAAAAGTTTCTAAACTACTTCTGATATTTAGAATAATAGTAGAAATTAAATTAGTGCTCCTATTCCAACCCAAAGTTTTTAGAAGGGAAGAAAGCGCTAAAGGCAATCTATTATTTATAAGAAGTACAGAACAGAACCATTACCCAAAAACTATTTACAATCAAACAGAAAATATATTATTAAACTATTTTTCAAAAATTAAATCATATCACCTATATTCTCACATAATCAGATATATAATAAGTATATGATATTTATTTTATATTTAATGTCTGACGGTTTTATAATTTAGATTTTTTAGAAAATGTTAATGAGAGGAATTGAAATGTGTTTGTTAATATTTTAGGGAGAATGTGTTATATTACTTAAACTAAATGAATAAGTAAATTATGTATAGGTCAATTCTAGGCGAATTATTATAAAAAGTAAGATGAGTATGATATAGATGAGAAAGTAAATTGTCAATATTAGATAACAGGACTGAAACAAGTAGAAATTTAAAAGAACAAGAAAATAGGATAAAGAGCTGTAAAGAGAATAACAGATCACAGGACACCACATACACAAGAAAAGTGATAAAGATTATACCTTCATTTTATCAAACAAAATTAATGATTTAAAAATACTATATTTGTATGTTTAAAACATTTTCATTCTGTTGTGTTATCTGCAAAACATAGCAGTACATTTCTGATTTTAATTGATTCAGAACTTTATTTTTAATTTTTCCTCTAAATATATATTATTAGACTCACTTAAACTTACACCACTATTCGAATCTGCATGTAATTAATATTATTATATAAATTTCCTTAGTATCGCGTGACTTATGTACAATGAGTTGAAGTTTTTTTTAATATGGGTATACTAGTGGGCACCATGACATCGCATGCTTGCCTGACATACTAGTATAACAGGGTTTGAATACGTGTATTTATACATTCATTAAAAGTTGCAGCTTTATTTCAGTGTAGAGTGATAAAGGCATATCAAGGTTTAATATGCATAATCAGAAAGTGTGTGACCATGCAGACAATTTGTTAGAAAAAAAATGTACATTACACCTAGATGATATTATATTATCGCAATAATAAATGTACTATACGCACGAGCTTATAAAGTATTGAGCCCATGTTTCCGCAGAAGTTTTACATATTCATTAACTTGTACGGCTTTTATTTTTAGCGTCGTCGTTACTCTTTCAACGGCACACCGTAAGTTGCATAAGAAAAAAATAAGGAAGCTTATTCAATTACTTTAATATTTTTAAGCAAACAAAAGTTATTTAGCTGACAAGTTAATCCCAAGGGATTTGTAAAATGCGTTAACAAATGAGATATGGCGATACTTATTTAGAATAGCCATGGGATACGGATCTGATCTCTACTTCGAAGAAGTCATAAGAACCTAAAGTTGAGAAGGGACTTTCGTGCAGGTGACCAAGTCATAAAATACTGGAAGAAATGACAGGTAGTAATACGGCACGTAATTTATTTGTTCCATTTGTTAACTCGCTTTCGGGCCTCTTAAAACAACATGTAATAAATAATTTGATAACATAGACACAAAATGGACTTAGTATGTAATATTACAACTTTTAGAGTACTTACATGCACTGAGAAAAGAGACCGTATTAAATGAAAATTTTTACAAGTTTTGGTTTTTATCATGTTAAACGAAAAGGAAATCTTTACGCAGATAAGTGTTGATTTTAATTAAAAAAGGCGTGCTATTTTACCGGAGAACTGTTTTCTTCTTAAGTATATGCTTTTGTATGAAAAGTAACTGCACTTAAATGGATGCACCTTAGTTTCGATATAAATGTGTGTATAACTTCCGTTTAAGTTCAGACAATACACGTTCACAATTATTATATATGTAATTAAAAAAATATTGTAGTTTCTTTCAAGTATACGTTATCATGTTAATGAATTACGAACAGTATTTGTATATAAAAACCCCGGCCTTTTCGCTTATTCGCGTGAACACGCACGAATATATTGATTTAATAAAACTCTTGCTTTTTAGCGGAAAATGCAAGCTCAGTGCTCTTTTACGCAAAATTATTTTAGTTTTATTCATGCTCCTATGCGCATAAGTCTTACATATGTAAAGGACGCATCGTTGTGCTGTATATACGTTTTCACCTTCGCAGATTAACTTTTGTCGTATTTATAAAGAAATGGTTGATACATATTAAAAACTTTAGGTAAGTTTTCTTGGTAAAAATCACTTTTTTTGATAATGCTCCGCACTGAATGGAGGTAAATATACAGAAACTTAATATTAAAAATGTTCCCATAATGCAAGTATTTTACGTCGATATTAATGGAAAAATTTCTAACATTGTAATATTACTAAGAAAAATACTAATATCTCTCAGCAAAAATTTAAAACGTCATACAATTTGGAAATATATACCTATAAATAAAGTAATTGTGAAGTGGTAAGGAAATAAGTAAGGCGCGCATACGTAAACTTAGAACGTTCCGGCTCAACTCAGACGCAGGCAGAACTGACATGGAGTTCGGTCACACGTGGTTCTGTTTTTTTTTGTTATTTTGGAACTATTGTACTGACACTAGTAGGAGGTATTAATTTATAAGAGAGAATCTATTTGTTGTTCTTTTGATGTTCTAAAGTCTGATACACTCTGTTACAATTTGAACATGGAATATCTAAAATAACTTACATTCAAGTTGGAATTAATTCACCGTTATCAGCTAAAAACTCTCCCGGAAGTTGGAACGAAACGCTCCTACAGAGAATGACTAAGTAATGTTTTATATTAATATATAAAATATAAAACAAAGAGCTAGAGAATGCGGAGACGTTCGTAAGTGTTTTAAAACAAAAGTCTTAAGTAAATACTTCTTCCTACGTATTTATCAATGATTTAAACGATGTATACATAATTATTTACTTTTCTTTATTATTTCCAAGAATGCGGTTACTTAAATATCCTTACTTAACGTGTAAGTGGGTAACAATTCTGCAATAATTGATAGAAATTCATATTTTGTTTGTCTTTTATGCATTAAATTCCAATTAAATAAACTCTACCAGGGCACTTCCATTTCGATAATATTCTCCATTTTGTTAAGAAAAATCAGAATAACTGAATTTTCTTTATAATTTTACTTTTAAACAAATAAAACTTCTATGCAAATTATCATTACTCTGAAATTTTACTTGTCATTGTTCCAGACTACATGAAAAAAACCTTCGAAAAACTAGCTAACCTAGTTAGAAGTATTACTTCTAAAAGTAAAATACCTGTATGGTTTTGGGGGCACAAAATGGCCTCAAATTCGTACAGAAGTTTTACCAAAAAAAATCTAGTGTGTATAAATACAATTCTGAAGAATTTGTGAGAGTAAGCTACACCTCCTTTTTATTTTGCTAAATACACACTCACACAGAATCATTATGGAATATTTACAGTTATATTCAATTTGTAGGTGATTAGAATAAGAAAACGGATCCTAGATTGAAAGTGAATTTAAATAATAATTTCTTCTATTTTTTGGTCTGCCATAGTGTAAGTTAAAATATCAATTAATTTCTTATCTTGCTGGCCCGCTTTTCTAACTCAAGAATATAAATTTTATTAACACATGCTATTATAAACAAACGTGGATATTTTTCGGGCGAGGTTAACGGAATTTCAGCAACAATTAGATTCTTTTCAGTTATTGTTGTATTGCTTATAAGGCGGTACACTTTGTAACAATAAAGCGATTTCTAGGTAAATTCGCATCACTGTCTAGTCCAAAATGAAAGGATATTACAATAAAGGGAAAACTTGTAGACACAAAATGTTTACCCTTTTCTGTAAAACCGCATAATATCAAGTTTAAAATGAATTAATATCGTAAGAAAAGAAAAATCTCTTAATTCAAAATGCTTAAGTTTCTCAGTCGATCTGCATAGTTTTCGAGTTTAGAATAAAGAGAACTTGAATATCTACTATCAATATTTTTCAGTTAAAAAAAATAATTGCTCAACAAAAAATATATTATTTTCCTCAGAAATGTGTGGGTTTAAAATTATATTCCTTTTCAAAGTAACATCAAATCATGTTGGCCATACAGGAAACGCAAAAACTGTTAGTATAATAATAATAACAGTAATATATTTGGTCCTGTTGATTACATATGAGCATACGTTTGTAATGCGATTCCTATTAGATACAAGGGATACTTCTATCAGTGTAATTATCGTTGTGATTGTAGAAGAAACTTTAAAATATTATTGTCAACGATGCAGAAATTACAATCTTCTAATATTTCGACATCGAACAAGTAAGTAACCTAAACAACGCTTACCTACCCATATTTTGTATTATTTTATACATTAAACTCCTGTATTTTCAAATAAGAAAGAGCTTTTTAGTTAGAGGAAACGTGTCACGAATGGGCAATACAGTTTTTCCAATCCAGATAGTGAATATTCTTTGCCGTATTATTAGATGGTGACAGACGCATCTAATTCCAATGAATACCTAGACGTTTTTTTGCGGAGTTTACCTTACAAATTCCAACACGTTAGCATGTTTTAATGCGGATCCTTAAAAAAACAGCATAAACGTTTGAAATAAATGGTTGAAATTAACAATACTGTCGTTGTTATTCAGTTTAACACGTAAAGTAAGCGTCAAAAGACTGACGTAATATTTTTTTCACAAAATGAACTCTCCCGAAAAATGTCGTTTTTTCACATTGTGGAATATTTTTCTCAAAATAATTAAAATATATGTTTTCTTTAGTCAGTGATTAATTTCAATCTTTCTATCTAATTAGCATATTTGCCAGGTGATTGACATGTATCTTATTCAACAAACCAGGGCGAAGACAACACTCATGTTGACTAAAAGAGCTCATGGAAAAACATGATGTACTGGAAATACATCACGGTGGTCAGACCCAAAGATACAGCTGCAAACTGCTATAATTGAACCTATCAAGATATAGAGGCCCGCGTGTTTAGGAATAACAGGGGCAATGAGGACTATCATACAGCAGCAATGGAATGCTCTCTAGATTGCTAGAACTACCAAGTGGCAGATGTATAGGATTGGGGACACGATGTTTTCCATCATGTGGAAGGTAACCTTTTGGGAATGATATCAGACCACATGGTTTCAACAAGTCTGGAATCAGTCCAACTGTTAGCAAGAAAGGGATGATCTACGTCATAATAGGCCCAGAACTTGTTCTAGGAGTGTCCAAATGCATAGCATGAGAGCAGGTAAGAAGTTCGGTCAAAGAGAAACACAAAGAATACTGGAATAATACAGCCAGGCAAATTCATGTAAGACCTTTATTAAGGGACCATCAGAAAATAAAGCTAAAGATTTATTACATCTTAGTAGGAATCATCTTCGCATCGTAACAAATCTCTTAACAGGACACTGTACAATGAAAAGACACCTACAGAAAATTGGGATCAACATTGGAGATACCAACTGCAGACTATGTAATAAGAGGACAGAGAATGCGTACCACATTCTGTGTGAATGCGAGGCTCTTGATGCAAGGAAGAGGCAAGCCAAAAAGGCTTAAGACCCAAAGGATTACTTTGATCAACTAGTCCGAGACTGTACATATTAGTACAGAGTACAAGGATCCTGAAATAGCTAGTACTTATAATTTAATGGGTAAAAGAAATGGAGTACTAAATACAAAAGGCTCCCATAGAAAAAAAACAATAAACATTTTATCAGCTTTTAATTGTGCTATGGATTATAACATAACGTCTGGCGGACAGTGTGCCTACCTCTCAATATCAAATAATTTTGTGTTTCGATATATGTTTGCAGCTAAGTATACCTCCTCCCACAAAAAGGTTAACAAACTGAATCGCGATTTTGATTATATATTCTCAGGTTGAACTATACATACAACTGTGTTTATTGGAAATAATTTTATCCATGCCAGCCGAAGAGTAGCCCATACGTAATATTTACTCGTGTTTGATAAATTCATATTTTATGTCCGCTATTCATTTGGTAAATTGTTTATGAAAGTTGTTTTGACGACCTTTATTTATTATTATTGTTTTCAAAATAAGGGTATCCATTCAGTTTAAGGCGCAACAAGTTTGCGGCAAAAACCACAAAGGGAAGCATTTGTGTTTATATGATATTAACCTCTTATAACATATATATATATAAAGATATTTTTTTATTGAAACCTCGCATAACTAAAATACATCAGTTACGGACAAATGTCATACGCATATTCTTTCATAATAAAATTAATAAAACATTTCAACTAAAATTTTGCATAACTTTAATTTTTTTTGTTATCTCTCAATACTTTCTAAATAGTTAGCTTTTCATTGCTTTTTTACAACATAATACTGAAAAATAAATTGGAATTAACTCTTGTCCGCGATTGTATACCTCGACACTAATATTAGGTCTCTCTTACATTTTTAATAGTAAAAAAATTAGAACACTGAATAGTTGAAATGAAAGCAGTAGGTGTTGCAGAAATGAAGGCATCCTTATAAATCTGATGATGCCATCGGTAAATATGGGGAAAATTTTGTGTTTCAACACGATAACTGTCCCGTGCAGAAATTGCAAATTGTGCAAGAATGGATACATTCCGCAAACATTTATTTAACAAGTATTGACCTGACCTCTAAATAGTCCGGACTTAAGTCTATTGAAAATGTTTGAGCTGCATTACAGCAGAATATATATTTATACATACCAAAGACTTCATTCCAGAAAATGCAGGTAAACTATGAGAAACTTCTAGGATTTAATCGAAAATAATGGGGACTGGAGATATTGCATGCTTCAAGATTGAAGAAATGAATTTATGCAAATGTTATAATTAGATAAAACAATAAAATAAATTTATAGTGAGAACATTTTGTTATTACAGTATCACATGTGAATATGTATGATACGTTACTAGCAAAATATGGCTTTGCATTTACTATTGAAAACTATATATTTTATTTATATTCAAATTCACTTATTGCTAAATGTTACAATTAAAAAAAAACGGAAATGAAAGAAAGAAACTTCCATTATATTATATTTCATATTGGCCGTGTATATTCGAATTATTCTAATAAATCAATAAGAACATTCAGAAACAGAAAATCTATTTTACAAAGGAATACATAAAAATCTTATTTCAACGCGTGCTTATTTATGTCTTAGTAACAAACACTAAATTATAAAAACAAGAAATCCTGTGTCGGATAAATACATAACGAAACATACATAACATCTGTTTACACGGATAAGCCGCAGTCGTAGTAAAAGCTATAGTCCATCCTAAATGGGCTCACCACATAGATTTTCGCGTAGGTCGTTAACTTTTTTTGGTAGGAGTTGTAACCTGAAATAAATTAACAAAATATAATATATAACATAGATGACGAGTTAGCAGACAGCTAAAACAAATAAACCAGTTTCTAATGAATAAGATAAGACAATATACTTATATTATTGAGTGCAAGTGTTTCGTCATATAACGCAATTACAAACAAAATTGAAATCTCGTACATGCCGAACCTTTATTCAATATTGTGTATGTACAACCTAGTTTCGATGAGATTGAATATTGGGTTCATATCGTTTATAATTTATAGATAAAGTGGTAACAGAATACCAACCTGTGTAACATAGGTAAACAAAATATGTTATTCTATAAGCTTGCACCAGTTTACCAAAGTGCAGAATATACTCGATGTAAATGTGTTGTAGGTTCACAAAACAAACTAGCAACACGTTTACGTTTTATATTTGTATATTGGGGATTGTTTTAGGTGAAATAAATATGTATATAAGAACGTACAAGGTTTTCCGTTGTAGTTGGTTTGAATAAAGCGTAATTAAAACCACATGCTAAATCAAGGAAATTTTATAAAACATTATGTAGAAGTGGGTACTTATTACTTGATCATGTAGAGTCATTCCATTATTTATTATTTATTCAAGATACATAAATGCTGGTCAGTACTCACACTCTTTTCAACAGCGTCTACAAACAATAAGTGATTGGGTTATTGTATAGACTTTAACTGTTCCTTAACAAATGATATATTCATTCACTCTTCTTCTAGTTGACAAGACATGTTCAACATATCCGACATCAGAATTGTAGTCGGGCCCGACTCTCTTAATTCCGACAAGTCCAGGTATACAATGTTCGGACCTACCCAATTTTTCAGCCATCCAATTTCGAATAATGCGTTCCTTTCGATCCTTAAATATAAATACAGATAAATTTCTTATTGCGTTGTCAGACAGTGAATAAAAGGCAGTCGTTAAGCAACAATATACAGGCCTCAATATTCCGTATTGTGCATATATACTATGATGGATGACGCGGTGTGCGCTTGGCCATCTTCTAAAAGCAATCCCAAAGGTATTACTTGCTCGTCTGAGTTCGTTGTATAGGTCCCGTTGGGTATTGTCCGCTTATTTCTCGAATTCTCATTGTGGCCAAGACGTGCGCGGAGGACTTGCCGGCGCACACCTGCCTGCGAGAACAGCCCCGGTTTTGCGGTTACGATAGGTATTAGAAAACGTACCGTGTTTTATTATTATTTAAGAGGGTGTACTTTGTGGTTTATGAGAATTGTAAATTTGGAAGTAATTTAAAATATCTGAACCATCAGAAGAAATTTAAACATGTGATTAAATTAATTTTTGATGAGCATTTCACTATATTGTTTCTATAAAATAATGGGTAGAAAGACGATACGGTATAACACTAAAAAATTGTAGTGCTTATAAGTATAGAGAAATTGCAACGGAAAATAGACTATCGGATACAAAAAGTTTGAAAAGAACAAATCATGGCTAAAGATTGTAGTGGGTCACTTATTTGTTCAATTTGTAAGAAAGGTGATAAGATACAATGCAATATATTACAGTATTTACTAGGTTAATACGGAAATGGATGGATGAACATCAAGAAAGTTTCATAAGTGCTTGATCGACAGTGGATTAAATCTTCATATTAAAACAAGTCCAGAATAATATGAATAAAATTTAAGTATGATTATTATATACACTGCTGTGATCCATTCATACCTGTTGGGTGTTTTCAATTTGTTTTAGTTTGTGTTGATGTTTTTTTTTCTGATCTCTCCTATTTATTATATTTCATTTATCAATTATAAGAGTTGGAAATTATATTTTTTAAAAAAAGGAGTTTCAGAAATATCAAATTATGTCTTAATTTATGTATCTGGGTTAAAAAATGTTATGTATCTATGGAGCGTAAATCTTGTATTTGAAATAGTCAACTATGGGAAGAGAAAAAAAAGAGAAGTGAATTGATTGATGTAGAATTTTTTGGTTTATGTCAAAACGTATGAAAGTCTAGTTAAATTAAGATATATCGATATAGAATACAAAATTTAGTTGTTTTGATGAATATTTGGAGTACATGAAAATTTTGGTATTGGAGCAACAGCGAAGTATCAACTTTGAAATCAACAATATAGTTTCCGTGACTCTATTAAAAATTTACGCCGAAGAAGTGGACTGAGGAGTGAACCAAGAGAAGGTTGAAGCATCGGATTGTGGAGTAAAGTAAAAAAGAACACAAGATCAAAGATCACAAACCAACTTAGTGAGGTGGACTTTTAAAAGTATAAAAACCGTACTAAGGTATTTTTTTTTACTATTTGTTTTAATTTATTAATTGGCCAAATTATATTTTTTTATATTTTTTGTCTCATAATCATATTATTATATATGACCTTGAAACAGTTATGAGGTCATGCATTTTTTTTTCAAATGGCAATCTAGTATTTTTGCTTCATACTTGAATAGACGCTGTCATTCTCTAAATGACACTTAAAAAATACTTATACCTTACATAAGAAATCTTTTGAAAAACTTGCCAAAATATTATTCCAAAAAGTGAAATCCCGATATTAATTCCTATCCAAACCTAATACCTACCTGCTACTATCTAAAATGTGTTTTTCTTTGTATTAGGCGAAGTTGTACAATTAATTAGAGCAGATGTATTTTAAGCGTTTTAGTTATTTGTCACGTTCTGTCAAATACATTAAAATTCAAATGAGCTTATTTAAAAATCATGAACAATGAGTTTAACAGACAAAGAATTTATCGAAATACTTATGATGATTGGTTTTGGATGAAGAGCACGTTCATTTAGAAAAGTTTGCCATATATTTAATGTCACTCATTCAGACTGTGCTCCAAATACCTAATGTTTCCGTTGTGGGTAAAATTTACGATAACTTTGGAGCACAAGGGCATGTTCGTGATCGGCCTCAAAGTGGTCGTTTCTTGACCAGTGATGATACGCAACTCAATGTACTGTTGTCGTTGAATGAAAATCCACGTAATACCATACGATATTTTGCTCCAAGATTAATATATTAAAAATCGACGGCAAGCGCGCAAAGCGCTGTTACAGCCTTTATGAAAGAAACAATGCCAATGCCTATTGACAACCACCTGAATTTTATCCAGAATATTTTATATTCCGACGAGGCTGGTTTGCTTTGCATGTGAACTATTAACAAGCAAAACTGTTGGTACTGGACATGTCATATAACAAAAGCACCATCATCAAAATAAATGTATGGATGACATAGTCGGTGAGAGCGCTGTGGGACTTTTCTTCTTTATTTTACTATTGTGTAGGAATTTGCCAAAGGACACGGCCAACATTTTCAACTCTTATATTTATTTATTTTTATTCTAAGTCTATTTTTTTTCTTCGTGAATAATTTCTTTTTTACAAATTTACAGTGTTTTTCAAAATAAAATCTTATTAAACAAAATACTCCAAACTGTGGTTCGGGTAATGCTGTAAACTTCTCCTAGACCCCTCACCACAAACTGCACTAAAACTGGACGTAACTGCTGTTGAACTGATTGCTACAAGCATATATGTTTAAAGAAATGAAAAATGACCAAAAATTAATTTAGCTAGCTCAGCGTATAAAAATTAAAAGGTCGCAAAAGAACAGATAACCTCAAGGTTATTTCTGAATTATCTAATCATGAAAACAAAATGTGGGCGAAAATAATTGACTTTCTTTTTAAAATCCCCAAAGATTGAAATGGTTGATTCAAAAATAAAAGAACTGTAATTTTAAAATGATATTTATATATATTCATTAATTTTATAGTATAAAAAAAAACATTTAATTACAATTAACAGGGGTAAAAAAACCATGGATTGAAAGTCCTGGATTAAAACAAACCCTGCGTGAATCTAAAATTTAAGAAGGACAATTCAAATCCTTCAGCAAACAAAATGGAAATTGTTCTAGAAGGAAAATCTTAAAATCACAAAAAATCACGTGGTTTCAAAAATTTTAAACCCAAACTAAAATTAACTTAATTACACGTGGAGAAACAAGTATAATTTAAATATGAAATTAAATCCAAGCTCAAAGCTTCCTTTCACCTAACCCGAGTGATTAAATTACAATAAAATTGAAAAACTAACAAAAAACGGAAAATTTAAACTCTTAACGCGGTATCGTCTAGAACAAAAATTATTAACGGGTCTTACATATAAATTGTGCACAACAATATAACACCAATTAATAAAAACTGAGTTGTCTGAATGATGATCAAAATAACAATATTATCGAACAAATCTTTACAAAAGAAAGATTGCAAAATGGGTGCAATGAGCTAATATTTACATGTACTTACGCGACATCAATTCAGTAACTAAGTCCTAAGAGGCACTTCTCGCATCAAATAACAAAATACAACTGTTGCGCGCTTGCAACAGCCGCAAAAGATCATCGAATATGCCTTTTAAGAAGAAATAATACAAGATAAAAACAACGCTAAACATATTAAGTATGAAAATAAAATAAATGACTAACAGATAAATACTAAATTCATAAAAAAAATCTATTTACAAAAACTAATTTAAAAACAAAATAAAGCAAATTAAACTTCTGTGAGAATGTGCGCACGGCATTAGCCTAGCTTTGATCTTCAAAAAATAACCATCATTGAGTTCAAACAACCGGATGCCATTCCATAGCGAATACGTTTCAATAGCAAAGCTATCATCATCAGCAGAAACACTGAACAGTTCAGTGTATCTTACAAATCTATGAAGTATTAAGGACTTTTTAAGTAATTTAGATAATGACAGGATCTATCCAACATGAAGCAAAAATACTGATGGCATTTGGAAAAAAGATACAAACGTCATTAGTTCTTTTAAGGCCATTTTCAAAACATTAATTGGATATTCTTATGATTTTTCTCAATAAATAACAAAACATTAATTGCATTGTTATTAGTGTGTTTCCAACCTTTCGGACGCACTGTAGATTAATCTTTATTATTATGACCAGACACGTGACTCGATTTTAAAAGACACCTAAATCCGATCAAATGACACTAAGGGCACAGTAAAATAAAATTTGTAACGGCCATTATTCAAACAATTTAGAGTTTGAAAATGTTTAGGATAAAGCAATTCCCTGTCGATGAACCTACTCAATTTAATACTGGAAATAATAATAAGACTTATCAAGATCCAATTAACAAGTTAGATTTATCACAATAAAGTACAGTGGATTGCATACCCAGACAACGTAGTCTTGGTAACAAGATTCAAAAAAGAACTCGAGAAGGCTTTCAAGAACTCCGAAGAAGCAACAAACAAATTTGGACTGCACATAAACCATGAAAAAAAAACAAAATATGGAAATGGGAACAGAGGTAACAAATCAAAGCAAATACGCCAAGCTTAATGTAAAAGAAAGAAAATATAAATTTGAAAAGGTTGAGCAACTTGAATACCTAGGAGTAATAATAACAGTAAAAAGACAAAGAATAGTGAAAACTAGACCAGTGAATCTTGAAGAAAAATGAGGACGCTATGAAAAATATTGATAGCAAAAACATATCTAGAGCAGACAAAATTAGAGCTTACGATAATATTATAAAAATACACCAGCGAAACATGGGTAGCGGCGCGAAATAGACGAGCAAAAATGGTAAATTTGGGAAACAAAAGAAACACGGAAATATAGTAACAGAAAGTGTGCAAAGAAGGCGCACAAACCGAAAGGTAACGGATCTTTATAAAAAAAATTAAAACAATGCGAGAGACGCGAACACAAAGAACGAGGTGGTTAGAACATACCACCATAATGTTCGAACAAAGAATTAGTAAAAAGGTGTTGTATGAGACACTAGTTGATTTACTAAATCACCTATCAATACATCTTCCTCACGGATTGTTTGATGTAATTGAAAATGTTAATGTGTATCTATAGAGATCTACGATCTATAAATCGTGCAATAAAAAGAAATTTTTAAAAGAACAAAGACGTTATAGTTATTTAAAGAACATATGACACCCTCATTTTGAAATAATATTCGGCTCTTTAATTACAAATTTTATAAAGCTGTTTATTGTAGTAAATAAATCTGGTATACGTAGGATTCATAATGTGGCTTCATAAAATCAGTTTTTTCAAAGATTTGCCAGCAAATTGTAAATTCAGTCATTTAATTACGTTATATATATCTCAAAAATTACCGCTGATTGAAATATCAATAAAGTCCTCTACTAAACAAAAGTTAAACTAACTTTAAAAAGGAAATAATTTGAATAAAAATAACTCTAGAATTCAAATTTTCTGCAATAAACCACATTAGATCAACAACTCGACTTTAAATCACAAACAAAAATCCTTTTTTAGTTCAACAATAGCAGTCATTAAAAAGTATTTTAACCGTCATAATAACAAAATGAAATGTTCTAAGTGTTTTACAAAGTTAAGCTGAAACTAACTACTATTCTATTTTTTTAGGTATGACTTCATTTATGAATACCTGGGTACAGAATAAATGTGCTCAACCAGGTCCAGGCGAAATGCAGCCCAGATCGAAAGTATCAAATTGAAATTTGTTTATCCGTTGGAATACCGTGCAATAGTTTAGCTATTACGCTACTGATTGAGTGTAAATTTTGGGTGCATTATTATCATTTTATAACGGATAGCACTTGCTGCTGACAAATAGATTATATTAAATTCATGATTCACATGCTGGGAATTAATTACAATTTAATTTATACCCCATTGACCTGTAAACGACCATCGTAAATTATTAATGCGTTGTTGGCATTCAATAGCTACCACTGTTATATCTTAGTTATGCCATGAGTGGTGAATAAATAATAGTAGTAATATATTATCATTGCTTTAATACGTGGTGGTGAATATAACATTTTAAAATAAAAAATAATAATATTAAGATTACACGTCTTTATGTATAAATAAAATGTAATTATTAAAAGTATATTATATAAAATATAAAAATAAGTTAAATATATACCAGATTGAAAATCCAAATAATCCTCTGCTACGTAGAAATTCAGGAATTCGTGTTATAGTTTTCAAATTTAATGGCAACTTATATAAAGAAAACAGTTCCTCTACATCCAAGACTTATTTGTGTTCAATAGATGTAGAAGTTATGCAGGTCTATATTTTTATCTTTCCTGTTTCGCGTGATAATGTTTTTATAAATACTGGTACATATTTATACAAGAAGGCCAAACCTGAATTTACTCAAACAGTAAACGATACGAAACAAACATTTATAATTTTCATAAGAAGTTTATTTCAAAAACTGGAAATAAAATTTTATGCTATTTGCGGTGGCTATTGTATGAACGTCTATAAAATAATGAACATTTTCTAAAATCTAACGCTGCGACTAAAATAGAACTCAGTGTAAACACCAAACGCTACAAAAATAATATTATAAGACATAGACATTGTGGGTGGCACCATTCCTTCGTAAATCATTGACCTATTTACCATTACGCATGTAGGGATATAACATATAACCCATGAAAGGACATAATTCCGCACTTTTTTGTGATTGTTGCGTGCGGTCGCTCTTTGCAGACCCAAATTCCGCACAAATTTGGAATTTTTTGTTAGGTAAATAACTTCGACAATGAACAGCTCTGTTCTGAACACACACAGTAAATTCGGGTAAACTTTTTTAATCGCCCCAAAAGTTTATTAGGTTGGAAGGCATTAGATACTTTAATTCCTTCTATATCTGGGTTAAGCCTCCCCGAAAGAACTTTACTAGCGATAAATTGATTGATACGCTCTAGCGTTTTAAATTGAATAAATGCAATTGGAAAACGGGCTTAACTAATATTTCCAATAAGAGTAGAGTTTATTATTATATCATAGACCCTAACCTTTTTCTCTCTGTGCAATTAACTTTTTCATATCTTGAATTAATAATCTCACACAAAAAATAAAGCACAGCAAAGAACACCATTAAAACAAGCCTAAATTGAATACCGTATGCTGGGCATAGTTGTTTCGATCTCGTTTTTATTAAGTCGGCTGCTGTACATTAGCATGCTGCTCGTAGTGTCGGGAAAATAACCCTCTTTCGCTATAGACCGCACCATACAAATTCAGGAACGCATAAATTTCCAACAACTTTTTCATTTATCCTTTCATAAAACCTATAATTATGAGACGGGAATTGAAAAAAACGTCGAATAAAAATGCTCCTCCATAGAAGATAATGAGGGAGGAAAGTATTATTAAAAAATAAATGGACGAGCCACGCACTAGCATGGCAGAGTATGTATATATATATATATATATATATAAATTTGTTGTTGTGAATACGTAATTGAAGCACAGATCACACAAAACGATTAAATTATAATTTAAAAGTTTGATCCTAATAAACACCTTCTTTTTCATTTTATACTCTTAACATTTAAGAAAATTATTTAATTATAACATGCAATTTTGTACATACAAGAAGTATATAATTACAAATAATTATTTCGTCCCTGAACTTCTTGACAAAAAAAAAAAAACTTTCCTCAATAGATAATAAAACCCCAAATTATTTTTTATATCCAGGTCAAGACTTACCAATTTTTTATAGGCGATTTAGATTTATCTTTTTATTTCTGCCACTAATAGTATTGTAAATGTAAACGAATTCTCATTTGCATATAAGGACGTAGCTTTACACTAGAGAGAAAATATGTCCATTATTATGATAACATCATCATCAACAATTTTTTTTTACGGGTATCCTATGGCTATAGTACGGAAGATGTGTTAAAAAGTATGTTAACGTCGACATTATCGTAACAGAAAAGATACATTATAACCTCAATTGTCCATGTTTTCCCTATTCCCCGTCAGTAAAAATTAGTAAATAGTAAACGCACAAAAAGAAAAAACAAAACAAAACAGGGCATTCAACACATAACAACCTGCAATCCACTTACACCATTATAAAGTAATATCCTTGGAAAAAATATCTTGTGAAATTTTGGGAAGCGATTTTATCTCGCTGTGTATGGTTTAAGAGTGGAGTAGGCCGTCCAAGATTTTTAATTTTCAACATTTCACTGGCGGTAGAGTTATAAATTTATTCTGCCATATATTGTTTACCCTTTATTTATGAAAAACTAAATAATTACAAATCATACCAACCCCGTGTTCCACCTAAAGGTACTATACCAAGCTACCTATTCCAAGTACTATATGGATTCTATAACAATTGCAATGTTCCTGCTCTAACTAAATAATTTCTCTATGATTGTTAATAACAAAAATATAATACAGTAGCCACCCAATTATATTAATACTACTTTATGTGAAATGCTGAAATATCTGAAATGTGACTAGTTTACATAATCAGTCTGGGAAGGAGTCCCAGACATTGTTACTGATAGCCCTATTATTATCCTTCTGAGAGCTGAAGAAGCAGCCTCCACGAATTGGAAGTTGAAACAGGAAAAGGGAAGGAGTAATGACCAAAAAACCAACAAAACACCAGCAGTACTTATTCTAATAGTTAACAATAACTTATTTCTAATTATTCTAAGCAATAGTAATTAACCAAGAATTAATAATAATGAAATTACAGGTCTATATTTTAAATATTTATGTATATACGCTTAACCATGCTAAAACTATAGTTTAATGCCAATTCCGACCACTAAAGAGCATAAAGCATTCATTCATAAATACATACTACCCTATTAACTATCTAAATATCATGCCGTAACCTATCTAGTTCTTTAGTAACATTTCTAAAAAATTCCTAACATTCGACCGACTCATTATTTCTAATATCTGTTAGTTAACCTCATAGCTAAGCCCTAACTTCCGTACGCGACCGCCACTCATCAGTGAGTGGACATTCAAATAGGACATGTCTCGTTGTATCTACCCCACCACATTCACAATGCGAATCGTTAACCCTCCCAATTCTACATAAATATGATTCAAAATTACCGTGACTTGTTATTAATTCTACCGCCTAATACGATAAATTAACACTCATTTCCCTAAAACGTTTAACGCTACCGATAAATTTCCCACTCCACCTCCCATTTAATGTAATATCCCATCTACTCTGCCAATCATTAGCAAGTTTATCCCTAAACACTTTTCTAATTCTAGCCGAAATTGGCCTAAATCTAATAATAGCGCTATCTCCGCTAGACACCGTCTCTTTCGTTAATTGATCCGACCACTCATTACCTATTGTACCTACGTGAACCCTAGTCTAAAAAAGTTTTATATCCCCCTCGCGCAACATATCCTAAGTATCTAATAACAAATCAGTCGGACTTTTTAAATTCCCTAACGCCTCTAATACAGATAAGGTATCTGTTATAATTCTCACGTCCCGTATAAATTCCCATTCGCGCCTAATATAAACTATTGTCTGATTTATTGCAACTAATTCTGCCTGAAAAATATTGCAATGATCTCCTAATTTAAACGTTTGATTATATATTTCAATACCCCTATTGTAAACAACAACAGCCGCCCCTGTACCACCCTCACTTTTCGATCCATCCGTAAAAATTTCTAAACCTTCTACAAAAGTGCCAATAAATTTATTAAGGTAATATTTTTAATACGCGGGATGAATTCGCCCCCCTATATCTACTCTCTCTTTATAAATCGCCCGGTTCTAATCTAATTCTCGTTACCGTAATTTAACCTTCAAACCCTATTTAGTACCCTCAAACGTAAATCTACTGATAGAATACCCGAAATAACGCACGCGGTGTCTACCGAAATAGATGAATACGCGTTCGCGGCCCTAACCGTTAACAATCTTTGCGCCCCGATTAATTCTTTTGTTTCTTTAATTTTACACGCGTTTTGTTTAATATTTAATAAAAAATTTCAACTATTCATCTTAGCCAATATGAATATCTTAGAAACCTGTAAGAAACATAAACTATCGAGATTTACTATAATTTCTAATGACAACTCGTTTTTTCAGCTTTTCTCTAGTTCCGGACCAGTGTGCGGCGCGAGCTCTCACGATTACAGCCAACTCTCCACGGTTTTTCGCATAAGGTGCTCGGCAATGATCGGCGCGAATCGTTCCCTGCCTAGGGTGATTTTTCCCGCATGGATTCACGATCTAATAGCCAGCCGGTATGATTCTTTTAGCAGTAAAGTACTAGGTGGTGCTAATATAACGTTAAATAGGAAGGAAGCGTTAATACGTTAACAGTTAATATGAAAGATATATACGCCTACTATATTGTAACATGCATATAGTAGATTTATTTATTATGTTTATGTGCTGCTTGGGCTCAAAAGCATATTATGTATACTAAATAAACACATAATTACTTGTGCATATTATTTACTTACTCCTAAATTTAATAATATTATGTAATATATTCAATTTTCCATTATAGCCTGCTTTATTCTTGGATTATTTTTTGAAGTATTTAATCTTTTGTCTATTTGTCGAATATTTTGCGAAGTCTAACCGACATAATGCCAAAACTGGCTATTCAAAACGAATACAAAGGTTTTTACAGCAATTTAAACATATGAATGCATAAAGGGCTCCGAAGTTAGCACATGGTTATAATTAGACTGTTCTTTCGTTGTTACATTTTGCCAAATTATTATTCATTACTTTCTAAAAAAGATGTGCAAACATTATAATGTGGCAGAATTAATGGGATAAGTTAGATGAAATACGAAAACAAAGAACACCGATTAAGAGACTAAGGTAACGTTCCGCGTTGCTTCCATTTCTCTTGTGTTGGAAGTTGAATCCGATGCCGGAGTTTCTATTATGCAAATATGTACGTTCTTATTGAAGTCTTGAAGTTTAACTTCTATTTGTAAGCATGATTATGCTGGTAATTCATGCCGGTTTGATATACAATTGACTCATCTTTGTAGGATATTTCAAGTTCTTGTGAAAATAACTATAGTTATATATATCCGCAGACACGAACGTTGTAAATACTATTTATTATAGCATGTCATATCGGTTTTGCATTTGGTAACAATGAACTTTTACTTGATTAAATATCAGAGTTATAGTCTAATTTTAATCATTTAAATGTATTAAATGTATTTTTATTAATGAAAACAGTGTAAATGTCAATAACATGCACAATTTATTATTCAGCATTATATCAACAATATTTAAAAAGTATAAGAACTCTTACTCAAGGTGAGTACACTTATTTGTCTACTATTATCCACTATATTTTGGGATTTTACATTCTCAAAATAAGTTTTAAATCTCCCGCTATCATAAGATGAATTCACCAACCATGCCTACCAACCTATACATATTAAAATTCAATTTCAACTGTTACTTACAAATATGAAGAATAACCTCAAATTTTTCGAAATGTTAAATACTTATTGACACAGGAATTTAAACATGAATTAGATAAAATACCTCGAACATCAGCTTGCATCTACCCCAAAGTATTTCAGAATGGAGTTTCCTTGCAGTGAGAAACCAAAGATGTTGCAGAAAGGGATCCACATCAAAAGTACTACGCCGCTATCAGGAAATCCAGAGAAACATCTCCTTCGAAGCATCTAAAGTGTATCATTATACTCAAGACAGCAAAAGCATGTACGGTTCCACAAAAGAAAAGATTCTAAGGTATGTTAATACAGCAAATCCTTTTAAAGAAAATTTTATCATAACCACGCCTCCATGGACTCCAACTCATTTATTTAATACGAACTACGCAGAGTCTCCACCCCTTTGAAGTATTATCGATACCAAGGAAGCTATTGTGACGCTACAGGGTAGCATACAGGCCGTTATAAAAAATAAATTTTAAGTATAATACTTTAATTAAATTATTTAATATCAAATTTTAAACATCCTAATGTCATCTATATTCGTTACTTCTTAACCATAAGCATGCCCTCTCAAATGCCAGGTGGCATGCAGCGTGAGAACTGCTGATTGAAACACGCTAGAGGACACGCTGACATTAAAAAATAGGTAAATTGTGGATAAAATTAATCTGATAAACTTTGTTTAACAATTAACCATAGTCTTTAGATTGGAATTTGGAATAAGTTGGATTTTATCAAAATAACCGTTAAATTTTACAAAATTAATTGAGACACGTTCGTCTTTCACGGAGGTTGGCTAGTGAATCCTTTTGAATTATATATTATATATTGAATACTCTAACAGACTTCGATAGCGGTTGTCTTTCGTCAGGGGGGCAAACTGCCTTTACAAATCCGTTACTTTCACTGAAGTGAGGAGAATATAAGAATTTTAATACGTGAGAATGCCCATCTGACCAAATTGAATTATGGAATGTATATTAAATTGAAATAAATAATTATTGCAAAATTCTGGAATCACCTTACATTCATATAAGATAAAGGTACGTTTTTTTTACATTACGAGAAAAATACATTTAAAGTTTTTCAATACTTGTTATCGTATAATGAATATCTTACAATTAATTACTGTACAAAGAGTATGCAATCTTGCATGCACGTCAATTTTTGACAAAACCGAATTCCAGCAATATTGACATATCAATGCACTTGGATTGCAAATACATATAAAACCATTATAGACTAGATTTAAGTAAAATAAGTACACTGTAGAAACCTAAAAATGTTCATTCGAACTAAAACTTGATCCAACTTTGATCTGTCAATATCTGTTATAAAAATAGATTCAAATTCTAATATTCAATTTCGATATGTAGGTATTTCACTACTGATCATCTTTACCCCCTGACAGAAACATTCTGAAGGCAAAAGACTTGCCAAATGCAGAGATTCCCTACATCACCTGGACATCGTCTGGCTGTCTACTGCTACATTTTATATCCTTTTTTATTGATATTTTATCGATTTTTTCAACCACTACACTATATTGAAATCTTACAGTTACCAGACGATAAATTTATATATCTACTTACCACGTCTACGGTGCAAATTAATTAACACACAATGTATACTGAATCTACAAACAGGTGTGTACATAAAATAATAATTACATCGGCTATAGTTGGTGATTCACCTGTGTTCCACAACAATATATTGCTATGTTTTTTCTGAATGAATATTTTTGTTGTTATGACTTTGAAACAATACTGTATTTTTACTTTGCAGTTACTGTAAACTTTTAATGTTTGTTTACTTCGTTTCATATCCAGAGCCCCTCTCCTATATTTTTAAATATGCATGAAATTACATTTTCTTTTGATATACTTGCATTTCCCTACAAATCTTGCGCTTTCATCAATTTAACTACCTACACACGGCAAGATAGCGGCTGCCAAATACTGCTTACCCAATAAATATTCCTAATTCTTGATATATTCGTTTTCATATTCGCAGTTTTATCGTGGTTAATAGTTATCTGTTTTACTAAACATAAAAGAGCTGATGGTTTTGCAACTATTCCGAAAACGGTCTGCATGCAGTTTCTAACTTATTTCCCATAATCTAGATACGTTTAACTTATAATGCGACAAACTACAAACAATTTTGTATTCTCTTCATCATTTTTATTTTATTATGTCGTCGTAGCAAATGTATTTGTGTGTACCCGTTAAATTTTTCAACTAAATTTGTAGTAATATCCAGTTCAACTATTTGTGTTAATAAATTACGTGTTACTTTATCAATTACTGAACTTTAATCCTGTTGTATGAATATGAGAACGAAACCGTGGTAGCAGTTTAAAGTTTATTTAATATTCCGACTTTGCACACGAACGTATTAAAATTAATGCTAAATTTACGTCAAAAATTGTTGAACTTAACAAGTTTCAAGATTAATGATGTTTCCGGAGATAAAGTACAGGTCTTCCTCCGTTGCCGTGCTCGCTTCTCCATTACACATCACCGCATGGGACGTTTATAGATTTCACTAGTGAGCATATTAAATTTATATTGGCCATTACAAAATCCAAGAACCTTAACGGTTGATAATATATCAAGCTAATACGTTCACTGCGTTAATTCAAAACTTTAGGGGAAGCTTTTTCTAATGGCTGGTAAAAAATGTAAACATATGACAATGAAAAATTCAATTTATGTCATAAAAATGTACTTCGTTACAGTGTGACATTGTTGTCACATTATTTATTGTTAAATTCTAATACAGTAGCTCTTATTAAACTAAGTTAAATTCTTAAAAGATTTGCTAAAGGATGTTATAGTTTATTTTACGATTGCTTTTAAATTTAAGAATAAATTATGTTAATGATTAAGCATGAAGGAGGTTGTTCGTAATAACCGAAACGTCGCTTATAATTCAAAAATACAGTCAATAAATATTTATAGCTGATATTTCCGGTTTTATGAATACATTATAATAATATACAAAGCATTCCATTCTCTAAATTTCTATTTTCCTCTTGTTTTATGTTAATTTACAATCTTCTTCGTTATCTGTAATTTAACTTATTTCATTTTTGTTTTTGTTAGTATGGTTTTCCACTTCTAGATGATACGCTTCAGACCACTATGTTCAAGAAAATACCAATACACCCTACACTTCCACAGGGATCTGTATTCGCACCGTTGCTATTTTTAAATATGGTGGAGGCGCAAGTATTGTTACATAGACAACCTGTGAAGGCAATTTGCTTTCGCAGTGCTTATTATATTGATAAAAATAACTATGCATGAAGCAGCAAGGAATCTCTATCGTTTATTGTTTATTTTTTTTCTGTAATACTG
Organism: Protaetia brevitarsis; assembly: GCA_004143645.1. Classification (NCBI taxonomy): domain Eukaryota; kingdom Metazoa; phylum Arthropoda; class Insecta; order Coleoptera; family Scarabaeidae; genus Protaetia; species Protaetia brevitarsis. Next base: position 2,027,550 of record RXPK01000172.1, on the reverse strand, counting down.
CACCTATGTAGCAAACGTCAATTCATACAATGTAAAATATAAAAGGATATATAATCTGTAAAAGTATAAATAGTGCAAGACATCACGACAACGTACATTCAAACAAAATAATTATAAAGTGAAATTAATTAATAAGATATAATCCATGGTTATTGACTCTGTGTGAGTAAATTATAGCAAGGTAAATGAAACGAAAATGGTCTAATTTTCTCGCAAATTCTTTAATATCGTACAACCAGTTTCATCCACTAAGGGATACCTTCAGGTCAGCTAAAGAAATCTAACAAGAAATTAACATTACGCAAATTAATTAGATTGAATTGAAATAAAAAAGAATTGTTTACTTAATTCAATTTTTACTATTTTATCACGTGGCTTATTTTTAAACTGTTTTATAGTTGTAGGTATTGCAATTTTTATCTTTTTATTCTATTTACACATTTTCTAATTAATTAATTAATTACTTTGTGTAATAATGTACACAATTTTATCCATTATATTATCCATTTTAACTTCAATGTAATTAATTTACATAATATTAATTTCTTGTTGCATTTCTTCAGTCGACCTAAGATGTCCCTCAGTGGATGAAATCGGTTGTACGATATTAAAGAATTTGTGAGAAATTGGACCATTTTTCTTTCATTTACCTTGCTAATTAATAAGAAGCTTTTTAAGTTGTTTTTTTTTTAATTTTATTGCTGGTAATTTCTTTAATTTAACAGCTAAGTGATTGTACATTTTTATAGTCCGTGAAATTACACTTTCGCTTATAGTAGTCTTAATAGTCTGTGGCATAACAGCGAAATAATTCTTTGTCCAATTTCAGTTTTCGTGCAATGTATGAAACTGGCTTGTAGCGGGTTTAGATCAGCTGACGTGGTGTTCCGCTTGTAGAAAGAAGATATGAGGGCCTTCAGCGGGAGGCAAGAAGGCTACCTAGAGTTTTCTAGGTACTGAGGTACCATTGAGATAGAACCGGCAAACTAAAGTTAAAGAAGCAAAAAAATATTCGGCGAGCAAAGATTGTTAAATATTAGAGCCGCGAAAGTTTATCCATCTAAGTCGGCAGACGCGGCGTGGGTTATTTTGGGTGTATTACCAGATTTAGATTTACGCCTGAGCGTACTTCAATTTCGTAGGGACGCGAATAAAATAGGGTTTGAGGGTTTAATTACAGCAACGGGAATTAGATTAGATCCGGGCGATTTAGAAAGAGTAGACATAGGGGGGCAAATTCATCTCGCGGAGTTAAAAATATTACTTATAACAATTGTATAGGCACTTGGAGAGAGTTTAGAAATATTGAAATATATAATCAAAAGTTCGTAAATTAGGGTTTCATTGCAATAATTTTTAGGAAGAACTAGTTGCAATATCAGACAGTACGTTATATTAGGCGCGAATGGGAATTTATATGGGGCGTGCGAAATATAACTGATAGCTTATCTGTATTAGAGGCGTTAAGGAATTTAAAAAAAACTGATTGATTTGTTATTAAATACTTGGTATATGCTGCGTAACGGCGGTGTAAAACTTTTTTGGACTAGAGCTCACGAAGGCACAATCGGTAATGAGAGGGCGGATCCATTAGGGAAAGGGGTGGTACCTAGGGGGGATAGTGCGATAATTAGGTATGGGCTCGCTTAGTATAGAATAGTTAAAAAAAATTAGGAATAAACTTGGTAATGATTGGTGGGGCAGGCGGTATATTACTTTAAATAGGAGGTGGACTAGGAGTTTGTCGCTAACGTTACACGTTTTCAGGTCACGGTAATTTTAAATGATAATTACGTAGAAGTGGGAGGGTTAATGATTCGCATTGCGAAAGTGGTGGGATGGGTACAGCAGGGTATATGAAATTGGCCGTAAAGCGAAATAGATATTGGAGATAATGAGTCGGTCGAGTTGTGGGAATTTTTAGTAATGTTGCTAAAAAACTAGATAAGTTACGGCATGTTTATATATGTAGGTAGTAGGGCAATACGTATTTATAAATGAATATTTTTATACTCTTTAGTGGTGTGAAGTAGTGTTAAATTATAGCTTTTAGCATGGTTGGAGTATATAAATTTAATTTAATTACTGTTGGTTAGAATAATTAGGATTAAGTTATTGTTAAGTATTAGAATAGGCACTGCTGTTATTTTGTTTGTTTTTAGATCATTACGCTGGTCCATACTGTTTCAATGTCAAATTCATGATGTGTGAAAAACGGAGCAGCTATCTGTAGACGGCTGTTGGAATAGAGGGGACGAACTATTCCCCTTAGCAAATGCTGGGAGATAACTAAAGTCGTTCCATGAGCGCAAATATAATAGCAATAGACTTGCAATTATGTGAAATAATCACATTTTTGGTTCTTCAAGTACATATTTCAGCGTTTCATATAAAGTAGTGTTTATATAATTAGGAGTCTACTGTATTATATTTTTATTATGATTAACAATCATGGTGATATTATTTAGTGAGAGTAGGAACATTTCAGTGGTTATGAAATAGTATAGTACTTAGAATAGGTAGCCTTATGTTGTACCTTTAGGTGGAGCATTGAGTTTAGGATGATTTTTAATTATTTAGTTTCAAAAATAGAGTGTTTTTCAAGGTACACAAGGTAACTACCATAATTGACCTGTTCATCCTGCTATGTTTACTATTTGTTCGTTCCAAGCAAAACATAACATAACATAACAAATTCCAGACCAAAGTGTAGAATCCAGTCAATTACCAACGAATTACCATCCAAAGAAACCGCCTTATACTCAATGTTTTAATTTGTTTGTTGCGTCGTAGATCTTGTTTTATTTGCAAATATTGTTTTGTGTACTGTCATTTTGTTTGTGTCAGCTTTATTACACTAATATTTATATTTTGAAATACTTTTTCTTACTATCATTCTAGGTAATTTTTTTTTTTTGTTCATTGGCACTCGGGATCTAAGCCCATAATGCCTTACTAAGAAATTCCTATGCTAACTTATACTATAACTTAATACCCATTTTAATTATAGTCTCAACAAGTAATTTGCAAATGCTTTCGTTCTTGTAACTAAGTAGAACAGTGACACTAGTAGGAAGAGGTATTGCATTTAGTATCAATACATTATATAATCTGTTAGTTGTGAATTAATGGAATGAGCATGCTAGCATGTAATTCTTTTAATACTCTTTAACATTTCCGATTTGTATAATCAAATTGGTTGAAAATATGTTTGTTTTTGTTTTCGCAGGAACTTATTTCGACTTTAGTACATATATGATACGTTCCCCACTTTCATTACTTTTCGTTGTCTTAGATTTATGCCTTTTCGTGCAATATTTTACTAACTAAATCAATTCCCCCGAACGCAAACTGCCTCCTCTTTCTTAATTTTAATCTCCAGTCCTTCTTTTTTCATTTTGATGGTATTAATTAATTTCAAGCAAGTAGTTTTTCATGTCTTTATGTGCAGTTCTTACATAAAGTCCAAGTTCAAGAAATTATTTTCTGAAGTACACTTAAATTAGCAGCAATATCTTTCCGAATATGAAGAGAAAGTAGAGAAGGATTTCGGTGTTCGCTTTTGTTGATGAATATCAATAGATGTTTCATTTCGTGTGAAAAGCTCTGCAGTAATAATTATCTAGCAGCATGCTCTTATTGATAAATATAATAAATATTGAAATTAGACATATGTAATTATTTTTCTGAAGCTCCATGATATATATAACATACGTATAAAGTTCTGCAACTAAAATTGTAAATAAGAGTAGCTGAGCTAAAGAAAGTAAAGCAGACAAGCTTGTTTACTAAGATAGATATAATCTATCGTAGATATTCAGGTTAATGTTTAGATCTTAACAATCTTAACAATAAGATTAGCTTTGAAAAATCTTGAAAATATAGCAGCCAATCGGTTTGTGGAATAAGGAATCAAACTGTTCTGTGAAAAATTGTAAGAATACATACATCTTTGCGATACAATTTAAAACAAGCAGTAGAACACAAAAAATAATAATATACACATATATGTATTTTTATTATATTCAAGCAATTGCAAATTATCGTGCAGGCCGTATGTAATACTAAATTGTGTGCCTTAGTACCTATTCAAAACTAGGAACCCAAAAACATAAAAGTAAGGTATGTCTCAGATATGGATTTGCGAATGGTCTGAAAATGTGGTGTTTGGGATGGGTTAGGTGGAATTTTCGACATTTAATATAAAACAGAACTGGGAAAATCAGGGATGTTTCTGTGGAACCGTGGGAAACGACTTGAATACAAATGCAGTTTATTTTTTCATGCTATGAAGATAAACCTTCTCGAGGGTTGTCTTTTTTCCGCACAGAATATACTTATAAGTCACGTAACGCGCCTGATTTGAAATATTGTCACCGTAGCTGGCGGCGAAAATCAATAAAATCAATAGAAAAATTGATTTATAACGATATTAATCTCGTCCAAATTGACGCAGACTGGCGCATTTTTCAAAGTTCCTTTCTTTTCCGTAATTCTTCTAATATCAAACGACGTAGTTTCTTTTTTCTTCTCTCTTAGCGCCACCTATCTTGGGACAACTGCAGTAAATTTTGCAATAAACACATACCTACAACGCCCCACAAATCAATCCCTGTCACAGAAGTAATTGCCTTGTAAAACTCCGTCGGATTCAACGTTTATTTTATTTTCACAATGCCGATTCGAAATTAGGTTTGAACTCATGCATTAAATATTTCTGTCGCCAAATTCCAATGTTTTACGCTTTTCTAACGTCCTAATGTAAATAACCGAGATTTATAATGTTGCACTTCTAATTCTAAGTGTCTAGTTTACAGACATTTCACTAACGAACATCTTGTTTTAAAGATGTTCATTAGTACGGCAAAATCATTGTCATTCAAAATTGCCAACTGTAGAAAATAAAAACAACTGTACATAGATATATATGTATATTCTGCGATACATTTATAATAATAATTATGATGTTTATGTTCCTACAGAGAACCCATTTACAGGAAATATGTGTATATATACCGCTATGGCATTTCCTGGAGGGATATACATACAGTGCATACACGCGAAGGCAGCCTTTCAGAAACAGAAGAAGTAAGTAACCCCTTTGACGTCCCAAATGCAATAGGTGGTCAGAATTAATTTTGACAACTGGATATATTGCCCGTCGAGTGTGTTTATGTGTAGCTTTATTGTGACATTAAACTAGAAAACGTAGATTTACTTGTACTGCTAATGCCGCTACGTGATTATTTCCCGCTCAATTATTGAGATTATTTTGCTTTCAATTACTTCATTCCCACATCATTCATAAAAAAACGAGTAGTATTTTATAAAACTGTTGTATATTACTTAATGAAATAATTTCAATTGCCCGCCAAAAGGAAGTCTAAGGTCATCGGTTCTAAAGTTTCAAAAACCTATGTATAAATACGACGTTATATAAGAACTACCTAAGCTGTGGTTAGGACCTGTAATGTAATTAAAGAGAGGTTACGGATGTCACATATCCTTGAAACGTCATTAAAATTATGTCACACTATTGAAACAACTGTAACTTGAACATAGCATTAGTTCTTTTGAAAGTTATACATAGAATGTTAAATTTGTTTGAGAATTAGGCCAAGGCACTAAAAAATATTAATTTAGTGCACTCAATTTTATGGTGTAAAAAACGAACTTGTTGATGGTAGATGATATTTGCGTAATAAGGTGTCCTTGGTCAGAGTACCTTCTGTCTTCTCTTTATGAACAATTTTAAGAAATATCTGCGAACAGATTCAACGCTCTTTGCGTAAGCATCGTAAATCGGACATCGAATTCATCTTACGTCTTATGTATTTTTACAATCTCTATATTCCTGTTAAGGAATCGTATATTTTAAATTAATCATATCTTTTATATGTCTCTCAAATATAAATCCAGAATCAAATAGGCGGACGTTTTTTATTGACGGCATTTTATCAAAAGTGTTCTTTCAATAAGATGGCTGTGACTTATTATTTGCATCGCGCAGGAACATTTATAGAGCAGCATCTGTCGTCGATCATATATCGTATACCCCGCTATTGAACCGGCAATGTTGTACGCGGGGGCGATATGGGCAGACGCGTGTAAAATTAAAGAAACTAAAAATTAATCGGGGCGCAAAGATTGTTAACAGTTAGGGCCGCGAACGCGTATTCATCTATTTCGGCAGACGCGGCGTGTGTTATTTCGGGTATTCTACCAGTAGGTTTACGTTTGAGGGAACTCAAATCGCGTAGGGACGCGAATAAAATAGGGTTTGAGGGTTTGATTACCGCAACGGGAATTAGATTAGAACCGGGCGATTTAGAAAGGCCAGTAGATATAGGGGGGCGAATTCATCCCGCGGAATTAAAAAGTATTAGTTATGATAAATTTATAAGCACTTTTCGAGAGGGTTTAGAAATTTTTACGGATGGGTCGAAGGGTGAGGGTGGTGCAGGGGCGGCTTTTGTTGTTTATAATACGGGTATTGAAATACATACTCAAAAGTTTAAATTAGGGGATCATTGCAATATTTTTCAGGCAGAATTAGTTGCAATAAATCGAGCAGTAGTTTATAGTAGCCGCGCATGGGAATTTATGCGGGACGTGAGAATTATAACAGATAGCTTATCTGTATTAGAGGCGTTAGGGAATTTAAAAAATCTGACCGATTTGTTGTTACATACTTGGGATATGTTGCGCGAGGGGGGTATAAATCTTTTTTGGACTAGGGCTCATGTAGGTACAATCGGTAATGAGAAGGCGGATCAATTAGCGAAAGAGACGGTATCTAGGGGAGATAGCTTGATTATTAGATTTGGGCTAATTTCGGCTAGTGTAGTTAAAAAAGCTTTTAGGGATAAACTTGATAATGATTGGCAGAGTAGGTGGGATAATACCTTAAATGGGAGGTGGACTAGGAAATTTATCGGTAGCGTCACACGTTTTAGGGAAATGAGGGTTAATTTATCCTATCAGGCGGTAGAATTAATAACAGTTCACGGTAACTTTAAATCATATTTATGAAGAATTGGGAGGGTTAATGATTCGCTTTGTGAGTGTGGTGGGGTAGATACAGCGGGGCATGCCCTATTTGAATGTCCACTCACTGATGAGTGGCGGTCGCGTACGGAGGTTAGGGCATTAGCTAGGGGGTTAAATTGGCCGCGCCGCGAAACAGATATTAGAGATAATGAGTCGATCGAATGGTGGGATTTTTTTTAGTGATGTTGCTAAAGAACTAGATAGGCTACGGCATGATATTTAGATAGTTAGTAGGGTAGCACGTTTATAAATGATTATTTTATGCTCTTTAGTGGTCGGAATTGGTGTTAAACTACAAATATTTAAAAAATAAATCTTTACTTAATTACTCTTGGTTAGAATAATTAGGATTAATTTATTATTAAGTATTAGAATAGGTACTGCTGTTGTTTTGTTTGTTTTTCAGGTAATAATCTTTCCTATTTCAACTTCGAATGTGTGAAAAAGGGAGCAGCTACGCGAGAACGGCAAGGCTGTCGGAATTTAAGGAGACGCGCAGGCTGCTTCTTCGGCACTAAGAAGAATAATAATAAATAATTTGCGGCTATCAGTAATAAGATCTGGGACTTCTTCCCAGATCCTCCCAGAGTAAGGTTTTTGCCATGGTTTTCCCTTACTCCGTGGCCATTGATTCTATATAAATATATTATATATAATCAGTGTCCTTGGCGAATGCTGGGAGATAACGAAAGTCGTTCCATGGGCGCATTTAACAATAACTGATAGCTGACTGATTTATAGTAGACTCGCGATTATGTGAACTAATCATATTTCACATATTTCATCATTTCTCAAAAGTAGTATTCATACGGTCGCGAGGCTACTGTATTATATTTTTGTTATTAAGAATCATAGGGAAATTATTCAGTTAGAGTAGGATCATTTCAATTGTTATGGAACCCATATAGTACTTAGAATAAGTAGCCTCGTGTAGTACCTTTTTTAGGTGGAGCAAGGGGTTGGGATGATTTGTAATAATTTAGTTTTCATAAATAAACTGTAGTATTGGGCATTAGCATAATAACTTCTCTAATTATATAATCTACATATCATTATATCATTCAATAGTGGTCTACAAGATTAGATAAATATTGCTAAGCTGTGTAATCGTTTGTCGACAGTCTAACACTGCCCTTCTCAGAGAACCTTTTCTTTCTTATCTACCCAATCATTATGGCCGCGCTATCATATATACTGCACGAGCCACATCAACTACGAACAGAAGCGTGCACTTCATGCATATAATGACGTATCTAGCTGTTTGGAGTTTGGGTGGCTCCTGCGGTATACCCAGCTACACTGTAAGAAGTCATTAAACTGGAGTGAACCTACATCCCATGTTGTGTAAAAATACATCGCTTGTTATGTAATCCTTTGCAACAACAATTGTCACTGGAAAAGAATGCTATTAAGGCTTTGGATCTAGAAGGAGACTTGACACTAATTCTTAAAAGAATGTGTAAATAATCAGCAATTTCAAATTTGATTTGCTTACGAATAAGAGGAAATTCTTGAGCTATTACTTATTTATGTGTATAGTAGAAAGTACACCGATAAATTGGTAAAAGTAAACTGATAGAATACAAATTTCTCTGCAATAATAAAAGTTATTGTAAAGGCTCTACTTCGATAAGCCATTGAAAAGTCCCCCTAAAGCTATCGGGATGAAATTAAAGCAAATGGGTACACATACTGTAAATAACAAAAATTACCACAATTGATGTCACCCCATTTGAGATATTAAGGTGGAAAAAATTCAATATTTTTTATTCTCAGGAACTACTTAAGCTTAAGCTATCACGTTTAAAAAAATTATGTAAGTAAACACTAATTATGGGCATTCTATAAAAAAAAAAAACAAGGACTAATTCCGTTCACTCAGTTCAAAGTAATCATTATTTCTCTTATTGGTAAAAGTATTCTGAAGAGTGAAATAACTACAATATGTAGGGATGTCGGTAGTTTACAACAAATTTGTATGTAAGGTAAGTCTAAAGAGACACAACCAGTGTTGACGTGTATTACAGGCATTAGTTTTACGCTCCAACATTAATTTCCAGTGAATGTTTAATAATAACTATTAGATTATACGCGTGTATACTCGTAAAGAGGTTCTCAACTGTGATAGATGTTTCTGTATGCCGGCAATTTCACGTTGCGCATTGCGCTTACCAGATGGCAAGAATGATTAGTTACTTAAGGAGTAATTACAACATTCACAGCATGAATAACGGGATGTAGCAATTGTGGGCGGCGGAAGACCAAGTCTTACTCTTTAATGCAATTTGAATAATTGTCGCTTGTGCGTAAGTTTAATAAAAAGATATGAATGCACCATAAAGAACCTTAGTGTCTGTTTTTCTGCAATATGAGGCAGCGCTGCTGTGGTAATAATATAAGGTCATAATTCTCAAGCTTTCCCTCATTTTACATTTCGTTTTGCCGTAGAGTGGATTTTTTTTTTCAATTCGGAAAAAAAACATTTCCTGATTATAATCTTTTGTAAATCTTTATTACATTCATTTTGGCGCCCTCATTTTGTCATTATTAATGCAAAATCTAATAAAAACTACATTGCTCATTCATTAAGAAATGTCTTCATTATTACGCTACTCCTACATTTTCCTTAAATTAATAGATAATTAATTTTCAAAGCCTCATTCCTTGCCTCAAAGACAAACTTCATCGCTCTCGCCGACAAAAAATAAGATAAATGCCTCTTTTAATCTTTACTTACGCTGAAAATTAGAAACTCTAAGCACTAATATAAGCCGAGCGCCAGAAGGGGAAGTTTTTCTGGTCATCATTAATCTTAGGCGTTTTCCTCAATGTTATCTATAAACAGTGAGTAAAAAGACAGACAGGAATGTTCTTGTATCTAAGCAAGTTGAAAATATCTTGTCCTTAGATACGTTTCAAGTAAACCTACCGTATTTTTTGCAGATCTTGTTTGCCAATGTCAAATGGTGTGAAAATAAGTGATTTAGGTGTAATCGAAGTATATTTTTTTTGGGAGCTGTTTCATTATGATTAGGAATCTGCCCAATTTTACGATCGGTTTTAATAAAAATAGAAGCAATGCAGTTTGGAAATACAAGTCAGAATTTTAAATCAGTTTAAGACTTTAAAATTAAATTAAAATTGAATTGTACAAAATAAATTATCAAAATTATATGAAGCTTTGCTTCGATAATTTTTTATAATCTAATTTTAATGTTTTAAAGTTTGGTTATTCTTAAACCGATTTAAAATATTCTGGCCTGATGATGTTCGATTACAACGAAACCGGTGGTTGCTGTGATATTAACGAATTTTTGTTCGATTTACTTCCTGAATTATTAACTCACACCGAGTCAAATATGGATTATATTAGTGCACATTATTTTCTTTTTAGTGGTGGTAATGCCTAAGCTCAGCTTATCAGGCCCCCTCACAAATCTCCGTCCTAATCAACATTACGACCCCGGAAAAAAACCGATTACCGTAACTGACCAGATTGAGATTTGAACTTCGGACTCCGCACTGATAGCTAAGCGTGCAAGTCACTCGGTCGGGCAGATAAGATAAAGAATGTGTAATTGAGTTTACCTTGCTTTCAAAATTTGAGAAGCGCCTGTATTTTGTAAATTTCTACTAGTCATGTAAATCAAAGTTCTAATTTTATACACTGGAGTGATTATGATGTTTAACACGCGATGGGGTATGAGATGTGATGAGTAAGCAATCCTATTGGGCATAATGCGTGCATACATCCACTTAAATTGATATATTTCATTTACTATAACAGACGAGTTATTACTTGCAATTTCTGGCCATATTATTAAAATAACTAACTAACCTCTAACATTTTCATATGCAATTAAAAATGCTATTTTGGTGTAGGAGGATAAGGAGTTAATAATTTCGTTAATCATGTATTTCAACGCAAAACGCGAGAACAACGGGCCAGTACTCCCGTTAACTTTCGTGCGAGAAGTACGTGTAAAATCCATATATTTTTAATGTCATATTCTTAACAGTATTTCGTTTTTAGAGAGTAGGGAGTGCTTTAAACATTCATGTAACCATAAGCAAAATTTTATCCATGAGCAAACAAAAGGAATCACATCCACTAACCCAAAACGGAAATGCATACGAAATAAATGTTATAAAAATTGGATTATTCTACTCATTGTCAATGTGCTATTAGAAACGCAATTTATGATATATACGAATATTGTTTACAGAAGTTGTTCTTTCACATGCATTTTTCAGAGCAACATAACATTAAACACTTTGAACAAGTGTTCACTTTTTTAAAGAAAAAGACATTTTCTACGGTTGAAACACATCGTTGTGGAAGATATTATGTGTTCTCAAAGAAAGGGAAGTTCATTATGTAACGATGAAAGAAATATGGCAGATCGGAAGGATGTATACAATTGTAAAAAGCAGATTGAATTAAATTAGTCTGGAAATTTGATGTAGTATTTGGTGTACAACATAGTGGAAACGAAATTCAGAAGTAGTGAAGCAGAGAGATTGGTTTGGATAGAGAAGAAACTTGCATACAAATAGTTACTGTGAATACTTTAAGCGATAATGATTAAGACTAAATTTATTGTACTCACTTATGCCTTCTTATTATTTTTTCACTCCTATTACGATTAATGTACTGCTGTGGCAACCCACATTACCGCGAGCGTATTTTAAGTTGCCTAATTTGTCATGATTTTTCCGTTTTGCTGAATCATTGTACCGAGAAATTTCCACAATAATGTTTAGTTTGTATAAAGTTTAGTTAAAGAGTTAATTGTTTAATTTATTTATTCAAGTGTTAAGTTTTTTTAAATTAATTCCTTTCTTTAAGATGTCTAGCATTGACTAGTTCTATTTAATGTTTGTTCTACTAGATTTTGTCGGTAAATTGTGCGGTTGTGTTGTACGCAGCGGTAGGAGTTTTGTCAGGCAGTTCCTTGGTCGACTGTTACCGTGAGTACACGTGTTTTTTTGGTAAATCTTTGCTGCCATTTTGTTATTCTTGAGATTTGAATTCGCTTAAATTGTCTTTTACATCGTTCATCAAGGAATTTGCTTTATAATAATTGTTATTATATTGATGTGTGCACATTATAGATATAAGATCATTTATTATTTCTGTGCAGGAAGATATATTTTTCAGTTTATTTTTTTATTATAGTTTAAAGAGTTAATTTTTCTATTTTGCTGTTTTGTTTTTAATTATCTATCGCCTCGGGTTGGGTGAGCAGAAGCTTTGTGCTTGCATTTAAATTTTTCTTTTGTTATTTACTAGAATTTGTCCACGAATTTATTTTATTTTGTTGAAACCACGTGGATTGTATTGGTGGAATTAGGATTATCTTCCTGAACAAACTAATCTTTTGCTTTGTATAGGAAATAGCATTGTCCTATTGTAATTTAGAATCAAGTGCAGTTTTTTTTTTGGCCAGAGCCTTCAGTTCACGGTTTTTTTCTGCCTTTTTGTAATTTTACCCATTTATATAATAAATTTGATTGTTAATTAGCATCTTTGGGTTAAAAAATTCTGTTCTTTTATTTATCCGTTGAGCTAGCAAATTTAATTTTTCTTTTCATTGTAATTTCATTTTGCATTTTCAAATTAAGTCAGTATACAACAGTACTTTAAATCCTGATTTTCAAAAAGAATCATCATTAATATTAACGGTGAATGTTATTTTGAGGAGTTTGTTTATTCACCTGTCAAAACGTGTTTGGCAGTTAAATAACCTACACGCTCGTATACAAGGGGTGAGGGGGGTCATGGGGGTAATTACCCCAAATATGGCGCATTATCTCATTTGCAGGTAGCGGATAATTCCCGGTAATCCTCATTAGTCAAATCGTTATATATATGGACAAATCATATCTATTCACGAATTACAATTAAATTATAATCATTTCTGCCATTACTCACAGTCTAAGAAACTGTGGAGAATAACACCTATCTGCCTGTTGCAAGCTTTACTTTATTTACCTTATTTATATTTACTGTATTATATACTTATTACCTTACATAACGTCAGACAAAAAAATCAGAAGAAATATAACCAAAATTTCCGGACAAAACATTTGCTAGATTAGCCTCTGCTATGTGTACAACACACTGAACAATTGCGAGAGTATGACATCAGACAGCTGCAATTGTTGCGACCGAGTGCACTACCCTGATGTGCCTGCGTATCGACTAACGATGACTTCTCTCGTTGGGGTTTAGAGCACCCCGCTGTCAGCATTATGGCCTATTGTGTTTGACTGAGGCGTTCCTCTACAATAAATATCTTTTAATTATTTCAATTCTCCAACTGCGGACCGTAAACAGAAAAAGGGGGAAAGCGTAAATGTATTCTGTGCCGTTTTATTAATCAAATTACTGCCGTTTACTTCCTTTTGTGTAAGTTTCCAGTGCGGCAGAATAGGCTTTGCGCTTTCGCGCTCAATGCATCAAAGTTATCAATTTTCGCGTCATTACTCCTCGAGTGAAAACGGCATGTGTTTTGTTGGGGTGTTCCGCGTTGAAACTCGAAACTGTTACGGCATTATTGTTTATGTCCTAATGCGAGTGAAATATTCACGAAGCAATGTATTGTGGAATATTAAATGCGTGTGTGTATTTTTCTGCATCTGACGCGCTTGAGAGCGGAATGCGTAGGAAAAAAAAGTCGCTTTGTGTCACTCACTCTTTTATTTATTACACGAACTTTCGTGATTACAATATATCAAATTGTGGTAGTGCCGTGACCGGAAATAGAACAGTTCTTCATAGTTCTGTCTTAGATTACCTGCCTGGAAATATATTATGGTAGTAAATTAAATCACAAAGCATGATATACATATTTTATAAAAACCGCTGTTGCGTTAGTTGCATTTTGTCATGAATTGGACAGATGGTTCAGTTAGTAATTTTACGGAACTCTAACCGATATTCACAATAAATATCGCTTTAGTATCTTATAAGTACAATCCATGTACTCCATATCTTTCTTTTAGTTTAGTTTAAAGCGTTCTAAGACTCTAACGAGACATTTTGAAAGCTGCTGTTAGATAGACATTTATTTCCTTAGAATGTCATTCACAAGAGTTTAGGGAATTGCAGAAGTATTTTCATAAGAACAAAAAATAGTTTGAAGTTTTGACCTTAACGGCATTGTAATTTTCAGAGTATTGAGGTGGAGATGGAGAAGAGAACCTTAACACAACAGAATTTACAAAAGGAGAAATAATAACTCTGTGGTTGTACACAAGGGTAATTAGACCCATGTTAACGTATGGAGTAGTAGCATGGTGGCGGAAGCGCAAAGGCGTGGCAGGCGGGGGCGGCCAAAGCGTTGGGTGGCGTGCAGAGGTTGGCGTGCCTGTGCGCCACGGGGGCGTTGAGATCGACCCCTACCGCCGCGATTGAAGTAATTCTGAACCTGCCACCAATACATATTTTTGTACAAGGAGCCGCAAGGTCCACAGTACACAGACTCTTACATAGTCAAGTACCGATAAGTAAATCGCACGGGGCTGACTATAAAAAACTGCTAAACGAACTCAAGGAGGCACCTCTTTTAGGAATGCCATGGAATGCCATGGTTCAAACCCCTAACCTAGATAGGAAATATCAGGTTATAATACCAGATAAGAAGGACTGGGAGGCAGGTGCCCCGGTAAGAGCGGACTCAAACTGGTTTACTGACGGCTCTAAAACGGATTACGGCGTTGGAGCGGGAATATACACTAAGAAGCCTAAAAAGGCTCTTTCGGTAAGCTTCAATAAAGACACGACTGTGTTCCAAGCTGAGGTTACTGCAATTCATCACTGTGTCCCGAGAGATAGAAAGATGTATCGAACCGGGTAAAAGCGTCGCTATCTTCTTTGACAGTCAGTCCACACTTAAAGCGATTAGCTCCTCAAGCGTGGACTCTAAGCTGATTTGGGATTGTGTAAGCGCCCTAAATAAGGTTCACCCAATGGAAAGTAACCCTAGCCTGGGTCCCTAGCCACTCGGGCGTGAGAGGAAATGAGGCGGGCGACGAGCTGGCCAGGCGAGGTTCGTCAAGGCCATTCGTTGGAGCCGACCCCTCTTTCGGCACTACCAAATCGCAAATTAAAAAATCCATCAATGAATGGATATACAATCAGTCCAGAGAGTAGTGGCAAAAATCACCGGGACAATGGCAGGTAAAAGAGTTCCTAAAGGAGCAGAGCCCTGAACTCACGAGAGATCTACTGAATAAAGACAGGAAGACTGTCAAAATGATTGTAGGTCTGCTGACTGGTCACTGTAGACTGGTCACTGTAGACTGAATAGGCATATGTATAACATAGGCCTGGCAGATGATGCAACCTGCAGATACTGCCAAGAGGAGGAAGAAACACCAATTCATGTGCTGTGCCAATGTGAAGGCCTGGCGAGGACAAGGTTTCTAGTAATGGGGGAGGAGAACCCCACAGCTAGTAGCTACATAAAGAAGCCGCTCTCAAAGATGATAGGCCTAATTAAGAGGGCAAAATTAGAAAGCGTCCTCTAGGAAAAAAGAGGATCATAATAGATCTGAAAAGGTCGCGGTGAAACAGGTCGATAGGCCACCCCAATCCTAATCTAATGTAATCTAAAGTAACGTCGAAATACTATTAAGGGACCAAAGAACAGCGGGAACTGCTAGTATCAATGCTGAGTTATTGAAAGTGGAGGTTGAAACATCAACTGAGGAAAAAGCAACAAACCTCTAAGGAGTGTACAAAGGATCTCATTGTAGAATTACCAAAAAAGAGGGCCAAATGAAACGCGAAAACTGAAGGGCAATAACTTTGTGCTGTGTTTTGTCCAGATGTCCAGAATACTACCAGAAAGAACGGGTAAAAGAAAGTAATAAAAAGGATTTAGAAGCGGAAAAAATTAATATAAAAAACAATTGAATGGCAGAATAAAATATACATACATTTATCGACTGCAAGGGGACTTTCGGTAGTACAAAAAGAAAAAACAGATATGGATAATACTTGAGAAATATGGAATACCAAGCAAATACAGTAGAATAGTAAGAATGTTTTGGGGTAATTGCACTACACAAGTGATATAAAAAGGCAAAGTGTTCGAGGTGATAATCATAAAAGGTGGGATACTTCAGGGATGCATACTATCACCACTACAATCCTATTGATAGAGGTTTTATTCAGAGTTCTCATAAATTGTTTTGCGATTTACTGTGAAATAAATGTTCAAACAGCTCTGTTTCACAAACGTATTACGTTGATAAAATCTTAATGTTGCAGTTTCGTTTAGTTTTAAGAATATCCAAAAAAAGAACAACCCGTCAATTTTGGGAGAGAAAACAGCACGCCATACAGCACTCACTCAAACCGGAGGAGTTGTTCTCTTTTTGACTATACATACATATATTAAGTTGCTGAACTGAAGCCAACGGCGAAGAGTAGCCTACGAATACTTTTTCTATTTTTCAAAAGAGCTAACTGTATCATTTGAAGATTTACCGTTCATTACCGAGGGAATCTGCTTTACAGTAAATAAAGTCAGGAAATAAACCCCAAGTAAGAAGCACTTCCATGTTATCGTAAAAAGTTTACGACCGTATTTTACATTGGCAGTTAAAATCGTCTTATAATGTGCAGACAGATAAAAACAATTTCCGAAACAAGTACCAATAAAACCGGGGCGGACGAAATGAAGCGAACGACACCGAAAATTACATAATTACTCTTAAATAGGGATTATTCTCCGTATAAATTTAGAGTGGATTTGACGGACGGCGACAGTTGCTCGGCCCCCGATACAATTATCATATCAGTAGCTGTATTTATTTAATAGACGCCGTTTAAACAGCGTAGCGGTGGCAGTCGCCAACCCTTCGAGTCCGACATCGTACGACCTTCGAAATGGATCAGTGTATAGGACCCATTAAAGTTTACTTTAGTACTTTTGTGTTTTAAATCGTTCGATTTTATAGCGTCAGTTTTCTGGGTTCAAATTTATTTTGGGTACTTAAGCATTTTAGAGATACATTCTTTGTAAGTACGTGTAAAAATATAGGCATTGGACTGTTTCCCATTTAATTATCTACAATATCTAACTAAAAGAACTAACAAACCCTTAGAACTTTTTTTTATGAACCGGAGCTATAGAAAGCCAATCGTAATTTAAATTAATAAAATTAAATTTTTACCCCTGTAACGTAAAAATGTCTGATAATTATAATTATTCCCGTTTAACTTAACGTTAGATTTTTTTCTGAGATTTTAATAAAACTTAGGTATTTTTTGATATTGTATAGGACTTAACACTGCGTAGGCTTTCACGGCCGGTGTAACTATAACTAACAGCTTCTTGCGGGTTTCGCCGTGTGTCAAAACTTTCGCTCGACGTTTCGCTGTTCATACTGAACTGAACTTTAGTTATCCTGAAGAAGCTGTCAGTGTGAACAGCGAAACGTCGAGCGAAAGTTTTGACACACGGCTAAACCCGCAAGAAGCTGTTAGTTATTGTATAGGACTTCTTTTGTGATGAATTTTCACTAAGTTTGTGGAAACGCGTTATTCATTTCCCAGAGACAAATCTTTTCCTTACGTTGCACATTATAAAAAAGAAAACAGTAGCAAACGGTTTTGGTAATAGTGATTATTGATTGATTAGTAAAAGATAACATCCGCGTGGTTTGATTAATATGTATAACATACACAAATTCAAACTAGGCCAACTATACATATAACATAAAGAAATTTTATTATACTATCTGACATTACAATAAAACATTATACCATACATTATAATATATAATGAAAATCAAATTATCATTAGGAACCCTAATGCAAAATTTTCCATTTTGCCATTTTTTTAAAAAGTTATACAAAATTTGAATATAATGTGTTATTACAGCGTTATACACACAAAATGGACACAGGTAATTCGTCCAAGCTTTACTTATAAATGCAAAGTACTAACCCCACATCCTAATTATTTGCATGCTCATTATCTTGGAATTAAGGAATGGAATATAGTTAGTAAGGGTAATAACAATTTGCTATGCCGATATTGACCCCTGTTCTGTTTAACCAATGAAATTTAATGTTGGAATGTAATTTTCCTTAATTTGGGAAATAATAAAAATGAAGTTTATTAGTTTATTGTGAGAACTACAAGTGTTTTCTTAAGTGCAGCGCCTGAGATTATGAATTTCAGATCAATAACACAATACATTGTGGAGTGTAAAACTGTAACAAGTAATTGTGGCAAAGAGTTGTACTAGTGAACAATTTAAATTTTATAGAGGTGTTGCAAACTGATGAAGTATACTCGAGATGTCAGCAAAGAACTTGGTGTAAAGCAAATGTTTTTACAGTGTAAAATAATTTAATTATTCGCAATAATCCTACACCTAATCATAATGTCGACATTAAGGCAGTTAATTACAACATCATGCAAAAGAGCTGCAACTGCAGATTTAGCTGA
Source organism: Protaetia brevitarsis (assembly GCA_004143645.1). NCBI lineage: Eukaryota > Metazoa > Arthropoda > Insecta > Coleoptera > Scarabaeidae > Protaetia > Protaetia brevitarsis. The sequence goes on along the minus strand of RXPK01000172.1, from coordinate 2,009,029 downwards.
AAAGGCATAAAAAATAATACGAATGGAATTGGGCGAAACCTCCCCCCCCCCACAATAGTAACAACAACGGATTACATACGAAAAATATTGTATAAGACACATCGTAAGCATTTACCATGTACCTAATGTACTGGATAGTATAATGTAATATACTATGTTCACTGTTTGAGAGAGCATACAGACTTAAGGCCTTAGATTCGTTTTGTTGAAAATAAATATATACGTTAATGAAGTTCTTTATTCGTCTTGGAGTGGACTAACTTTTACTTGTCCAGTTCAATCGGCGAAATGGGTCTACCATAACGAATGAATTAGGAAAATCGCGAACAAAACCTCTCCAGGATGAGAAATAAGCTCGTGAAGGATGGAATTACGGGAATCCTATTCGTAAGTAGTGAAATAAATAACTTCTGATATTAAATCAGGAAATAATCGAAAAATAGTCAAGGTATAGGTTACACTGGTTTTAAAATAAGGAAAAATACCTTTATGAGGTCTGTGAAGGGTCCTTTGAAGTTCATAACCAGGTTATTTAAAAAAAACCGTGTCCTCTGGTCTCCAGACAATGATAAACAATTGACATGAGCGGACGAGATTAATGAATCAGAACAACCTTTGCAGTAAGTTTCCATTTAGAATATTTCCATATAGAGATAAAATTGAAACATTTATATTTGAAATAGGTCGAAGTTAAATACAAATCCAATTATTTAGTTTATCAATGAATTTAGATATAAAATCGCACATTCTAGTACATACAAATTCTAAATGTCAAAATCATTTCTTTAATTATACATATTTTAATGATGCTATTTAGGTTGCCTAATTTTCTAATGTATACATTTTGTTAATTAAGTTGCCTATTTTTCATTACAATACATATGCGTACAATACGCTATTAAAAAATATGTTTTACGAGGGACCTCCTCTTACCTCCTCTGTCTACGTATTCCAACAGCTCCAGGAATCGATTTTCGAATATTTTATTTCCACCCAGACAATATAATATAAATATATAAAAGTTTTAGCCCTATTGCTTTGAAACCAGCTACTGTAACACATGGAGATTCATATTTTGTCTAAACTTTATGACTTTATTAAAACAACACCTAATTTTTATAAATTAAGTACAAATTCAACTTTAATCACTGGTTAGCTCATTTGATGTGATATTTTCATTAGAATCTTGCCACACTTATTGTTGTAATCCATATTCACGTATGTTTAAATTTATATTTCCATTTTTCCTCTAATCTTTGATCATCCCTATTACAATCCATTATATGACCAAGCTAAGCTTCCGGCGACTATTATTACACATCTACTTGGGAACAGAAATGGATTTTCATGTTCGTAATCCACATCCGCTACGATAAATGCATTAAAGGATCTCTTTCCTATGCAGTTCTCTTCGGTTCACGTTTTATATTGGTAAAGAGAGACCGTCCGAGCGGTATTGACTCGCGCGAATGGTTTTTTGCCCTTTGTGCGTTGAAAAGGAATTCTATAACCTTAAAGCAGTCGGCACTTGGGCATTACGGTTGCATTGGAATTCAAGAATGAGGTTGAGAGAGATCGAGGTGGGAAAAACGAACGTCACGAGAAACAAATCGAATTGGAAAGAATGGTACATTCCTTTGTTGGGATGTAGATTAAATTATTGGGATCTTGGTACTGTTTTCTTTTACATATGTCACTAAATAACCGTGGTTACTTTGTATTTGCTTATGAATGATTGGCTATTATTATATTTTTCCGTTCTTAGTTCCTTTGGTCTTATTGGTGTATTATGTTAACCGTTTTTTGATATAGTACTATTGAATTTTAAAGAATGTTGTATTGTTTTAATATAAAAATAACTTGTTGCTCATTGTATGCCGACATTGTAATAATATTAGGCCGAATATTTCTTTATCTTTCAAAGAGGGTGTGATGAAATATAATAACCCTTTTGCAATGAACGTATACTTTGAAAGAATGGTTAAAATGCACTCAGGCCCATAAATTAAAAATGAAATTTCGTATTACGTTAAGTATAAATGCTTTAATATATGAAGACGCTATAAGTTGGCACTGCGACTCTATTTGTTTCTTATAGAACAGTGCTAACAATCTCAAAGGAATATATGTATGTGTACTTTACCTAGAAGAAACGGTAGCTTTCAATATGCAAACATTTATTTCAAACAACAGATGTTATTTCTTTGTTTGACAAAAATTTGTAAAAAAAGATATCCTTAAATATATACTTATAAAATATAACTCAGGAAAAAGGTTTCGATATAAACCTCTGCAGATGGCTTGCTATATATTTTTGTTCGTGTATGTCTAAAATTTTAAAATCCTTATTATCTAAATTGACGAAACTCTTATTGTAAAGGTAAATAATTTAGTTTCCAACACATGGTAAAGCCATTTTACGACAATTTTTTTTTTAATTGAGCAAATATTGAAATTGTTGTATAATATATATAATATTTTGTATAAAAAGGCACATATGTATTGAAGCAGATAGCAACTTTTTATTTTTCATTTTTATTGTGGGAGCTGCTTGATATGGCGTCTCCAGAAACAATCGGCTATTCCAGGATCCTAGTGCCCTGCACTAATCTGTACAGGTCTCTGGCTGGTTGATGGAAGTAATCATCTGAGTCCATTTCTGACTTGCCAGAAATTGTCTGTCTTTTTTCGTTCAGAGTTTCTTCGTCCTTTCTGTCATCTTATTATACAGTCTGCAGTTGGTATCTATAATGTTGATTCCAATTTTCTGTAAGTGCCATTTCAGTGTACAGCGTTGTGTTGGGAAACCTGCTGCGAAGATGATTCGTATTGATCTGCAGTAGTTCTTCGGTCTTTTTTTTTATGATCTTTCCTTTCTTATGTTATTGCAGTGTTGTTTATGTTTCTCTTAACCTCAACTCTTTAGTTGCTCTCTGGCTGTGTTCTTGGACACTTCTAGAAGATGTTCCGGGCATGTATATGAAGCATATGATCCTTTTCTTGCTAACTCATTGGCTTTTCATTTACTTGGATTGCCGAATGTCCGGGCACCCACAGCAAAGTGATTTTATTGCCGTCTGTCAAGTTATTCAGTTCTAGAATACACCCCCAAACCAGCCTTGGTTGTATCTTGGGATTCACTAGTGGCCTCCGTATTGCCTGGCTGCTTTCTGATTGATTTCAGTTGCACAGTGCGATATTGCGCATGTGTTTGCATGAGAGACCGTGGCATATCTTTTTAGTGGAAGATAGATAGATATAGATATTATATATTTGTCATAAATCAATTACAAATCGTTATCGTGAAAAATCACAATATAAATACATTTGTGAATAAATGGGAAAGATACTAATTTATACACCAAACAAACAATTTTAATTTACCTGTCAAGGAAGAAGTCGGCTAAAGAGTAGTAGCACTTGGAAACAAGGTATTGCTTTAAATCCGTTTTAAATGTTTTAATATTTTCAATGGCTGCATACCTCAGACCTCGTCTATATAGATTCCAGCGTCTTATTAGATCAGGATCGACATATCTCCGAACCTGTCTCCTGTGATTATCATCTCGAAATTTCTGTCAAAAAGATATGTCGAAATCGTGTGGTCTGACCTTATTCTTAAGAGGTTGCCTTCCACATGACGGACAATATTATTCCGTCCCAATCCTGCATATCTGCCACTTCGTAGTTCTAGCCTCCCCCCATTAGCACCAAATAGAGAGGAGGAAGGTCAAGGAGGCATCTCATTGCTGCTGGTAGGAGAAGGGCACATTGATTAGCTAAAAATCTAAATTAACAATGGAAAAGAAATATTTCTTTAATTGAAAATACATGATTCTTTAAATCTAAACAATAATGCTTTGAAACAAGACTCGAAAAAGCAATTTATTCGAGAAATGTTCTTTTTAGAATTTCTGTCGGTTTAGTCGGATGTTATATTGAAGCTATAATAGACACCCTCGACGGAGCGCGTTTATGAGTTAAGTTATCAATGCACTAGTGGTTTAATAGGTTTTGTGTCTGGAATAACTTAGAATTAGTTAAAAACACGATTAATATGCAAATTAGGAAAAAATACCATAAAAAACTAGTTTGATAGACTGATACAGGGGAAAATAAATGATCCATGTTAAACGAACGTAACAAGAAAAAAACTAAAACTCCCAAAACACATGCAACACTGTAATAAACACTATAATTAGTAAAACACGAGTCAATAACTATTTCTAATAACAAAAAAAAAAAACAATAGGGTAACAACATTAATGCTGTCTTGAATATTGCATTCATTGCATTATCTTGCCATATTTCCATAAAAAATATAAAAATATAAAAATATTAAATATATTAGTTTTAAGTTTATTCGTTAGTATACTTGACTTGTCTTATGCCTATTGTACAGGTCTTTTGAGATAATAAACATTATTATTATTATTATTAAATATGTTACCAAAGAAATGTTAAAAACGAGATGATGACATGAAAGGATGACACAATGAGATGAAAAAGAAGTACTAGCTGTACACGTTGGGTTCACAAGATAGAGGTTTAATGGGTATGGTAGCCGAAGTTTGAATTAAAATACATAAATGTTTAATTCCGAGCTTTCGCAATCATTTTATTGCTTCATCAGAGAATAGCTACAAAAAATTACAACCAATTAATATTGTAACAGGAAGCAAAAAAGAAAACTTACAAAAAGAGTGTACGTCGGTAGCGACAACACAAAACAATAAACAACATTTGAAAAGACGAAAACAGGTTCGGGGGGCGGCCATGATAGCGTGCACACAACAGCGAAAGCGCGAGTATGGAAAGTCAGTAATATACGGGCTGTACACCATGTACAGGATGATTGGGAAGTAAGGATGCAAGATGACAAACTACTTATGTAAATTTCTATCAATTTTAAATAGATATGAATAAATATTACTTAAATTACACTGCGTGACACGATTTTCGTACCTGAAAAACTGATTATTATTATGGTTTTCAATTAGTTACAATATGTAAGCAGTGGATGTTTTTTGTTTCTATCACGTCTTGTTTTTGAAGTATACACTGATGGCATTAGATAGGCTATGCCGATTCTGGCACAAAATCTTGGGATTTTCAATGGGGGTAGAGTTCACATTTTATCCCCTCATGGATACAATATGCATATTTACATGTCACTTCGTGCTCGTAGCGACAGGTTGAAATAATCTACCTGATATACATACCGGGTGTCCAGCCTAAGATGCAACGGTCCATAGCCGATTTATTATTGCTTTTTTGAAAAAATGTTTCAAATAAATGTTGGCTCGAATCATATTCTACACATTTTAAAATTAGTTTCAGTAATGGCGGACTTTCGGTTGTACCAGAAGTAGATACTTTATTATTTTAAATGGAACACCCTGCATATTACTGTATTTTCGGATTCCTTGTTAAATTTAAATAACAATACGTTAGGCATACATTGAGGCTAAGTTGTACTGTTTCCGAATTACAGGACGTTTTTTCGAAAAAAAAATGACATTTGCAATGTTTGCAGTGTTTGCAAATATCTCCGGAAATACGAAAGTTAGAAAGATGCGGTTTTCAGTTTTCGCTTAATTATGAAACAGCACACGTCTTTTATTTTAAAATTGTTTCGTTTAGATTACAGAATTATTAAATAGGGCTCTGTAATTTTCGAACTCTAAAATCATGGATAACTTGATTTTTTTTTTAAATTGAATGGTATAGTAATTTTTACATAAATTGATGTAAAATTTGATTTTCTTTCGATTTTATACGAGTGTCGTTATGTCTATCTCCAAAGGTTTTGGAGATATTCGCGATTTTTCAGTTTTTCATGATAACTACGTATTGCGAAGCGCCGGCCACCTTCTCCTCGCATTTCACCAGGCTTGGGACTAACTAACAAAACAAAATAAATTTTGTCGTTAGTTTTAATTTTTTGTCGTTAATTTAATCGAATTATCAATAATTAAATAAAGCAATGTGTATGTTTTTTAAGTTTTTTACCAATAATTATTAGTTACCGTACCCAAAAAACAGTACGTGATAGAAAAAAGTACATAGGTGTTCTTATTAAGCGATTTGTATAAATAAACAAACAGGAAAAATTGAAGTGGGTACTTAATTTTTTTTTTTCATTTGTAACGCAGTGTTATTAATATCACTATGGAAATTAAACTAGTCTTATTAATGTTGGTATAATATATTTCTAAAAAGAGTCTCTAAAATATTAGTGTTCGGTGGTTAACACTGACACACCATCAAAGTTGAAAAGATGTGCCGTATCTCCATAATGGTCTACCAAGGCTGATTTACTACCAGTGTTAGAAAAGTTCTTAGAATCATTCATATGTTGTCTAACTCTATTTTTGAGATATTGAGAAATCTGTCCAATATAGATTGATTCACATTGAAAGCAAGGAATGGAATAGATAACAGAATCTCAGAAGCGACGGTATTGGGTTTTCTACATTTGCAGAATAGTTTATTCAACGAATGTATGTTGTACTTGGCAAGGGTGACCGGTAGGTTTTTGAAACAGTCAGCAATCTTGGAGGTTATAGCGAGAATAAATGGGAATCCGCAATATCTCTCCTCGAAAGAAGATCCTTCTTTGATTATTTTCAGTATCTGCAACACTAACAGTGTTGTAGAGAATGCATACATTTTTTTCAAATTGGCAGTATGGAATTGAGGATGTGCTGGGGTGATTGGAATAGAAGTTGATATATCTCCCAGAATATGTTGGTGTAATATACCAATCCAGAAGATAATTTGCTCACCTAATCTAATCAACATGGTCTCCAAAAAAGAAACACGATTGTTATATTCTCGTTCAACAGTAAATTGAATTTTATTATAAAAATTATTGGAAATATCCAATGTTGACACTCAACATTTTATGCTCTTTAGTCGTCGGAGTTAGTGTTATAGTTTTTAGCATAGTTAGTGTATACAAATAAATATTTGAAATGTAGAACTAATTTAATAGATTTTAATAGAATTTAATTACTATTAGTTAGAATAATTAGGATTAAGTTATTGTTAAGTATGAGAACAGGAAGGTACTGCTATCGTTTGTTAGCTTTTAGGTCATTACTTTTTTCCTGTTTCAGCTTCAAATTCTTAATGTGTGAAAAAGGGAGCAACTACGTGAAGGCTCTCGTAATTAAGGAAAGGCGGAGGTTGCTCCTTCAGCACTCTATAATAATAATTTTCCGGCTATCAGTAACAAGGTCTGGAACTTCTTCCTAAATCCTCTCAGAGTAAGGTTCCTGCCATGGTTTTCCCTTACTCCTTGGCGAATGCTGGAAGATAACTAAGTCGTTCCATGGGCGCAAGTATTATAACTGATAGCTGACCGATTTACTACTGTAAATCTACTGATTTGCGATTAAGTGAACTAATCAAACTTCACATAATGTAGTATTTACATAATTGCGAGGCTACTGTATTAAATTTTTGTTGTTAAAAATCATAGGGAAACAATTTAGTTAGAGTGGAAACATTTCAATTGTTATGGAATCCTTATAGTGTAGCACCTTTAGGTGGAGCACAGGGTTAGGATTATTTGTAATTATTTAGTAGGGAAATGAAAGTAAATTGTCCAATTCCTCACAAATTCTTTAATGACGACTACCGATTTCATCCACTAAGGGACATCTTCAGGTCAGCTGAAGATTCAACAAGAAATTAACAGTGTAATAATTTAGATTGAAGTTATAAAGTAGTTAAAATTTTAACCACTCGTCGTCATTAAAGAATTTATGCAAAATTGGACCATTTTCATTTCCCTACTACAATTTACTCGCACAGAGTCAAAAAACCATGGATTATATGTAATTATTTAGCTTGTCATAAATAAAGCGCCTCTGTCCCGATGACTTTTGCCACCACTCTCTGGACTGCTTATGTATCCATTCATTGATGGATTTTTTTTATTTGCGAGTTGGTGATGTCAAAAGAAGGGCCCACTCTAACGAAAGATCTTGACGTACCCCGCCTGGCTGGACCGTGCGCCGCCTCATTTTTCCTCACGTCCGGGTGGCTAGGAACTCAATGTTAATTCCCTTCGGACGCCCACCTCATTTAGGGCTCTAACACAATCTCAAATTAGCTTAGAGTCCACACTTAGGAAACTATTCTACTAGAAGAAGATAGCGACGCTTTTACCTAGCTCGGTCCATCTTTCTATTTCCCTGATACAATGGTGAATTGCAACAACCTCAGCTTAGAATATTGTTGTGTGAAACTAACTGAATATTGAAACTTTCGAGATTTCGTGTGGACGTAGGATATAAGACCGAAGATTTTTCAATTAAGATAAACGCTTAAGAATTTAACAACGGGATCGCCACGTGTGGGTTTTTTGCCAATATCTAAACATTTTGAATAAATATGTTAGTTGTTTTATCTTTTCTAAGAGTATTTATTGGCTTGAGAAGGTGACAGCTTATCACGGTGCACTTATTTACATAATATATTTAAACTATGCAGTGATTCACTTTATATACTGAATGTTTAAAACTGTTGAAAGAAAAGTCTTTCACAAATGGTTCAATATTATAAATCAGCTAGTATTTGTTTATGGATGTTTAACATTGCTATCTGCATCCAACTGCATATGAATCATGTGATTTAATATCGATTTCTTCACTTCCTCCACCTTTTAGTGGGGCTTTTATGTGTTACCCTTAGCTGATGAATTTTGGAAGGATTTCAAAATAGCTATGTAAAGTACATTTATATATATTTTCTTAAGCCATTATGACAATTGACAAACGCACAATTTCTATTAAGAATCGACATTCTAATCTAATCTTGTGGCGACGGGACAGCCGTTGTTATAACTTCCTTTTCCTTAATTTAAACTTTAATGGGGTTGGCACTCAGTTAGTTGCGCCCTTCTTACAGCTTTTTATATGTAAAGTCTCAAGTTTGAACCCATAAAGAGTCTACATAAACGTTTATCTTTTCTAGGGAAAACGGTTTAATATATGCGTATATATCGCAAGTCATCTAACCAACGACACGGGTTATGTATAGTAAAAATAAGGGCGTTCTCGTGTTTACTCACAATTTAAGTAAACTCTTTCAAGAAAGCGCCAACTCTGCCATGCGAGTAAATAGAATTTACATTGTAAACTTGTCATGTCGTGATGGAATATCAAATTTTCCTTCTAGATGTGTAAATATTCCCGTCAACTCGTAAACTAAGTGAATACATTTGCTATAAATTGCGGAACAGCGGTTTGCCGTAAATATAAATACGAGGAGAACATTTGACGGGGATAAGTATGAAAGCGAACTGTAGAATAAATCCTTGATGATCCTTTCTTTATGTGTATTGCATATTTCCTTATGCGGGGATGGTATAACAACATAAAGAAACCTGAAAGCTGTATGATGTTCTGTGATAAAAAATCTGTCGGTTTTGTTGGTAAAAATATGATATTTAGAAATTTGGATCGAGTGCTATTGCTGTTATCACTTATTTCTTCATTTCACTCATGTAGGTATTTACTGAAATCGGAATGTAGATATGTATAAATGATACACAAACATTATCAACAAAATAATAATAATAATAATATTCATTTATTTCCAACAGGTAAAAGAAGGAGCCCAAGTACAAGAAATACGTAACCTAGTTACATGTGCAATTACTAATTACTAAATAAAATAATTCTTAAAATATTTACCCTAAAAACAAAACAACTAAGAAATGAAAAGAAATAATAAACGACGTTTTGATGCCACATGCAATACTAGTTGAATTAGATTTGAACATATGGTACATTTTTTTTCTCTTTTTTTGAGCATCGGGAGAGAGAACGCATCAAAAATGTTTGAAATCATATTTTAACATTGGAAGGGGTTAGTACGTAGATGATTTTTTTTCGAACATCGGGGAGAGAGGAAGCATTAGAAGTATTTCACATCAATTTTTTTAACATTGAAATAGGTTAGAGGGGAAGGAGGATAATGTTTTTAAATATTATTCTTTTCTTCGAAACATCGGGAGAGAGGATATATTAGAAATATATCAAATCATATTTTTTTTTTAACATTGGAAGGGGAACGATTCTTTTGACAGTATTTTTTTCTTTTTTTTTAAACATCGCCGGAGGACGCATTAAAAAAAATTTAACATCAGAAGGAGTGAGAGAAGAGGGAGATTTTTTTTAAATGATATTTTTTTTTCTTTTTTTTGGTAACATCGGGAGAGAGGACGCATTCAAATGTTTCAAATCATACTTTTTTTCTAACATTGAAAGGGAGAGAAAAAATTATCATTAAGAAAACATTCCCCTCTCTCTCTCATCCCTTCCAATATTAAAAAAAAAATGATTTGAAACAGTTTTATTGTATCCTCTTCCCAATGTTTTGAAAAAAGAAAGAGAATTATCATTGAAAATCATCTCTCTCCCCCACTAACCCCTTGCAATGTCAAAGAAATTATGATTCAAAACATTTTTATTACATCTTCTCCCCAATGTTTAGAATTTATCACTAAAAAAAAATCATACCCCTCCCTCCTAGCCCTTTCCAGTGTTAACAAAAATATTTCATAAGAAATCATCCTCGCTGCCTCTCACACTTTCTAATGTTAATAAAATATCATCAATACATGTTTAACGCGCCCTCTCTCCAGGTGTTGATGTGACAAAAAAATAATTAAATTATGATTTTTATCATTAAAAATCCCTGGCTCACCCCTTCCATTGTTATAAAAACGACATTTTGCTACTCGTCCGAATTCATAGGTACAACCATAAATATCATAATATAGGCTTAAATCAAACTCAATTTGTATTACTGTATCTGGCGTCAAAACGTCTCGGCGTCGAAATGGTCCGCGTCGAAACGTCTTCACGTCGAAACGGCCGCGTCGAAACGTCCTAGATCGGATATACCTACATATCATACTACATTCCTACTTTCAAAAACTATCAATACACACATTGCTCCTAAAATAAATATAAGTAAAAAGCAAATCTGTTACAGCGCAACTTTTTTGCTTGTCTTTCTCTTAAAAAGACCTTGTACACAATTTAGCAGCTTTACTAAAAGCTTATCTAGAGCATTAGGTAAGGGATACGAAAACAATGTTAAATAAACCAAGTACCTAGTATAAACAATATATTTGCATACTTGTTTTCCCTATTCTACAACGAATTACCTCATGTATGAATTTTATACACTACCGCAAAAATTAATATTAAAATAACAAACTTACAAACAAATGAAACCTTACTTATTCATATATCATTCCTATGTAATATACGTCTCACAGAATTATAATTTTATAATATGTGCAATATATTACATATGGTACAAATATGTTATGTGATATACATATATGGTAAAAATATGTTGTACAAACGTATTAAAACAAGAATAAAAAAAATGCCTGCGTGTAAAGCAAAAAACCTTAACAGTGTCTAAATGCGCCAGTGCTATAAAAAAATATACTATAAGTTTCCGAGTGTAAAAAGATATTCGATTCTACCCTGAATCGAAACTTTAAGTCGATTAGTACGAGATACCGAAACATCATAACGGGTTTCGATTTAACGGAACGTTCCGGAACATATAAAAGTACTTGTTTGTTCCGAAATGATAGAATTAAATATGTGGTATAGTGGTTGATCAAAAGCAGTTGCATAATCTAGCTTACCTTGCTATAGCCTTTAGGTTAGTGTAATAATGTTACAAGGCTAAATGCAGTCAAAGTAGAAGATTTTGTTACCTGAGGAAGTATAGGAAGATAATTATTTTTGTTGCTTTTGTGTTAAGTAGCAAAATTATGTTAAGGCAAACATAGAATTCTTTCTCAATCATCTCATCATCATCAAACAAAAATCACGGTTGTTTTCAATTTTTCGAAATTTCTTCTTTGTAATAGGTGGAAGGTGTGGATATCTGTCATTAAATACACATGTGCTATTTAATACTTTATTACATTCTCCATGAATGTAGAATAAATTCAAAATGTCGCTGTTCGAATAGTCGTTTCTATTCATATTGCGTTGTTCAAAAGTCTAATTACGATGACATACACACACATACTTATGGTTAGACGATGACTTTGACATTAATCCCATTCAGAGCCATCTGTGAACATTTAAACCTAGAGCTACTTAGATTATTCGACAAGGAGTTGCTCATATCTCAAAATCTACTAAAGCTAGGTATAGGGAGCGCTGATACAAAATGATAGGGGATGATATTTACTTTCCAACTTCGAATTAAAATACAGGGTGTTCCATTTAAGAAAATTGAGTTTTCTGCATTCGAAAATATGTCACTTCGTTTCTCGGTTTTGAACGCCCTGTATGTTAGAATGCGAAGTGTGCGTATCATTTCTTAGAGTTATATCTACATTCATAACATAGCAAATTTGGAGTCTCTACTTGCAGTATTAACCGAGATATTAATTTCTCAATGATGCAATGATTATGACTAAAAAAAAAAGAAAAACTTAAATAACCCAAAAAAGGCAACATGTAGCTATAGGAATAACTAATGAATAGTGACGTATTTATGGTCGAAGAATCCAAAAATGAATAAAAAATTATACCATTCTGTTTAAAATAACAAAGTTGACATCCATTTCCGGTCAACCGGAAGTGATATTTTGGTTAAAGTATTTTACATTTACAGTTCCAATCGAACAGATAATGGTACCAAAATCTCAAATATAAGTAAATAGTAGAACATCATAAACTTTTAATGAACCACCTACGTGGAGTACCCTGTATATTTATGCTAAATATGATGCATCATTATTATTGGAGTACAATAGGAGAAGTGACATCTATAATTTCTAAAATATATATATTTAACTTATTTGCTGTTATACTGGGGTACTGGGGGCTAGATTTGGGAAAATGATTATATAGTAAATGATACTTTCAAGTTCATATTTGCATTAAATCAACTGCAATTTTATTTTGTCTAGCCACTATTTCCTAAAAACCCTCACTCTATTAGTTTAACAACACGCACTTCTTGTCAGATTTATATTAATTTTGGTTAACTCAATAATTATTTTATTAAAAAAAACCTGTTTTGTTAGTTTAATATGGTCGTTTAACAGTGCAACGATAAGTTTACACGAATGCTGAAAAATATGTTTACCAAACTGCAAAACAGAACTGGGACAGTCCAGGTTTTCAAATATGTATCCAGTGTGTATTACTTTTGTAGAGTATTTTTACCTCATTTCCGGTGGATAACCTTTGCTTAAAGAAATGATATTTCCCAAGTTGTTCACTTGAGTGAGGAAAACTAGAGAAGTTCTTGATAAGGAATGTAATTGGACGGAAAATTCCGTTATATTTTGGAAACTAAACAAACTTAGAAGCATTTACGTGCATTGCTGCTAGAATACCATTATTTCAAATAACCAAAGACGTTCATGTAATCAACCGAAATAGTAAAATAGAGAAATTTAAGACAAAAGTTATTGGAATTTGACTAAATTTAAAAGGGAAGTGTTTGTCAGATTCCACAAACTGGGTTATTAATTAGATGCTGTAATCAAAATAGAAATAAGTTCATTAACTTATGTAATTAGTACTGATGATCAAGTAAATACGAATAAGTGCTTATAAAAATAACGATGGATGTTTAATATAACTTGATAAAATTACGTTGTTGCTTATTGTTAAAATATAATTGAGGATTTGGATTTGATGAATTGGTACAAAAAAAAGTGAAGAAGGGCAATAGAAGATGCAGACATAAATGGAATAAATATGGGAAAATAAAACGTCAACTCTAGAAAAGAAAAAGAAGATTAAGCATTCAGGAGTATAATAGATAAAAATGGTAACTTATTATTACAATGTTATTTTATCCATATTGGTTACTATTTTCAAGAACCCCGTGTTGGTCATCTCCTCATCATAGCTTCTTTAGTATCATATTCGACTCCTCGCCATCCTTAAAAGCCCCAGCACCACGCGCTACGTGCTATGTAGTTTTGTCTTGATCTCTCATGCATTTGTAAGAGATATGGATATCTTTCTTCTAGTTCCCTTCGCTGCCCTTTATAGCTCCAGAGATTTTGTTCATCATTTGTCTTCTATGTCTTTTCACGATTATTGTAACACTCTGTATAGTGTAGCTACATCAATCGAAAGGCCTACTTAAACAATGTAAGCTCGCCAGTGATTTTTTTCATTCTTTCTATCTAAGCTACTTTGGATAAACGAAATTTCGGTCGAATTTTAAAGTCAAATTGCACTCTTTAATTTTAAATTTCCCCAGCAACAGATGACATTTTTGAGTAACACTCCGCGGGGTTTTTAAATTGACAGAGTTTCATTAGAATCTGTAATTTACACTTCGCAAGGCTCTCTAGTTAGAAAATGACTGTGCAAGCTTATTTTCACCGTAAACTTTTCAGGTGATTGCTGTTATTTCTACACGATATTTCCTTGTTGTATATTTTTGATTAGACACAACATTCGTGAGACTGAGTTCTTCAGACTGCGCTTACATTTGGATTTTCCGAACTCAGTTACAGAGTTCTTGCTAGACCCTCGGATGGCACAGAGTACTTTCGACCATGTTTTGGCTAAAGCTAGATCTACCACCTTTATCAGACTAATGGTATATAGTTGTGTGCTCTCTAAGTTTTACCAAGATACATTTTATAGATTTTTCAGATTCTACTCATTACATGAGACATGCTTCGACTTTTACGACTTTTCACAGTTCCTCTCTGTATTTCCAGATCTTCCGTTTTATTTGGTTTTAGGATTTTTAAGCAATATTCTTCTCCATTGAAAGTTTGATCCATACACTTTGATCAGATTGATAAATAACTAATCAAGTTAAATTAACCACTCAATGCTCCATACTTTTTGGATGTTTCATGATGGTACAATAATATTTTTGTGAATTGGTCTATCATTAATTTCATGGAATTCATTCATTCATTCATTCAAGTTAGGGTGGGCACTTGATGTCCGGGCACTTGAGCTAGGTGCTCATTGCACCATCCCTATTGATTCTCTTATTTCCACTCGAGCAGCTTGGTGTTCTCTATAAAGCCCAGTATCTTGCCCAGTGGAAACTTGAGGACCTTCGAGGGCTCCAATAGATCTCCCCAGAAGTACTTCTGCTTAAGTACCTTAAGTTCCTCACAAGTGCAGATTACATGCAAACTCGTTTCCTCCTGTAGTTCGCATCTTCTACACCACGGTTCGCTTACTCGGCCTGTGTTGTAGAGATGCTTTTTCAGGGGACAGTGTCCAGTTACCAACCCAGTAATGGTCTTAACTTCTTTCTTACTGCGCCTGAGTAGGTTATCACAGAAACTACCATCCCCATCCCCTATCAGCGTGTTGGTATGGAGTTGACCTTCAGTCGACCTCCATTTCTTTGTACTTTCTTTATCTAACCAGCTCCAGATCTCCCTTCTTGCGGAATCCTTAGTAATTCCACATACGGGCTCTGGACCCATGAAGTGTCTCTTAGAGCCCTCCTTGACTGGTTCATCGGCTATTACGTTGCCCTTTATATCCTCATGTCCCGGCACCCAAATCAGAGACACCGTGTACTCTCGTGCCAGTGCATTGAGGGATTGTTTGGAGTCCCTAACTAGTTTTGACCTAGTTACGGGGTTCGAGACTGCCTTAGTGACAGCCTGGCTCTTGCATGGAATTATACTTATTTCTTCCTTTTTTGAAAATATGGCTACTAAGCAATTTTTGCTGGGGTGGCATAGTTTTTGTTTTAGTAAAACTTATATCATTTTTTATCTATCAATTCTCCTAGTGTTTCCAGAAATAAAACAAACATTCAATTTTATAGTCAATGAAAAATCTAAAAAGAGTTGATAGAGCAGATAGAATGGGTATTTCTTGATATATCTAATAAATAAAAGATGAAAAAATATATTGTAAAGGGGAGAAAAATAAAAAAAGGAAGAGAAGCCCTCTTGGTTGTTTAGAAGTGCCCTGGCTTTCAAATGCCCAGAAATACTTGCTGTTTCATTTAATCGAAAACTAGTAGAGCTTCCACTCTCTACGCATTTCTATATGATGTATGAATTTGTTTACATAGTTAAATGAAAAATTCCAAAAAAAAAGGTACATGAAGCGCTGCCTTCACGTCAAACAAAGTCCCCATCTTTAATTTTATTTGGAAAATACATGCGTCTATAAAGCAAGAGGGATTTTCGTGCGCCTTTATGTATATAAACCATCGGTATATATGTATACACACAACAAGCACGCGTATATGTATATACGTGTACAATGCTATGTTACGAAGCGAAGTAAAAATATAATGCCAGCAAATATACAAGACAGAGGAGCCCGCAGTATATTAAATTTTACTTCAAAAATATCAAATATCGCTTTTGTATTATTAACCATAATGGATACATCCGTGCGTTTACAAAGGGTTCAATAATGCACTTACGCAAATTGCAACGATAACTGGCAGTTCTGGCGGTAGTGGAGAATAAAAATACGGAGGTCATAGCCGGAATAATGTCTGAGATCAAAGGACCAAAAATCTGATAAAATATACACCCTCCGACGGTACTCACTGTAATTTCGGGACCAAGCAACCACTAAAGTGAAAAATGCACTCCACTAAAATAATATTTATTCGTGCCATCGTTCCCTCGTTCCGATAAAAAATGCACCCTTGTCTGGGAGAACGGTGCATTATTTGATTCTCTAGAGGGCGTCGATCTTTTGCTATAAGTTAAGTCGCAGGGATGTTATTCACGCTGCATACTAACATATTATACTAAAACTTCACAGTAGTAATGTCTTTATAGTTATTCTCTTTCATGAGTTTTTTTTCTCGAAATTTTGTGTTTTAATACCATGAATAGTTTTGGAATTCGTGTGACATTTTCATGTCATTCCTCGTTAATTTGAAACTTAGAAATTATACAATTAGATTAACGTTCGCTTTATTTTCTTTCTCTTTTTTGTAATTCTCAAGCAATGAAATTATTTTATTCTAGTATATTCTATTCTATATAACGGTTAGTGTATTCTACAGTAATACAATATGGGAGTGAAGTGTTGTTGATAGCTGGTAATAAGTAAGCGAAGAATAATATAAAACAGGACGAATTCTTTTTGCTGAAATGCAAAGCGTTCTTGCATGCTACAACACTACTCTCTGTCTATTACATCATTTTGCATCAAAAGTGTGTTATGATGAAAAAAAAATACAAAGAACAACATAGTTCTTTATTTATTTTAAATTACATATATGACTGAAGTCATTTTTTGTCAGTTACTAGTAAGTTGTACGTAAGCAGTAGTTAAAAATCACATTTTCGTAAGTAAAAGGTAACTGACTGTTACGTCATTGATTACGTCTTATCTCTTACCGCGGTGAATGAAATATTTACTAGTTGCACTGTCGACTAACTCACAGCATCTCGTGCTCTCCTTGTCTGGCTGACAGCCGACTGCATGGAATTTTAAGCGGTAACCGATCCTTTATAACCGTGGCGTTTTCGCGATCCTCTTACCTTACTGTTAAATAATTACTTACCAGCGTGTTACCGATTAGAAGTTATCGGTAACTCAAAAAAAAATAACTTGAAATATTGTATGTAATGTGTTAAAAGCCGGGTTTTGAGAGATCGGTATCAAACACGTGAAAAAGTATAGAATAACATGTAATAGATGAATGTAGTAATGAAAAAATACGTAGTGCTATAAAGCGTATATGGTCGATTTAAGATATTGAAGAAATGGAAGTAAAGTAAAGTCAAATTTCATGTAACATAAAATGTGCATAAACTATCAAAAGCAAAGCAAATGTGAGAAAGGAAAAAGAAATCAATCAGAAAATATAAAAATAAAAATTACAAAATTATATTTTATTGAGTTATATAAACAAAACGTTATACTGAGGAAAAAAGGATATGTTATTGATAGTATAAATATATATCAAAGTGAAACATGGAAACTCGCAAATTGATGACCCCAAATATTGGTTACATTAAGAGTACACGTGGGTGTATGAAGGTGATTTCTTCTGGTGTTATGTTCGTGGACATCGTAATTGTGTTTGTGATCTTGTTATTTGCGAAAGTATAAGAAGCAGCTTCCAGGATATATAAGCATAAGAGGGAAAGAACTTCAAGTTGTTGAAATAATGGACTATAAGGTTCTCTATAGTGAGCACTGATCATAGCGCGAATTACCGCTCTTTGTGCTGCAATTTCGCAATGTGCGTCCGGCAACGAAACCCACAGTATACCATAATGCAGTCGCGACTGTATCTCCGCAGAATAAGAGGTAAGTAAAGTAGTTTGGACACCTGTGTCCTAAGATGCTTAAACAAGTATGCCTTGTTAGATATAATCTTTGATAATTTACAGTGCCTTCCATACTAAGGTCGAATTTAAACTCACCCCAAGAAATTTTGTTGTATCACTCTGACGTCTCCAGCCATATATAAAGTACTATTCACAATTTTTTGTCTCGTATGAAATGTAATAAATGTCGTTTTTTTTCCAGGCTTAAGGATAATTGATTTTCAATAAACCAATCGTGAAGATCATCAAACACGTTATCCAAAACAGCAGAAGGTGCTCACGCAGCCCTCCTGATGATTATGCCCAATGTCGGGGGACCTGGTAGTAGGAAAAGACAGATTCTGTACGGGGTGCTCCAAGCACAAATACTGTATGCTATACTTGCCTACGGTAGAGTTATGGAAACCAAAAGACACAGAAAAGCTTTGGAGGGACTGCAACGCAGGGTTCTTATAAGGGTGGCTAGCTCCTATCGAACGGAGACTATCGAGATGGTTCAGGTGCTGGCAAAATATTCTGTTCAGTACAAAGTATGAGACGCTGTGAATGTGGGTAGCGTTAAGACAAGACGAAGGACCTTGGATAAATGGCAGAAACTGTGGACAAGTAACAAGGAGACCTCAGTCTGAACGAGACAGCTGATTTCTGGCTTCATACCATGAGCGACGTGCGATTTTAAGGCTGCAGATTATTATCTGTCGCAATTCTTGTCTAGGCACGGATACTTCAGTACGTACCTGAAGAAGTTCCAGCTATCGGGAGACGAGACCCCATAGAAATGCCCAAAGCATTCGCAACTCTGTAGAATTTATATGTAAGTTTTAATTTAATACTAACCAATTATAATTTACCTCATGGACCACATCAATAGATATTAAAGGACTTCCATTTTGCTTTTCTTCCTCGAAATACCCTAGCAAACGACAGATCAACTCTTGGCAACAAAAACTAAGTCGCTTACCTGACATCTTGGACTCTAACCTAAAAAAATGTTGTAAGTCTTTGTATGCTTCTTTAACACCTCTAAGCTTACAACAAACGAAACGATTTACTTCACTATAGCTCTGAAGAAGAACTTTTGGCACAAGAAATTATAGAAGTAAATAAAACTTCAAAACTAAAGAAGAGCAAATAAACAGTAGAAACGAAAGGAGATATCAAATGTCAACGGAGTGGTAAAATGGGTTAAAATTGCGTGGTTGCATGCACTGTAGTAAACATCATGAAAGCTCCTTTTTATGCATTACTCGACCGTATTCTATCTCACTTCAACTAGTATGTTGATACTTAATAAGGCATGGAGGTATAGTTTAAGTAGCTACGACTTATGTTATATACATGTATCTCGCTGGTGTATGCGAATGCTCCCAATTTTTGTTTAAACTACGCTTGTCTTTACTTTACCGATCAGTTAATGACGTAACTACAAACATTCATGATTTCCACTAAACTTCTTGCAGAGTGTAATAAATGAAATCCAAAAATATTATAATAATATACAATATCCAAATTGTTGTAATCACAAAACAATCAGCTCTGGTGACATAACCATATTAATCACAACTCTAATTTTAATGTGTTTTTCGTCTAGCTAAATCTAAATCAGGGTACCAACTTTTGGTGTT
The DNA here is from genome assembly GCA_004143645.1 of Protaetia brevitarsis. NCBI lineage: Eukaryota > Metazoa > Arthropoda > Insecta > Coleoptera > Scarabaeidae > Protaetia > Protaetia brevitarsis. The sequence goes on along the minus strand of RXPK01000172.1, from coordinate 1,989,085 downwards.
GTTTGAATAAATTTAATCAATTGTACCAAATGTATAAGAAATCGTTCCACCTCAAGGCATATAAAACAAAGAATTATCTGGGATAACATTATCTAACTGTTAAAATTAGGTGGGCATTATCTTCTTGTATCGGATAACAGAAGTCATTAGTCTTTCGAATATATTTCCCAAACAAGGGCCGACGGCGATAAGTATCTGTTTGTGGCGGTGCGCATATACTTCCAAACCTGTATTGGGTGGACTTTTTGCTTTCTTGTGTTTACAGGTATAAATGCATATTATATAGATTGTTGTAATAGAAATTTTTAAGTACGCACATTTTTAAGAGTCATGAGTAACTCTACAATCACCGCACTAAAAGCTTTGGTGTGTTTCTAAACACATTTAAGATATACATAAGTTATTTGTAGGTACATAAACCTTCTTTATGTGAAACCGGCAGTTTATGTCTGTGAAAGAAAGAAGTAATTTTAAGTTCTATACTTTTTTTATTCCGTAATGTACAGAATATAAAAATTATTAATTATTAAGAAAGCTACACTACAGCCTAATTTTCATAACTTCTTCGCCATTATGCGGCCACAAAAGGCACGGCGGTCGGATGGCAAAGCCCATTTATTGTACACAGACTTCGCGATCTTTATGGGCGATAAACGGAAGACGCTATAAATTTTAAAAATGGTAATGCTGTTCGTGTGACGGCGTGTTTTATTGTCGAGATAATTTTTATATTTTTCTCGGCGATGCAGTTGTTGTGAATTTGTATCACGCGTGTATGCACATACATGCATACGCCTAATGTCTCTTGTCATGGCTGGGATGGGCCGAACTGACACGCAAAAACCAGGGATGGAGTGATCAATATTACACGAGGGCCTCGAGCTACGCGGCCCCTATCTCTTGGGAGTCTGTGCCTTTAGAATATCAACTAAAGTTAAATATTGATACCGTAAGACTTACCCTCTTGATTGCCGCAGTCATTTTTATTTACTTCCACCATTTCGCATCAATTAAATTTAAATTAGTTGCCCATGCTTTCTCGATTCGCCGCATTATGCCAAGAAACTGGTTTATTCATGCTGTGGTGCGCAGTTAATGATTACTTATTGTTTTTCTATTTAGTCTACTGCAGTTGACGTAATTCCGTTGGACTATACTTGTCTGAAAAGGATATCAGCCTACATAAGAATTTTAAAACAAAATGAAAAATTGAGATATTTTTCACACGTGGTAGACAAATTTATGTGATCAACATATGTGCTGTAACTCAACACTTAAAAAATAGAATATTAGGACATGAATCATATAATAACGTTATAACCATAAAAAAATATAAACAAAATTTTCAACACAAACTTAATTATGACAATACTAAGATATTATTGCATATTGAATCCATGGATGTGGTATGTAATAAATAATAAAAAGAAGAAAAACGTCCTTACGTTCACCAAAAGTTTTTAAAATATATTTGAGACATGTTTCGGCTACCAAATGCATCATCAGGCCTCAAAACATCATGTTACGGAATCTGAAAATTAAAGTCAAAAATGGATATTCAAAAAGACCAAACAAACAAATTAAAATTAACTGAGAGACAGTTTACACGGATATGAGCTAAAGAGAATAATTGTTATCACAGATGTATCCTTGAAATGAAACGGCTAAGACGGACATAGCAAAGCCTAAAAATTCATGACCTTGCGAATTTCTGCCATCTATACGTTTTATTGTGAGACATGTATATTTAGAACATGTTTATTATTAATAGTCAACATAGACATAAACTTACGATATAAACTTAAAAGTATATGCAGACAGGAGTAATTATTATTATAAATATGAAAAAGCAATATTAGCAAGAATATAGATTAACAACGAATACAATAATATCAGAAAACTGGTAAATATTAATACCAATAACATCAAGAAACACCCAATGTATTAATAATTGAAATAAAATCAATTCACGAAGCAAATATTGGCTTGCCTATAATAAGCTAGAAAGACTGAATAAGGGTAAGTAAAATTTAGTGATAAACTGTAGAGATCGTACTCAATAAATTCAAAATTGTCAATTAGATGCGTTTTCTATTGTACTGATAGTGATTTGCAGGACTTGTAAATTGTTGTACAATACAGGAACTAACACCTTAAGGGTACCACGTTTGTACTTGTTATTACACAGAGAAACTTGTGGGTCTCCAACATTAATTGATCTAGTTATCACATCATGCTCACTTTTGGAAATTCTTCTAATTTGAAGTAATTTTGACTTATAGGTATACTTATAGATAATTTTTTTAATAGAAAGAATTTTTCTTTTTTTAAACAATCTATTGCAGCAGGTCGAATATATAAAATATTAAGTATCAATGAAATTTGAGAAAGACAACATAATGCAAGCTTTTAAGTGGTTTAATGTCAATATAACATGCGGAGTACCACAAGGCTCCATTCTATAGGGCCCACGTTGTTTTTAATCTACGTAAACGATTTGTTTGCTCATTTGTCATCCTGTACATTGTCATAATACGCCGATGATACAACCTACGACGGCGTATCTGTCTTAGTTGATCTAGTTGCCTCTGAAATGTTTAACTGATGTAGGAATAACGGTCTTGTCTTGAATGGTGGAAAAACTAGTTTTATGAGATTCAGAACTGTACTTGATAAAACTGAATCAATGGATTTGCACATCGATGGGGAAGTGAAACCGGAATGTAGTGAAGTAGGATTTTTAGGAATAACGGTTGATTCTACTTTACGGTTAAGTCACACTGTCATGAGTTGGGAAGGTAGCCATGTACTATACGATCTTTAAAAAGTCAAGTGAGCATACATTGCTTAAAATTATTTTATTTTGCATATGTGGAGACGCGTCTGAGGTATTGAATTGTTTTCTGGGGCAACTCACCTAATGCCAGGCGATTGTTTCTTTTGCAAAAGAAAATTTTTAGATCTATGGTTTGAGCATCATTTTCTGAATTATGTCGTCCTTTATTTAAAGAATTAAATATTTTAACATTAACAGCGCTATACATTTATGAAATCATAATTATTTACAAAACAAATGAATTAACCCTTACCAAAAATAGTGATACCTAGAATAAAATGGAAACACGTCAGGCGCATAATCTTAATATACACCAACATAGAACAAAGTTGTTTGAGACTAGTGCAAGATATAAGGTTATAGTACTGTATGATAAGTTAACAATAAATTTAAAAACCCGTCAACTTTATCTCAATTCAAAGTTAAACTTAAGTCATTTTTAAATAATCATTCATTTTACATTTTGGACGAGTACTTAAATATGTAATTTTATATGTACATCTATTATTTTTTATATTATGGACCATTTTAATAAGTTTTCTTCTTATATTTATTAACAATTGTGTAACTTTTTGACAATGTCTATGTTCCCAGGGACGATGGCAATAAACTCTTATTATTATTATAATTATTATTATTATTATAAAATCAATCTTTGGACAAAAATATTTTTTTTTAAATATTCCTAAGCATTACCATAAATAATGACACCATAACCTATAACTGATTCAACTAAAGAAAAATAAATTGTATACATGGCACTTAAAGATATAAAATTCGATAAATCGAAGAGTCTGCTAGCCAACAGTCTTTATCAACGGCATACTTCGTAAATGTTTATTCCAAAAAATAATTTAATCAATAGGTAAGTGCAAGCATTTAAAGTCATCAACTAATGTCAAAGTAATACTACAGCCACAAGTATAATTGCATGGCTAGAAATTGTGGAGACATGAATGTTTATGACACATAATAGGCGGTACATAATCAATGTTGAGATTTGGCGATCTAGTGTGCATAACTTTGGTTTTATTATAGTTAGTTTTTTAATTTTTTATTGTGAGTATACTTGAAAATTCTTGCATATGCATAAATGCCAAATAAACTTTATCGTTAGCTATTGCAACAGCTAACGATAAAGCTATGCACAAAAAGAATTGTTTGTGTTAGATTATTGTTTTGTTGATAGACAGACAACTATAATCAATATAATAAACAATACAGTAAGATTTGGTCCTATAGGACACCGTTATTGCATAAATTTCATATTTGTCAACATTTTTTTTTTCAAAATCCTACTAATTAACATAGTCAATAGTATAGTAAGAATTTATGTTTGATTTCGAAAACATAATCTTGGAAAATATTAACTTTAAGTATAATATTATGTTGGCACAAGTTAAAAAAGGAATAAAAAAGAAATAAAAGAGTGTTCCATTAAAAAAAAAAAACAGAAGTAAATGACACGTGAACATTGTCCTTCTATAAAAGCACCCTGCACATTATAATCACATTTTATTATACCCACAGTGTAGTCATCTCATGTCTGCATAATTACCAAATATCTCCTGGAATAGTTTCTGGAAAGTTAACACCACGGTTACTGTGATACGTTTTGTTACAACATGCGATCTCCAAATTTTAAACGTTTTCTTGAATAACTTGGCAACCCACCAATCAAAAATAAAAACTTTTCCATTTGTAAAGCTATCTTTAAAAATATATAGGCTGTGGTCTTACAGCGCTGATTTCCTACTGAACACTCTGTATATCTCCAGCCAATTTTAAACTAAAGGCCTTCCTATGCGCTACAATTATTGTATAAAATATTTTGTTGTACGTAAAGGGTATTATATTACATTTTCACACAATTCACCCACTCAATATGTGCTAACATCATTAACATACAACGTGTTAAGTAAAGGGCCAGGATAGTACCTTGCGGTACACCATATTCAACATTGATGCAATCAAAGGTTTCTGAATTTACATACAATTTAAACTTCCTTCCGGATAAAAAAAGTGAAGCAACTGCAACATCTTTCCTCTAGTGCCACAAGCATTCTACAACAGGTGTGATTAATAGAATGAAATGCCTTTAGCAGGTCAATAATTTAACATCAAAATATAATTCGAGAAATTTAGCAGTAGACGGGCAGTATTTTATTGTTTATATAATTAAGTAAATTGTTGTTTCTCTGGTATATTAAATTTCGTTAGGAAGTTAGTAATAGAATTTAATGTTTATCTTTCCAAAATTTTATCAAAAGGCGATAACATCGAAATTGGTCGATAATCAGTAACTTCAATCAATCTTTCCTTTCTTATGAAGAGATTTAATCATTGCTAATTTTAATGCTTCTGGTATAATACATTCTTCAATTGATAAGTTGATCAATTTACAAACATTGGACAAAAAAAATAGGGGAATTATTATTATGTTTCATAAAAATATCATCATTTCTTCACTTTATTTATATCAAATTTAGAGTATGTTAGTATTTGATAGAAAGCTCACTACATATTTAAAATTTATCATAAGAATTCATCCTCAACCAAATCAAAACACCAATACCAACTCAAATCTAAACTTCAAGTAAAGTTCCTACAGGCTGCCATAAGGTGGCGGTGGTTATTGACAAAATCAACCCCGAATTATCGTCATTAAAAATCAAAATATATCAGATAACATAAAAGTGTTACCTTATGCCACGTATAAGAAAAGAACTAAAACAAAATTTAATTTGTAACGCCTATTACACCATAAATGACTTTTCTTAAGTAGCTTAATGCTTTTGTAACTATTAACTCATAGATTTTAATATGTGTGACATACTTTACGCGTTTTTTGTAAAATGATATGAAATATATTATTATTACAATATGTACTGTTTTGATGTACCACGTCAAGAATACCATAAAATTTTACTGTAATTTACCTCTTTTTGTAAAAAAATATATTTATATAACATTGTAATTAAGGTAGTTTTATTATTAAAACAACAACAAACAACCACGTGTTTGCACAATATGTATACGTATGAGCTGTTAGCGAATAAAGAAATATTAAAAATATATTGCTTCCCATCTGTAATCATCAACCAATAATATGAATTATATGATATGAGAGTCTATTATTAATCGCGTACTCATACAATGCCTCTGTTACACATTTATTCCCTTCATAAACGTATTAATTCATGTAACTATATATGAAAATATAGTTCGCTTAAAAGCGAGATAATGGATGTACAGTGTTTTGCATCATCTTTATAAATTACCTGCTAACCTGTCATATAGGTACCTCTAAAATTTATTCACTTCACTACATATTGCAATGTCCAACGAAAATGTACTTTATTGTACCAAATAAATCTCTATCGGTATGACAAATAACTGACAAGTGTTTTGTTTTTATATGGCGCCGTTATAATGGACCTAGTGTTAGGCAAAACAGAAAGATAGGTAAAATTTATCTGCAAATAGTGTTTCGATTATTCTAGACAATAAATTGCTTCATGAATCACATCTTGTTTTTGAATACAACATCCTGACAGTGAAATATGGCTGTTATTCTGATTTGTTGATCATCAATATTAATTCGCTGTAAATTGTGCGATTGCAGTAGTAACTATTTAATATTTTGTTTGCTTTTCGTTTCTACATGTATATTTTATCAGTAGGTATGTATTTAAGATTACTCATATACATTTCATTTATCGATTATAACGTTAGGATTTGCTAGAAAACTTAACGAAACTCAATTCTTTGACTTGATAACGTAAACATGAAACAGAACAAGAACAACGCTGTAGTTAGGGACACTTCAAACTCGAGGGAATTGCAACTTTTTGAGCGATTGCAAGGGGACGAAATAATAGGCGGTTTGGGATATTAGTTCCACCGCAGATAGAGGAGTTCCGAAGTATACTGAATATGATTAAGATTTAAACGACGTAAATGTCAGAAATATTCAACCGTGACGCTAATATATTTCCCTTCGTAAATGTTGATTATGTAATGGAATTATATTTGACATATTACAGGTAGGCAGCGACGACTTTAGTAAGTTTGATAACTTACGTTCTGTTAAATAGCAGATTTCATCAATTAGTTCGCGCGATTAAACTAACCAAGGGCTGGCATTCACTGTCATAAGTGTTACAAAATTTCTAGGGATTCTGAAATTAGCAGGAAGATCATATTCAATACAAACTTGCTTAGAAGTGAAAATTAAATGTCTTAACGAGAAGTAAATTGGATTTTGCAATGGCGACTTAGGATTTAAAGTTCACAAAATATTTCATTAACATGATTTAGGGACCATGAATCAAAGACTTTCTGTTTTAGAAAAGTAGATATAGTTAAGTACCAAATTAAGGAAGGCTTATGTGATGTTGCAAAACTTATGCTGTTAGACCTCCAACATAGACAGCAGAGAACCCAAATTGGGTATGTATCATAAACAAGATAATGTCTCGCTCAAGTGAAGGTTGCCGTAGTAGATTGTGAAATTCACCACTTAAAGGGATTAATTCGACAGATGTTAATTTCAAACTACATTAGCTGGCGCTAAGCAAGGTAGACGCCAATAAAAAACAACATTGGCTGAGGTAGCCGGTCATACGGAGTTAAAAAGGAATGAAACGACAGATGATCTGGTCAAATGGCGAGTATCCAGGCTTCTGCTGGACTTTTCTTCAGTAATACCAAATCACATGTATAAAGGTTTTCTTCGAGTTCCGCGCTTGTCAGGGGATTTGCGACGAGGTATTGGCAATTCAGGTTGTGATTTCCGAAGCGTGTGGTGTTAATAAAGTTAGTAATATGTTTTTATAAAGTGTTTCAATAAACATCAAGCGTAGCCCCAGGGCAAGTACTTTTTTAATATTCCTTATTATATTAGAGAAGCGAGTAGCTCAAACCCCCAACCCTTGAGCAAAAGGGCGAGTCATTTAAGGAAAGTCACGGCATTTGGTGGAGGCGCCAGGTACTTTCTTTCATTGAAATAACAGTACGCAGCACCATCAGAAGGAGTGGAGAGGCGACGCTTGGGGAACATTACCATCTACCTTGTTTGATGTTAATTGCTAGTTTTTATTCCTGTATTTTTAAATCGTTGAAATATTTCTGCAATTTTTAAAACTTTTAATTCTTTACAACACAACCTAAATCAGATGTGTTAAGTTTGTTCTATACTTCGAAATTTGTAAGTAATGTTAAGATTTAGATGAACTTTCCATTTCTCTTTTTGAGCTTAGTAGAAAATAATTGAATTCTACTGTTGATTGGTCAATCGAAGGAAACTTAATTAGAAAAATAAGTAGTTAAGTTAGGTATAAGCAAATAGTGGAACTTTGGTGGCTGCACCCGAAATATTAAGGCTCAAATATGCTGGAGCATATTTTTTTGGAAGAGGGTGTAATGCCACGGAAAGTTCCACTACATAAAAATAAGTTAGATTTAACAAAAAGATGTGTTCAGAGATGACAATCGGATTACCGGAATCTCGTCAGCGGTTTTCGAGTACTGCGCTCGTAAGGGGATTGGCGACGAGGTATTGGCAATTCAGGTTGTGATCTCCGAAGTGTGTAGTGTTAATAAAGTTAGTAATATATTTTTATTTTTGTTTCAATAAACATAAAGCCCTATTTCCCTATTTCGCTCGAGCTGTCGTGTCGTGGCTAAGGGCTTGCACAGGGTTCTACAACGATGCCAGTTGTTGCTTTCGGCTACCAAAAGTCCAACTGTTAAACCAGGTTCCCAAAGGAATGGGAGGTCTTCGCTTAACTACACCGACTGAGAGGAGACAAAAACCTAAATCCTAAGCTGGCGGACTAGGCTAATGGGATGCGTGGCTGGATAGAAGACCAGTATACTAGTCCAACCTTGGGGCACCTCGCGCAGCCCATTGCATTTAGCCTTACCTCTGCATGCGGGGCTCTGTGGAGGTGGAGCTTTTCTTCGCTAGCTACTTGTGGGATAAGCCATGGGGGAAGGACGTTTATGAGCGAGACCACATCGCTAATAAACAGGAATTGGAGCAGGACCTCCATAAGAAGTCTTCCACTTCCAAAGTGAGAGTACCTCACAAGGAAGGAACAAAGGGAGAAGCAAAACGACTGGAGCAGATTGGGGAACAGGACAGCATCCATCCCCTCTCAAATTACGTAGCAGTGTGCAACTCGAGGGCGTTACACCTGGGAGCACGTGAAATCGAAGAGAGGGACTTACCTAACCTGACGCTTTCTGATGTCCTACACTTTCTGAAAGGAATAGGATTGGAAGGCCAGCTGTAAAGCAGCAAGAACAGGGGACACAATAGATCTTTTAGGTCACAGTGTAATTTCACCCTTGCAATATATGCAATACAAATATTCCCTATTTATATATAAGATTAGAGAAGCGGGTAGCTCAAACCCCCAACCCTTGAGCAAAGGGGTGCGACATTCAGGGGAAGTCGCGACAATAATACAAAAAAAAATCAAAGTAATATTAGCATTACTATAAACTAGGCGTAGATTAATTCAGTTGTAAAGTATTAATATCAGCGAAGAGTACTGGACTTGAGTAGCAAAGAAAGGATAAATTGGACGTGTATCACTAAATGCATCCGAAAGCGCGTTGTAGTATTTATTATACGGGCATAAGGTACACTATTATGTAGCTGGTAACTAAGTAATAAAAACACAGTAATGAACTAGTATGACATATAAATAATTTGTGGATCGCGTTTAGTGCAATTTGTTTGTACAAAAAGCAAGAATATTCGTACCCGAAAGCCCAAGACTCTCGATTTGAGTTGGTTATATGCCTTCAATTTCAGATCTGGACTGTCACAAGGTCTTAGAAACACAGCAGCGCTTATCTTTTTGTGTATCTTTCAATCATTGAATCACTTAATCTGTACAAGTTCTTAGCCGGCTACTCGAAATAATACTTTAGGTTTATTTCTGGCATGCTAAAAATTGTCTGGTTTTGTTGTCCAAATAATTCAAGCTGTGATATCTTTGTCGTTACATAGCACACCCAACAATGAACATCTCTAGTGAGAATTAGTTTATTTGGGTGTTCTTTCAGTGCACAACCTAATTTTAGTAGAACTACCATACTGCGAAGATGATGAGATAACCTTTAGTAGTTCTATTAGTATTCTTCTTGAATAGACCCTTATAAAAAGGTAATTCCATCAATTTGCCTGGTTGTGCTGAGTGCCTTCTGAGTTTCTATGGGAACCAACTCCTTACCTGCTCTCGCATTGTGTTTTTAAACTTCCCTGAAGTAGGTTCTGAGTTTATTGAGTTCGCGATCCCTTTTTTACTAACTCATCAATTCTTCCGTTTCCTTCAATTAGTGAATGTTCGAGTACACCTAGTAATGGGACTTTATTGCGGTTTCACCTGCTCTTCAATTCTTAACTGCATTCTCAAACTAATTTTGATTGTACGTTGGGGTTCTCTCTCATTAATGTCTGGCAGCGTCTTGCAGCACAAATCAACCTGTTTTCAAAACCTCTCTAGTGTCTGTTGCACAATGCAAATTGCGTATACTTCTACGTGAAAGACAGTGGCATATTTTCCTAGTGGAATGGTGGTCACTGAATTCTCTCATTTCCGTGTAAATTTTAGGCCCAGTGCCGAGTTCGGCTTTTAAAACTTGTTGTCGAATGTGAATGTAATTACACGTTGGAAAAATGTGTGTATAATGAAAAAAAAGAACTATAGTATATAGTATAGTACTGACTTTGTGGTCTATAAATAAATGTAAGGTACAATTCATAGAATGGAACAAAATGTTCTATTACTAGCAATTGACCATAATCTCCAAATGATTGAATGAATATGGGGATGTGCTCACATTGAACTACTTTTACCCTCGCATGCTTACGGATATTAGCTCGCATTCAGATCAACTTTCCTCGTCATTCATTGAGCGCGTACAAATTCAATCAAGCAGCATTGGATTTCCTAATAATTATTATTTTTTCTCATTTCTTTCAGAACAATTTTGAGTTGTATAGATATCCTGGAGTTTTAATGGGCCGGAACCGGAAGACCGCGGTCTAGTCAGCGTGAACGCTGGCGGAGGAGAACTTTCCTTTATTCGTGAACGAATTCGTAGTTCTTGATATATAGTCTTTCTTCGCGTAAGAATCTGTAGAAACTTTAATTCTGACAAACTATTTAATGGCGCATATAAAAATGTCTTTATCACACTTTATCTGATTTAGTAGTTTCCCTGGAGGTGTCGCTGTTAGAGTTATCAAATTTCTTGATCTATACTTTAACAGGAAATATTTAGTTTCCTTTGTTTTCACTGAAATAAATTACTTATCTAACATTCTACTTTATACCAAACACATATTTTAAAATACATCTAAGCAGCAACTAATTGTAGTGGCGGAAATAAAGTATTATGCCTAATATTGATGGAATGTTGTTACTAATCTATATCTGTTAGAAGTTGATACGTGACCAAAAGCGACATATATGTATATAGTCACAATACCCAACATCTAGATGATTTTTACTTATCGAGATACGAATTGCAGGTCACCGAGCGAGGAGTAGAATTTTTAGGCAGAAGATTGTACAATAAGTTGCCAAATGAAATAAAAACCTCTTAAATAAAAATCTTAAGAGATTTTTCATTCAAAAGACGTGCAGGAGTTTTAAGTTGAATTTGCTTTTGTGTTTCTTCTTTTTCTTCACCCTTTCATTTTAGTTTCAATTTTTTCATTCCGTATATTGTAAAATGTATTGATTAGTAATCGTTAAAATTTGGAATTGTTTGAAAAAATGTCTGCACGAATCTCTATTGTTGATCTTTAAAATTATTCTAATTGCTCTCTTCTGTAAAAGTAATACCTATCCACGGACACCATCGCTCGCGATTAAGTGGAGAAGAGCATGATATGCCATCAACAAAGCATCGGTGGTAATAACACCTTCTAAATTTCTTAAATGTATATGACAGTTGATAGACGGGCGGCTACGGCACCCACATGTGCTCCCCACGTCAATTGTCCGCCCAAAGCCAAATTGAGATATTTGACCGGTGCATTATTAGAGTTATCCGTGCAAGGGTTTAAGTAAAAACAATTTTTTGTGTTTTGTTTTTGTTGAGATACAAATTGAATACAAAATAAGATCCAGCTTGCTTAAGAGCTTCCTCGGATAGATCATTAAGTTGTTCTGTTTTTTTATGACTTATTAAAACAGTAGTATCATCCGCATATATTACTTGTTTAAAATTGATAAAATCATTGATGTCGTTAACATAGGTAATGAAAAGAATGGGCTTAAGACGGAGCCTTGAGGATGCCATACAAATTATGTTTCAAAGATGATGTTTCGTTGTCTTTATTAACACACTAATATCTGTTTTTAATAAAACTCTCAATAAATGATAGCGGGGGGTCTCTAATTCCGTAATGGAATAGTTTTTCAATAATGAATCATGTCATCAGACAGTCGAATGCTTTGGCCACATCCAAAAATTCATCCATGACTACATTACCCAATTCCAATTCATCTGTAATATATATAATAATGTCAAACCTGTACTGTTAATTCCCTAGCGTCAAAATTTCTTTTCTATTTTTCAATTCAAAATTAAGATTTGTCGGCCCAAAGAATCTGGGAGTATTCGTGCTTGTGGTACAATCCGTACTCATACTCGCAAAGCGTTAGTGTCTGGCCTATAGTGATATAAATAACTATTGCCTTTTGCGATGCACATATTCTTGTGTCGTAAGTATTTAATTATACACTTCATATATAGGATTGTAATACCATGTAATATGAAACGTATCAAACTTGAAAATCCTATGCTGATGCATGATGCTATGATTCTTCACTCGCTCCGTCTTTTTTTTGCTTTCTTTCTCTATTTTGATTAAAACTATGTACAGCTCCTACCAAAAAAAAGTTAACGACCTACGCAAAAATGTATGTGGCGAGCGCATTTAGGATGGATTATAGCTTTTACTACGACTGCGGCTTATCGGTGTAAATAGATGTTATGTATAATTCGTTGTGTATTTATCCGACACAGGATTTCTTGTTTTTATAATTTAGTGTTTGTTATTAAGACATAAACAAGCATGCATTGAAATAATATTTTTATGTATTCCCTGGTAAAATAGATTTTCTGTTTCTGAATGTTCTTATTGATTTATTAGAATACCATATATGCGGCCAATATGGAATATAGTGGATAAACAAGTTTCTTTCTTTCATTTTCGTAATTTTTTAATTGTAACATTTAGCAATAAGTGAATAAAATACATAGTTTTCAATAGTAAATGCAAGGATATACTTTGCTAGTAAACTTTTCATACATATACACAGATGATACTGTAATAACAAAATGGTGTCACTATAAACTTATTTTATTGTTTTATCTAATTATCATTTGCATAAATTCATTTTTTCAATCTTGAAGCATGCAATGCCTCCAGTCCCCATTATTTTCGATTACTTCTTAGGAATTTTTCATAGTTTATGTGCATTTTCTGGAATGAAGTCTTCACATATGTATAAATATATATTCTGCTTTAATGCAGCAACATTTTCAATAGGACTTAAATCTGGACTATTTGGAGGCCAGGTCAATACTTGTTAAATAAATGTTTGCGAAACGTATCCATTCCTGCACAATTTGTGATTTATGCATGGAACAGTTATCGTGCTGAAACACAAAATTGTCCCCATATTTACCGATGGCATCATCAGATTTATAAGGATGCCTTCATTTCTGCAACACCTGCTGCTTTCATTTCAACTATTCAGTGTTCTAATTTTTTTACTATTAAAAATAAAGAGACCTAATATTAGTGTCGGGATATACAATCGCAGACAAGAGTTAATTCCAATAATTTATTTTTCAGTATTATGTTGTAAAAATGCAATGAAAAGATAACTATTTAGGAAGTATTGAAAAATAACAAAAAAAAATTAAAGTTATGCAAAATTTTAATTGAAATGTTTTATTAATTTTATTACGAATATGCGTATGACATTTGTCCGTAACTGTATATATTTTAGTTATGCCAGGTTTCTATGAAATATATGTTTATACATATGTTATAAGAGGCGAATATCAGATAAACACAAATGCTTCCCTTTGTGGTTTTTGCCGCAAACTTGTTGTGCCTTAAACCGAATGGATACTCTTATTTGACAACTAATAATAATAAATCAAGGTCGTCAAAACAACTTTCATAGACAATTTACCAAATGAATAGCGGACATAAAATATGAATTTATCAAATACGAGTAAACATTACGTATGTGGGCCACTCTTCGGTTGGGGTGAATAAAATTACCTCCAATAAACACAGTTGTATGTATAGTTCAACCTGAGAATATACACACAGAGAAGTAATTTCTAGAATCAAGTGAGAATTTCTCAACTGAAGTACCTCTCGTTCTTATATATAAGCAAATGAATAATTTCTTGGACGAAGAAAATTATTTTCTCAATATCCCAAGAAATTAATTCCTTGTTTGAAGAAATTTAATGTCGTTAGACAAAGGAAAGCTGGTTACTTGAAACAAATAAAAAAAAACTGGTTTCAAGAATATTATGTATTTAATTTGAACTTATGAGTACTTTGAATTGAGAAAAAATAAATTTGATATAAAGCAGGCCTCTCCTTAAAAAAAATTCAAAGCGAGCTTAATATTAGTTTGTCGTTTTCTAGTAGTAAATATCTAATACCTTTAAATCAAACGTTATTTTATTAAACATGAAAACGGTACTTACTTGAACTTAAGGATCCCTTTCTTTAAATCAAGAAACAAAAATGGTGTTTTTATTCTTAAGGTTATTGCACATTAGCCTGTCACAGCTCGGCACGGTGCGCCCCATCACAAAACCAATAGCATTGCGCTAAGCTCTGTATGCTGGTATAATGGGCGCTTGTTCATTCATTTGCATTGCTTTAATTCTATCCGTTTTTTTTTTTTGACGGGGTTTTGTGACGAAAATGTGCGATAACCTTTACTCTAGTACTGTTGGTTGCAAAAAACTGATTAAAGTTTCGTCAAAAATAACTGAACTGTTGGTTATTCTGAAAAAGCCAGCAGCATGACGAAATGTTACTCAATTGCTTGCAAACAGCAAGACCAAACCCAATATATTATTATAATTTTAATTATGCTGGCATAGGACCGTATGCAGGATTAGTTGCTTGATAATAATGTTCTTTGGCTAAATATACATATTTGTATCTTACTTATAATATACGTTGTTTCTTACATAGAATTTGTATTGTCACCATGTAACACCACATACTTTAAGGTAAAAACTCGAAATAAATTACAAGTATACATGTTAATAAAATTAGATTATTTAAATTTTATTTTGTGAATTGTTAAATCATAGGTAAGGAAAAAAATACAAATCGAATAACTTTACAACTAAAAAGTATTTATTTAGATACTACATTTACATTATATTACAGTATTTTATTGCGGTTTCTATCTCCGCGCCAATGCTACACCACTCAAAATGGCCTTTATATTGAAGCAGAATATAAAATTGTTCTTCAGACATATCTATTTATAAAAATATCCGTAACTGTATATGTATATTTTTTTTATTTACTAGTATATATACGCATTATATTATAAAAGTACTTACCGTTATTCAAACTACTATAAACAGGTGACAAACAAATTTAGGTAACGCACAGGGCAAATATTATCGAAATACTGCGAAATATCTAATACCGAAATGCAAACTCGATCATACTGGATAAAACCAAGTTTCAGCGTATATCAACCCCTCCACATTCCAACTTTTTTTCTATTCTAAATACAAGAAACTTATGTTACTTCCGTCAAGGAAATATCACTCAATATTAGAAAAATCGTAAGAGAGTGAATTATTCCTTATAAAAACTATATGTACTTGTTTTAAGAGAGATAACATTTGCTATAAATTAATTTTGTTTTGATACTAATAAAATTTCAAGAAAATAATTTATTATATTTAAGGACACCTATTAACTCGGATCTAGTAAATTCTCTAAAATAAAGAAAATACTATCTTACATTTAGTAAAAATGTGTAAGAACACAGATGTACTAGATAATAGAAAACGTTTTTCTGTGTGTATAATCAAAATCGTGATTCGGATTGTTAACCTTTTTATGGGAGGAGCTGTACTTACTACGTTTGGTCTTTGTTATATTGAAGATATTAATTTCTTTACTTTCGTTTCGAGGCCAGTTTGAGGAGGTTTATTTTGTCTCGATAGCCTCGTACTGCAAATATTTATTTTATTTTTTTGTTGTGAGAGGGTGAGCATATTTTATTTACATAAATAGTTCTTAAGTGCATTTTAAATGCACTATTTAATATGCATATATAAAAAACACATAAATATCACTCTACTATCTCTGAAACGTTGTAAATCTGACTTATAAGAAAACTAAACCCGCGTACATATATTACGGCAACGCCAAAGAGGTTCTTAATCTATCGAAGATAATTTTATCTCTAGTCGTTCAAGCAGCTGTACGTGCGCTCCGAAGGGACCGCAGATCTATAAAACACTCAATTAAAAAGTATATAACCAGCGCGAAGAAAGAATGATATAGACGTTTAGTGAGAGGAAAAAAGGAAACAAGTCACCACCACATGCACTGCACCAAGCTATTAAAAGTTTAAATTTAAAGTTGGCGAAGGGGTAAATGGGGCGGCCCTGAGGGCTCGAATCCATCAACCGGTGTTATCAGGGCGAACCATGAGATGCAAAAGCGGTAATGAAACGGCAAGAACCTACCGGGACTGATCGAGCAATCTAAAGTCGAAGCGTCACGAACGTAGGCGGTCTTAAAACTCATACATCATAATGTAAAGACTAGAGTGGAGGGGTTTTTCCTTAACGTGCCGCATTTATATCGGCGACTTTTGAAGAGCCCCGTTTCACCCATGTGTCTACTTGAATTCTCTGGGGTGTAAATGAACCAGGCGAACAGGGACGGTGCATGCATTGAAAACGCACAAGGTTTCAAGGTAATAATGTGTTATCTATGTATACAGTTCCTTACGTATTCTCTTGCAGTGTTTAACCTTAGATTGGAAGTCTCCCTGTTATAAAATAATCATAAAAAAGCCTTTCTGCGCCCGTCGATATATGTATTTCTGGCATTTATATTCATATTATAAAAAGAACACCAATATCTCGTGGCGGCTCGATAGTGGATAGTAATTTACTCTACACTCTAAAAAATGATGGTAAAAATTTACTTCACTGGTGTGTGAAAAAACATATAAAATATAATGTAAAATTACACCGAAAAGAGTGTAAACCGCGATTACCATAAACCAGGTGTAACTTTGCCTGGTACATCGATTTTGATGGAAAAATGCTTCAATAAATGATGTATTTTTCTCCCACTTGGGAAAATTTGCTTAGTGGTAACGAAAAATTACATATTTCGTGGAATATTACCTCCTTATGTTGGTAAAAATGCAAACGGAATATGGACAATACAAATGACGTGAAATTCTGATTAAAATTTGTACATATCAGCTATTTTCCTCAACATTTACTTCTTTTTATGCATTATAGGTTTGTATTGCTCTATATCTGGGACCGGTCTCAAAAAATGTAGAAGAGTGAAAAACTTCAAAAAATATAGTGTCGGCCCCGAGAGAGTTTGAATCCTAGAATTAATGTAAAATATCGACATAGTTGCCACATACTCATAAACGTCATTTTGACAAGTGCTGTACCTGTTTGTTGCAATTATTTTGACATGTCAAGAAAGTAGTTCTTTCTTCTCAAATGTTATCGCTGTTACGACCATATTTACAATCTACCAATAAGCTAGCAACTGTTACACCTGCTACGGTATTGTATTCACTCCACCAACGCGATCTGCCCACTTACATCTTTCATGCGTGATCCACGATACGGATATGGCATCGCTGCACAATGAAATGCGTTACTTATAGACGGTTTTCAAGTTTGAAATAGACCGACGGGGTATATACCTACATATGTAGATAAGCACAAGTCATGTTTTAATTTGTTGTTTCTAAGGGTATTTCAACATTCATTTATAAAAAGGAGAGTTTAGTGAATTGGAATTATAAAAACAAATTGTTATTTGATTGGAACACATAAAGTGTTTAAAAATGTCTTTTTTTAAAATTGCATTATACTGTGTCGCTTGATCAAAAATTAAAATCGTCACGAGAATACATTACATAGTCTTCGACTATACAAGACGCATGCGTTTGAGTTACGCAATTTGAATACAAATGCAGCATTTAGACAGATGGCTGTGTAAGGCACTTAAGTGCGAATGGTGTAACGCTAGTGAATTTAGATTTTGTGTTGCAAGTAAACATTGAAGTAAGTTCATTTTACATTAATTATGTATTGGGATGATTACTATGTAATTAGCTATAACAGCATATATAAATAATAGACATATACCTGCGCATGGATATGTAATACGATATACTTGCAACTTAACCTCAAAATAGGATTTGGCGACATTGTTACAACAAGCTATAGCATATTATGTGTAAAGTCACAGATGTTGGTTTATTTAAATGTAAATAAATGAATGTAAAACGTTCAACCTCCAAACTGTTTCATTATTTTCTTTTCATTGCATGTTTCGATTAATTGATAATCAACATCAGGTGGAAAATGTCAATAATGATGATTATCAATTAAACGAAATAATAAATAATAAAACAGATTGGAAGTTGAAGGTTTTACTTTATTTATTTACATGACATACTTACTTAAAGTTTTCAACGCACAGGTGACTCGCGGGAACTTTACTTTTATTATATAATCGCAAATATAGAACAAACTAGCGCTTGCCATTGTTGGAGGAGTTGTTTTCGTTGTTAGTGGTAATAATAATTCATGCCTTGGCATCCCCCAACAGCTTTCGCCAATTACAGGGGGCATCGGCCCAGCCATGAGTTACTACATGAGTGATGAAGTAAGTAAAGTAAGGAAGCGACTATTTTGGCTTTAAACTAGAATTTAACAAATTTTCAGGATAATCTAAACTTCAAGAGACGGAAGTGAATACACCTTTGATAATATGCTTAGAAGAAGGTATTAATAAAAATATATTTGTTTCATATGTTTCTTTTTTATTCGCTTTTCTTTTCTAGGAAATGTTAAGTCGCATTGTCTAATGATCGAACGACAGCTGTTGGACCAAACAGGTTCGCTTAGATCACAATTAAATATATAAATGATAGCGATTTTAATTCTAGTTTGGAATACGCCAAAGAGGCATCCAATACGTTAAAGGTTTTGCAGGGGGAGTTTTTCAAAAATATATCCAGAACAAGGCAATAAAAATAAAAATGCGCGCAAGTCAAAACTGAAGGTAAGACAATTTTTAATGTATTTTGTTAAATAAAATTTAACTACTGGATTTTCTTATCGACCTTTTCTGCAATATTTTTACTTTTTAAAACAATGCTTATTCTTGTAGCATTTATTGCTATTGCGAACTTGCGAACTTCACACCTTTGTTTAGTAGTCGTGTGGTCTTACTGGATGTGTTTATTACGGTTTTTGTAGAATCTAGATCTCTCCTTCTTTCTTTTTGTCCGGTTAACAGTCGCGCCAGTTTCAATTGCTGTCGCTGTTTTAGTTTCTGGTTTTCTTTTTCGTAGTCTTTTAATATTGCTGCCGCAATTAGGTTGTATTTCGTTTGTGATGTTCTTTCAACGGTATATCTAATAACTTCGCATGAACTAGTTTGATGTTGTAGTTGTACTTTTCTAAATCTGTAATAGTTGGCGATATTTTTAGTTAAGAGTACTTTTGATTGGTAACCTATTTCTTAGGCCTTTAGGAACGATGTTAGCCTGTTTCCGTTTGTGTACGAAGCTTAGGTGGTTTCCCTCGCTGACAAGTTTCTTGATGATCTTTCCATATAGTTTAAAAAAACCTGTTTATCTCGAACCCATACCGATCACTTAATTCATGACGTGGAATTCCTGACGATGGGTTAGTTGGGATTTGGGCCATCCATCGTCCGCTGGATTGTTTAATCCGACGTATACGCAGTGTTTCTATTGGCGTCATCAGGGTAGCACTGATAGGGACTGTAACACGAAACGATCCTACTCTAAGTAAATAATTTCCTTATGATTATTAATAACAAAAATATAATAAATAAATACTTTATGTGAAATGCCGGAGTAAGTGAAATGTTATTGCCAGGCTATACCCCTCTCTTACATCCAACTTCCAGTTGCACTTATGCGCCCCTTTTTTTTAACACTGTTTGGCTCTCATTGCAAATTTTTAGTGATTTGTTTTTAGCGTTTATATTCAAAACCTCTGACGTACATCTCTTATTTAGAAAGGTTACAATGTTTTCTGACTATCATAGTGTGCAGTATTAGAACTGTACTTCATTAGAGAAAAGTTTGATTCACATAAAATTTTGCCAAAGCTGGAAGAGTATTTCCAATTTAAGCGGTAATCGCATTATTGCAGCAGTTTACTCTTAAGTGCGTATGTCTACTTTCTAGGGATAAGATTCGATTGTTTTTTAACATCACTTCAGCCCACAGTTCATGGGCGCACTTGCTATTACTTATTCAAAGCCTCAACTATGGTATATTATCATTATAGGATAAGGTACTTTCGTAATGTTTTCTAAATGGAACTCACGGTTTTGTGTTGTAACTTACCTAATGCGGACGACTTACCAGCGTAATTTACTTAGACGGTGTTTTGATATATGTAACACAATACGCTATTATCGATTGCGACATGTCCACATTGACCACGTCAAATGTGAAAGATAGCATCTCCTGCAATATACTTTCTCGACGTAAACTCCACAGCGGTACTGTTCAGTTACCAGATTACCAATGAAAGGTGTAATGCTTTGACCATTGTCTGCAGTAATCTTCACGTTCCGAACTTTCCTTCTTAAACACGCCCACTCTAGGTAAATTCATTTTTTACATTGAAATGGAAATATGAGTAATATTTATTGTGCGTTTGAATGGCCTTTTTATTTTCGCTACATATACTTAGGTGGAATATTCGTTATATGTTATTTTCGCACAGAAATAAACTCCATACAGAAGTGCAGGCAGATACCGTGCTAGCAAATCTATATTTTGAGAGCGGTGCACTTAACATGCAATGTTACCTAATTCTATGCCCGTATATACTAGCTTGTTCGATACGTGGGACAATCACACCTCATTGAATGCATCAGGTTTTCTCGACATTCAACCGGTAGCACTATATGTGTAATAAGCATTATCTGTGGATGTACTTAATGCAGGTTATTTCAATTGAAACGAGCTACCTGAAATAACTCTTTACCTATTGTGATTTATGTAAAATTCCGAAACGTGGTTAATTGTGGTATCAAGACGGACAACTTTTAATGACGGACTTGACGATTTAAAATCATTCCTGGAGGGGCAGCAGCCCCTAATCCTAAAATTTGAGTAGCGAAGATGGATCTTGTGACTACTCATTCAAAAGGTCTTTTAATTCTCTTTATTGCAACATGTATCAGAAAATTTTTTTTTAACCCGTAAACAAAAAGTGCAGGATCTGCAACCAGTGTAATAAAATACGATTAGAATGAAATGGCTATGTGCTCTATATTTCACTTTTTTTTGTGGTAACGAAGGTAACTCCTACTTGTTTCTGTCTGTTATTTTCTGGGGTTGCATTCCATCTGCCAAGAAAGTATTTATAGATTCGTGTCGCCCTTTGTTTGGGAGTCTCGGTATTTTGCCGTTGGCTGGTCTCTTTATTCAAGAAATTCTGGTGTTTTATAAAAAGAACGAAATTAAATTTGTAAGAAACTGTGACGTATTTAGTGGCATGACGACAAGAGGCTGCAATAATTTGAATGTTCCCTCCCATAGAACAAAATTTTGCAATTGCCGGAATATATAAAATCTCTTTAAAAATGAAGTTAAAAAATATTTATTAACGCATACTTACTACACTGTCGACGAGTACCTTGTGTAATCTTAATTGATTTCATGTTTATTTTTTATACATTTTAGTGTATTTAACATTGGCATGTTAAACATGACATGTTTAATGTGTATATGTTTTAGTTTTATATATATATATACCTTTGTATTTTCTTTTACCATGTAACATTTTTTGCTACTGACAATGTCGATGCTCTTTAGAACCATGGCAATAAAGTATTATTATTATTTATTTTTTTTTTACATGTTTCTGGTACGCCAATGTGCTAAAAACACCGTCCTGAACTGCGACTACGTATCCCTCAGTCTCTGAGTAAAGTGTCGGCGATTTCAAAAAGGAAAATGTGAGTTTACAGGACAGTTCAAGTTCTTCTATATATTCTTAAAAAAATTTCCGTGCATCGACTTTTCTGTGGGTTGAATTCTCATTGCTCTCTCTGTCGTTATTATTATTCATTAATCATTTTTAATGTCGTTTTTCTCCACCTTTTTTTGCTTCTGTTTTCAGTTTTGGGCACTTATTTTGTACGGTATTTGTTTATGTTTGCGTTGTTTAGTGCAATGTTCTTTAGTGGAGTTTACTTTTAGTTTAATACATTAAATATATTCAAGTACAGAAACTAAATTTTCTACATGGCGGACATAGTAATCAAATATTTATTACTTGCCACATAAATATTTCTTAGGAACTGTTACCAAAACAGTTTCCCATTGCATATGGGACCTTTGATTTTTGCGAATTAACCGCCAATTAACTAATATCGATTATGTTCAAGTCAAAGCTATATTTTTTTATAAGGAAGAAATTTCTTACTTACTTAGTTTAATCGCGAATTCACCATTTCACCAATTCGCTCATTTAACGAAAATCATGTAGACTAAAATATGCGACACAAGAACGCACTGGAATTAATCCAAAAATTTACGCAAACGGGCTCTATACAAAACAAAATCAATGTTTTCATCGGTTGCTCAATAATGAAGATATCAACGTCGAAGTCTTAGGTCAGTGCTTAGAAGTGCAATGTCGATACAATTTAATTTTTTCTTGGTAAAAATCCTTTTTTTTATAATTTTCCGTACTAAATGGGGGTAAATGTACAGAAATTTAAGGAAAATGCCAAAATGTTAGAAATTTTTCGATAATGTCAGTCTTTTACGTGAATATTACTGGAAAATTTCTCTGTTTCTTAGGAAAAAAAAAATCTCTAAGATTGTAGTATTACCAGGAAAAATATTAATACCTATAATAATAGGAAAAACTTAAAATTTCTTACAATTTGCAAAATTACAGTCATAAATATAGTAATTTTCAAGTGGTAAGGAAATAAGCAAGGCAGGCATGCGTCAACTTAGAATGTTTTGATTCAAGTCAGACGTAGGCAGAAATGACATGGTGTTCGGCCACACGTGGTTCTGTTTTCTTGTTATTTTAGAACTATTATACTGACTACTAGTAGGTGGTATTAATTAGAAAATCTGTTTGTTGTTCTTTTAATGCTTTAAAGTCTGTTACGCATTCTGCTACAATTTGAATATGGAATATCCGAAACAACTTACATGCGGGCTGGAATTAATTCAGCATTATCTGTTAAAAAATCACCCACGCACTAAAAGATTTAGGTAATTTGTCTTGGTAAAAATAACTGTTTTGGGTAATTTTCCACATTCAATAAGGGTAAATGTACAAAATGCTCTACGTGAATATTAATGGAAAAATATTGCAATATTACTGTTCTGAAGTTCATGCAATTTATTAGGAATTTTACGCCCAAGGGTATACAACTCACTATGTCGTGCTATTAGTGCGCAATGCGCAATTGCAATATAATTTTTAACCTACGCCTACCTCGCTCGTTCGTTTTACCAAGATTCACACACATACATTGTTATGTTCTATGTTACAATTTAATGAGCGATCGATGTAAAATCAATAAAGTTACTGTCGCTTATAATAAGTTTTTTCAATCAACATTCATCAGCAATTACTAAGAAAAATATTAATATCTCAGGAAAAACTTAACATCTCTTGCAATTTGGAAAATTACAGTTAAAAATAATATCTTTTATTCAAATGAATTACCTTAACAGCAAAAACGTATTTTTTGGATATATATCAAGTACTTACGACTTCCTTGAAGAAAATATTTATTTTATACAAAGTCGGCATAGTTACGGATAGTAGTAGCAGTAGATTTACGTGAAAATTGTATTAAAAAACTGTAAATCATCACGTTATGATGTTCTAAACATATAACAGAAATTTTTTCTGGCCTATAGTAACAAATAGGTTAAACATATTCTCCTGTTTCACTACGCTAACTTTCCACACCCGATGTAAGTTTTCTACTAAATATTAGCATTAGAAATTTTCATATTTTGCTTGTCTTTTATGCATTAAATTCTAATTAAATACACTCTAGTAGGGCATTTTTATTTCAACTATATTTTTCTTTTTGTTAAAAAAAAAATCAGAAGTACTGAACTTTTCTTTGAAATTTTACTTGTGAATATTCCAGACTACATGAAAAAAATCTTCGAAAAGTTACCCATATTTCGAAATTTTATTATTAATATTCCAAGTTACATGAAAAAAAAACTTCAAACGACTACTTATAGTTAGAAATATTACTTCTAAAAGTAAAATACCTGTACGGTTTTAGGGGCACAAAATTGCCCCAAAATCGTACAGGAATTTTACCAAAATTTCTTTAGTGTGTATCTCAAGAATCAGGAGTAAGCCGTTCATCAGTAAGTTTTATCCGTATAAAGTGTATTTAGTAAAAAAATTAAATGAAGATGGTCCTCCTAGAAGGATGCCCTTATGTCAGGAAATGATTGATAAGATTGACCGTAAATCAACGTTAAAACTCGAACCATACGATAGTTGCTGGAGATCAAAGTATGTTACAGACTAGAATAATACTACAAAAACTTTTCTTAAGGTGACTTTTTAATAGAACCCATAATTTACCTAAAAATCAGGTGTTCTCACAAATTTGCCTGACCCTGTATAATCAATGTCCTTGGCGAATGCTGGGAGATAACGAAAGTCATTCCATGGGTGCATTTAATAACAACTGATAGCTGACCGATTTACAGTAGACTCGCGATTATGTGAACTAATTACATTTCACATATTTCAGCACTTCACATAAAGTAGTTGGTATTCATATAATTGCGAGGTTATTGTATTATATTTTGTTATTAACAGCCATAGGGAAATTATGTAGTTAGAGTAAGAACATTTCAATTGTTATGGAATCTATGTAGTACTTAGAATAGGTAGCCTCGTGTAGTACCTTTTAGGTGGAGCACGGGGTTGGGATGATTTGTAATTATTTAGTTTTTTCATAAATAAAGTGTATGATACGATGGAAAAATTTTACTAGGCAGTGCAGAAAGTAGAGTCGCAAGGAACAGACCAAATGTTTAATAAAAAATGTAGTCGCTGCGAATGTGATTGAGATTTTCATTCTTCTCAACCACCATTCGCTGCTACTACATTTTTTATTAAATATTTGGTGACAGTACAGTAACATATGATATGTATTTTAATCAAGATAGAGTAAATAATAAAGCACAGCATTGAATTTGAAAAGATATTTTATTTCTAGTAGTAACAAAGATCGCGGTTCTGCAGTCGGGTTCACTTTCGGATATTAATTAAAATATTTCTTACTATGTTGGACGTTAAAATTTAGAATAATGAACTTATCAACTACTCACTCGGTAAATTTGATTCCCCTGCTATTATTATTTCTCTTCACTTTATTTAATATAATTTCATATCTCTGAAGATGCCGTCTATATTCTCCTAAAGAAGTTGCAAAAAATATTGTATTTAGAGAAAAAAAAATGGCAACTAAGGGCCTTTTACTAGAACTTCTTTCAAAATTTTGCCTGACAATTAATATAAAAATAAAAATTAGACAGAATGTCAGAAGTTTAAGATTAAAATCGAAAGTTGTAAAAAAGATCTTATCTTTAGATCAATGAGATTTGTATAGCAAACTGCATTGGGAAAACAATACTTTATTTATGTATAGCTGAAATCCATGTTCCTAGGTACATAATAAACACTGTTATTTAGCATATGGCACTGATGGAGGCGCATAGAAATTCTTAGTTAGAACTAACTACCTAACAGTTAATTACTATAACAAATATATTTCGACTTAATCAAGTTTAAGTAGTGTTAACTTTAGATGTGGTGTTAATTTATTGTCAAGAGGGTAGCCATAGGTAAACACTGAGATAGTGGGCATCGTACGCATGAATATGTTAATGCCTAAGTAAAGTTGTCGGTATAAACAAGGTAGGTGGTATAATTGAATAATTGTGGCTTTGCCATAATTTACGGTTAATGGGGACAGGGGCATGAAATATGTATGTGTGCGGAATATGCAAGGGTGACACCCCACAGCCGAAAGGGTAGGAAGTGACAATGTTTTATACATCTGCTAAGAGACCGACCGATGTCGTTTTCTGTTGTAAGTGTGTATAACGTATACACATACATTTGTATCATATGGCGAACCCTTTTAATAATCAGACGCTGATAAACGGCTTAGTCATATGGTACCGGCTATCACTTCGTACTTATTATTCCGCAGATATTAGCACCGCATGTTTTAGTGGTTTCAAGTTACTTTTATCTCATTTTAATTCACATTTCTACCAGCAAAAAAAAAATGGGTATTCAGTGGAGAAAAAAAAATATTTATAGTTCAAATACACTGACAAACTCGCTTACAACTCATGATAATGTTTCCAATAAAATGAAAGGAAAAGATGCTGCTTTTAATAAATGTAACAACATACTAAAAATTTTTGGTAAAATTCCTGTACGAACTTGGGGCAATTTGGTGCCCCTAAAATCGTACAGAGAAGTATTTTACTTTTTGTAGCAATACTTCTAACTATAGGTAATTTTTCACAGATTTTTTCACGAGTATGGATTACTCACAAGCAAAAAATTTCTAAGGTAGTGATAATTTTCATAGAAATTTTATTTGCTTGCAAGTAACATTATAAAGAAATATTCAGTATTTTTAATTTTTTTCTAACAAAAAGAAAAAATATCGTGGAAATGGAAGTGGTAGAGTTAATTTAATTGCAATTTAATGCATAAAAGACAAACAAAATATGACTTTCTATCAATTATGTTAGTACAAGTAATTAATTTTTCACTTCACAGATCTGGAAAGAAAAAAAATATATAAAAGTAAATAACTGTGTATATTATTGTTCAAATGATTGTTAAATAAAGTATAAATTTAATGTTTTTGTTTTAAAGCACGTCTCTAAAAACGTCTCTGCATTCTCTAGCCCTTTGTTTTACATTTTATTCATTAAGGTAAAACATTAGTTATTTATCTTTGTCATTCTCAGTAGAAGCCAATTATTTTCATGGATGTAATAACTTTTTTCTTTTTGATGTAAAAAACGAGCTTTTTGTTCCAACGTCTGGGTGAGTTTTTAACAGGTAACGCTGAATTAATTCTAAAGTGCATGTAATTTGTTTCGGATATCCCATTATATCCATATTCAAATTGTAGTAGAGAGCGTAACAGACTTTAAAACATTAAAAAACCAACAAATAGATTTTCTAATAAGAATTAATACCATCTACTAGTAATCAGTAAAATAGTTCCAAAATAACAAGAAAACAGAACAAACACCATGCTAGTTCTGCCTACGTCTGACTTGCACCAGAACGGTCTAAGTTTACGAATGCGAGCCTTGCTTATTTACTTACCGCTTGAAAATTACTTTAATTACAACTGCAATATTCGAAATTGCAAGAAATTTCAAGTTTTTCCTGGGAGATTATTTTTCTCAGTAATATTGCAATGTTGGAATTTTTTTCCTAAGAAACAGAAATTTTACCTTATTATTCACATAAAATACTTGTGTTATGAGAAAAGTTTTAATATTTCGAAATTTTCCATACGTTTCTGTATATTTGCTCTCATTCAGTAGGGAGATTTATCAGAAAAAAGTGATTTTTACTAAGAAAAATCAGCTAAATTTCTTAGTGTGCACTTTTTCGAAGTGAAATGGATCTAGTAAGATGTAGTTATCCAGTCAAACGAAACTGTTTCTATACATCCAGGTCTCTCAAGATCTTGATACACATGTTCTATAGTTCTGTTGGTATTTTTTTTAGTAATTAGCCTTATTAATACAGCTTTTAGATCACTTAGGTATACAGGGTTCCTCACGATAGCCGTTCGTTAGAAGTCTTCGTGGTTAGGAGAAACTTAGAATTCTGGATTTTTGGACTTCAGGATTAGTCAAGATTCTCTCTCATTTTAAAATGTTCTCAAGGTCGTACCACTCCCGGTTATACCGGAACTCGTCATTAACTGTTTATTTTAAATGAAACACCCGGTATATTGTCTAATTTTTGGATTTCTAAGAAAAGTTCATGATGTGTTCCATCTTCTCTCCTCTACCTATTTTAATTTTTTTTCTGAAATACCTTGATTATTTTGAAAATTTTGAAATATGTAGCCTTATTTTTAATACTGCGCATTTTACCCATTTTCGACTGGTAGTAAGCGCTTCTAGGGTAGACGGAAACACAAGTAATAGTACTTTCGAAATGCACATTGGAAATTTATTTATGGCGTACAGGGTCTTCAAAGTTGAAAAAGTTGGTTTCTTCAAATGTGACATTCTGTATGTTATTACATGATGGCATGCAGAATTTAATATTGACAAACTGCACTCTGCAAGAAGCACCTCTACTATAATATTGTGATAAACAATGTACAGGGTGTTGCACTCGACGCAATATTAATACTATGGACGCATTTGTAATAATTTGGAAAAATGTTTTAAATAAATATATTTAAATTTGCCTAAAGTCAAACATTAATTAGAGACATGCGCATTGCGATTTATAAAATTAGATATATCAAATACTGATAAGCAAGCTTAGTTTACGTACAACGTGATTAGAAATAGTTGAGTGTAGTTACGTTAGAATATTCTGTTATATTTGTGCTTGCATTTTTATCAACGATGTAAGCTATATTTTAAGTAGCGAAGAATGAAAATTTCGTGGATTTCTTGATATTGAAAATATCAATAAATTAAATCCGTTTGATCATCAATTGATTGGAATCTAAGCATATGCACTAACTAGAAATTTGCAAGTGCCACAAGCTTCTTGTTGATTTCATTGCTTCTGAATGAATGAATCATGAAACCTGTTTCTTATGCTTTGTTTTGCAACCAGCGCATTTCATAGATTTCTAAAAGTATTCAAACGTGCTTGAGTGGTACTAAATTGGTCAATAGACCAATCATCATAAGGGTGACTATTGAGGTTACTTTCATGTTACCATACATTACATAGGTTCTTATATTAAGAAATTTCTTTTTTTGTTTATTAAAAAATGGCACGAAGACAGGTTTTGCAATATTTAAAACTTGCATTAATGTGTGCTTTGGAACATGTCCCATGAAACTAGTTTTTTTAATATACTATGGATATTCTTACAACCTTAAATGTACTATATATTTGAGATATCTCACTGTCCCATTCCTTACTGAACAACTAGTAAGGAATGGGACAGTGAGATATCTCAAAAACGAATAACAATCTTAAAATATAAATAAATCTCGAGTAAGGGAACAGAAATTTAGTAGCTTACTTTTTTTAATGGACCCTGCCTTATATCCATGTTTTAAAATCTGGGACATATTTGTGAAAACTTCTCAGGTCACGGCTGCGAACCTATTTGTTATATTTTCTGAAATCCATAAACCTTCTGCTAAAGTAATGATGCAATATGCTATTAGATAAAGCTAGCACCTAAATGACAGAACAATACTTATATTTCGCAAAAACTTTTGGTATGCATCTCATAGTAAGATGGACAAAGTATCTGAAAGTTTTAAACTAAAACCTCCTGAAACACAAATAGAGTTAATATTATTCAGGTTTCTATTGAATTTATGAAGCTTGTTATGATTTTTCCGAAACATTTGTGTGTAGAATTTCTTTCAGAATAAAAAAAAACAATTAAAATATTATTTTTGTATATATATCTATAAAATATGAGCTTTGAAATTCAGTAAACAATAACTGGTTGTCAGACCCTTGTTTATCCTTCAACAGTAATGATTCTTTTCTGTCTTGGATTGATGTGTTGATACGTGCTAATAAAAAGTAATGACAATAGTATAATAATAGCCTGTCTTTGTATAAGACCTATATCATACCAAGGTTTTAAACATCGAACTTCATCTTTTAAAACCGAATGGTTATTTGTACGGCTGAATATCCTTGTTTCAATACATGTTACATGTTATCAAGGCATAACTTACGTATTGAAACTTAGTTATTTAAGAGAAGTAATGCTGTGTGTGCTATTATTTTTTTTTGCATTTCAGGAATTTTATTTCAGAAAAGTAATGTATAAGTAAACTGGAAAAGTGTACAAAAGATGTTTATTCTATTACGTGTGTCTTTTAAAGAGTAGTGATTATCTATGTAAAGCGAAAAGCTTTATGAATGCTTCTCGTATGCTAGCAATTACTGCGTTTCATATACACGATGGCTATTTAAAACTACAATATTCCGCGCAAAACATTAGCCGTTTAACTCTGTGGACTAGGATCGAAAAAACCATCCGTGCTCTCCCTTAGGGAAACACTGATTAATTGTAAACAAAATTGCATGCATATGGCGAATACGATGCTGAACCCCTCAACCATTCAGCTAGGGATGAAATACATCCATCCCGCCCTTCTGTTACTTCCTCTACATTGTGATCATAGGATAATTAAAAAAAAAGCCTCTATGAAAGCGTTCATTTAATATTTAGTAAATGAGGGACCGAGTGAATAAGCTTCGAGCCTTATGACTCGTTCTGTTATTATGTTACAGATAATTCACACAGTTTCACGATACAGAAACACCAAAGGGGTAGAACAAAAAATAATTTATCTGTTAATTACGGTTGAGCTGTGCAGTAAAAGCGGATGGAGTCTGATGTTAAACTTCTTCGGGAAGAGTAAAAGTTTTTCACTTACGTTACTAGAATATTTTTATCCAGGTCTTCATGTCGGGATATCTGGAAAAAAAGGAAAAAAGCGAGTTAATAACATCTCTCCGGGAAACATTCCACTTCGCGTAGATATAAAAAAGGAAACAAAATTCCGTTCCGGCATACGTTTACGTAAAACATAGCTCTCGATTTAAAAGCATTGGAATGTGATACTCAAATGTTGACTGAGTTTATCAATACGAGCTTTAGAGGTTCCGTTTGAAAAAAAGAACGTACTATATCAAACGCAGTATGCGAAACATGAAAGAAGAATAACATTTTCGTTTATTTCTGGCGGTCTAAGATGTATCATATACTAGACGCGATTGTAAGTAAATTTCTTATGTATCTATACATTTATATGTATGTATACATCATATAGAATTGAAATATACATAAGCTGAAAGATATGGAGGACATATTTGCAATATAAAACTAAAATGAAAATACGTGTATGTACTTGCATATGTATGTACATATGTCGAATATATTCATTTTATATACGTTCTATCTATCTTTATATTATAGTGTGCGAAAAAGTTGAATAAACGTTTAATATTGGTTTAAACCTAGTATAACAAACGCAAATATGGTTCTTTGAAGTATGGCTTTCCACAAAACAAAGACTTATATATGATACATTGTATTTCAACGTTTTAAACTGCGGATCAATTAGGATACTTTATCCTGTATTGTAGAAGGTATATACCAAGATAAATGTTTACTCAACTATTTGGTATTAGAAGCAATTAATCAACGTTTGCGCAACACTCAATGTTGCTTGATTCTTTTAAAAATAACTACTGGCGTTTACAAAAATTGGTAGCTTTCACCACAAAACTTAGTAACAAGTAGTATCATAACACCATCTTGAATTCTTGAAATTGAATAGAAATGCCATCAAATGGTACACTCATGGCTCCAAAACGGCAGAGGGAACTGGAATAGGAGTATATCGGCCTAGAACCAAGTACTTCGAAAGCCTGGGAAGATACTCAAATATCTTCCAGGCGGAAATACACGCTATTGAAAGATGTGTCCCGTTCAATATTGATAGCAATTATCATCATGTCTGATAGTCAAGCAGCCATCAAAGCACTGAGCTTACATGAAATTAAACGAGCTAGGCAAAAGGAATAAAGTAACCCTCCTGTGGGTTCCAGGTCACACAGGAGTGGAAGGAAACGAGATAACAGATAATTTCCCAAAAAAGGGACTGGTACACCTTTTTTAGTACCTGAGCTCTTTTTCGGAATAAGTAGCAGTACAATACTGAAGAAACTGAAAAGAGAAATATAGCAGAGAAAATCTAATTATTGGAAGAATCTCCAGGGAATGAGGCAAAGTAAAATTCTTCTGGGAGCTTATAACCAGAAGAGGTTCACAGAATGCATCAACCTGAGTAAGAACAATGTTCGCATATTAACAGGAAGATTTTCAGGTCCTCGTAAACTGAAAGGATATCTAGGTAAGCTTGGATTCGCAAAGGAATCTGAACGTAGATTCTGTGGGGAACCGGATGAAACATTCATCCATCTCCTCTCAAATTGCGTATCATTGTGCAACTCAAGGGCATTGCACCTGGGAGCATATGAAATCGAACGCTTGTTTTTGCAGGGACTGTATCTAGTAGTGTTTAATAAAATTTTACAAACATTTTAATTTTAAACCTCTTAACAAACATTACTTTTATTGAAAATTATAATATTTTTGTTTTTGTTTTCTGCATTAACTCATTAATGGTCAAGCACAAAAATAATTCATTTTTTTAAAGATTATATGTATGCTTTATTATTTAGGATAAAATGAAGAGAAAAATACAGAATGATAATAATAAAAATTACATTGTTAAACTAATTTGAAACTAATTAGATGTACAACTTGGTTTCACAAAAATTGTTTAAAAAAGAAGTAATAGAAAAAATATTCAGTTAATGGTTCGTTTCTTATACTTTGACTATTAATAGGTTAAACTGTAATTTTTTAGTCCAAAGCTGATAACATTACAGACCTTAGCCCTCAATGTTATTGCACGCATCGAAGGTAAGTAGATGTCGAAATTACGCAACCCAATAAATTACCAATACTCTTAGCTAATGATGAGAATACTTAATAAGCAAAAATATTTAAACAATAACTAAGACTAATGAGCAATTAACAAATGAAACTCGTACCCACTGTTTATTATTCCCTTGTTCCCTAATTTCAAAACCCACTTTAATGACTTCGCTGCGTGCATGTACACTGTTGAAAATATTACGGTGTTGGCGTTAATTTTGCGCTAGTCAAATATTTTAGTGTTGATTTTTCCAAACTTTGCCAGACGAGTTGACTACGTGTGTTTAATAGAACAGATATCACTAGAATTTCGTGTGAACTCTTTGTTCAGATATGAGGATTACTATTTTTCTAGACATTCAGAAGCGTCAACCAATCAGAATTTTTCCCTCGGATAGAAATATAGAAACCCCACCTATTCTAATACAGTATTGCATTATACGCACCACCTGCATTGCACGTGTATCTGTTTTCGTGTTTGATTCTCCGTATTAACATATCCAAACAAACCACCAAATGTGTCTGACTTGCAAAGTGTAACCTCGTGTTATTAAACGTTGCCCACTGGAATGGGCAAAAGAAATGTCAACATCTTAAAGATGTATTGGCAACATCTATTTACGCAATTAGTTTAGACTAGAATCAAATAGCATAAACACTCACTTAATTTTATAATGGTTCTCAGAAAATCATTTTAAAATTGGTACGTTTAGTTGAAACCAAAACTTGTGAATGAGTGGTTTTGCATATTTATAATTGAGAAAACGTCTTAAAGAGAGAATATTATAGCACTAAGAAAATAGGAGTTGCATATTAAAAAGACGTTGGGTTTAGAAAATGGTGTTAAAACACCCAATAGATCGCATTCATTTAGTTAAACACTTAGTAAATTTGTCTAGTCTAGATCAAATAAAATGTGACTAGAAGTATTTTATAATTCCACGTGTCAATTGGACAAACTAACCCCTTAGCAATAGATAATACTTGACTATCTTTGGTCGTCAAATTTGAACTTCTATAGTCTCGACAAAATAACACGAAAAGAGTGTGGACCTCTCCTGACTATTAAATTAGTCAAAAAAGTGTTAAAATTTTCAACAGTGTAGTTTCATCATTTTTTGGACCTTAATGCAGGAAACAAAAAAAAGATATATAACAATTTTCAATAAAGGTAATGTGCTAGCTAAGTGCTTTAGAATGAAAATTTTTATAAAATATTATTTATTACTACTGCATGGAACTTGCAACAACCACTGTCATACTGAAAACGTACTTTCTAGTTTTCGCTAGGTTAATTATGCAAAATTGTTTGACTATCAACTAAATTTGGAAATATTACTGCAGTTTAGCTGCAGAAAGTGGAAATATGTAACATAAATGATTTTTAAGTTTTTTTAAATATAAATTACATTTATACATTTTATAAATATGTTTACAAAAAAATTGCATATACAGTAAATGAATTCTAAGTAACTTTTTCAAATAGCTTTTTTGGATATGATGTCATCTAACCTTATTTATCGCAGATTCGTGCATATTTTTTTTTAAATTTACCGTCATACTAATTGTCACCTGACGTATGTCAAAATAAATTTTGGGATTCCTAGACATACACAACCTATCTCCCCCTTCCCAAAATTCCTAGATGTTGCAATATTTGTGCCGGTCATTGGCATAAGTATTGCCGGAATTGGAATCTGCAATTATATATCGGAGCTATTTTTTTTATTTAATTCAAATCTTAATAAGTAATTTTAGAATTTCAAATATTTAATGGGGATGTGGGTTTCAATTTTCAATGGAGAAAGGAAGAAAATCAGATATATTAATGTACGAGATCTACAGGTAATTTTGCTAATTTTAAATGTGCAGTGAATGTAACACATAATAAAAAAATGGCAAGCAATCATGCAAGAAAAACATTATTCCCAGTAAGTGTATAATAAAGAGTACGTATGAAAAGGTTCAACTGCAGTAGTTTACTTTTGTAAGTTACTGTTTTAATTTTCAAAACATTGCAATTACACATGTACATCAAAACCAACAGGAACTGTAATGGCTTGGCATGAATCATATTCATTTCAAATTAAATTAGCGCGATGATGTACCAGCGGCAGAACTTTCAAAACACAATGCCGGCCAGCATCCATCCCGAAATATGAAAATTATACGCCACATTCGGGTGCCTTATGGGTGAACCGGCATTTAACCAGTCTCTGGATTCGTATATTTAATAG
The DNA here is from genome assembly GCA_004143645.1 of Protaetia brevitarsis. Classification (NCBI taxonomy): domain Eukaryota; kingdom Metazoa; phylum Arthropoda; class Insecta; order Coleoptera; family Scarabaeidae; genus Protaetia; species Protaetia brevitarsis. Next base: position 1,953,906 of record RXPK01000172.1, on the reverse strand, counting down.
AGGAGCCAAATATTTCCTGGTTTTTTTCGTGCAGACGTTCCCCGAGCGCCATCTGCTTGGTCCCTTCACGCATTTGCATAATATTTAACTGCCATGGTAACTTGGCAAGCGAGCAGAGTGGTTGATTATACGCGTCACTTTCAACGTTGATTGGAGATTATATTACAGAGAAATATGCATTTAAATATGTGTATAGAGAATATTGGTGAAGTTTATACTCAATTTGTTAACATTTGTTAACTGCGGTATATAGTATAGCAAACTACCAAGGTGTTTAGTTACTATTAAACAACTTTCTTTTTTAAACACCACTTATTATTAAATATAAATTAATATACTTAGAAATTAAGAAGAAATTAATATAATAATTAAGTTTCCAATTATTGTAAGACTGATTGGGAGATATACACTATCGAGAATTGAGAGTATCTCTAGCGGCCCTGAGGCAAAGAAGACTAACAATGCAAGTGGTATATTCACTGAACACCGTAACTCAAATATTATCGCAGGAAGTTCTACTAACGTAGCTTTTTATCTCGCCGTGAACAAAGGGTTCAGATGGAAATATAAATGTTTTAATTGTGTTATAAAATGACAGTTCAAAAAGTTTTACAGAAGGCATCGTGGTACTTCCGTAATGTAGAACTCATTTACAATTATCTCTTGACGCATAAAGGGTCTGAATTTTACAGTTCTCCTGAAGATAATTTAACCTCTAACCAACATTGCCCCCAGTGCGAACCAGCAAACTTTTAAAGATTCCCTCGTCCTTATAATAATTTACAATTATCAAGTTTTGTTTCATAGTAGGGGATGGAGAAATAATATTAGGTATATATGTATATTAGAGTCTTGTGCGTAATAATACAAATGATTTCAAGGGAAGGGGCTTTTCGCCAATTGCAGAAGTTAAGTACTTGGAAGTTATTATTTTTATTTGGACGAAATAATCATTATTTCGATTTTGTTGTGAATCATAAAATACAGATGGCACATCGTAAACTGAATCTAACGACTGCATTTTATTTTTGTATTCCACAAAATTTTATAGATTGTAATTGTGGAGCTATTTAAAAATAACTTCAATTGTGCTGAGACATTGGGTATTAAACTTTTGAACATAGCAAATATATACAAGGCAGTTCACATTTTCATGAAACTTATAAGAATTATATCATTATTAGAGTGGTCAACTTTCGTCTGTGAGCCAGGCCGGTGCTAAGTTTCATATAAGTGATAGTAACGTTTAAAACAAGTATACAGTACAGTGTCGGGAAAGAGCAAAATTATTTATTCATTTAACTATAAATACTATACTATATAAGCCTCTTACCTTATTTAAGTGGCAGAAATGGTATGGGATTGCCGAAAAGTTTCTAGCATTAAGTGTTTCAAGATTTTTCTCGCTAAACTGCTTTCGTCGCGATGATAAAACATGCTTATATTTTGAAAAAGACCGTTCAACATCTACGGATGTAACACACGCATAATTAAAACAATCCTTATAGGTAGATAATGGATCAAATGCACCAACACCAATGTGCAGTCCGATTTGTGCCAGCACAATAACTGTTTATCACACACAGTGCAAACTCTTTTGGCACCACCATATTGTAAACCGTGGAATTCAGCGATATACTTTTTTACATTATGACACAATGTTTTCTGGAATTTTCTACGCCCGACATTGTATTACATTTACAATGCGTAAGACGTTAACGGAGAATTGTACTACCTCGCATCAAGACTCGACTAACACTGATACTAGATACTGGACACACGAATCGGAGGGAGTGATTTTACTGCCTTGAAGATATGCTATGGCTAAACGTTCTGCATAGCTCGAGGCGAGTGCAGCCTGCGTAAGCAGACATTTCCGGCCATTCTGATCATTACCGAAAGCTTTTTTACTTGGCCATCTTTCTTTAAATATCGGACTCCCAACCGATATAATATAATCCTATGTAGCGAGCAAATCCGTTTGACATGGTGTCGCGACAAAAGATGTCGTGGTCATTTGGACGCGCAGCAAAAGGACGCGGACATTTGGACGCACAACAAAAGGTCGCGGGCAATAAAATGACACATGATAAAAAGGCGCAAAAACTTTCCTTCGCACTTTATCCAGGCTTAGGACTGGCAGTTTGTATTACTGGCGTGCCAAAAACCAGTTTTTTTGTGGTTGAATGACTGCAGTAGTCACATGTATGCATACAATATTTACATAATATTCACATATTAAATGGGGTTCTCATAAAAGCACTAAAGAAAGAAGAAAGTCTAAATAAATTAAAAATAGAGCAATATATAGCTGGTAATGAGCCACCATGGAAAAAGGTGTTATAATAAAACAAATTGTTTTGCAGTACAAAGCCTATTTTAGAATATTTACGCGGAATAGCGTAAAATTTCCAACTGTAAATTGATACCAAAACTATGGTAGCCTGTTATAGCATAATTTTAATGTGGTAGACTGTAATCTAATTTAATATGTGAAAATTATGTAAATATTGTATGCGTTTAAATTATCTAAATTCTTGTAAAAAATGACAAAAAAATGTATGACAAGCAAAATACAAAAAAAAAGAAAACGGCATGTGACTACTACAGTCACTCAACCAAAAAAAAAATGGTTTTTAACACGACAGTTATATAACTGTCTTAACTTGTCAGGCCTAAGGTTGGATAAAGTATGATGGGAAATTTTGCGTCTTCTTGTAATGCGTCCTTTTGTCGCGAGTCCAAATGACCGCGCCCTTTTATGGTATATCCGTTTGACAGATACCTCCATTAAGAGAACACCTGAATTGTCCAAATCTTTTGCAACAATAGTACGTGTGTCTTTTATTACTCGAGCTGTATTCTACATAGCAATTTGATATTTTGGGAATGTGATATAACGTTAATTTTACACTCTTAGAAAATATACTCAGATATATTGGGTGTTTCATAAAAGGATGTTAAAGTGCAATTTATTTATGTATGGATCGTTTCCAATCTATGAATTTCTTTTAAACATCTGTAGCGCGACATGTTTTGGTCACTAGATGGTCATTATCAGGTGTAAGACGTCAAACTCACAAAATGTCAGACTACAAAGGTCACGTACATTAAAAACACAAATTTAGAAATCATTTAAAAGACTTTAGTAAGTTTAGTAAGTCTCCAGTTTATATTTTATTACTGTTAATCATACTTCAATTTATCGTTTAAATGATTTTTAAATTTGTATTTTTAATGAGTGTGGCTTTTTACACTAATATTTTATGACTTTTCACGTTTTACCCTTGATGATGTCCATATATTGACCGAAACATCTCATCGCGAAGAAGATATACGTAGATTGGTAATGAACCATATAAGGTCAATCAGGGTAATTAGGTACATTTTTTTACGTTCCGATATAGTCTGTGATACCACATAAAGACCATTTGATTTATCTAATTCTAACGTGGGGGTTACTAAAGGCACACTTTTGGTTCTCTGAATACATAATTATAGCCCAACAATGTAGAAATATTTATTCTTTAATTCTGCCAATGTTTCCTTTTACTTTAAAAGTTGGGCTAAAGAAGAACATGTCATTTAAAATACGATCATAATCAATATCAATATCTAGGGCAAGTAGGAACTTTTTTTTCATTATAGCAATAAATCCAGGAGCTTAAAAGTACAAAAATATTTGATCCTCATTAACTAACTGGAACATACAAAAAAGTACAGTTGCTTGTAACTTAAGCATTCATTGAATTCTTTGGTTTTATAAAGGCATACGCTTAAAAATTCTCTTCATGAACAGTACACTCATATTTCTATATCTTTGCTTCTTGGAGATAGGCTACAGTGCCACGTTCCCACAAGTTATCAATTACTTTTGTGGGTGGGTAAAGCTTGAAATGCTGGGAATCTTCGATGCAGACATGTGAATGAATTGTTTCAGTGTCGATTTTCTCAATTTTTTCCACATGTGACCGTCTAAAGTTAGTCTGACCTTCTCGTTTGACAGAGCTTTTATGACTTTATGGCTTGGTAAAGCACCCACCCGCCTGGCAAGCGGGAGAATGTAGGTTCGAATTCTGCGTGATGAGAAAAATTTTTCTTGGGAAAAATTACTCCTAATTATTACAGTTAAAAGCAGAAATACATTAATTTGTTATTTTCTCACTGCAAAAAACTTGCAACCTTTACATATTTGCCGTACTGCCGGCCTTTCAAGATCTAATATCGATATAGTTTCGGTAAGAGCGATCGAACCGCGTCTTCTAATAGCTTAATTGGTAAAGCACCGGCCCGGCAAGCGGTAGGATGTAGGTTCGAATCCTGCGTGAGGAGAAAAAAGAATTCTTAGGAAAAATTACTCCTAATTATTACAGTTAAAAGCAGAAATACATTAATTTGTTATTTTCTCACTGTAAAAAACTTGGAACCTTTGCACAAAGGAGACTGTTTCGTATAGTAAAAAATGCTTTAAAATTCTCCTCGGGTTGTTTCCGTCATTTGTATAAACATGTGCCTGAGGCTCAATTGTGCTTACGACCAAAAAAAAAAACATTTTAAATTCGTTTATTACATCGTCAATGTACTTTTTGATGTCATATTCTCAAGTACTTCCAGACATCTGCCGTATAAATACTTTTTATTTAACTAAATTAGATCAAACATTTTACCGACCATCTCATATTTTATGTGAAATAAAGGTGAATTTCTATTTCTTTCTTAGGCTGTTCGTTTTCTTTGCAAAATTTAGTAGCATATACAAAACTATTTAATACTCTAAATGGATATCTCTAAATAACAGACAATCTCTGATTCCCCATAAACGCACGTTATACGAAGGATACATTGTACCGGGTGATTTAGTAATCGTGGTGATCGGTTGTATCTGCTAGGTCTAGACTCTAGACCGTTGCGCAAAATAACTAATATGTGGACGTGTCTGTCTATCTTCAATCATAAAATCGGTATAGCCTTAGGAAATTGCAGGTAGCTTTGAAAGCATTTGTTGGAAAGCTGAGTTGATGTCATATTGTTTCGTTTAGTGAATTTTTCTTGTATGTCCCACAATAAGGGATCATTAAGGCAGATACGAAATTATATGTGAATTATTCAATCGATCCGAATATATTTTTTTAAATTTTTGTGGCTTTTTTAGAGAGGATTTCGTTCTAACATTTCGTTTGAAATAGGTATATTCCAGAAGGTTCTACAGTCGTTGTATATTTTGGGGAATTAAAAAAAAAAGAAATAAATATAACCCTCCTATGTAATTAATAGTATCATAAGTTACATTAAATTGTTGAAATTTCAGTGAAAACCGCATGTGGATATCTTTATCCGATCTCGATTGATCTCCAAAGGAAGGTAATGAAATTTGTAGCAAAAATTAACTGCTGATTTTGGAATTAGATAACGAATAGTTTCCATGAATTGCTTATTTCTGTTATTTTCATGTGTCAAGGTTGATCATTGCTTATAATGAATGAGTGAACTTTTTATTTAAAAAATTTTGATCACTAACAAGGTTGATGAGTTGACAAGTGTTTGCTATATTAACTATACGTATACTTTGAAAGTTTGTAAAATGCCGTAATTCCAGAGAGAGAATGTGAAGTTAGATACTCTGCAAGACATAATTATTCAAAAAAAAAGTTTTAATAAGATTAGCGATTTGATTGAGGGAAGCAGGACAATTCGAGCAGTTTCAAATCGAAATAAAATACGAATATCGGGAAACGACGTAAATATTATAAATCAACAATCTGATAAAATTAGAGTTGTAATGAAAACCATCCGTCCCCTACTTGCAAAGCCGTCTGCAAAATTGGCACTTAATTTTGCTACAAATTCATTATTTTATTCTGAATATAAATCGGGACAGAAATATCGAGATGCTGTATTCGCTGAAATTGCAACAATTTGACGGCGCTTATGACTCTGATATTTAAATAGCACAGTTATATTTATTTTTTCTTTTGAAATTAGCCACGTGTAACCGCTACAGAAAGCCCTCTCTAGTTTACCTACTTTAAACTGCATGCTAGAATGAAAATTTTGCGAAAAAGGAAACCATCGAACGAGCCCAAAAATATTCGAATGAGTTGCATGGTTCAGGAGATATTCAATTTTGAATATTGAAAATTTAAAGGTATATGTAAGAATATCCGGAAAATTCGTATATACTAACTATTCCTTCACGTTCAAAAATTCATTGATCTCCGCCTTTCTTATTACGCCAGATGCGGACAAAGGGCCCTAAAAAAATAATATGACGTTAACTTAGCTTTCAAACGATGCTTTCAAAGCTATAGCTCAACCAGCAATTTTTTGACATGACTTTGTGATTGAATATAGCAGACATACACCTAGGGGTGAAGCTCTGGGCATAGCAGTGTCCGAGATACGCACCCTGAATCAATTACTCCCAATGTTAGGGCGAAGGAATCCCCTTCACCTAGCAAAGAAGTTGCTACTCTACAAGTCCATCTTAAGGCCTGTCCTGGTTTACGGCGCCTTCGCGTGGGCGTCGTTGGCCCCCACCAGATTGAAGTCCACTTCAAAACAGGACGCTCGGGCTAATCGTGTAGGCACCTAAGGAATGAGCAGATTCATTGAAATCTGCAAATTCCGACCCTCCGAGTCTTCCTTAAGCAGATTCTCAACGCTGCTTGGGCTCGCGCTCAACTCAGCGAAAATCCTTTGGTTCAGGCGGTAGTAGTATACCAGGATCGTCCACCTCCACTTACTCGAGTCAGACGTCTAGATGTTTTCTTAGAGTAACATCTAACGTTCAAAACCTGACGACCGCCTTCAACATCTTCTAGTGAGGTAAAACTTCAAAAATTTTACCTAGCTTCGGATTAGAGTTTTAAATGACGATCACCAATCTCCCCTGAAGAGTAACTTTCTCACAAGTTACTTCCAAATACCCATCCCCAGCGGCTTGATTGTGCCGCTTCTATCAGAGATGAAAGGGTACAGAACCTCAGGTTCACATACCAGTTGAGATGTAGGTTCAACGTCATCATCCCTGAATCACCCAGTAGTTTAAAGCCTTAGTTCAAATCATGCTTACTATCTACTTGTTAAAACTTTTGTTAGTTATCTATAAACCGGCAATTATTCTTTTACATCGACTGTGAACCTAATTTTTAAGAAAAATGCTATTATCGTTATTACTTTAAATAACGCTAAGATAAGAAATTTGAAGCTTCTCTGGACAAAATTCACTGACAGAAATACTCGACAAATTTCGAGTACAGTGTTCCCTGCTACGAAATTAAAATCCTGTAAGAGACATCTTTGAAATTAATTTCTCGTTGTAATTTCTCGCACGTTCTCGTCTCTGAAATACGGGGCTCTTCTCACACTCGGGCGAAAATAAAATATCCAGTTCGTTGGAGTTTAAGTGCAGCGCGAAGTAAACCTGCAAAACACGCCAACATCCGTCAAACCGGCCCGCGCGCTGGTCGTTTTCAAGTCTAATGGATACCTCGGTTCCTCCACTTATCTTCTTGTTTATGCATGAGCTAACACTTGATTTTACCGTATGTAAGTTGGAAAATTAGGACTGTGTTTGCCCTATTTTTGGAAAAAGCAATTCACAATAACGTTTTCCTCTTTTCTAATCAGAAGTAAGAGCGAATATTTCGCAAACGTGCATGTCATTAGTACAAAAAATTAATAAACAGTTAGTTAATCAGTTAATGGAGTAATCTACTTGTCATAGATAGAAATTTTCTAATAAAGTGGTGTATGTGCTTATAGGATACGCTGATTAGTTTGTGTTTTCTAGTGTAATTGCTAGTTTCAAAGCAATTTTGGCTTCACTTATATTTCAGAAAAAGTAATAATTTAGCTAATTACTGTTTCTCCACTTACATACAAAATCGAAATAGCACTCATATGTCAACTGCCAACAAACTATCAGTTTAATAAGAAGATATATTAATAACTTGTCGAAATGTTTACAAATTACTTTTTAGCTTCTATCACAGTTTGATGCAATAAAAGTAATGTAACCTGGAAACAGCTACTAACATGAACTTATTGTTAGTGGAAATTATCTATTTTGTTATGTTATTTTCTAAAATAAAGTGGATATACTCTAATACCAACCCTTGTTTTCAAATCAGTGGTGTGTAGAGAATATTATTTTCTAATAATTGTGTGGTCGTGAAATACAATACCTACTATATTAACCGGAATGCCCAAGTATCTCGTTCTTAATAATGTAATTTATTCGGATTAAAGATAATGTTTCTTTCAAGTAGGAATATTTCCATTTGACAGTACAATCTCTAGACATCAATCTAGAAGATTAGGTAGTAATTTACTGTTAATGTCTTGCTTCTTCTACCTATAGGTTCTTTTCCGTCAATGAATGTCAGCATTCGTTCAATCAAGATAATCATCCTATTATCCGATTCCGTTTGCGTATACGTTGTATGTTTGATTCATACGTGATGGAGATAAACCACATTAGTTACTGTTACATTAACATATCTGACATCTGTGGTTCAATATCTTATCAGAAAATTACTTCGTTTAATTCCCCCAAAAACGAGAACCAAAGGGAGTACTCGCTGCGGTGAGTAATCTTAAATAAATCCTACCATCAATCACATTTAAAGTGTTGAAAAAGTATAATCCGTGTAGTCAGCCTTCCTCCCGGATAAATGATCCATTTAGGTTCTGCACAGATGAGCTTCTAGTGCAATCGAATACACACATATTGGTTCAAGCTAAAATGGAGCACAAAAGCTATCTTTAGTACTCAACCCTTTTCAAAACTTTTGCGTCTTTATTGAATTTATTTGATATAGTTATAGGTTTCTAACGTCTGTAACCTTTAATGTTGACTAGCTACTGAGGTGTACCTACATAACACATCACTTTTTAATCTTTTGATATAACGGTGTCTTAGGTAGCTACTTAGTATTTTTATTATCGCAAGATCTTTTTTATTTTACATACTTCGCTTTTAAATATGAATAATTAATGTAAGACGAAATATGCTAACACTTTTTCCTTATAAGGTGTAGCATTCAAATATGCACACTGCAACAGAAGTGCTTTCTCCTTGAAAAATACTGATTCCATGTTTGATCAAAGAAGTAGAGTTAGAAGTCTAAAGTAAACAATCTTCCTTAAACTAATCAAATATAGTTTGAGTGAAAGAAATATGAAACTTTTATGCGCCCTTCTTTTATTTCAATATTTATGTATGGGAAAATATCCAAGTATCTTTGAGGTGGAAATATACGCCATTGGAAGATGCGTTCAGATCAATATTGACAGAAATTAATAGCGATGCAGTCATCAAAGCGCTGAGCTCATTCGCAACCAGCTCCAAGATGGTCTGAGAGTACCTAGAAAAACGAGACGAGCTAGGTAAAAGGAATAAGGTAATCCTTTCGTGGATTTCAAAACAAACAGGAGTAGAAGAAAGCTAATAATAATAGATAATCTTGCAAAAAGCGGCAAAAAATGTGCAGAGACCTTGAAGGAGCTGAGTTAGAAAGCTGAAATTTTGGCAAGTTTCAAGTACTAAATCATCAACTATTAGTTTTCGGTAGTGAATCACAACTGAAAAAAAAAATACCAACAACCAGCAAAAAATTATCAATAAAATGTCACGTCCCCACGATTGTTTATGCACTGTCCTGCGAGACATACTCTGAATGAGATGATCAATGGCATCCCGTGGGATCTCATTCTAGGCTCGCTATACATAGATGAATTGCTGCAAGGGTTTAGCTGCTTGTAGTAAACGCCTTATTAAGTGACCCATCCCACTGATGTTCGATCTGGTTTCAATCCGGAGAGCGAGCAGGCCAGGCAAGAATTTCTAGTTCTTCTTCGTGTATGAAGTTCTGAGAAATGATTATCAGCGACTTTTTATACGCAGCCAGTTGATTTGTTAAGATTTTAGCTTTGTAATTGACCTCCTTCGAGGCGTTGCATTTTTTTTTTTGCACGTAGTTTATATNCAGTGAATGTAAATAATAAACAAATGGCAACATATGCAGAAAACATTATTCCAGTGTTATGAATAAGAGTACTATGACAGTTCAACTGCATAGTTACTTTGTAAGTTACTGTTTTATTTCAAAACTTGCAGTTACAATGTCATCAACCCAACGGGACGTGTAAGGCTTGCTGAATTATTCATTTCAAATAAATTAGCGCGATTGTGTACCAGCGGAGAACTTCAAAACCATGCGGCGATCCATCCGGAATATGAAAATTATACGCACATTCGGTTGCCTTGGGTAACGGCATTTAACCAGTCTCTTGATTGTATTTTAATAGAGGAGCCAATATTCCTGGTTTTTTTCGTGCAGACGTTCCCGAGCGCCATGTTTGGTCCCTTCACGATTGCATAATATTTAACTGCCATGGAACTGGCAAGCGAGCAGAGTGGTTGATTTCGCGTCACTTTCAACGTTGATGGAGATTCTTACAGAGAAATATGCATTTAAATTTGTGTAAGAGAATATTGTGAAGTTATACTCAATTGTTACATTTTTAATTGCGTAATTATAGCAAACTCCAAGGTGTTTAGCGGCGCGTACCATAACAACTTTCTTTTTTAACACCACTTATTATTAAATATAAATTAATACTTAGAATTAAAGAAATTAATATAATAATTAAGTTTCTTATTTAAGACTGATTGGGAGATATACACTTCGAATTGAGAGTATCTCTTGCGGCCCTGAGCAAAGAAGACACATGTCAGTGGTATATTCCTGAACACGTTAACTCAAATTTATCGCAGGAAGTTCTACAACGTAGCTTTTATCTCGCCGACAAAGGTTCAGATGAATATAAATGTTTTTAATTGTGTTATAAAATGACGAGTTCAAAAAGTTTTACAGAAGGCATCGTGGTACTTCCGTAATGTAGAACTCATTTACAATTATCTCTTGACGCATAAAGGGTCTGAATTTTACCAGTTCTCCTGAAGATAATTTAACTCTAACCAACATTGCCCCAGTGCGAACCAGCAAACTTTTAAAGATTCCCTCGTCCTTATAATAATTTACAATTATCAAGTTTTGTTCATAGTAGGGGATGGAGAAATATATTAGGTATATATGTATATTAGAGTCTTGTGCGTAATAATACAAATGAATTTCAAGGGAAGGGGCTTTTCGCCAATTGCAGAAGTTAAGTACTTGGAAGTTATTATTTCATTTGGACGAAATAATATTATTTCGATTTTGTTGTGAATCATAAAATACAGATGGCACATCGTAAATTGAATCTAACGACTGCATTTTATTTTTTGTATTCCACAAAATTTTATAGATTGTAATTGTGGAGCTATTTTAAAAAAACTTCAATTGTGCTGAGACATTGGGTATTAAACTTTTGAACATAGCAAATATATACAGGCAGTTCAACATTTTCATGAAACTTATAAGAATTATATCATTATTAGAGTGGTCAACTTTCGTCTGTGAGCCAGGCCGGTGCTAAGTTTGATATAAGTGATAGTAACGTTTAAAACAAGTATACAGTACAGTGTCGGGAAAGAGCAAAATTATTTATTCATTTAACTATAAATACTATACTATATAAGCCTCTTACCTTATTTAAGTGGCAGAATGGTATGGGATTGCCGAAAAGTTTTTAGATTAAGTGTTTCAAGATTTTTCTCGCTAAACTGCTTTCGTCGCGATGATAAAACATGCTTATATTTTGAAAAAGACCGTTCAACATCTACGGATGTAACACACGCTTAATTAAAACAATCCTTATAGGTAGATAATGGATCAAATGCACCACCACCAATGTGCAGTCCGATTTTTGCCAGCACAATAACTGTTTATCGCACACAGTACAAACTCTTTTGGCACCACCATATTGTAAATCGTGGAATTCAGCGATATACTTTTTTACATTATGACACAATGTTTTCTGGGATTTTCTACGCCCGACATTGTATTACATTTACAATGCGTAAGACGTTAACGGAGAATTGTACTACCTCGCATCAAGACTCGACTAACACTGATACTAGATACTGGACACACGAATCGGAGGGAATGATTTTACTGCATTGAAGATATACTATGGCTAAACGTTCTGCATAGCTGGAGGCGAGTGCAGCCTGCGTAAGGACATTTCCGGCCATCTGATCATACGCGCATCTTTTTTACGCGCCAATCTTTTTCAATGCCATCTTTCTTTAATTATCGGACTCCCAACCAATATAATATAATCCTATGTAACGAGCAAATCTGTTTGACATGGTGCCGCGACAAAAGGACGTCGTGGTCATTTGGACGTCAGGCAAAAGGCCGCGGACATTTGAACGCACAACAAAAGGTCGCGGGCAATAAAATGACGCATGATAAAAAGACGCAAAAACTTTCCTTCGCACTTTATACAGGCTTAGGACTGGCAGTTTGTATTACTGGCGTGCCAAAAACAGTTTTTTTTGTGGTTGAATGACTGTAGTAGTCACATGTATGCATACAATATTTACATAATATTCACATATTAATTGGGATTCTCATAAAAGCACTGAAGAAAGAAGAAAGTCTAAATAAATTAAAAATAGAGCAATACACAGCTGGTAATGAGCTACCATGGAAAAAGGTGTACATGGATACTATTGTTATAATAAAACAAATGGTTTTGCAGTACAAAGCCTATTTTAGAATATTTACGCGGAATAGCGTAAAATTTCCAACTGTAAATTGTATACCAAGAGTATGATAGCCTGTTATAGCATAATTTTAATGTAGTAGACTGTAATCCCATTTAGTATGTTAGTTGTATTTTTTTACATAAAAATGACAAAAAAATGCATGAAAAGCACAATACAAAAAAAAAAGAAAGAAAACCGAATGTGACTACTACAGTCACTCAACCAAAAAAAAAAAAAATGGTTTTTAACACGACAGTTATATAACTTATGTCTTAACTTGCCAGTCCTAAGGTTGGATAAAGTATGATGGGAAATTTTGCGTCTTCTTGTAATGCGTCCTTTTGTCGCGAGTCCAAATGACCGCGTCCTTTTATGGTATATCCGTTTGACAGATACCTCCATTAAGAGAACACCTGAATTGTCCAAATCTTTTGCAACAATAGTACATCTATCTTTTATTACTCGAGCTGTATCCTACATAGCAATTTGATATTTTGGAAATGCGATATAACGTTAATTTTACACTCTTAGAAAATATACTCAGATATATTAGGTGTTTCATAAAAGGATGTTAAAGTACATTTCATGTATGTATGGATCGTTTCCAATGTATGCATTTCTTTTAAACATCTGTAGCGCGACATGTTTTGGTCACTAGATGATCATTATCAGGTGTAAGACGTCAAACTCACAAAATGTCAGACTACAAATATCACGTACATTAAAAATACAAATTTAGAAATCATTTGAAAGACTTTAGTAAGTTGTAATATTTTTCTCGTATGCGACTTTAGTAATTAGTAAGCTCCAGGTTATATTTTATTACTGTTAATCATACTTCAATTTATCGTTTAAATGATTTTTAAATTTGTATTTTTAATGAGCGTGGCTTTTTTACGCTAATATTTTATGACTTTTCACGTTTTACCCTTGATGATGTCCATATATTGACCGAAACATCTCATCGCGAAGAAGTATACGTAGATTGGTAATGAACCATATAAGGTCAGTCAGGGTAATTGGGTACATTTTTTCACGTTCCGATATAGTCTATGATATCACATAAAGACCATTTGATTTATCTAATTCTAACGTGAGGGTTACTAAAGGCACACTTTTGGTTCTCTGAATACATAATTATAGCCCAACAATGTAGAAATATTTATTCTTTAATTCTGCCAATGTTCCCTTTTACTAGTTGGGGTAAAGAGGAACATGTCATTTAAAATACGATCATAATCAATATCAATATCTAGGGCAAGTAGGAAATTTTTTTTCATTATAGCAATAAATCCAGGAGCTTAAAAGTACAAAAATATTTGATCCTCATTAACTAACTGGAACACCCAAAACATATTTCTGTAAAGTACAGTTGCTTGTAACTTAAGCTATTGAACAAAAAACAACAATAAAATACAAAGACATTGAATTCATTGAATTCTTTGGTTTTATAAAGGCATACGCTTAAAAATTCCCTTCATGAACAGAACACTCATATTCCCATATCTTTGCTTCTTTGAGATAAGCTGCAGTGCCACGTTCCCACAACTTATCAATTACTTTTGTGGGTGGATAAAGCTTGAAATGCTTAGCACCTTCGATGCAGACCTGTAAATGAATTGTTTCAGTGTCGATGTTTTCAATTTTTTCCACATGTGATCGTCTAAAGTTAGTCTAACCTTCTCGTTTGACAGAGCTTTTATGAGTTTATGGCTTGATAAAGCACCCACCCGCCTGGCAAGCGGGAGAATGTAGGTTCGAATTCTGCGTGATGAGAAAAATTTTTCTTGGGAAAAATTACTCCTAATTATTACAGTTAAAAGCAGAAATACATTATTTTGTTATTTTCTCACTGTAAGGAACTTGCAACCTTTGCACAAAGGAGACTGTTTCGTATAGTAAAAGATGCTTTAAGATTATCCTCGGGTTGTTTGCGTCATTTGTATAAACATGTAGCCTGAGGCTCAATTGTGCTTATGAACAAAAAACATTTTAAATTCGTTTATTACATTGGCAATGTACTTTTTGATGTCATAGTCTCAAGTACTGCCGGACATCTGCCGTATACATACTTTTTATTTAACTAAATTAGATTAAACATTTTACCGACCAACTCATATTTTATGTGAAATAAAGGTACGTTATACGGAGGATACATTGTACCGGGTGGTTTAGTAATCGTGGTGATCGGTTGTATCTGCTAGATCTAGACCGTTGCGCAAAAAATGCATAACTAATATGTGGACGTGTCTACTATGTTCAATCATAAAATCGATATTACCTTAGGAAATTGCAGGTTGAGCTGTAGTTATGATAGCATTTGTTGGAAAGATGAGTTAATGTCATATTGTCTGGTTTAGTGAATTTTTCTTATATGCGCCACAATGAGGGATTATTAAGGCGGATACGAAGTTATATATGAATTATTTAATCGATCCGAATATTATATTTTCTTAACTTTTGTGGTTTTTTTTTTTAGAAAGGATTTCGTTTGAAATAGGTATACTCCAGAGAATTTTCTACAGCGATTATATATTTTGGGGAATTTAAAAAAGAAATAAATATAACCCTCCTATGTAAATAATAGTATCATAGGTTACATTAAATTGTTGAAATTTCAGTGAAAACCGCATGTGGGTATCTTTATCCGATTTCGTTTTATCTCCAAAGGAAGATAATGAAATTTGTAGCAGAAATTAACTGCTCATTTTGGGATTAGGCAACGAATAGTTTCCATCAATTGCTTATTTCTGTTATTTTCACGTGTCAAGTTTTATTATTGTTTGTAATGAAGGAGTGAACTTTTTATTTAAAAAAAATATTGATCGCTATAACAAAGTTGATGAGTTGACAAGTGTTTGCTATATTAACCGTATACTTTAAAAGTTTGTTAATAAGGTTAGCGATTTGATTGAGGGAAGCAGGACAATTCGACCAGTTTCAAATCCAAATAAAATACGAAGATCGGGAAACGATGTAAATATTATAAATCAACAATCTGATAAAATTAGAGTTGCAATGAAAACCATCCATCCCTTACTTGCAAAGTCGTCTGCAAAATTGGCACTTAATTTTGCCACAAATTCATTATTTTATTCTGGATATAAATCGGGAAATATCAAGATGCTGTATTCACTGAAATTTCAACAATTTGACGGCGCTTATGATTCTGATATTTAAATAGCGCGCTTATATTTATTTTTTCTTTTGAAATTAGCCACGTGTAACCTTTACATAAAGCCCTCTCTAGTTTACGTACTTTAAACTGCATGCTAGAATGAAAATTTCGCAAAAAAGAAAACCATCGAACGAGCCCAATAATAATACATTAGTTACATAGTTTAGGAGATATTTAATTTTGAATATTGAAAATTTAAAGGTATATGTAAGAATATACGGAAAATTCGTATATACTAACTATTCCTTCACATTCAAAAATTCATTGGTCTCCGCCTTTCTTAATACGCCAGATGAGGACAAAGGGCCTTAAACAAATAATATGCGTTAACTTAGCTTTCAAACGATGCTTTTAAAGCTATAGCTCGATCTACAGTTTTTTGATATGATACTAACTTTATGATTGAATACAGCAGACGTACCCCTAGGGGTCCTGGGGGTTGGGAGTACCTACCAGGCGCGTCCCCGAGTGGTGGATATGGGAAAGGCCATCTTGTCAGGGGTCGCTCAAGACGAGATGGTTAGTGGCGGCTATAAGTTCGTCCTCTCTGTTTCAAAACCGGAGCAGGATGAATGAAGACCGTTGCCGTGAACCATTCCCCCCTCGCCCGAGCTGTCGTGTCGTGGCTAAGGGCTCGCACAGGGTTCTTCAACGATGCCAGTTGTTGTTTTCGGCTACTGAAAGCCCAACTGTTACAGCAGGTCCCGAAAGGGATGGGGGGTCTTGGCTTAACTGCACGGACCGAGAGAAGACAACCTCAATAAAAACCTAAACCGTAAGGTGGCGGACTAGACTGATGGGATGCGTGGCTGGATAGAAGACCAGTCTACTAGTCCAACCTTGGGCACCTGGCGCAAACCATGTTATTTACTACCCTGCATGCGGGCTCTGCGAGGTTGGACCTATTCTTCCCTAGCTACTCGTGGGATCAACCATAGAGGAAGGGCGTTCATTAGTGGGACGACACCGCTAATAAACAGGAATTGGAGCAGGACCTCCATAAGAAGCCTTCCACTTCCAAAGTGAGAGTACCTCACAAGGAAGGAACAAAGGGAGGAGCAAACGACTGGAGCAGATGGCATCCATCCCCCCTCAAATTGCGTAGCACTGTGCAATTCAAGGGTGTTGCACCTGGGAGCACGTGAAATCGAAGAGGGAGACTCCTACACTTTCTAAGAGGAATAGGATTCGAAGGCCAGCTGTGAAACAGCAAGAACAGAGGACACAATAGATCTTTTAGGTCGCAGTGTAATATCACCCTTCCAATATACACATACATACACATACATACCCCTAGGGGTGAAACTTGTGAAGTTTTTATCCTGGAAGCTCTAGACATAGCAGTGTCCAAGATACCCACCCTGAACCAGTTAGTCCTAATATTAAAGCGAATGAGTCCCCTTCATCTAGCAAACAAGTTGCTACTCTACAAGTTCATCTTAAGGCCTGTCCTGGTTTACGGTGCTTTTGCGTGGGCGTTGTTGGCCCCCACCAGATCGAGGCACTTCAAAACAGGACGCTCAGGCTAATCGTGCAGCCACCTTGGTTCGTAAGGAGCGAGCAGATTCATCGAAATCTACAAATTCCGACCCTCCGAGTCTTCCTTAAGCAGATTCTCAACGCTGCTTGGGCTCGCGCTCAACTCAGCGAAAATCCTTTGGTTCAGGCGGTCGTAGTATACCAGGATCGTCCACCTCCACTTACTCAAGTCAGACGTCTAGATGTTTTCTTAGAGTAACATCTAACCTTCAAAACCTGACGACCGCCTTCAACATCTTCTAGTGAGGTAAAACTTAAAAAAATTTACCTAGCTTCGGATTAGAGTTTTAAATGACGATCACCAATCTCCCCTGAAGAGTAACTTTCTCACAAGTTACTTCCAAATACCCATCCCCAGCGGCTTGATTGTGCCGCTTCTATCAGAGATGAAAGGGTACAGAACCTCAGGTTCACATACCAGTTGAGATGTAGGTTCAACGTCATCATCCCTGAATCACCCAGTAGTTTAAAGCCTTAGTTCAAATCATGCTTACTATCTACTTGTTAAAACTTTTGTTAGTTATCTATAAACCGGCAATTATTCTTTTACATCGACTGTGAACCTAATTTTTAAGAAAAATGCTATTATCGTTATTACTTTAAATAACGCTAAGATATGAAATTCGAAGCTTCTCTGGACAAAATTCACTGACAGAAATACTCGACAAATTTCGAGTACAGTGTTCCCTGCTACGAAATTAAAATCTGTAAGAGACATCTTTGAAATTAATTTCTCGTTGTAATTTCTCGCACGTTCTCGTCTCTGAAATACGGGGCTCTTCTCACACTCGGGCGAAAATAAAATATCCGTTCGTTGAGTTTAAGTGCAGCGCGAAGTAAACCTGCAAAACACGCCAACATCCGTCAAACGGCCCGCGCGCTGGTCGTTTTCAAGTCTAATGGATACCTCGGTTCCTCCACTTATCTTCTTGTTTATGCATGAGCTAACACTTGATTTTACCGTATGTAAGTTGGAAAATTAGGACTGTGTTTGCCCTATTTTTGGAAAAAGCAATTCACAATAACGTTTTCCTCTTTTCTAATCAGAAGTAAGAGCGAATATTTCGCAAACGTGCATGTTATTAGTACAAAAATTAATAAACAGTCAGTTAATCAATTAATGGAGTAATCTACTTGTCATAGATAGAAATTTTCTAGTAAAGTGGTGTATGTGCTTATAGGATACGCTGATTAGTTTGTGTTTTCAGTGTAATTGCTAGTTTCAAAGCAATTTTGGCTCACTTATTATATTCAGAAAAAGTAAATAATTAGCTAATTACTGTTTCTCCACTTACATACAAAATCGAAATAGCACTCATATGTCAACTGCCAACAAACTATCAGTTTAATAAGAAGATATATTAATAACTTGTCGAAATGTTTACAAATTATTTTTTAGCTTCTATCACAGTTTGATGCAATAAAAGTAATGTAACCTGGAAACAGCTACTAACATGAACTTATTGTTAGTGGAAATTATCTATTTTGTTATGTTATTTTCTAAAATAAAGTGGATATACTCTAATACCAACCCTTGTTTTCAAATCAGTGGCGTGTAGAGAATATTATTTTCTAATAATTGTGTGGTCGTGAAATACAATACCTACTATATTAACCGGAATGCCCAAGCATCTTGTCCTTAATAATGTAATTTATTCGGATTAAAGATAATGTTTCTTTCAAGTAGGAATATTTCCATTTGACAGTACAATCTCTAGACATCAATCTAGAAGATTAGGTAGTAATTTACTGTTAATGTCTTGGTTCTTCTACCTATAGGTTCTTTTCCGTCAATGAATGTCAGCATTCGTTCAATCAAGATAATCATCCTATTATCCGATTCCGTTTGCGTATACGTTGTATGTTTGATTCATACGTGATGGAGATAAACCACATTAGTTACTGTTACATTAACATATCTGACATCTGTGGTTCAATATCTTATCAGAAAATTACTTCGTTTAATTCCCCCAAAAACGAGAACCAAAGGGTGTACTCGCTGCGGTGAGTAATCTTAAATAAATTCTACCATCAATCACATTTAAAGTGTTGAAAAAGTATAATCCGTGTAGTCAGCCTTCCTCCCGGATAAATGATCCATTTAGGTTCTGCACAGATGAGCTTCTAGTGCAATCGAATACACACATATTGGTTCAAGCTAAAATGGAGCACAAAAGCTATCTTTAGTACTCAACCCTTTTCAAAACTTTTGCGTCTTTATTGAATTTATTTGATATAGTTATAGGTTTCTAACGTCTGTAACCTTTAATGTTGACTAGCTACTGAGGTGTACCTACATAACACATCACTTTTTAATCTTTTGATATAACGGTGTCTTAGGTAGCTACTTAGTATTTTTATTATCGCAAGATCTTTTTTATTTTACATACTTCGCTTTTAAATATGAATAATTAATGTAAGACGAAATGTGCTAACACTTTTTCCTTATAAGGTGTAGCATTCAAATATGCACACTGCAACAGAAGTGCTTTCTCCTTGAAAAATACTGATTCCATGTTTGATCAAAGAAGTAGAGTTAGAAGTCTAAAGTAAACAATCTTCCTTAAACTAATCAAATATAGTTTGAGTGAAAGAAATATGAAACTTTTATGCGCCCTTCTTTTATTTCAATATGTATGTATGGGAAAATATCCAAGTATCTTTGAGGTGGAAATATACGCCATTGGAAGATACGTTCAGATCAATATTGACAGAAATTAATAGCGATGCAGTCATCAAAGCGCTGAGCTCATTCGCAACCAGCTCCAAGATGCTCTGAGAGTACCTAGAAAAACGAGACGAGCTAGGTAAAAGGAATAAGGTAATCCTTTCGTGGATTTCAAAACAAACAGGAGTAGAAGAAAGCTAATAATAATAGATAATCTTGCAAAAAGCGGCAAAAAATTTGCAAGACCTTGAAGGAGCTGAGTTAGAAAGCTGAAATTTTGGCAAGTTTCAAGTACTAAATCATCAACTATTAGTTTTCGGTAGTGAATCACAACTGAAAAAAAAATACCAACAACCAGCAAAAAATTATCAATAAAATGTCACGTCCCCACGATTGTTTATGCACTGTCCTGCGAGACATACTCTGAATGAGATGATCTATGGCATCCCGTGGGATCTCATTCTAGGCTCGCTATACATAGATGAATTGCTGCAAGGTGTTAGCTGCTTGTAGTAAACGCCTTATTAAGTGACCCATCCCACTGATGTTCGATCTGGTTTCAATCCGGAGAGCGAGCAGGCCAGGCAAGAATTTCTAGTTCTTCTTCGTGTATGAAGTTCTGAGAAATGATTATCAGCGACTTTTTACACGCAGCCAGTTGATTTGTTAAGATTTCAGCTTTGTAATTGACCTCCTTCGAGGCGTTGCATTTTTTTTTTGGCACGTAGTTTATATGAGTATGTTATCAGGAATCCTCTCAGATCACGGTAAACTGAGAGGATGTCGAGCAACCTTAGATTAGCAAGGAGATCTGAATATAGATTTTGTGGGGAAGAGGATGAAATACCCATCTATTTCTACGCAGACTACGCAACTCAAGGGAGTTGAACTTGCAAGCATGTAAAATCGAAAAGAGAGATTTATTTTATCTGAGGCCTTGTTTAATAGCAAGTCCTAATTCTAACAAAAGAAAGACAAACAAAATATAAATTGCGTTTTGTATGGCTGTTCTATCGCTTCTATACCTACATCACGGTGTAAGGGTACGAAATATATGGGAGTTCATTATGACAGTGACCTTGCCTTTATAAGGGATTTGTTGCCTTTTAACTTAATTATTCTAGTTTAATTCCATTAAGTTAAGAAAATTAGTTCACATGAGTTGATATAAATCGTATTTGATCGGATATGGGGACCAATCTTCTGCAATGTCCAATACAATTTATTTCTGGTAATATTGAGCAGTTTTTCTAAATTCATATTGGCTGTGAGATCTGAGTGAATCTGAGGATGAGGCTATGAGAACCTACCAATTATCGAGTTAGTACTGGATCTTACCCCTCTTCACATTGTGATAGACCGCGTGGCAAAAAGAAGCACACTTAAAATGATTAAGGAAGGAACGATTAGGCACAGGCCTCAAACCTGAAACATGCCCTGAGATGTAAACTTCTCCTAAATCCCTCACCACAAACTGCACTAAACCGGACGTACGTTTCGATAGCAAAGCTGCTGATGATGATAGCTTTGCTATCGAAACGTACGTCCAGTTTAGTGCAGTTTGTGGTGAGGGGTTTAGGAGAAGTTTACAGCATTACCAGTACCACAGTTTGGAGTATTTTTGTTAATGCCCTGAGATGATAAATAAATTCAGCTTTGTGAAAATGTCCATCAGAAAGTTTGACCAAAGCGAGACCAAAGCACCATCTTGAAATTGAATAGAAATGCAGTCAAATGGTACATTGATGGCTGCAAAACGGCAGAGGGAGCTGGAATAGGAGTATATGGGCCTTGAACCAAGTACTTGGAAAGCTTGGAAAAATCTTTCAGGCGGAATCACATGCTATTGAAAGATGCGTCCAGTTCAATATTGACAGCAATTACCGAAAGCAGGAGATATCATTATGTCTGATAGTCAAACAGCCATCAAGGCGCTCAGCTTACATAAAATCGATTCCGAGATGGTCTGAGAATAACTAGTAAAATTAAACGAGCTGGATAAGAGGAATACAATAACCTTCCTGTAGATACCGAGTCACACTGGAGTGGAAGGAAACGAAATTCTTGCAATAACGGATAATCTTGCAGAAAAGGGACTGGAATACCAATCGTAGAGTCTAAACCTCTTTTGCGGGATAAGTACTGAAGAAATTGAAAATAGAAATGGAGCAGAGAAGATACATATCCAATTAAAAAAGGTTTTCAGAATGCATCAACCTAAGAAGAACAATATTCGTATATTAACAGGAATACTTTCGGACCATCGTACATTGAAAGGATATCTGAGCAAGGTTGGATTAGCGAAGAATCTGAAGAATTTTGCGGGGAACAGGATGAAACGCCCATCCATATCTTCTCAAATTCCGTAGCACTGTGCAACTCAATGGCGTTGCACCTAGGAGCATGTGCAATCGAAAAGAGAGACTAACTTTCAGTAAGCCTTCATCTTCGAGTTAAGGTGTTAGGTTAGCCAGTGGCCTTCTCGTATCCTGCTCTTTCTGACAGGAATAGCCTTGGAAGGCTAGCTGTAAAGCAGCAAGAAGAGGGGACACAAGAGGTCTCTTGAGTCGCAGCGTAATATCACCCTCCATTCATACATACATAAATACATACAAACCTGAGAATGTGTTTTTCAATCGAAACTAGTCACTAGAACTCAACAGCAAATTTTAACAAAACAATTAGGAAGTGCTATGCATTTTATTACTATTACAATTACAATTAAAGAATTTTTAAAATAAAAAAAAAATGTGTGAGAGCTATATTAAAAGTTAGAACTAGAGAGCACTGCAAACGTTATTTTACACTTTAAAAATATTAACTATTCCGTCATTGTACATTTATAACTGTTTAGTTTTTGCAAAAAATAATTTAGAGAATTTCAAAACTCAGTCGGATGTACATAATCATTCAACAAGAATCAATTCAACTGTAACTATTCCTTATCACAGAATATCTTTAACGCAGCAGTCTGTTAAATATCAAGCAATAAAATTTTATAATAATCTGCAGTATGAAATCAAAATATTACCTATCAAACAATTGAAGAAAGAAATAAAACAAATGTTAATAAGCAAGGCTTTTTATAAAATAGAAGAGTCTCTTTCATTGTGAAATATAATAATTAAGTAGATAGTATTTATATTATTATAAAATAATTGTTCATAATTCATTTTTCTTTCTTTTGTGTTGACCTTCCTAATGATGTACATATCAGTTGTCAATTTGGAAATAAAGGTTATTATTATTATTATTATTATTACTATTGCAATATAACCGACTTATGCACATGCATACATATTTTATTATTAGTGTTAATAATAATAATAATATTTATTCATTAAAGACACAATTGTGTGTATAATAAGTCAGAAAACCCAATTAATGAAGCCACCACCAAACTAAAAAACAAAACAAAATGATAGAACAATAAATGAATAATCTTAATAATAAGATACAAAACAAAAAAAGAGGAATTTATAAACAGAAAGTATTTGCTTTTGACTGGTATATGTAACATGACGATTCAAAAATGTATAAATATGAAAGAGGAAGGATTTTATATTTTTTAAAAATTGGTCGATAGGAATCATAAAAATGAGCTCCAGCAACACTTCTAATCACAGACTTTTGCGCTAAAAATTGATGCGCACTTGCCGAGTTTCCCCATAAGAGTATACCATACTGTAATCTAGACTGAATTTCAGCATAGTACAGTGAAATTAAACAATCCACAGATACCTGAGACCTTAAGCGTTTAAAAGCAAAAGCTCTTTGGTGTAACTTTTGTACAATACTGTCACATTGCTCTTTCCATATCAACGTATGATCAAAAAATAACTCTACAAAAATTAGTACCTATCACAGCAAAATAATTCTTTTTTGTTTATAGTTAAATTGTAATGTTCGATACTCTTTTGTCTGGCATGAAATACCATGTATTTTGTTTTTTCTAAGCTTAAAGACAGTTTATTTTGCGAAAACTAATTGCATAAGTTATTTAATAGAGATTTTTTTGTGTTTTCAGTAATATGAGTATTTATTTTAGGAGCTGTTAACATTACGACATCATCGGCATAAATCGTCAAGTATATGTTGTAAGGATTATGTTACTTTTCCATCATTTATGTATTTATAACATGTACACATTGGCTTAGACATACGTGTAACTAAGATGATTATAGATATGTTTTTTTGCCGAATAACCCTATTATTGGTCTAGCGTCTGTTGGGTTATAAATACATAAATAAATACTTAAAATTAAAAAAAGTGATATCCCACTCAAAATTTTAAAACTGACTTTGCAATGTAAACATCAGAGGCACATTAAAATCCAAATGTTCAATAAAGTAAGGGTTGGTAACAGTATGCGTTTCTCGCACAGACTTCGTACTTCAAGAATTCGTACTTCACTGTCTTGAGGGAAGGCAGTAATTTATTAGCTATTATATTTATGATTAGGCTGTTCTATCCGTCTGCACTTATTTCTAATATTGAAACAGATCTCTATTATATATAAAGGTGTTCTGAAAGATTTGTTGTTTTTTAATATGATATTTTTTTTAATACTTTTTTTTTATGATTTACACAAATACATCTAAGAAAATAAAAAAAAATCTGGCATGGATAGAATAATTTAGTAAATGTACACGGTCAGTTTGTTTGATGAGATTTTTTTAGAAAGAAACCAAAATAAACTTAAACCGACTTCACAACACTATTCTTTTTACTGCAATATGACCTCAAAATAGTTTGGTATCCACTGTAGCTAAATAATCTATGCAATTTAAATGGTAATATACCACTTGCCTCTGGCAGAATTTAAAAAAAAATGGAAAATGAATAAAAACCATCAGTATGAATGTAAACATAAATAAAATATCTGGCTACATTTTTTTCGGTTACTGTTTAAATTCAGGGCAATATCGACACTCATCACTCGTAATTCTATGCTGGGATTAACTTCAATATTTGCTACTGGCCGTTGTATCTTTTTATATATAACATATTTGCTGACATTTATAAAATATTATTCATGTTTGGTGGAAATATGGCGAACGTGAAAAAAATCCGTAAAAAATCTGACAGGTTAATCAATAATGTCAATTTAAAACCCGAGTTTAATATAGTATTCAATATTATATTATATCCTGAAATGTCAACTCGATCACCAGCTTATTGAGCGATATTTTTCACTGTCTCTTCGTTTCCGTCGACCGATGCTGCCGAATGATTCTTATGATTTCCGCTACGGGAGTGGGATATTGAAATGGTATTTCTCTGCCAAACGCTCGGAATCTTTCCAATTTATATTAGACGCAACAATTTCGTCTTTATTAGTGACGTTTTCCCGACAGCAGATTGGCCTAGATATGACGTAGTTCTCTACTCTCTTCGATCCAAAAAAAAACAGAATTTTTAAAAATAAGTACATTGCTTTTCAAAGCAATATTCTCTAGGAGTAGTTATTTAAAATGAATTTGGTTTAAGGATACCTAAGTATTTATTACATTCTATTTTTTTGAATGAAACAAACCCCTCTAACCTATACGTGACTTATAGATATTTTATATCATTCAATAACACACTATTAGTAGGTAAATAGGGGGTTTTGCTTGACGGGTTTGCAATAAGTTTCAGGTTAATAGGATGTTTAAGCAGTAAACTAAGTGTAACCATAAATAAGGTTCGTTTTTCGTAAATCGACAATTCCTGAAAAATGTATGTTTATTAAACACGGTTTTCGAAAATTGGTAAGTTGTGGTGTTACCAAGCTAACCGAGAAATTTTCTTGGTTTTTAACGGTAATTTAAGAGGAAGGTGTTCGTTTAGTGTTTACTGCGTTTTCTTTAACCGTCAACTATAGGTATACATTATACAGCCACACTATTTCAAAAATTGCCATGTATTTTCAGTCACCACTTATGGTTGAGCTATGTAGAAGAACGAACAAACGTCAGAATAGATGCGAGTCATATAAGGCATTCTACAATAAACCATTAGGATAATGTAAATGACAAAGTTAAGGTGTTGGTCTTCGGCAACTAATTCCGTTGATAGAATACTAAATAGGAAGGAATCACCAAAGTTGTAGTTTATTCTCAGCGGTAAGCTTCTATAGGTAGTAATAAAAATCATTGTTCCAAGAAGTTTTGAAACTTGGTCGTTTAGTGCTAGATAGAATAATTTACTCGGAATCTGTTAAGCACCGGAAGGATTGTCTTTGAAATTTGCCAAGTTTAGTTTTACGGCTTTCAATGTGTGAGATGCGGAATAAATGCAATGAAAATCGTTACATTTAAGCGTGTAGTTTTCTTTTCATTAACAGTAATAGTTACTTTATTGTTGAGTGTGCTGAGAATATCTTTCTATATAGTTCTTTAGTAGTGAATTTTCATCAGTAACTGCTCACTGAAAGAAAAAATGGTTCAGTTGACCGTTTCTCAATTAGTTTAACACCGTTTTTACTTTAAAAACAAATGTTAACATTTTATTGTTGATTCAACATATGAAAATGTTAAATGCAGTTTTATGGAGTTCATTGTTCGAATAGATAATATATTCAAACAAGAAAATTGTCGAATTAATCAGATAGTAGGTATATCCTTTTAAAAGTAATGACTTTAATTTAATCACTTATCAGTGTTTTCTTACTAGTTTTACTTACTTACATATTACGTCCTGGTAAAAGCTTACAAAAAGTTAACTTATGATCGAGCCCAAGGCTGCCTGGTGGAACCATGAAAGAAATAATCTCTAGACTGGTGCAACAATGTTTGCTTTGGAACATACGAAATTCCCCATTATTATACTAAAGTCACCCTTTCTACCGATATTGCTGTTTGTATTACTGTTTGAGTATTTGTATGTTTTAGTTCTAAGGCTGTTCATTTGGGAGTAGTTTCCGATTTAATATGTATAAAACTTTGTTTAAGATATGCTTTTTTTGACTTGTTTTATATCAATGATATTTTTTTTACATAACAACATTTTTCATTTTTTATCCAACGCTGATTTAGTAGTCAGTTAGCGTCAACATTCTACCCCCGCCTTGAAAATTTCAATTTCAATATTCTTTGGCAATGGACAAAGTTGAACCAAGCACCCCAAAAAAATGTGGTAAAATTACCCCAAAAATAGGTGGCAACTGAGCTGCCTCCTACTTTTGGGGTAACTTTACACTATAGGGAATTTTTCACATGCTTGTGGAATATTCCTTAAGGTCTGGTAAATATTACTTTAGAGGTGTAAGTTTACCAGGGAAAATTACACCTCTAAAATTATATTCCAAAATGAAGTGTAATAGTTTCAGTTAGATTTACCACACCTTCAAGGAATTTTACTATGCGCATGTAATATTCCACAAGCATGTGAAAAATCCCGTATAGGTGTAAATTTACCTCAACAATAGGAGGTAGCTCTGTTGCCACTTATTTTTGGGGTAACTACAACATTTTTTTAGGGTGTATTTCGAGCATCTAAACATCAAGGTATTTTTTTTTAAAGAAAATGACAAACGTCTTAGTGGATAATAAAGTTGTCTAGTAATAATGAGCTTAGTATATAAATTAGAATGACAACAAAGGAATTAGAAATAATTTATTATTAGGTTATTTTATTATCCAGAAATATTAAGTTGCTACATAAAATTGCAATCAGAATTTTACGTAATTTGTATTGTCCGTATTCCGCTTGTATTTTTACCAACATAAGGAGGTAATATTCCACAAAATATGTAATTTTTCTTCACCACTAAGCAAATTTCCTCAAGTGGGAGAAAATTACCTCATTTATTGAAGTATTTTTTTATCAAAATCGATATACCAGGCAGTTACACCTAGTTTGTGGTAACCTGCGGTTTAGACTCTTTTTGGTGTAATTTTACCTTATATTTTATAAGGTATTTCACACATCAGTGATGTAAATTTACCATGATTTTGTAGAGTGTCGAACATACCAATTCCTATCCTCTTGTTAAAATAGTAGCTACGCGATTCTTGCCTTCGGCTCCAGAATGAAGCTTTAGAATTCTGTCTATGGGCCAATGTTGTGGTGGAATTCCGATTTCCTTAATTAAAACCAAATCGTTAATTGCTGGCGTACTGCAACCGTCTTGCGCCCATTTAACCCTTGTTTGTGGATGGTTGAGCTAATTTCTATTTCAGTGCTTCCAAAAATGCTGATGCATTTGCGTTGGATGTTAGTATTGCTTGAAAGAGCTGGATTGAACTTGAGTAACATCTACTTGTGGCACAGCAGTAATTGGACTCCCAATTAAGAAGTTTCCCGGTGTAAGAACCGTAAAATCGTTGGGATCATCAGACAGAGGATAGAGGGGGCGCGGGTTTAGGAGGGACTCGATTTAATAAAGTAACGTCAATAAATTTTCAGCAGTCAACACATGGTTTGATACAAGCTTCTTCAAATGCGTCTTGAAAGACCTTACGACTGCTTCGTGCAATCCACCGAAATGCAGTTCTTAAGAAGGCATGAATTTCTACGTTATAGAACATTCAATTAAAAAGAATTATCTATGACGCTCTTGTAGCTGTTATGTAACTATTTGTTAGTCACAACAAACATTTTTGAATTATCGGAAAGTAATATCCACTTGCCTCTCATGCGATTATCAAAAACATGTCCTAGTAATTTTGATGTTAGTTTGAGTGTCTTTTGATAGATTAATTTTACTTTTTAACCTTTCTACAGTGCTTTTGGATTTGACTAAAAAATTTGCAAACTCAGGTCGTGCTCAGTTCGTGTTCAGCGGCGTACTTTTCAAATTTCTTCTGGGAAACAATGCCGTACGCCATGTTCCGATTCACAGCTTACTTGCGCTTTTGTTATTTGAGCAGTGAGATTCCTACTTCTGGCTAATTTTGTGTTTAGAAAAAGGATAAATATAGGAGGGTCATGTATGCAGCGATGTTTAAGTAGTATCACATGTCAGGTTTTCACATTTAATTTTTGAACAGTTTATTAATAACCTCCAGTGGAATTGATTTAAATCAATTTTTGTACATGTATTTTACTGGTACGAATTAACTGAGCTTTGACCAGAGATAAAATACTACCAAAGACAAACGTTTTGACTCAAGTTTGACGTAAATAGAGATAGAATCGGAGTTTCTTCAGTATTTCAATATTTCTCTCTTTAATTTTGAGTCAAGACTTTTGTCTTCGATGGTACAGTCACCGATATTAATATTTAGCCCCATCAGAACGTCGAGCCAATGGTTCGAGTGCTAAATAATAATGTCGGCGATTGTACATTAGAGATAATAAATATTAAGTAATAAAATTAATAAAAAGTTGCTACGCCTGTGCAATGTGGTAGGGAACGATTTTAGAAGGCTCTGGTATCAATTTATAGAGGGTGCACGCGTCACTAAGAGAGCTGAATTTGAATGCATATCCAAATGTTTCCCTCTTATACGATTACTGTTTGAAAAACGAATGCATTATTATTGCAAACGTGTATAACACTACATAATATGCAAAAATATGAAAATTATCGCATTAACACAATCAATTTTTAAACCACAATACCAAGTTTGTAAACGTATAAAGGTATTTTCGGAAAAGAACGAAGATTTCCCAGGAAAAAAGATTATATTTTTTTACAATTTTATAAAAGGGCTGAATTAACATTAAATGTTTATAATATATAAATTATTTATGAGACATGGATCATTGCCTGCCAGCTTCTAGTCGGAACCAAAATAATTCTGTAGAAGCAGGTACTGCTCCACAAATTAAACAACCGTATACTAATTTACGTATAAAAGTCTCAATTTGGATGAAAA
The DNA here is from genome assembly GCA_004143645.1 of Protaetia brevitarsis. NCBI lineage: Eukaryota > Metazoa > Arthropoda > Insecta > Coleoptera > Scarabaeidae > Protaetia > Protaetia brevitarsis. The sequence goes on along the minus strand of RXPK01000172.1, from coordinate 1,924,053 downwards.
TAACAGCTCGAAATATATTATTTCCAGTGAACTTATTACGCAAACACGTAAACAGCTTACATTTATATATCTACTTCACGGCTTCAGGAAAATAGCTATGTTCTTTTTGTCTCTTTGTGTTGCAATGTGAAATGCAAAAAAATTATGATACAACCCAATGTTTTATTAAATGGTGAGCTTAAAATCCACGAATAGTTTATCACTGCGACTATATTCATGCCAAACTTACTCGTTTTCAACGAAAATCTATTGCTTCCTACCGCAACATAAATAGAACACAAAATCTCGACGGCGCATGTCCGCGCGTTTTGCGTTCTAAAGGGACAAAAAAATCAAAGTTAATATATTTTAATATCATTTAAAATAAGTAGCTAGCATTTTATTTCCGAAATATGAAATTTCGTTGATTTGTTTCGTATTTGACTTCCAAGTATTTGTTTATATTCTCTTGTAATTTTCTTTTTTTTTTTTTGGTTTAAGGTCGAATAAATTTAGAACACAATTAAGGCCTGTTTCAGACGAGGTGGTTTAGTTGATTCAAAGTTCCCTGGTTTATTGTAAACCAGTTGATTGTCATTGAAGACCTATTGAAGCCGCAGATGCGCACAAGATGACCCCGTGTGAAAGGGTTAATATTAGTATGCTCCTTGACAGCCGTCTGAAACAGGCCTCTTTCAGACGAGGCGATTAGTTGATTCCACTAGTTGCACGGACGGTTGTCGAGGACCATACTGATATAAACCCTTTCATACGGAGTCAACTTCTCCGCTTAGGCGGCTTCAATAAGTCATGACAATGACAATCAACTAGTTGAGAGTAAACCAGGCAACTTAGTTGAATCAACTAAACCGCTTCGTCTGAAACAGGCATAAATCTTCATTTGCAGTTTATTACTTTTCCCTTTCTTCTTTTTCTGCTACGATAATTTCGTTATAATTACCAATAACTTTTTTAAGCAGATAAATTATTAGTATTTCTACGAACCATTGGAGCTATCAATAGTAATTTATATAATATTTCTTTCAGTACTTACATTACTTAATTAATATTTTCATTTTTTTATCCATAATTCTAAGCTATGTGAGATGTTAGTTCTATTATGCTCCATCAGGAATAGTGTTAGTTTCAATATTTATAATTGAATGTGGGATAGTTAATCAATAATAATAAACAAATAAACTACATTTAAGCACAATACATACTAACAAGTAGGTGTATATAACAGTATTAACAGAAAATATTACTAATACAGAATATAAATAATGTTTGTTTGTATTTTTGTTAATATTGTCATATACCTACTCTAATTTGTTAGTATTGTGTTTAAATCTAGTTTGTTAGTTTATTATTGATTAACTAAACCACATTCAATTATAAATATTTCACTGACACTGTTCCTGATGGAGCATAATAGGACTACACGCACACAAAAACATCTCGCATAGCTTAAAGTTAGGGATAAAAAAAAAATAGTAATTAAGTAATGTAAGTACCGAAATAAATATTATATATGTTACTATTGATAGTTCCACTGCTTTGTAGAAATATTAATAATTTATCTACTTGTGAAAGTTATTGGAAATTGGTAATAACGAAACAATCATAGCAGAAAAAAAAGAAAGGGAAAAAAATAATAAACCGCAAATTAAGACTTAATTGCTTTCTGAATTTACTCGACCTTAAACCTAAAAAAAATTACAAGAGAATACAAACTAAATGTTAAAATGATGCTTTAGTTAACAAGAACAAAAAACGAAAATTGTTGCTCTGGAATAATAAGTTTTCTCCTGAGGATTGATACTTAAACTACTTCCTCTTCGGAGGGGAAAGCATCAAAATTTGTCTAATTCAAGTTACAATTACTAATACAGACCACGCTGCCTCTGTTAATTAAATATTTTATTATTTTTTAATTTAATAAAACATTTGTATTGTCGAACATTTTTGAATTAAATATATTCCAATTTGAACTGTCAAGGTCTACACATTTTTCGATAAATAAATTAAATGTTGATACTTTTAAAATTATAAAACTGACAAAACTGTAAAATTAGTTATAATGTGATTCTATCACACTATCTGCTTATGTGTCATCGACATCGTTATAGAGCGCAACCAAGGTAATTAAAGAAAGAAAGAGAATTCGCCTAGTGCTTATATTAGAAGAGGCGTTCTTCATTACCATGTGCGTAAAGGTCTGTACGAATATACAGTGCTCATGGGCGAATGATTTGCAACGTGTGATTAGAGAAAATAATGGCGTACGATTAATGTTACATATTAGACGTTCGCTCTTAAACACTGTTTTCATTTGCGGGTGGATAAATGGTTCTTGAGTACTTCGTAATTGTACCAGCAGTATCTTACACCGAATTGATTAATAGTGGACGCCCTGAAATTATTCCGAAAACAAAGCTTATAATTTGTGTACGAGTGGTAAAGAAGACAGCTCGGTCATTATAAACTAAAGGTGGGTAATCCTAACAATCTCTCGTTGCCTAAAGATAATACCCCCGTTCCTAACCAATGGACGCAATAGATTACAGTTCTTCAATCCATTACTTCGCTCTATACTCTCATCTACATTTATACTATCCGTTAACAATCATAGGCGCCCTGCTTTGTTATACGCACGTAAAACTAGCGGCCGGAGTAGCGGAGCAGCAGAGAGGTTTAGGTAGAAAGCGGGAAGCAATCTAACCCTCAATTAAAGACAATCCATTTTCGAGTGTGGCAGTGGATAGCGGAGCTTCGTGCGCGCGCGATTCTACTACTACAAAAGGTCGCCCTGAAATGAGGGCGAAGTAAAACCGGCGAACCAACGAGCTGGCCAGAGCCGGGAGCTGGCAACTAATGCAACCAGATTCTGGAACTGTAAATGACGGAACGAAACTTATTGCGGTTTTCGCAGGGAGCAACTTGGCCTCACACTTTCTGCACTCTGTGCAATGTGTTTCCATAATTTCCGAGTTCTCTAATCTCGGAGCGCGACTCGCGTGATTCAATGTGTGTGTGAATTGTGCTACGTCCAGGTCGGCATCAACATCCATTTTCAGGTCTTACGTGTTACGTCTTATTTTATATTACTACCATTGAAACGTCGCGCTGCTACGAGGGAATATAACGCCTTATAACACATCATAAACGAGAGGAATGTTAAGTATTAAATATTTTCATCGCGTGACTGTACCTTGAGGAATTTTCGCAGAGAAAATGGGTGTTCGGACAGGCAGACAAAAATGATTTGCGAGTTGGATGAAACTATTTAATGCAAAGCGTCAGTCTGTTTCTCCAAAACAAATTGCATGTTTATTTTTTAACACTTTATAGTGCTGACCGAATCCAGGCAACACCAAAATCGCTGAATAATCGTTTATGTACAAGCGCAAAAATATCAACTAAAATCTATTTTAATTGTATCAAAAATTAAATAAGTAAAAATAATAGCAATAATTTGTTAGGTAATTTTTCTTGGTAAAAATAACGTTCTTTTTATATTTTTCCGCATTCAATGGGAGTAAATGTACAAAATGTTTTACGTGAATATTAATAGAAAAATTTTTGTTGCTTAGAAAAAATCTTTACATTGTAATATTACTAAGAAAAATATTGATATCTCTTAGGAAGAACTTGTAAATTTAAGTCAAAATTGTATTACAAAACTGTAAATCATCACGTTATGATGTTTTAAACATATAATAGCAAGGTTTTCTGGCCTATAGTAACAAATACGTTAAATATATGCTACAAGTACAGAGATTGCCGTGAAGATGGCGGTTCTTTTATTTCACTAACTTTCCATACTCGATATAAGTTTTCCGTATAGCAGACATAGTTATCAAATATTTATCTATTACTTGCCAGATAAATATTTCTTAGGAACCGTTATCGCAACAGTTGCCCGATTGCATAGGGTGGCCTTTGATATTTTGCGAATTAACTGCCAATGTGGATAGACAACGGGTAACCGACGTGCAGTGATTTTGGGCAAGGATTAGAAATTTTCATATTTTGTTTGTCCTTTACGCATTAAATTCTAATTAAGTACGCTCTACCAGGGCCTTTTTATTTCGACCATATTTTTCTTTTTGTTAGGAAAAACAAAACAGAAACACTGAACCTTTCTTTGTAATTTTACTTTTAAACAAGTAAAACTTCTATGGAAATTATCACTACTTTAGAAATTTTACTTGTGAGTATTTCAGACTACATAAAAAAAGGTTTGGAAAAGTTACTTACATTTCGAAATTTTACTATGAATATTCCAGGTTACATGAAAAAAATTAAAAAATTACTTTAGAAAGAAGTTTTAGAAATATTGCGCAAAATCTGCGAAATTAGTTTTCCCTACTCTTTTGGCCCGGGATTGATCCGCGCTGGTTTCTTGCGAGTTTGGTTAGTTTTCAGGATCATCTGATGAGATTCACAAATTGATTTAGTGCGGCTTGGAACGAAGAAATTATGTTTTCGCAAAATATTCATAACGTCTCTTTTATAATGTTTTGTTTTGAAGAACAGATATCTTGGTAAGTCGTTTTCGGTCATTTCATATAATATTGAAGTTTATAACGCTGAATTTTAATTTTCCTTGATAGTGGCCTAGAATGATGCTGCTTTTACCGTAGTTTGTTGATTTTTCCTCGTTTGTTCTAGGCAAGCGACGCTATCTTTTCTTGATACTGGAATTCATGCTTGCTATCAAGTTTATTTAATCATGCTCCGGGCATCCGAGTGACGCGGTATGATAGTTATATTCCATAGCAACAATCTTCTCATTCGATTTGGTACAAAATCCGTAGATCGAGCTTTAATTTGTGAAGTTTTAATTTTGAGTTAGTAACCTTTTTTTAATGATCTCCATCAGAAATTCTTTTGGGTTGACTTGATTTATTAGTTTTGGCATTTGTGCAGTAAATTTTACCAACACTATAAAGTAGTTGAAATTTAGGGTAGCTTTGATATCTAATGAAAAATATTTTTCCACTTTTAATTAGTTTGTTTTTGTATATTTTATAATTATTTATTGACTTTATGCGAACAAAACCTTTAACATTTAATGTTCTGTTATTCATTCTAAGAATTTTGATTAAAAGTAATTTTGTGGCATAAAATTAAAGTGTCACCTTGAATTTCTGGTTAAGTGCAAATATTAAATTCATGATAAACTAAATTGCGAAGTCTTCTACCGCGAATATTTTGTTGTTTACCATACTGTATATTTAATTATTATGGCATGTTGTGGTAAAGCTAACGTTATATCACATATATTACACAATGTTCCTTCATAAAAAAAACAATGTCTGTATTTTCTAAACTATGTCGAGAATGTCATTAAAATGTATAGAAATAGCTATCGAACGATTGTTATAGGTATATAAGGTACAAGGTATTGTACTTTAGTAATTAGAATTTGGTTTAAGATTTAACAAAAGTAGTACAAAGGGGAAGAGGAGAGGGGTTAGCGCTGCAGCTGTCAATTTTTTTTTTGTGGTATGACGAAATCTTTACCTATGGCAGCGACCTCGTACACTACACATGTACAATTCAACGAAACAAAGTTCTTATTGGTGCAGTTAAAAAAAAATAAAAAGAGCCTTCGACCAATTTGCCTCTTTGAACATCGTTTACTGCCAGGCCCAATAAAAGAGTATCACGCCAAGAAAAAAGATAGTAATAACAAATAATTTTCGTGTAACCAACGTAACCGCAGATGTTACGTTTTAAGGGGTTTAAACTAACTTTCCGGGAATTAGGCGAAAATAATTTTTTCTCACCATAAAAATCCTGGGAGGTCACTTTATTTATGAAAAGCTAAATAGTTACAAATAATCCTAACCCCGTGCTCCACCTAAAGATACTACACGAGGCTACCTATTCTAAGTACTATATGGATTCTATAACAATTGAGATGTTAATAATGAAAAAAATATATAATACAGTAGCCTCGCAATTATGTGATTACCCACTTATGTGAGAAGCTGAAATATGTAAACAACAAAAAATGTGACTAGTTCACAGAATGGCGAGTCTACTCTAAAGCAGTCAGCTACCAGTTATTATTAAATGCGCCCATGGAACGACTTTCGTTATCTCCCAGCATTCGCCAAGGACATTGATTACATATAACTTACTTATATATAATCAATTGCCAAGGAGTAAGGGAAAATCATGGCACAAACCTTAGTCTGGGAGGATCTTGGTAGAACTACCTTTTTACTGATAGCCGGCAAATTATTGTTATCCTGCATTTTGAAGAGGCAGTCTCCACGTTCTCTCAATTCTGACAGCCTTCAGGTAGCTGCTCTCTTCTACACATCATGAATTTGAAGTTGAAGCAGGATAGAAGTAACGATCTAAATACAAACAAAACTACAGCAGTACTAATTCTAATACTTAACAATAATTTAATCCTAATTATTCTAATCAATAGTAATTAAAGATTTATATCTTAAATACTTATTTGTATATCCCAACTACATCAAAACCATAATTCAGCACTAATTCAGACCGCTAAAGACCATAACATTTTCATTCATAAATACCTCTCACCCTACTAACTATCTAAATATCGTGCCGTAATCTAACTAGTTCCTTAGCAGCATTACTAAAAAAACATTCCCACCATTCCACCGACTCATTATATTCAATACCATTTCACGCCGCGGCTAATTTAAGCCTTAGCTAATGCCCTAACTTCCATAGACGACCGCCACTCATCAGTGAGTGTACATTCAAATAAAAATGCTCCGCTGTATCTATATGCCTTGTACTTGAACAATTAAAACGATATAAAACCGAATTATAATCCCTAACTAACCAAGTTCGCCATAACATATTTATTTTCAAATTAATAATAAGATATCTTAATTTAGGACTTATAGAACAAAGTGCATTTTTAATTCCCAGGCTCACGATCTATATTAGATGAAAAATATCTGATTACCCTAATCTCTTTTTTAAGCTTTCTATACTATTAAAATTTACCTGAACAACATAATTTTAGTTTATTAAACAATCTAATAATTTATTCTTGTCTATGTCCCCATCTATACTATATATTATATCTACCCCACCGCATTCATTATGCGAATCATTAACCCTCCCAGTTCTAGACAAATATGATTTAAAATTACCGTGACCCATTATTAATTCGAGCGCCTGATACGACAAATTAACTGTCATTTCCCTAAAACGTGTAACACTACTTATAGATTAGTCCACTTACCATTTAAAGAAGCTACTGTAAGCTACTCACAAAAGTAGTATTTTTAGAGGTTAAGTTAAAACGAAGAGTTCACATCCAACGAATGTTTTGGGAACAAGAATCCCCGCATACCACGGAGAAATCATCACAAATTTTTGAGTGTAGCGTTTCCGAATCGATCGAACTACTGAGCAAGCTTTTGATGACGAAACGGATGGAAAATATGGATTCACACGGAGAATAAGAGACACGAAACTATATATGGCTTTTGGGTGGGTATGACGAGTAGTTGTGATACTTCTTCAAGTGGCAATTCATCTACTGCATTCTATTTTTAAATGCAGGTTATTTTAAGTTTAAGTTATTGTAGGTATGAAGAATTTCGCAGATTTTCAAGCATTAGTTTGTGAAGATATGGTAGCATGTTGATACCTTAATCCATGTTTATTAAGTCTTTTTAACAACAGAATCTGCATAGTTATGGCAAAGTTGTGTTATAATGTAATGATAAGGAGCAACCGTTCAATCAATTTTAAAAAAATATCAGCTTCCTAATTTCGGCTAAATAGCCATCTTCAGAGCCATGTAAAAATCAGAGACAAAAAAGGACACAAAGCAATAACGGATACAAGTTCAGAACATATCGTAAGAAGAGAAAGATCAGACTCTTCTCTCGATATGTTCTAAAACGTTATCTCTTTATACTGTTTTCAAATTTTGACTACTTTAAGTAATCTTTAATTAATTTTAATATGTTCGACTTTTTCCGTCACTTAATTTAGGTTTTTCGCCTCTGAATGTAAAATAGCTCTGAATATGGTCGAAACGATTAAGGTGACGTTTTTTACAATTGATTGAGTATTATACCAGTTGTTTATTACCATTACAAAGGAATCTCTTTAAGAACTTTTTCGTTGGATTCCCTGTATCCCTCATACAGTATATTATCGATCCAGACTAGCACAAATATATCTCATTAAAACTTGGAGTAAAAGTATGCTAAGAATGGATTTCTAACAATCTGCAACACTTTCTGTAAGCTACTTCTCTTTAAAATAATTACGGGTAATTACGTTTTTCTTTCTTTAAAATCTACATGCGGTATCAATTTTGTTTTATAATTGCATGTACGTAATTTCGTAACCTGTTAACACCTCGAAAGATTATCGAAATACTAAAGTATTAATAGGCATCTAGGTCTAGAAAGGAATTTACCATAGTTACAACAAGAACAATAATGGGGGAACGAAAATAGAAAATATCTGGCTCCAAGGCAGCACTATCTCTTGGTTGTCCGAACATCCTTAATACAACAATACAATAGGCGGATGGCTCGCTGGGGAACGATAGAATGCCACACGGACCTGACACTGGTGATTTATCTTTGCGCATACGTTTTAACATGGAATTTACCGCAACCGGTAAAGGAAAGTAAAAGACATGGACACCTTAATAGTAATAAAATTCAAATAATTTCGAATTGTACACTTTTGGTTTGACTGTTGAAGTGGGAATTGTATTGTGTGAACATTGAACCTTCTTTCTATTTTTTGTAAATGCGGAATATAAAATATCCGTAGTTGTCTTGAAGAGCACTAATTGTTAGCACAATGTAAATACAAAATATGGCATTTATGTACAAACTGTTATAATCTCGTGCAGATATCCGTTGTAAGGACGATACTATTAGCAGATACGATTTTCAAATGTGTAATAATTTATAATTTTATTTCATAATAATAATTTTTATCGTAAACACACAATAATACGCCAACAGTTATCTAGTTGTATACATTTAGCAAAAAAATCAGCTGAAACTGTAATAAGCGGCGTTTAACTATTTTATGGTATCATGCGTAATGAAATCTTATTTTGGTGGTAGCTATGAACAAGGTTTTATCATTGCAGAACCGTGCTCTTAGGATCTTTCAGGGTTGTGTAGGCAAATTATATATAGATATTAGAATTTTTCGTGACACTTATACGACCACATGGATGGTTGATGATATTTTCGTTTGAGCAAGAATCCCAGGGGGGTTATTCTTAAATGTATGCGCCACTTGCCGTTCACTTTAGACGTCGCACACTTCGAACTGCATGTGTCTAAAAATTGGTATTCTTAAATTCCATGCGACTCGACATTTAGGTGTATTTTGTGGTCTTTCGTGATAACATCGCAAAATGCAAGCATACCACTCGTAGATATAGAAAAATAGTATTGTTGACGGTGAATGCAGAATTATTTGTTTTGATTTTCTTGAGTTTAGGAACAACGGTATGCGATAATATCGTCGAAGGGATCTGTTAAAATTGATACTCAACCGTTTATGTTTTAAATTTCTTCATTTTTATTATATTTAACACTCATAATTTTTTGTGATACATTTTTATGGTAGTCATTGTTATCTTTTATTTATAACAAAGACATCATACTCCATCGTATAGTATCCTGATGTATATTTGGTTCATTCATTTTTTTGTTGTTTTTTTTGCTTTGACTGGCAGAGGAAAAAGTTGTATTTTGTGTAAAACTCTAATATTCTTTTTAATTATTTTTCTTTGAGCTTTAAACATATATTTATTTCTGAAATATGCTTCATGTTTTATTATTTTCTACATTTTAAGTTAATTGAGATAGTAAAAATATTAAAACCTGCTTGTAAATTTTTATTCTCTAACTTGAATCCATGAGTTCAATGCAAAACCAAGTGAACTTTAGTAATTGTATGTATGTAATTTGATGAACCTGATAAATGGATTGTCTGTCTATCTGTGCTTGTCTCAACATTTTTTTATGCGTTCGCTGTTATTTGTTGCTGCAAATTACAAAATCTCACCAAAAATTGATATGTGTATATAATCTGCCATTTACCGTCCATTTTTTATTGACGGCAAGCAACGATGCGAAATACAACGCTAACTTTGCACTTTGTTCAAGAATTGAATGTCGATAATGTCGCATACAAATTTGACGTGTCGCACGAAAGTAGTCGGTCGCAGAGATTCAAAAATAATCCCCAAATAGTTGGCTTCCTAATAAGTAGAATACTTTGATGCACAATAACTTTGAGCGAACTACAAGAGGATTGTGTTGAGTGACGAGTGATGAATATTAAGAGTGCTGTATTGTTTTATAAATGTAATTTATATAAATAAAAATCTTGCAACTTAATTTGTTTTAGAATAACAAACGTATACAACTCAGAATGTTGTCTCATAGAATAAAATCCACCACTGTATCATAGTACCCACAGTTTCATCAACTTTATGTTCCGCACAATCTGATCTTTCCATCTTGATTTCGATATACGTATAGATCTGGTTATATTCGGTCACCATTTCTTGATCCCTGTAACTGTATATTGTTATCGTTCTCACTATATTGTTACCTCCAAGTGTTTCTCACCTTCCGAAGTTCATTAATCTTCTTACTAGATCTTCACTAATATTTGTTGCCCCATATATAGGAATGCTAATTACCCTTTTTTCAATTTTTTTTTTAATCATTCCTTCTCTCTATATGTGAGGTACATTGTTTCTACTGCATACATCACCACTGCTCTTATTGTTTTATAAATGTTAAAATTAATTTTTGCAGTAGTATATACAATTTGTTCAATTCGTTGTAGAGTAGGTATAGTCTGTCCATAGATGAAGCGGTTTAACTAATGATATGTACCAGGGATTATATCGAGAAATTATGCAAATAAGGTAATGGGCCGGCCCTATTAGAAAAAATTGGAATTTGTTTAGTAGAAAATAAATTATGTTTCATTTAATATAATTCACTGTTTATAATTTAAATCTTCTTATTCTAAGACAGCTATCACAAAGTGTAGATTAAATTTGCAAAACAAAAACATATGGAGACTGTTGACTACCGATGAGCATCAACAAACGATGTACCTACTCGCGGGTAGTAATATTTCGGTAAGTGAAAGTACACCGAGAGAAGAAAATGCATTCCGTCAACCAACACTGAATAAAAATATTGACAATATTTTGTTAGTTCAACAGTTGTTTGTTTTTTAGGGGTGTCACCAACAACATATTTTGTTTGAACGAACTAAAAATATTTTGTTATTTTAGCTACATCGAAATTGTTACATTTTTAGTTACTTTAACAAAATTCGTTCTATTGATATAACTATATTAGATGTTCCGTAATGTTTGTTGCGTTAACCAAAATTTTAGTTAATCTCGCAAGAATATATGAAGGCAACCATATTATTAATTTAACAAAGCCAACAGGTTCACGTGTATAACAGTTTTCTTCCACATAGTAGCAAATACGTTAAATATAGGTAGCTATGTATTTCAGAAATCACAGTGAAGATGGCGTTCCTTCCATTTCACACCAGCAAATGACACATTATGATAATAAAGCACAACAGTCAGAGTTAATAAACTATTAATCTAGTGCATTTTAGGAGTTGCGACCATTAAAGCAGCGATTGTTGGTGTGCAATGGCAGCGATGTCAGTAAAACTGCTATTTTTTGAGGGTTTTATATATATTCCGCCTTACAGATATTTTACACATTATGTTGTGAATGAGATGATAAATGTACAGTGCCAAGATATTTGAACATTTCCCCTTGTAAAGCGAATCAAAAAATGCCCGATAGGTTGCTGTAGCAATAAAATATTATTAACTGAAAAGCAATTCTGTTTTGGCTCAACATAATTTTCTTGTTTAACACAGCAAAAATTGTTATTTTGACATAACAGATAACATTTATTCAATTTAACTTAAAATGTGTGTTTAACCTAGCAACCTCTGCTTTTTATTTTAATGAATACTTTTGATTAATTTAGCATGAAATAGTTGTTTATTTTACCCGAACACTTATTGCCCTAACAATATTGAATGTTTGAAATAAAATTATCTTGATTATTAAAACAATGCCAAAAATATTATCAAATCTACACAATTACTTTAACTAATTCTAAAATCAAATATAAATGTTTTTATAATAACGTTTAGTATAATAATCTCTGTGAAAACGTCCCTATAAACCACCCGTCCTCGAAGGATTGATTAAGGTGAATCGTTATATTTATGGATATATTATACACAATGTGTTTTATATATTACGTATCTGTTGTCACCTACTAATAGTAAGATAAAACACTAATATAAAATAACAAAAGTACATGAGTTTAAATACAAATAAATAATTTAATAAATACAAATATTACTCCTTCCTTCTTTTCGGAATACTTACTTGAAATATAATTTTAAACTGTACAGATAAATCGTATAGTTATCCTAATAATCCAAACTGTTATAAAATACCTTATACTATCTCTAACAATTCAAAAGAAAAAAAAATCAACTAATTGATAGTTATGCTACACTCGTTATGTTAGATCTGGAGTTTGAGTTATCAATCTAATATCACATTTCTAAATAGGGGCCGTTCGAAATCCAGTCTTCTAGATTATATAGTTGTACTCTATTATTAGTTTCATTAGTGAGTCGCGTCGTGGCAGGTACATTAAAATTTGTAACATTCTTGTGATGTAATTTGTGGCATAACGTTGTCTTTTAGAATGTATCATTAAGATGTTCGGTGCATGTTCTTTTGAAAGAGATGGAGAGAGATTAAGAGAGACTGAAAAAAAGGACATCTATGTAAGTACATAATATTATTGTTTTAAGTTGCAGTGTTCTTTACCTTACGTTGTACTTCCTTAATATCATCATATCTTTATAAGATTTTAAAGTTCTTCAACTTGTTCTAGCTTTGGCGTGTAATATAACGATACATAAGTTTTTTGTGGTCCGGTGTTCTATTCTATTTGTGTCTTTATATTATTAATTTTATATATTCATTTTTTATGTGTTTGTAAATTAAATTTGTGGGATAGTTATTTTTTTTTAATATGGTTTTAATTTTTTCTAAGCTTTCTAATGATGTTAAAAAAATAATTATCCACAAATTTCATTAAAAAATACATATAAGTAAGAATATATAAAATTAATAACATAAAAGAAACAAATAAAATAGAACTCACCACCGGACCCCCAAAAACTTATGCATCGTTATATTACATGCCAAAGCTATCAGAACAAATTGAAAAAACTTTACAACCTTTACAATCACTTTAATATTGGACACACGTTTCATTTCCAAAACATAAAAATACTCGTAACCGAAACAAATTACAATAAAAGATTAATTAAAGAAATTATAAACATAAACAATCAATCAAACATAGGGATGACATTATTTCACTTAGTTTTTTTTTGTTTTAAATATGTTAGATATTTTAAACAGTAACTGCTTGAAAAAGGTTATTATAGAATATAACGAAACGATTGCAGCAGAAATAAGAAATAAAATGCAAATTAGAACTTAATTTTTTTTTTACCGAATCTATCCGATCTTAAGTTCAAAAGAAAAATAATACAAGAAACTACAGACAAATTTTGGAAGGTCAATTTGAAGATAAATCAATGAAGTAATTAGGATAGTAAAAAAGGCAAAACTTAATTTTGAGTTCTGTTCCAAACTCGATCATCAAAGATCTTCTTTACACCACATGTTTCATTCATTAAATTAGGGCGGGCACCTAAAGTCCGGGCACTTGAACTAGGTGCTCATTGTACCATCCCTATTAAGTCTTGTATTTCCACTCGAGCAGATTGGTGTTCTCTATAAAACCCAGTATCTTGCCCATTGGGAACTTGAGAACCTTCGAGCTTCGAGGGCTCCAATATATTTCTCCCGAAATATGTCTGCCTGAGTACCTTCAATTCCTCACATGTGCCCAGTGAAAACAAGTTGGTTACATTTACGTGAATTTAACGTTGTATTGATTGAAACAACGTTAGTTGTTATAATTAACACGTTTATTATATAACCAACTTTTAACTACACATTGAAGAAACGTTATATTAACTAAGAAATGTAACGGATAGTTTAAATTTAACTAAAATAACACGTTGTAGTTGCATCGTTTATTTTAGATTATAAAACAACGTTGCAATATGAGAAATTATTAACTGAAATGTAACGCATAGTTTAAATATAACTAAAATAAAACGTTTTAGTTACACCGTTTACTCTACGTGAAAAGACAACGTTCAAAAATGAAAAATTAGCTGAACTGTAACGCATACCTAGTTTAAATATGACTAAAATAAAACGTTGTTCTTTCACCGTCTACTCTACGTTAAAAAACCGTTGAAATGTGAAAAATATTAACTGGAATGTAATGCATAGTTTAAATATAGCCAAAATAAAACGTTTTAGTTACACCGCTTACTCTACGTGAAAAGACAATGTTGAAAAATGAAAAATTTGTAGCTGAAATGTAACGCATAGTTTAAATATGACTAAAATAAAACGTTGTTCTTTCACCGTTTACTCTACGTTAAAAAGCAACGTTGAAATATGAAAAACTATTAGCTGCAATTCTATATGTAATTCGATTTGTGATGAAGTCAAAAAATGGTGCTAAATTTGTTTGTTTTAACATAAGATGTGCTTTTGCATAAATGAATGCAAAATGTATTTAACAATAGGTAACAGAATTATTGTATTAAAACTGCACTACTGGTGAATGTATCATTCCTCCCCCATTTCATATAAACTCTTCCACCCCTGTTGCGCATCTGCAACGTGCACGGTCCACTTGCAGTCACATGTTTACTACACTAGTCGAATGTTAGAACTTTTCTTTATCTTTATAACAAAATTTTATATTAATATGTGATACGTAGCAATCAGTGTATTTAACTAAACGGTGAGTAGGTAAGTACCCCATGAATTAAGTCTATTAGTTATTTGCATATACGATGCACATTGCACGTATACCTAATTATATATATACATATACACAATTGGCAAAATAGGGAATACTAATAAGGAAACTAATGTCAGAAAATTTAACTATATAAAATTTGTTTTTGAATAACCTGGTTTCTTACTATACACCACCTTCTTACTTTATTTTCAAATATATAGGTAAGCGAATGCTGATGGTTCTAATCTAGATTCTTGTGTCAGAGATTCTAATTACTGTTACATGACGTTGTTGCAGTGAAGTATAACTGGAAGGGAAGGAATACTTAGTTTTCACAAAACGGGAACCAGAGATAATACGGAAACTATGGGAACAATATACAGTGAGTATTAAATACTTTCATTCGTTTGTAATACAAAAATCTAGGAATCCAATCTAATTGTAAGTAAACATTAACTTATATATACATCCCTAAAATTTACAGCCTGTAGTCCTTGGTGTTACTTATGATACCCATTGTTTGAGTCTTCCATTTAAAGTTACAATTAAACAATACATACAGCAGAAAATGCAGTGAAGGACTGATTGAAGTATGCCAAAGCCCCGATGGACTGTTTGGGTAGAAGACCATGTGCAGAAAAAGGGAAAATGTATATATCTATAAATGAAATAACCTCGTTACTTTCGTAGTTTTGGTAAAGAGTTCTGTAGTATATAGATGTCAGCATGCGCAGTACCGCTGCAAAAGTAGTAATAAGTAGTACCGCTAGAGCAGTAAGGTAGTTCGCTGTGTGTAACATGTGTTATATTTTTGTACTGATTTTACTAGTTAATAAACTCATATAATAACATCTATTGTCTTTAAGTGAATACATAACAAGTTCTATGATCTTTTTATTATTATTATTATTGCATTGTGTTATATTTATAGGTAACTGCATTTAGTTTTTCTGAAAGAGCATTATGTTTCATTGAAGAGCTTATCCTGAGTTCACTACTATGATGTGATGATTGAATGATTTAATTAAAATAAAATAAAATTTAGTATTGGACATTATGACTTTTAATTTATAGCCATTTTTTCGTTATTAACACATAAAACGGCAGTGTAAGTATAAAGATATATATCACATTTGGATGTATATGTCACTTTATCAGATCTTATAAAGGTTTGATATAGAAATTTTATTAACGTTGAGGTTACGTTACATGTGAACAGATTTTTTTCGTGTTGCATAGAAGTTTTATTAGCGTTGAACCCCACTTAGCAATAAACGTTTGTTTTGAACGATAATGTTACGTAGCACTATAAGTACTTTTTTACGTTTACAGAAGTGGTTTATTAAACGTTAAAATACACCTTGTACTAAACGTTTCTATTTAACGATATTTTCTATTAAAAATTAAACGTTAAAATAACATTAGCATATGACGTGAAATAGCGCTTAATAAGTAAGTTTTTGTCAACGTTTTTTGTCGGGACATAGATATGTCGTTTCAACGTTGTTTATAAACGTTGCGTTACCGTTAAGGACAACGTTTTCTTAACGTTTATGTTCTTATTGGGTGCGGATTACATGTAAACTCGTTTCCTCCTGTACCACGGTTCGCTAACTCGGCTTGTGTTTGGGTGAGACACCGTGTAGTCTCGTGCCAGTGCATTGAGGGATTGTTTGCAATCTGCATTTTTTTTTGACTTAGTTAAAGGGTTCGAGACTGCCTTAATGACAGCCTGGTTGTCAGCCATTATATTAATTTTCTTCCTCATGTAGCCCCCTTTTGCGTCCTGACACAATTAGATTACTTTACTACTCATTTTTCAGATTTAAGTTGGAATATGGTTCTTTGATTTGGAATCCATTTAACTCTTCCCATAAAAAAAGAACACTAGAGAAAGTTCAATGAAAAATATTTATACTTTGAACAAGAAGGCTTTTACCTTGAAATTTGTTATGACCACCAGCTTCAACTGCAGCAATTCCATGTTGAGTCGTTGGAAGTTAGATGACAATTAATTAAGTTTCTGGTAAATAACAATACTGATGCTTCTTACGTTTTACCTCGCATTCAATTCTTTGTTTCTCGTTGCTCGCCAAGGTCCACATGCACGTTCTATGCACCTTATACACGTTTAAACTCTTCCCTGAATTCCCTATAGTGTCAATGTCACGTACCTTTAATTTAATATTATCGTTCTGTGACATACATTTTACACCTCTGCAGGAAATATTGTCAATAGCAATGAAGCAGTTGTCATAATTTATTAATTTTTCTTTTGTAATTAACATATATATATATTTTTTTTTCTATGTTAGTGTTGAAACTGAGCTTACGTACTCTTTTATTTTCATTCTTTTATTTGTATTTTTATAAAACTATAAGAACTGTATCTTTTGCCCTTTATTTGGAGCAATCTCTTGGGTAAACATATTATTATTACAATTGCTATTAATATTATTATTAAATGTTTGTTTTGATCCATAGTGTAATGATTGTTCTACAATCTTTATTTTTGTTCAAGTTATATTTAAGTAAGCATTTATATCGATAACTCTCCTATTATATCTGTTGTTTTTCATTTAGTAATATCTGTATATATGTATATTTTATAACTCCATCTTATATTGATCTTCTTTTTAAAGAAGTGTAAATATCTCTAGAAAATATATCTTTCATGATGAAGAAAAAGCACATGGTTGGCTATAATAGAATTAAATAACACATTTAGGACTGTGTACCCAATATTTTTTGTAACAAATACCTGTTTGTGGTGAAAAAGAAAAGTAATAATACCACAGGGATGTGCCATAGGGCAGGGTATAGGTAATTCTTATTAAAAACTCTTACTAAACCTATATTTTTCTATAAAACTCGAAGATACCTTTGGCACTTTTGTAAAAGGGTAGGAGAAACCCTTTATTAAAAAAGTATTGATGTTAGCTGGAACCTTTGTAATACCATACGCAGTTAACTCGCAGGTAAGCGCAGAAAAAAAATGCCTTTCTTGCTGAAGAGACGTATCGTGTAGTTCTGTTAAAACAAAATAAATATCCGTAAATAAACGAGGAACAGTACCTTATCTTACAAGTTCGAAAGAAGGAGTAATCAGCCCAACGTAAGGAGAATTTATCTCTGATTCTCCTGATCGGATTTCGGATAATTCAAACGCTAACAAAGATTGAATATTTTCCTCTTCGTTTTGTTCGGGGCGACCAAATGCAACTGAGATATGCGGCAACTCGGCAACAGTAAAACGTCGGGATTATATAGGGCGAAATCGAGAACGTTTCTCGAATCTTCAGAGTAGAATGGAACGAGAACTTATTCGAATTGAAAATTCTACGGTATGTCCGACGAACATTCTTCGACAAGTTATTTTTCTTACGGTGGATATGTATGTAGTTTATCTACTGCAGTCTTCTTTAGTGGAATGCTTCTTCGAATCGACGTGTTTTAAACAAAGGATTTAAATGAGAGCACGATTGTGAGATCTGACAGTTCACTTAATAGGAATGACACTGTATTTAGAATAGAATAGAAGATTTATAAGCTTATATTCGAAATTTATAGTTAAATTTCTAATATAAACCCAGATATAGCAAAAAATAACAAACAAATACACTTACACGCTCATAAAGTTGTGTTGTAAATTTGTGAGAGTGTGGCGATTTATTCAAAAAGTGTATAATGCACAGGCTGCAGTTTAATTTAAGATAGGAAATAAGTGTATATATAACCTGTACGGGAATAATTTTTAAAAGAGATGTGCGTTATACCAATTTCAACGCATGACACTTAATCATATCGCTACAATCTTTCGATCAATGCTCTTTTCTTTTCTCGTTCTGTTTAATTATGTATTATCGATTGCCAATTGTTATCTTTTCAAATAATGTAAAATAAAGCAACAATACTTTATTTTTTTATTGAATTCATAAGAAATTTATCTAAAAATGGAAATATATAATTTTTCAAAAAATATATCCCAATAGTACATAAACATCCGAGCTTCTTTGACAATATTACACGTATATTTGTAAGATGCATAATAAAAGATCATAAAAAAAATGACGAACGATAAAATGCATACAGTGTTTGGTGCCTGAAAGATACCATGAAATGGTCTATTATCGACCACACCAACCAATATAAAGGTGTTGTAATGCTACCGAAAAAAAATAAAGGAAAATCAATTGACGGATATTAAAATTTATAAAGAGTAATTCTACACTTAAGTTGACTATTAAAAATATATTTCCCTATAAACGACAGCTATAATATGTAGTGTACAGTAGCAACATAGATCTGTTGACTTCCTTGTCAAAACTATGTACTATACCATATCTAAATAAATTAATTCTATATACGACCCCTCAAGTATGATTTGAACATATCTATAGTTTTACAGCACCACTACAATATATTAATTTATACAACAACAGATCCCAACCACCAAGACCAAATGTTTCTAACAAGTCACAATTGATGCGTGCTACTATATTTGGTTCATTAACAACCAAATCCTCGTATTGAAGTTTTGCGGTCACTGTACCCTCGCATCTCCCAAAGAGTAGGATCTTTTTGTGCATTCTATTTCGATGCATTTTGAAACTTACCTGTAAGAAATATTTTGAACAATCAACATGAATTACTTAATACATAAATTATTTGCATTATTACCTGATATAATTTGCACAATGAAAGCATGAGACTTTGAGGTATCCAGATAATCTTGTTATTCTGGTAAATTCGCGAGGCAAAATGCAGAACGCTCTACAAGTTGTACAAACATGGACCGACGAGGAAGGTCGAAATATCTGTTCCTCCAAAACGACCATAATATCGTCTACGCTTGATGCTCTTGACCCTCGAAATTCCGTATTGAAGCAATAAAGCTGCCAAAGGCAGTGAAATATCTTGGTGTCAGACTGACTCCAAGCTAACTTGAGATCGGCAGCTTTAAGGGATTAGAACCAGGAAGGAGAAACCACTAATGTTGGCTTTAAGAACCCATAAAAAACCCCATATGTTATACTAGACGTACACATCACAAAGATGCATAAGTGATCATGAGCCTATAATCAGTCATCAGTATACCATATCAGGTCTTAACTCTAATGATTCTCTATAGGATCTTTTTTAGTAAGCTAAACTAACTAAAACTAAATTGGCAAATGGAAGCCGTACGGCTGGCAGAGGATGCTATTTTAGATTTTGCACAAAATGAGGAGGAAGTTTTAATTCTTGTTTTGTGCAATGCAATAATTTGACAATATTTCTACTGCTGGAAACATTTTAGAGCAGATATCTGCATAAAACAGCTGTTCTCGAAATTGATAAGCTTAAAAAGCAAAATTAGAGAGCGTCTTCTAGAATATAGGGGATCAGAGTATATCTAAAAGGGTCGCCTTTATGGGCACAAATCTAATTTAGTAGTTAACATTGCACCTATTTCATGATTGTGCTGTGCCCGACGTATCAGTTAACTGAACAGTTTTAGTGATCCGTAATTACAATATTCAGTAGACTATCGACTACTGCTAATTACAGTCAAAGCTTTCTCTTAGGCGACTTTTCTGTCCTACAACTACTTGTATGATAACAAAAGGAATAAATACATCGAGAAGAGAACATAACTGTGCCAAACATCATTGACGGTAGAGTAAACGTAATATACTAAATGTAATATACCACCAGTTGTTAAATTAAATAGGCACATCCATAACAAATATGATATAATATAATTCCTCTATAATATCAGAAACAAAGACGTCAGAACCCTTATAACGATTACCAAATATAGGCCGAGTTAAACTCGACAGTATTGTTAAATTTTCGACGTGGAAACAGGGCTAATAATTTAAGCCATGGAGGGGAATTCATGTCAAAGGAAAAGAGCAAGGGAAATATGTGTTCACGTTCCCGCATATATTCGATAAAGAAAATTTCGGCTGAATTTGAAATTCTAATACGCAAACAACCAGACAGAATTGCTTTACAATATACTCGGCGGATTCAATTAAATTCATCGTATTTACGGCTTCGCCACTATGCAAATTTGTTAGGCAAACGGGGGAAATGAAATTTTGAGCACCGCGGTGAACATACGAAAATGTCTTAATGATAACGGCGAGTAGAATTTTAACTGTTGTAATAATTACCGGGGCTTGAATAGCTAATTCAGTAAATGTTTGGTTGCACTGTTAATTTAACGGTAACAGTTTTGGAAGTAGTTAGAGGACACCCGGCCTACTTAATTCCAGGTTAAATTACTATTATTTTACGTTACACTGATTTCGACTTTAGTAGTTCCATTATCGCAAGTTTTAATTCATGGAATTCTTCAAAGGTTTTAATTACCGTTAACATTCCTGGAATGTTAAAATCCTCGCAGTTCTCTGAAGGTAATACTTTTCTGGCATTGATTCAAATATTTCTGTAAGCATTACTCTCTTGAACTTACTTCATTTTATTCATGCCAGATTAAGTATTTAATAGTTATTTAGGGAAACAATTGATGAATCAGTTTTTGTAGCACAAATAGTATGGTAAATAAATTAAAAAACAATATTTAATTGTACCGTTATTAGCTTTACTTTTATTTATTTAAGGGCCAGTTTCATAATAAATGTTATTTTAGCACTTTCACAAAAGTCTGTGCATTACTTATGGGAACTTTAATTTAAAGTAATTTTAAAGCTTTAAAATGAGATTATGAAACTCACCCTAAAAGGGATATAATGAAAAAAAGGATATAAAATGTCTTAGTAAACAGCCAGACGATTTCCAGGTGATGTAGAAGATCTCTGTATTTGGCAAGTTCTTCAAGGACATTTTCCTTCATAAATTTCCCTTCATGAAGTAAAGATGATCGGTAGAGAGACTTCTACAGATCTAAATCAAATTTTAGAACAGATTTTGACAGATCAAAATTGAATCGATTTCAGTTCGAAAGAACATTTTTTTACAGTGTATTTATTCTGCTTAAATTATAAATTTTTTTAGATGTATTTGTAATCCAAGTTCACTGATATGTTAATAGGAACACAGGGAAAATTGCTGGGATTCGGTTTGGTCAAAAATTGACGTATGCGAGGTTGCATACTCCCTGCACAGTTAATATTTTTAAATTTTTAATTAAGTGTAGTAATATGTATTGTAAATTTTAATAAATGATTTTTAATTGGGCACACACATACCTTTGTTTTATAATTAATGTAAGGTGATTCCAGAAGTTTGCAAAAATTGTTTATTTGAACTTAGTTTAAACATCTCATAGTTTCATTTGGTCACATGGGTATTCTCATTTGATGAATATTAGTTGCGCTCTTGCGAAAACAATCGCACTCTATGTCTGTTCGATTTTTTGTAATTCGAATCATTCACTAGCCAACTTCTGTGAGAGACGGATGTGCCTCGACTACTTCCACACAATTTTCATTTAAATTAACCACATTAACATTGACTATCCGACTAGAAGACAAAGAACAACAGTATCCCATAGCATCCTCGGCTATACTAAAGATAAAAGGCAGGCATCTGCCGTTCAGTTTTTTTTTTTTTAACATCGGAGCGTCGTCTAGGCTATTGTAGTCAGAATTTCTCCCCCACATGCCATGTAGCATTGGAGAGAGTACACTTGTGATTTAAAATTGATAATGTAGGTTACACTAGGATGATTAAAATTGGATTTTAATAATTTAATTCATATGTGGGCAACTTCCGGTCCGCGGGCCGGATCCGGCCCACTGTAAGATTTGATCCGGCCCACGAGACATTTTGAAAAGCCCAATTAAAAAAAATATTTATCACGATTTAATTATAATATTGTATCTATTTTTTCATTTCATTTTCTTATTTTAATAAATTGCATTATAATAACATTGTCGTATTATTTCATGTCTGATATCTATCGCTAAAAATTATGAATACTACTTTAAAACACTACTTTAAAATGCACTACTGTTAAACGTGGCCCGCGAAAGTATGTGCACACTAAAGTTTGGCCCACAACATGTCAAAGGTTGCCCATACTTGATTTAATTAAAGCATTACATTTAAATTGTTTTTTAATCCGGGTTGTGTGCTATCACGGCATCACAGCATATTTATATAATGATAATTTACGATCTAAGGTTTACCAGAAATTCTCAAATTTTAAAACAAATGTTAAAAAGCACCTTCTAAATAGATATATAAACGAATTAATTAAGTAGTTTTTGTTTAGTAGAATAGAATGCACACAATAATAAGAATAATAAGAAGACGTTAAGGTATAAAGAGAGTTATAGGTGATGCAGTGAATATCAAGTAGACGAATATATATCAAGTACTTCCTAATTCTTTTATTATATGCTACAGTGTTTGTTAGTGCAACCAGTTTCGACGTGTTCTATCAAACCTTCAAAGTAGAACGATTTGGGGTTATCGCAGGCGAACCTTCTCCGATGACCACCAATTTTCGCGAGCGCGCAAACTATATCTTATATGCCTACTCCATGCTTATTCCTTGAAATTGTTAAGAAGATTCTTACAAATAAAACAGGCATGACCGTTATTATTTTTTTCATTTGTTGTTGAAAGTGATTAATCAGATTTCTGAGAGAAGAAGATTATAATTTTCGGAGTGTCTGTTTGGTTTTCTCATTAGGTGCTGTTTTTGTTGCGCTTATGTTACTTGGGTCTTCTCGCTTTATGATTTTAATACTTTCTTAGCAACAGTTGAATTTCTGAATGCACAAACAGAAGCAAATCATTTAATAAAAAAGATGTTGTCTACCCAGCGGCAGACAGCAGCCTCTGTTTAACTAAAACAATGCTACACGGTTTTGCTTCCTTTTATCTACTCAAAAAAAAACTGTTCTAGTTTCGGAGATATTTTCAAAATTAATAAGGAGCCGTATCTTAAAGTCGGATGATTCGGTCACTAAAAGATTTCGTTACTTCTATCTTCGAATTTGAATTTTCAGGTTAACAGCTGTTCGGTGATTCGAAGGATCATATTAAATGCTATTGGCATCATTTGTTAAGAAAATCTGTTGTTGTTGCTTTCTCTTGTGAACTGCCTTTTTATTATTTGACTTATCTTATGGTATTTATTATGGATTAACATTCATTATTATCCTGTCAATTATGACAAATGGATTTTTTCCGGAGTCATGATAATAATTTAGTGGAGAAATTTGGTAGAGCAAGGGTGCCTGACAACCATATAAGTGCTTAGGCTGTACGAGATCTTAAGTACCTTGTCTTTAAATGTTTTGCATTTGTGAAGCTTCTAATTACTGTTTTTTATTTATTTATTTATTTATTTATTTATTTATTTATTTATTTATTTATTTATTTAATATCATGATGGTATTAAATTTATGCATCAAACACCGGCAAAAAGTTCAGGACAGAATCGATCACCGATAACTATTGCAGTACAAGCCATCCTATACATTTTGCAAATGAAATATCTTTACAAGCGTGAAGCAAATATTCGATTGAATTTTGGATGCGGTGCTAAATTTACAATTTGATTAAATTTAGAACTGCTATAATATTAAAACCGACATATAAATAAATTACATCTCTGATGTTATCGAATAACACTTTGATTTCGAATTTAATTTTAGATTTAAATGTAACCGCCAATTTTTATAATTTATAATAAAATACATATTACCCAAATAACAATTATATTTTGTGTATCTTCACAATACATTTTTCATGTCCACATACCGTGCAACGATTTACATATGAGGTACATACATAACTATATAATGCGTTTATTGTGGATGGGTTTAACACAATCGAACTAATAAATATGTCAGATTCAAATCTCCATATCAATTCCATTTACATAATAGAATTATATTTTGACAAAACAAATATCGATGAATAGATAATGGGTGATTTAAATTAATAATAATAATAATAATAATAATAACATGTCTTTATTAAATTTCTGAAATATAATACCAAAAAAGTAAAAAATAAACCAAAATACAATACTAAGAAAATGAAAATGAAAAAATAAAAACTAGCTAATGGGGCGAAGTTCAGTCACCAAAACCTGGTGACTGCTCTCCCACTTAACCCCTACATACGTACTACTACCAAAGAAAAAAACCAAGGAATATCACACAAAGATATGTGTATGCATACATAAAAAAAATACAATTGTGGTTAATCCGACAGCTAAAGTACAAATAGAGCATAAGTGTTAAATAAGTCAACAAGTAAGTAATTATTGATTTTCAAACAAGAAACGATATAACGTTCTTCCGAAACTGGACCGATCAAGCCTCTTGAACTGTTCAGGTAGCTCGTTGTAATAATGTGCAACATTATAGGGAAAACGATCGTTTAAAAAGGCTCCATGCGATGAAAGGGTGGTGTAAGTAGGCCTTTATGTCGTAGGTTTAGAGTGTGCACGTCCGTTCTGAATGTTAATCTTTCAAATAAATAATGCGGCGATTGAGTTATAATGATATTGTGGTAAAAACGTAAGCAATGCAATTTCTGTCTATTAATCATATTAAGCCACTGCAACTCTTTCAGCTTATGACTTATATGGTCATACTTTCTAATACCAAATATCAGCCGTAGACAGGAATTTTGAAGCTTTTGCAAACATACTTGTCAGCTGAGTCTAATGCTAAACCATATACTAGTCACAGTAATTAACATGGCTGAGAATCAATGAATTCGCTAGAAGCACCTTATACCCCGATGGAGCACATGTCTTAACTGGTAAATATTCTTTAGTGTGGCATAGGCTTTCTGGAGGCAGTGTGTAACATGTTTTTTAAAACGTAAGTCATTGTCTATCCAAAGCCCAAGGTTTTTTACTTCGTCTACAATGGCCAGCCTGATACCATTTATTTCTATAGCTATATCTTTTAGTAGAACGGGTCGGTGTTGATTTTTGCAAAATAACATTACATACGACTTTAACGGATTAATCTGCAAGCAGTGTTTGCGAGAGAACTCAGCTATATTCATTAGGTCTTGGTTAATTAGTTCACATGCCTCAGTAACCCCCAACGTACCAAATGACTTATACACCTGCGTATCATCTGCATAAAAATGAAACTTACAATTTAAAATTTGTGAGTCTAGTTCTGAAGTGTACATGGTATACAACAATTAACATTTAGGGGATATAATAATTGGAGGTATGTTCGAATTATGTAAATGCAAAATGAATATGCTTAGCGGGAACTTAATCGGTCAAATATTGATTACTCTATTGATAGAATTAATTAGCAATTAAGTGATATAACACCTCTATATCTACCTACAGACGTAGTTGCTGTATTGATAGCATCCAATAGCCTACATCATATTTGTTTTAGGTAAATGTACTTACAACGTATATCCACACATAATTTTATATTTAAGGAGGTTTCTTACTTAAAAAAGAAATGGAGAAACTACTATTCCGCTACCTAACAGTTTTGCAGGTATTTCCGCACAATTTACAATGAGTGATACTCAAAAACTAAAATCTACAAGTTGACTTTGTGTTTCACGTTATGAAATTGGTTAGAATTAGCGGGGAAATAAAAGCCCAGATTGTGGAGTTTGTATATAACCTTCTTACGAAAGCCTAAATCATACAGAATATGACGTTGGAAAAACAAACCCAGGACTGAGTTGATTTATTAGACAGTCAAGCGGCCCTAAGTAACCGTCTTCGCGGTTCAGGTTAATGGGATGTTGAGGGATAGAAATCGTAACAGCTTCATGCTACTTCGATGAAGATGGGCTTGTACCACCCACCGAGTTGCAGATGTTAGTAGATCACTGCCAGAAGAGGAGATTATCACTACTCATTGGATGCGACGCCAACGCACATAATACAGTTTGAGGAAGCAAGGACACCAATCAGAGAGGTGAGCAAATTTTAGGGTATATTCTCTCTAATAACCTACTCGTAACAATATTGGGGATACCCCCAGGTTTGTAACAAGGGTAAGAGAGGAACTGCTACATATCAAACTAAATATATTTATCCGAAAGGATTTGCTGAAAGACTGGAGGGTATCAAGTGAAGCTTCTCTCTCTGATTACAGGATGATTATGTTCAAACTAGAGACGAAGACTCCCGAGCCACCACTCCGGAGGAATCCAAGAAAAACCGATTGGGACAACTACAGAACCAATCTGTAGCGATCTAAACGTCATTCAATCCGCAGGTGCTAGGCCTCATTTGGATCTGGAAAACGACCTCAAAGAGGTGAACAAGGCTAATACTCGAGCCACGCGAATCGAGTTGCTCTATTCAGCAGAGTAAAAAGTGTGGGGACGCACCTTGGTGGAACAATCATCTGTCAAAATTAAGATCCGATACGTGGAAACTCTTTAACGAGGCCAAGCGCAACGGACACTGGCAGAGCTATACCGAGAAGCTTATCTCCTACAACAAACCTATAAGAAAGCGAAAAGAGACAGCTTTAGAAAGTTTTGTGAGGAAATCGATTCAACACCTACCGCTTCACAACTTCACAAAGTAATTGCGAAGAGCAGAATCGATACAGGAATGATATTAAGAAAGCCAGACGAAAGCTTCACTGAAAGTGAAGAAGAAAGAGCTCTCCTTCTAGAGACTCACTTTCCTGAAAGCAAAGTGGGTACCTTGTAAAATCTTTCCGAACAATATAAAAGGCCAACTAAAGAAGCTACTACATTGGCCAGACACATACGTAGCAGCGAACGCTTAAAATGGGCTATAAATACCTTTCGGCCTTTTAAAACACCGGGTATAGACAGGATTCTTTCAGACCTACTTCAGAAAGGGTAGGACGATATCCTTCTCCGCATAATCTGAATAAGCCGAACTACTTTGGAGTTGGGCTATATTCCAGAATCTTGGCGAAGGCCAAAATCACCTTCATACCAAAAGCAGATAAAAGGGACATTACACACCCTAAATCCCACAGACATAGTATTTTGGTTAGAGGTTAGAATTTATTGTTCAAATGCCCCCATGAAAATGTTGACAACAGGGAAGAGACTTGTTCGTGGTAATAACTGCCGCTGTCGCAGAGCATGAGCGTTGGCTCTGCACTTGCTGAGCATAGGCTGGAAACCGGCCACTAAATTCAATTTAACTTCGTCCAAATCCTATCCAGTAATCATCACCACTGCAGACGTAAAATCCGAGAATTGGTAGAAATCCATCACCACCTAACATCTAAATAACCTGAACCATGAGGACGGTTATTTCCTATATAACATCTGGAATTACCTCCTCTTACCCAAACGACCCAATCACAACCGTCACAGTCCTCTGAACCGTAACCATCACGACTAACTGATCCGTAACCGTTATCTCTGTATAAACCCGTCCCCATGTATTGATCTTTCAGTTTCAGGTCAATAGTAGTAGCAGCAACGCTGAATATGTCCCTTGTGAGTGTGGATGAAACGCCGGCTAGAGGAAGATCCAGGACAGGATTCCAGCCCGGAAGCCCAGTAGATAGTATGGACAACGATCGCGGCTGTCTAGGTGTTAGTTTAACACCCAGGCTGGTTCGAGATTGGCTGGGAAACTTAAGAGCCTCGGTCAAACCCAAGAAGGTTACTTTGTGAGTGCCTGAGTTTACGGGAATAGCAGTCAGCAAGTTGGCTGAATCTGAACCTGATCTGGAAATAAGCCAGGCTGCGATGCACGGTGCAATCCACTCTGTAATTACAAGAAAACACCAGCTATACTAAATCAACGTTGAAAACCATTTTGTTTGGGAGCCGTGAAGTCATTAACGGATCTGATAGAGAAGAAGTTTACTACACAGGTCACTAAATTTATTTACAAAGGAACAAATCGGTTTATGTAAAATAATTTTGCTATGTTAAATAGTGCGATAATGGTATTAACGGTATAAAGAAAAGATCAGATCTGTACCTAGCCACCAAATAAAATTAAATAAATCTATAAAATTGACATCGATAAAGTAATTTCTAACAAATAAAGTAAAAATATAGTAAAACACGAACATTGTATTTTCAGTTCAAAGCTATACATAAACGTAAGTGAAGCTTAAAGTACGATTGATTCATTTTCGACCTGCACGATGCACATCTTGCTAGAGATAAATCATAGGTTTAAACTTTGCAAAGTTGCCGAATTTTTAGTTATGAATCCGAAAAGAAAATACATTTAGAACAAATGGCAATCGTTTTTTTTTAAACAGAGAAAAAGCTCATTTTTTACAATGAAAGAATTGCAACTGGAAACGCATTCTGAAGACCAGTTTTCGTCGTGAATTTAACACCGCCATTTCTAATTTGACAGTTTGGGATTTAATATCTTAATTGGAGTCCCTGGCTTAAGTTTTTAATCATATATAATCGCTGCAGTCAATTGGTCTTATTAAATATTCCCATCTAGGAAGTACGTACGTCCAAAGTGGGTTCAAGTATCCTTCTTTCATATAACGTTTTTTCAAATATAAATGGGTTCCATAGGACGATCTTTCTTTTGTCCATTCAAACTTAACTAAACTAAAATGATGTTGTGAAATGAATAAAAGTTGTTGCGATGTGGCTGTTATCGTTGTATATAATTCTAAATATGCGAGTGCAATCCGCTATTGTTGTATTTTATTGCTAAGAAGGCTCAGATTCTTGTGTACCGACTATCAACATATATAAAGGATTGTAAAGGATCTAAATATTTAATGAACATCTTTTGTACTATACAACCGTATTTTAATGATTAGCACTAAAGTAATTGTATTTGTGATCAGGGTATTAATTTCAGTATATATCTCTATCTATTCTATCTATTCGCTAGGTAAGCCAAGGGTAGCCCAACTTTATGGTTGCTTGACACTTTGTTTTTAAGTTGCAGTTAAGCAAAATGAATGGATAATGTACATATATCCATTCATTTTGCTTTATTGTATTCACACTATTGTTTCTTAGAATTTACATTACCATAAGTAATATTTTTTTTTACTACGTATTACTATAATATTTAAGTTGTTAACCGGTTTGATGACTTTAAACATTTAAAAAAACCAACTTCTGGATTACATGTTATACTTATAGCAAATTTTGCAGATCGAGAATGTCCAATAGGTTTAACATTTAGATTGCATACTTTCCAATACATAGCATTATTTTTTCTTTAGTACAACAATATTCGATGTTGCGCTAACATTCTAATATTCTGATAATATCAGCTGCCTGAATCTTCGTTTAAAGTACTATGAAATTTTATTTAAACAACAAAATTTGTTGAGCAAATTAATTATTCGAAAGTTAAAACACTACATATTCCCCCACACATCGATGAACTAAAATTGCAGATCTGCATGTTCCAATTTCGCGACAAGAACATATAATTAAAGCTGAGCTCGCTACAATTAACTGTGATTACCCATTACTCGACTATCTGACAGTGTGATTAACCAAAACTTGATTATTACCGGAAAGCGTATTAATGTCGTTACTTGAAGCGCATTCTGCATCAGTAATGGACTCGGCACGCAATTGGATTTGGCCGACATAGCTTGTGAAAATTAACAGCTCCGAAAGTGGAATCAACTTTAGATAATATATCAAGCGAAGTAATTATAATAAGATGCATACTAACGATGCATTTGGCGCTGCTCTAATACGATTGATTTTTATGTTAGGAAATACGTGATTAACGGGAATTATTTCGATTACTCGTAAGAGATATTTTTAACTCATTTTACCTATTTAGTGTAACTTTCCTTTTATTTTGGCTTTTACTTCAGTGTATAGTCTTGCAGAGATAGAATGTAACTATTCGCGCCTTTATGGACCCGATAGAGTTTCGCAATTCCTTTACTCAAAATTATTAGTTAGCTATGCAGGTTTATACATCACAAGTTTTGTAAATCTAGTGCTTATACCTATATCAAAGAAGAATAGGTTGGGATATTGTGCTTGTCGCTTGGTCCTTATCCCTCTTCTGGATCTAGACTACGTAGCAGCAGGTTATTACGATATTCGCAAAGGTACACAGGTTGACTTTTCCTGAGTATTGCTGAAGCTGCAAAAAGCTTACTAGCTGCCAAAGAAACCATGCTAAATCTACCCTTTTTTTTAAGTTAGGGTGGACACCTATAGCCTCAGGTACTTAGGCTAGGTGCTCATTGTACCGTCCCTGCTGAATCACTTACTTACCACTCGAGCAACTGGTGTTCTCTATAAAGCCCAGAATCTTGCGCAGTGGAAACTTGAGAACCCTCGAGGGCTCCAATAGATGCTTCCCAAGATGTTTCTGCCTGAGTACTTTCAATTCCTCACATGTGCAGACTACATGTAAACTCGTTTCCTCCTATAGTTGGCATTTTCTGCACCACGGTTCGCTTACTCGACCTGTGTTGTATAGATGCTTTTTCAGGGGACAGTATCCGGTTACGAGCCCAGTAATGGTTTTAGCTTCTTTCTTGCTGCGTCTGAGTAGGTTATCAGAGAATTTAGCATCCTCATCCCCTATTAGCGCTTTAGTATGGATATGACCTTCAGTCGACCACCATTTCTTTGTACTTTCTTTATCTAACGAGGTTCAAATTTCCCTTTTAGTAGAGTCCTTGGCAATTCCACACACGGGTTCTGGACTTATGAAATGTCTTTTAGAGCCCTCCTTGGCTAGTTCGTCGGATATTATATTCATGTCCCGGCACCCGAATCAGAGACACCGTGTAGACTCATGCCAGTGTATTGAGGGATCTACCCTCCTAGAACATTTATATTAAAGAGCGTGCAGGAATGGGACATACAGACTAGAATGTGATCTGGATGTGAATGACTGGAATTGAAGTATCCAGAATACTTCTGTGCATGCCAGAATAACAACTAAGATCACGAATCCTGGCAGTGAAATGATGAGTACCAGCCTCTCTTATGACAAATCTCACAAGGTGCTCTTGTACTGAAATGAGTGGAGAACAACACAGAAACCAGACATTCAAAGCCAAAACTGGTATGCAATTAGATCAAAAAGAATTCCAGGTCAGAAATAGCCAAACGACCCTAGAAATTTTAGCATACTATCAGATAATCTTAGCAAACACAGGAACTCTGAAATAGTATTCAGTAGACTGAACCGGGTCGGGGAATAAATAAAGCATCGGTATGTGATGCAGTCCCTGAGTGGATCGTAGAATAAGATCAGATTTACTGGAACAGTGTTGACGAACTGGCACACAACAAATGGTTGATAACGCAACCATTTCGGAAACTAGCTGCGGATGCGTGAAAAGGTATTTTTGATATTGTAATTGCATTAAATTAGCTGCAATGTTGATTCGTCTAATCTTTATACGTTAATAACGTTTACTTGGTAAATTGAACGACACTTGTTGGGTTTACTAAACTTAATAAAATAAAACATAACAAGATAATGTGAATCCTTTTACTATGCTTTCCATGCTAGCTTAACTAGTATTTTAGTTAGCTCAACAATTGTTTAATTGTTTTGTTAATTTAATACATATCTGCATTCCCTCAGTGTAACGTTAAAGAAAAGCGATTTTTTTTGCGTTAGCTTTATAGATTATTGACACTATTAGTGGGTTAAGCAATTTATTAAATAATCTGAATTTGAAGATATTAATCGAAGCACATAAGATAAAAAATACATTAAGTTTTCAATTCATATATATGTATGTATGAACCTCACAACTTCTTCAGAGTTCCCGCACTATTAAAATATTCTTTACAAAACTTTAACCATTAGATTAGACAATTGGTCTCTTTTTTTCGGAATCTCTGACCGAACCATAGTTTTTAAATTTTGTATTATATTTTATAGTGTTCTTTTAACGGTTCCCGTTTATTTGAATTCTGTAGAGCACCCAACAATATCCAAACAAACGGAAACCGTATAAGTATATGTTTTTGTGTTTTTGTAGAATAAATTTCAATGTTGATATTTTATAAAATAATAGATATAAAATATTAGATTTTGACACTATATATTTTCTTTCAGATATATAAATTTTACTCTTCACAATAATATACATATAAGTATTTATTGCTCACTGATAAAATACTAATATTGACGAACATTCAAATACATACTTGTTTAGTATATTTTGGATTATTAAATTTAATTTATATAGAAAGGAATTTAAGTTTCCCGTTGTTATTGTACATTAAACCATGCCCGCCAACACACCAACCTACACTTTACTCAATATACAACCCTATTCAACCCCTTATTCAGAAATTTCAAAAACAGCACTCGATATACACAACGATATATTAGAATTACATCACACAGTAGTTTAAAATTAAAAAGAAAGATATGTTTCCGGCATTTGTTCTGAAAAACAGAGCAATATTATCACTGTAAGTAAAAACCTTGTTTTCATAAATATTTCGAAATTTGTTCAGCGTTGTCATCCTTTGTTCCCCATATTAAAATAAGATAAAAAAATTTTGAACATCTGTATAATATTTTCGTAGTTTTAGATTCCTCTCCATAAATTAAATCGGACTTTCACACTTAGATACTATCTGCGTGTATCCATATATGATCATTTTGACTGTTATTAGCTAACTAATTTAATATTTTATAATCGCTGCAGTGAAGTATTGAAATAATATGTATTTTTTTTTAAATAATTTAATAGAAATGTGTGATAACTTAACGCTAAACAGATGCTAACAGTATAAAATACGAAAAAAAAACTAATATACTATCACACTGATAAAAGGGTTTCTTTAAATCAATTTCTTTGCTTATAGTTGAAAGAACCATTTTCTTCGGTTAATACATATTTCTTTTAATTGAAAATTGTATTATTTCAATGAAAGAGATTCGTGTTGACTAAAGATATATGTTTATTAACTGAAAGAAACGGTTCTTTTAAATACGAGCAAAGAAATATTTCTTTGATTTAAAGAAAACTTTTTATCTGTGATGCGTACTGTTGTAATTGATTTTTTTGCTGCCACTACATCAAATAAAAAGTACCTATAATACCTAATATAATTTCTGGATGTATGAATACCTTGAAAACTTTATTGAAAGCCAAACACACCTAATTCCAAATTATATTTATTGATAAGTAATAATAATAGATTCCTATTGGCCTATTAAATTAAAACAGCATTGTTATCCGTTTATCCTAAAGTAAATTGTAATTGAAATATCTAACAGATTCGCCACTGAAATTGTTGTATATCTCATTCTTTATTATTCTTAAAAAGTCTTGTAAGTTAGTATCAAACTCAAGTAAAATGCTTAATGAAACTTACGTATTGTACTCTTGCACTTTATTGCCCCACCGATTGCTTGCTTTTATGTAATTGTACGTCTTTATCTCATTGGGCATGTTAATTGTTCATCTTGTGCAATTATTTTCTCTAGTGTGACTAACTTTTAAATTATATAGCTTTTGCCAACATCGTGCTATTTTCAATTAAATGCCGTTATTTGATTTCAATTAGCTATCTTTCAACAGCGCCGAATAAACAAGATGCCTCACAAATCTCATTTTCGCGCGGAACTCCTTCAGTTGATGAATAGGTGCTAGTACGTTCAGACGTTTTTGATTATTAAAGAACGCTAACTCTTTTATAAAGAAGGTATTTCGAAATAGCTATATAGTTTCCTATCAGCTATTTGTAGTAGTACGGTGAACTAGAATTAACAGTTAATTTTGTTTATTTACGTGAACTTTGATCGATCTTTCAAGTATTAAAAGCAAATATTATTTATACGTTCAATTCAGCTGAACTTGGGTAATTTCTATTTAGGTAAATCTGAGGTCGTGCCGCTGCAATGCGGCCGTATAAAAAACTAATCCGAATTTTATGAATGCAATTTTAGAGTAGCCAGGCTTAACGTCTTGTTAATCTAGGAATGGGTTAGTGAGCAATTTTACCCTGGCTTACTGCAAAGATGACCTTAATTGCTGATAGTGGCCGCTCTACAGGCTATTAAGAGATATTATGTTCAGTCACATAATTGGGAATCAGTACCTAATTCTCGGACCTCGGCTGGAGCGCGCGAAATGGCATGATTTATGTCTACTATCTTTGTAATCCTACAAATTGCACTATTGTGCTCCGAACGCGACCAAAATAACGTGCACTTTCATTAAATGCTCCACTGGACATTTCAATTGCCGAGGGCAATTAACTGTTCTATATTCTAGATTGAAGTTAAATAGCTTGTAGTATATTAAATGCGGTATAAAAAGCTGAGGGTTTCTTGCGCATATACAAAATTAAGCAAAATCGTTATTTATGAAACTAAAAGTAACACTCACCTTATCATGCTCATCAGATTATTGTGTAACTTTAAAAAGGATTTCGTAATAGTGAAATTAAAATTGCGATCTTACAATTCGGCAATCTGATTAGACGATGGTAAATACAAAATTTACAATATTACCAATGCCTTCGCTATTGTGAATTTCTACAACCGCATAATTTTCATTTTCTTAACAATAATAGTTTATAACAAGTATAGTTTATAAAACGATTTATTTAATACAAAAATGCGTGTTCAAACATTCCTGGCACTTTAAATGAACGAGGTTAAAGAAACGTCAAAATAAAAAAATAAATTTAAAATTCAGAACCATCTACCCGTAAATAGCAGAAACTAAATTTATTAGAAAACTATTATCTGGGTTATCGATATTTGTTAAGAATAACTATTTTATCACAGACCACCTCAGTGATTTTTGAAGACAGCCCTTAAATATTAAAAACTCCTAAAATAACTAAAAATAATGGCGGTTCATATAAATCTAACCCCAAATTAACGTATTGTGAACATAATTTATAAAATCTTATTTACTGGTTAATATTAAATTGAAACTAATAAATTATTTTTTTAGGTGGGACAACTTGATGGAATACTAACTTGACTGCGAGCTTGCGATGACTTGACTGCGAGCAGACACACTCTAAACGGACGGACAGGCAATTCTCTGGGTACAGGTTGGACTTTCGGTTCGACCGGCCCACGTATCGGTCAATGCATGGAATGGTATTCTGGCTGGGAATCTTCGTAGGAAAGTTGTCGATAATTTTACAGGTAAAAGTAAGGATTTAAATTATTCAGAAGCAATATCGATAGTTTTTTTAAGTAAACACTTCGTGGAACTTTGATATTTTTGATAGTGTGGCATAAAAATCGTTATAAGAGTTCAATATCAACTGTGGTCTTTTGTGGCCACAGGCAGAATGAGAATTTAAACTAAATTACCAGTAATTAGCCTTTGATTGCTATCGCTATCAGGCAACATTAAATTTGAATACCAGTTACTGACTTTAAGATACCGTTATTTATTCTAGGTTGAGGGGAATACAGCAAAAGTTACCAAATAGACATCCCGAAGAATGAAAAATATCTCCGGGAAAAATATAATTAAAACATAAAAATATACCAGGTAAGCTAGAATTAACATAAAAAATGAAGTTTACATTGTAATTAAGGCTATACTTAGCACCTATTGCTAAGATGGTCCATTTTTATAGTCATTCTTAACAAATTCCCTGTAAAGTAGGTAACCGAGTACGCGCTTCAACTTTCAATTACTTCTTTATTTGGCTTTGAAACCTGTTTTAAATGACTCTAAATTGTATTCCATACCCCTGATTTCATAGCAATACATAGTCAAAAATCAAATGTTTAAAACTAAACTTATGCTAAATTCTTTCACGGGTTCAAACAAGCATCTTCAACCAAATCAAAATTCCAACAGAGCACCGAATACCATGAAGTAGCTCATTCTAAGACTGTAAATACTCTCTCAAATAGTGCATTTAAACGCGAATTATAGATACGCACCAAGTGCATTCGCATCCACTTTTGGAACGATTTGATTTGAATTGATTTATATTTAGTGGATCATTTAATTCATATAAAATTGGTTCTTCCTCAACTAAGAATAAGGATACACGAGGTTTAATAGTCAAAAAAGAATATGCGGAACTTAAGTTTCATCTACATATTATTTTATTTATAAATATTTTATTATACATCACTGAGAGCGAGAAACATATCTATTTTATTCATTATATCGGCGTTTTGTTACGATCCTTCTATATTCGTCGCTGATACAGCGAGGTGCACACATGTCTTATTTAGTGTTGGGCAGAATTTAGTAAAAGTTTTAATTCAAATGAAAACTTTCATACTCAAAAACTTCATAGCAGCTGAATACTTTCGCTTATGGATTAAATGGACAATTAATTAAGTATAATTGCAATATCTTGCCATTACAATTGATTAACTCCCAATTTTAATTAAATTTTACTGATTTTCGTCAATGTTAAGAAGTGAGACGACAGTAATTGTTAGATGCGCCGATATCTTCGACATCCCTCAAGATTTACGCGTTCTTGTTACTGAAACTAAGAAAAAGAACCCCTCAGGTTGAAAAACCGCATTTATTTTTTTACCCACAACTCCCAATGTGCATTAAACGTGGTGGATAATGACAGTACAAAAATATCTGCTAATATTAAAACCAAATAAAAACTATTTATTTTAAGATATTACCAAAGTTAAGACCATAATTCATATAAAAACGTTACAATCGGTTTCTACATACATACTACACTCTGCTGGGCTTCTAGGCTAAAACCACGTCCTGGAAGCCCGCCCTTCCAGCTCGCAAGCCAAATAAAATGTAGTATGGATAAGAACTGTGGAGGTGTACGTGTTAGTTTGATTTATATACAATTTTAGATAAATACAATAATAATATGAAGGGAATCTATTGTTATTGTTATTGCATTTTGCTTCTATAAATATGTGTAAGTAATAAAGTGAACTTGTACATATTCGTTGTAGATGACACAATTCAACTCAATTCTTACGTAAACAACTTAGCACATCATGCCTCACAGATATTAATATAATCAAGCGAAATTCAAGTAAACAAATATTGAATCAAGCGGATTGTTACAGATCTTTGATACGAATACAAGCGTTCAAACAAAGGGTTGAGGTATGCAAGTAGTCTTAATGCGCCTATAAATCTTAAATACTTATGGTATATATCACATTAGTGTGAAAGAAAATTTGGTTAAGGAAATAGGCAAAATAATTTTGTGAAGCATGCAGAACGCGTCGATCACACATATCTAGCCAATATACATCTACAAGTTTTGTGAGATATTCGACCATTCCTTCTAATATCAAAGATGAAATTGTGGCAAGAATTCTGAACTCTTTGAGTGCGCAGTCTAGAGTTAGAGGTAGTACAACAACTGTATACTTCATAACAAAAAGAAAATCTGAGCTCCAATGATTTTCTGAGACAAGAAACGTATGTGTGAGAATATTCGCTTCAAATTCATTTACGCTCATCTGACACAACTGAATATGTGCGTTTCAAAGTTAAGTTTGGGAACAGCCAAGCTTCCTGTGTCAAATTGTATTGACAAAGTTACATCATCAACCTGAAATTGTAGTTCTTCCTGGAGAAGTGATCCGCTGCTTTTATTATCAAATAACAGAACAGCAGGTTCAGGCTTTGAATTTGAAGATTTGTGATACTGTGCGGAGCTGAGCGGGGCAGGGTATTGTAAAACTAGATAACGTATAATCACGGGCATCGTTATGCGAGATGGGCTGAGCCATAACGTTTGAATTGACTCCTCTCTACCTCAATATCGCACGGTATTGGAACCTTGGCCTTAGATGTATGTAAAAAATTTAACAGTTTAAATAAAAGCGTAAATTAAAGGATAATGAAGGTTACTTATATTCCCAGGAAATATTCTCAAAGATAAATGGAATGAAAGGTGTCATACTAGCTCAATTACTATAAAGATAAACTTATGTCTTGTATTACGTTCAAATTTTTAAAGCTGAGTTTCACATTGGGACAAGTTTTGATTAACACATAAAACAAAGAAACTAATTACTTTTAAGATTATCTAGCATTCCTTCGACAATTACATTGATTTGAATTGGGCTTCACCTGTACCCAATTTAAAAAATTTCATCCTCTCCCGATCATTTTTGCATTGTTCCTCAGGTATATAACTTTTGCACGTAGGTTGTTGAAATGAAAGACGTGTTGACAGAGAAGAATTTCCAATTTTTATTCCTTTTTGTTACGCCGTTGAAAAATTGCCAGTGCCTCAATTGAAGTGCAAGTTATTATTATTCCTTTATTTGCGTCTTTTCATAAAGCGACCTTATCTTCCCCCGGTAACTGCATGTGATAACGCATGGATCAACTTTAGCATTTTCTTACGTGAAGTGGAAACACAGATAAGGTTGCTTTACAATTATATCATAATATATTATACAGAGTTTATTAAAAGTTAAACAATTTGAATAGGGTAATTGTAAAGTAATAAAGAGAGAATACAATAATGCATAACATATATATTTATTCCTAATCAATATTATCTTTGAAACTTACGTATTACGATGCACATGTGTAGCTTGGCTTTTTGTTGGCCTTCACTGACAATGAGTAGGGTCTTACTCTGAAAATATAAAATAAAAAAAAAGAATTTAGTGAAAATGCTATGTTGATCAATTTATGTTGGTATGAACTACCTTATGTTTACAACATAAAATCAAATTTAGTGTAGGCCTATGTTACACTATCTATAGTGTAACATTAGCCTTATGTAAATTATTACTAAAGCATGGCAATGCATATGTGTAAAAAACCCCATACACTTCGGCTTTTGCCATGGTGTGTAACCGGCACCCAACACGACGCGCCAAAGCGTTCGGTCGAAACCAATGGATGGCTACTCCTATGTGGGCTCAACGTGCTTACCCCGTCGTGTTTTCAACAGCATCGATGATCGGTTTTAAACCGATAGTTATACGTTTTAAATCGTAGCCTTTATTCAATTCCAATACCTATGTATGATTCGTATGGTACGAATCTTTACTATTTATTCGGATCCGTATTAATATGCATATCCACATCGGAGTCATAAGCTGCTTTCGTTCGTGCCAATGATTCTAATCAGGATCCGCTAACTACCAATACGTAAAGAGAATTTCAAAAATACGTAATTTCTATTGGATAGCAGGTAATCGTGATTCCAAATCATTGCACAAATGAATGCAGCCATAATATACTAGCATAATACTGTTAATAATTCCAAGTTAAATACAAATTATTTCAGTTCATAGGAAGCCGTTCTAACGTGAAGTTGTATCGTTGTGAATACATATATAGGATTCAGTGGCGTACTAGTATCATACCCCGATATGTATAGATGAGTTACATCTATCGATCATATGTACAATTTATATGATTGCCATAGGTCCACAGGAAGTAGGATTCGTTACCATTTATATGAATCCGTATATTTGTAAATAAGTATACAATACATAATAATAATTCATCCTTGGCGTTCCCCAACAGCTTTCACCAATTACAGGTGCATCGGTCCCGCCATAAGTTATTATTACGCCTCTGCCCGCGGAGCGACTTGAGGTGTTCATCTCTTAGGATTTGCTAAGAAGTGAGGGAAACCACGAGACCCTTACTCTGAAAGCAGTCCGTCGAGTTTGAACCGGGCACCCCGCAACTGATAGCCAAGCGTGCAAACCACTAGACTAGACCATCAGCTGGTCAATAGTAGAAGTTAAGTTAAATGCTCCAGTTAGTATCAAGTATGCTAAGAATTTATAACAGATATTGTCAGGTGCATAAACAATTTAATAAGATAAGTGCAAATTCTTAGATTATTTGTTCATGATGTACCTACATATAACAAAATATGCAATAAAACGAGGCTAAGGTGTACTAAATTAACTTTTATAGCGTTTCCATTTGCCAAAGTGACAAGAACCTTATTTGTAGTTTAAAATTGTTTAGGTTTTCGAAAAATGAAATCAAGTAAATTGGATAAGTATCGATCTGCAAAAACCAATTCTTTGGCCAACATTACAATGTGAAAATCTGGCGACTGGGGGCTAAAGGAAGAACATCGGTGATTTAGCATTTTTGACATATATATATAATTTGCCAATAAATTGATATCATTATTGTTAATAGTATTCACACCATAAACCGATAGTTTTCAAGGTCTCTTTGTATATTATTATTATTGAAAAGTATTTTTTATAGTGTTTTTAGCACCGATGATTGATTTCATAAATTTATCTTTATATGTTTGGAACTGAGTTGAAATAGAAGCATGTATTTTCTAGGTTATTTCAAACTAAATTCAGTAATTGTTTGGTAATATAAAGATTTGTTTGTTGTTTCAATACAGAATATAGAATTTGTTTGAATCAGGGAAAAAAACGAATTTAGATGACTGTGAAATTTATTTGATTTAACGCCCAAAAAAAAAACACCTCGAAGGATATTAGTCACAGAGCTAAAATCTTAACAACTAGTTGTATGTAAAACGTCGCTGATAATAATCTGCCAGAACTTCATACACAAAGAGGAAGTAGAAATTCTCCCTTGGCCTGCTCGCTCTCCGGATTTAAACCCGATCGAGTATGGATATGATGAGTCGCTACATAAGGGGTTTAAGCAGTAAACACCTGGCAGGAACTTCTTCGTCATCTATAGCAAGCCTGAGATGAGACCCACCAGATGCCATTGATCATCTCATTCAGAGCAGGCCTCGAAGAATTAGACAGTGCATGAATAATCGTGGGGATGTGATATTTTATTGATAAATTTTTACTGATTGTTGGTATTTTTTCCAATGCTATGATTTACTTCAAAAAGCTAGTAGTTATGATTTACTACTGCCAAAATTTTAGCGTTCTGATTCAGCTCCTTCAAGGTGTTGCAATTTGATTGGCACGCAGTTTATTTAATAGCTTTATATAATTAGAAATTATATATTATGCAAATTAGAAATTATTTATCTCAGTCACGAATCCTTAATTCTGGGAGTCATTCGGATTCGAATCACTAAAGAATCGAATTGCCCATCGCTACCGACGTAGCAGAGTAACGTAAAATGAAGTTTGGTAGACGTGACTATCACATAATGGACGTGATATTGACGTCTGCTAAACATTAGTCCACATCACTGCCACCTGGGATAGTGAGTACCATCTAGGCATTGTAGTTGTGTATATACTTTACCACTTTGTGGAATTATAAATATCTCTCCACATCTGTAAATGTTTACTCTTCCCTTATTTTTGTTTGTTCGTCAGAAGAAAAAATATTTTTTCTTATATCTATACATCCCATGTTCTTATTTCTTGAAATATCCTAAAACAATTTTGTGAAAAGAGTATTAATTTTGAACTGAGGCGGAAACATTACAATATCGTTCCCTATACTTTAATTTCATTTCAATTACAAGCTGTGATGTAGAAAGGTCGTTGTCAATATGTCAATATATAATTCTAGATTGGTTAACAAAGAAGAATTTAGAGGATTGTATGACTGTGGTTACAAATTCTTATAGTGACTAAACAATATTTAAAATATGTATTATCAATTATTTTGGAAACTTTTCAATTAAAACCCAAACGATAATATTTTAGTGATGTACAATATTAACTACAGATCTAAGCGCGCCGACAATGTGAAGTTTATTACGACACACAGCTGCATCGACGGTCCTAGCCCCACAAAAAATTTAAAGAATGCCTGCTGTATTGCTCTGCATTCAAATATTCAGGATTTACCGGAGCATGTAATTTTTATACCAGTGTTTTATTGGTTGCCGTGTATGCAACTTTCGCTGGCCGCTGGGAATCAGAGTCTAGCAACAATAAACTACTGACACAAAGTGGAACGTATAGGCGGCAATAGACTCTATCATAGAATATAATATTTAGTTGATTCTTACAGTATTTGCCTTACGAAAACTCAATATATATTTTTTTGTCAAAATAGAAATAGATTGGAACTTATTTCGGAAATATGGTACCG
The DNA here is from genome assembly GCA_004143645.1 of Protaetia brevitarsis. Lineage (NCBI taxonomy): Eukaryota > Metazoa > Arthropoda > Insecta > Coleoptera > Scarabaeidae > Protaetia > Protaetia brevitarsis. The sequence continues at coordinate 1,881,256 of RXPK01000172.1, read as the reverse complement.
ATCACACTTAAAAGCTGTACTGTTGATTAAATGGTTTCAATTCACGATTTACAACGAAAAATATGTGTTACCTACATGACTTTAGTATAGCCCTTCTAGAATCTCACGAAATATTATTAAATATTATCAGTACGCGTGTGCCTTTTGTATTTAGCGTCTCAGTACCTTTCGAGCCGTGCTAGTAGTAGTGAGGGATAGTAGTATGTTAATACAAAAACAAATCAGTAGGTTTTTGTTGAATTATGAACAATTGCGGTCTGTAGGACCTATGCGTGTTTTAGTGTAACTATGTTTTTATCATACGTTTTTATAACGTAATATACGTATTACGTTATAAAAATATACGCGTTCGTATAGAATACGAAAATAAATAAAACTCAATCTTTATTTCGTACTTTATTTCACATCCACATCATACCTCAATCTGGACAACATGCAATATTTATTTTAGTTTGACAACATGGAATGCATATGATTGTTTTGGTTGCGTAAGCTTATAATGGTTGACTACGAAAAAGAAGAAGAGCAGTTTTTGCGTCTTTTGGAAGAAGTCCCAACTGATGTAGAGTATGATGATGAGGAAGAGGAGAGATTGATATTGTTGAAGAGAGGTCTGAATCTGCGGATACAGAACAAGAATTAGATTCTGATGACGATATAGGCGCCATGCCACACTTTGTTGGGTAAAGATAGTACTAAATGGGCAACTCGAAAACATAATATAATAAAGATACTACATGGACCAAAACAAAGAATTTGAAGTCGTCTCTTGAAAATGGTCCGCTTTTTTTTGCAGATGATATTTTGAGTAACATCGTACAGAACACAAACAAAAAAATACAAACTGTGCAGGATGACTATTCTCGAGATAACGACATTAAACCTACATCTCTACCTGCAATAAAAGTATTGCTAGGTTTATTATATCTTGCCGAAGTGAGACGAGCAAATCACCTCAACACATCAGATTTATGGAAAACTAACGGAACCGGAATTGAAGCCTTTTGGCTAACGATGGCTATAAATAGATTTAAATTTTTGCTGTCATGATATAGAAACACGCGAAAACAGACGCGCAATAGATAAATTAACCCCGATCCGTGAAGTTTTTGAATTATTTATAAATAGATGTAAAAGCAACTACAGTCATTCAGAATTCACAACCGCTGACGAAAAATTGGAGGGTTTTAAGGGTAAATGTAGTTTTCGCCAGTACATATCCAGCAAACCCAACCCAATAAGAACATAAACGTTAAGAAAACGTTGTTCTTAACGGTAACCGAACGTTTCGTAACGTTTATAAACAACGTCGAAGCGACATATCTATGTCCCGACAAAATACGTTGACAAAAAGTTACTTATTAAGCGTTATTTCACGTCATATGCTAATGTTATTTTAACGTTTAATTTTTAATAGAAAATATCGTTAAATAGAAACGTTTAGCACAAGGTGTATTTTAACGTTTAATAAACCACCTCTGTAAAACGTAAAAAGTACGTTTATAGTGCTACGTGATATTATCGTTCAAAACAAACGTTTATTGGTAAGTGGAGTTTAACGTTCATAAAACATCTATGTAAAACGTAAAAAATCGGTTTACAGGTAACGTAACCTCAACGGTAACCCTTCGTTAGTGTGGTGGAGTATGCCATACCCCAGTATGTTTGCCTACATACTGGGGTATGGCATACTCCACACACTAAGGGTTAATAAAATTCTATATCAAACCTTTATAACCACTAGTAGTAACGTCACATCTGCGTAATTTAGTGAGGTGCCGAATGTATGAAAATCAACAGCTTTATAAATTATAGATGAATTATCAGGTTCGTTGCATTCATGCGCTCTAAGATGCTGCGTTATAGAAACTGTACAACACTTACCAAGTTCCAGATGTGACATATATGTTACTTTCTATTTACAGTGCCGTTTTATGTGGTGATAACGAAAAATTAGTTATAGATTAAAAGTAATAATGTCCAATACTAAATTAAATTTTATTTTAATTAAATCATTCAATGATCACATCATAGTATTGAACTCAGGATAAGCTCTTCAATGAAACATAACGCTTCTTCAGAAAAACTAAAATGTAATTACCTATAAATATAATACAATGCAATAATAACATAATAATAATAATAATAAAAAGATAATAGAATTCTTTACCAAAACTAAGAAAGTAACGAGGTCATTTCATTTATAGATATATACATTTCCCTTTTTCTGCACATCCAGTCTTCTACCCAAACAGTCCATTGGGGCGTATATTTCAACCAGTCCTTCACTGCACTTTCTGCTGTATGTATGTATTGTTTAATTGTAACTTTAAATGGAAGACTCAAACAATAGGTATCATAAGTAACACCAAGGACTACAGGCTGTAAATTTAGGATATATATATAGTAAGTTTACTTTGATTGGTTTCCTAGATTTTTGTATTACAAACGAATGAAAGTATTTAATACTCACTGTATATTGTTACTATAGTTCCCGTATTATCTCTGGTTCCGTTTGTGAAAACTAAGTGTTCCTTCCCTTCCAGTTATGCTTCACTGCAACGACGTCATGTAACAGTAATTAGAATAATTTCTTTTACACAAGTCCAGATTTTAGAACCATCAGCATTCGCTAACCTATGTATTTGAAAATAAAGTAAGAAGGTGTGTATACTAAGAAACCAGGTTCCTCAAGAACAAATTTTAGAATATAGTTAAATTTCTGACATTAGTGTTCTTATTTTAAGATGGCTACTATGCTGTTTTGCCAATTGTGTATATGCATATACATAATTATACGTGCAATGTGCATCGTATATGCAAATATAACCTGGATAGACTTAATTGATGGGTACCTAGCTACTCACCGTTAGTTGAATACACTGATTGTTGCGTATCACATATTAATATAAAACTTTGTTATAAAGATAAAGAAAAGTTCTAACACTCGACTAGCGTAGTAGACATGTGACTGCAAGCATGCTGCAAGTGCTCCGTGCACGTTGCAGATGCGCAACAGGATGGAAGAGTTTATTTGAAATGGGGAGGGATGATACATTCATCAGTAGTGCAGTTTTAATACAATAATTGTGTTACCTATTGTTAAATACATTTTGCATTCATTCATGCAAAAGCACATCTTATCTTAAAACAAACAAATTTAACACCATTTTATTTTAACTATACTTATACTTATGCGTTGGATTGTGGTTAATAGCTTTTCATATTTCAACGTTGCTTTTTAACGTAGAGTAAATGGTGAAACTACGTTTTATTTTAGTTGTACTTGAAATATGCGTTACGTTTCAGTTAATAATTTTTCATTTTTCAACGTTGTCTTTCAAACGTCTTTCAACAAATAAACGGTGAAACTACAACGTCTTATTTTAGTTATATCTAAACTATGCGTTACATTTCAGCCACTAATTTTTCATTTTTCAACGTTGTCTTTCACGTAGAGTAAACGGTGGAACTAAAACGTTTTATTTTAGTTATATTTAAACTATGCGTTACATTTCAGTTAATAATTTTTCATATTTCTACGTTGTTTTTTAACGTAAAATAAGCAGTGAAACTATAACGTTTTATTTTAGTTATATTTAAACTATGCATTACATTTCAGTTAATAATTTCTCATATTGTAACGTTGTTTTATAACCTAAAATAAACGATGCAACTACAACGTGTTATTTTAGTTAAATTAAAACTATCCGTTACATTTCTTAGTTAATATAACGTTTCTTCAATGTATAGTTAAAAATTGGTTATATAATAAACGTGTTAATTATAACCATTAACGTTGTTTCAACCAATACAACGTTAAATTCACGTAAATGTAACCAACTTGTTCTCACTGGGAACAAATATGGTATTAAAATTTTTGCTATGTGTGATTCCAAAACGTGGTACATCAGTAGTATGGAAGTTTATATAGGTCTCCAACCTGAAGTGTCATTTAGAAAGGAAAATACAGCAAAAAGTGTCGTTGAACGTTTGTGCTATCACCTAAATGGGTCTAATCGAAATGTTATTACCGACAACTGATTTACCAGCTCCGATCTTGCTAAAACCTTAAAATCGAAAGGACTTACTCTGGTTGGTACAATCCGAACACACCTGAATTGCCGAGAGAGTTTGTTGAATGGAACGGTCGTCGAATAAGTTCTAGCATATTCCGATTTGAAAATATCTTCCATGCACAGTGATGATGCAATCTGCGAAGATAACGATACGCCGGAGATAATTGATTTCTACAACGCCACTAAAGGAGGTGTTAACTTAGTTGATATAGTTGTGTTCGGAATACTAGACGATGGCCAATGGTCATTTTCTATGGTATAGCTACGTTTAGCATACTACAGAAAATGACCATTGGCCATCGTCTAGTATTCCGAGCACAATTGTTTTATTGTTTTTGTACAATTGTATTTGTAGAATTTAGATTATTAGCGGCAAAAATATTTACGGCTAGTAATCTAAATTCTACAAACAGACGAGATTTTCTTGAGGAATTTTATGCAGCTTGGTGTATGATTATCAGAGAGATCGAGTAACATTGGTTCAATTCCAAGCAGCCTAAAGCTAAAACTTGGGGAAGTATGCGGCATTCCATTTCAAGAAGCAGCCCCAGCACCTAGAGTAGATGGTCATCCAGGACGTCGCCAGTTCTGTAGCCGCAAACAAAAATAGAAAAACGAAATATTACTGGGGTCCATGTGGCAAAATATTTATACTTAGAACACATATCTCCTATTTGCTTTGACTGTAACGAAAATAAATAAATAACTTGAATCATTTAATCCAAGTTTTTTTCGGAACACTTATTTATTGTATTATTTATTTTTAGCTAGTTCTGTTCTTTGAAATCACTTTTAGTTTAGTCTTCATGAAAAGGTTTATCTATATATTCAATAGTTTAAATCAATAGGTAGTAGTGTGATAAAAATAAAAAAAAATCTTATGTACATACTTTTTTTAAACCTTACTAAATTAAGGATAAATTTGTTAAAAAGCAATAAATTAATTAGTAAACGAAAGCATAGTTTTTGTGGACCAAGCTGATGTTACATAAATCCTAACAAAAACAACTTTTCTTAAATGTGGTCTGTGAGACTAATGCGTGCTTTGGTGTTAAAGTTTATAATGCCTGTCAGGGTTAATAAAGATGTTCCAATAGATTCATCTGGTTGTATGATTCCAGTGTTCTTTTTGTTTCTCTTTGACCCAACTCCTTACCTGATCTCATACTGTGTTTTTAGGTACTTCTAGAACAGGATCTGGACTTGTATGTGAAACAAATTACGTCTTTCCAGCTAAATCATCGGCTCTTTTGTTTCCTTCAATAGCTGAATGTCCGGGCACCCACAGCAAAGTGACTTTATTGCGATCTATAAGGATATCAGTTCTCGAATACATTTCAAAGCCAGTCTTTATTGTATTTTGGGATTCACTAGTACCTTAAGAATCGTCTAGCTGTCTGTAGCAATATATATAGATCCGCTTATTTTCATACGCATTCTGATTAATTTTAATTGTACAATGCAATACTGCCTATACCTCTGCTTGAAAAACCGTGGCGTTCTTTGTATTTTTCACCCCGCTGTAGATTCCAGCTCTACTCCTGTTTTCGGTTTTTGATCCGTCTGAAACCAGATCAATTTTCCGAACCTGTCTCTGTAGTTGAATTGATTCCAGCTTATCCGATCCGTGATTTCGACACCAAAATGTGTATTAAAAGATACGCCAAAAGGTTGTCTTCCACATGATGGACAATATTATTGTGTCCTAATACTGCATATCTGCCACTTGGTACTTCTTGCAATCTGAGAGTAGTTTTATTTTATTATTCTTAAACATACAAGTCTGAATCTTGCTAAGTTCTTTGCATACAATAAATATATGTAGGACTTAATAAATAATAATAATAATAATAATAATAATAATAATAATAATAATAATAATAATAATAATAATTCATGCCTTCCCCCATCCCCCAACAGCTTTTGTAGTAGCTAATATCCAATCTAATCAAGATTCTCTTTTATTTTGATTGTTGTCCAACAATACCTTTTTTCTGTACGATTTACTGTTGTTTATTTCAGCCAGAATCTTTAACAAATATATGTTTTGCGTGGAAATACTCTTGAGACAGCGCCTGTCCATTTTCTAAATATTTGTAAATATAAAAGCAGTGAAGAAATAATAGTACTTTTTTGTAATAAACGTATGCATGCATGTTATACATTCATGTTGTGTGTATTTTAATAGGCTACCGTGACCAAAAATATAAGCAAATGTAACTAATTAAGGTGTGACTACCTCCCACTGTATTTTTCATGATATTCCGTATGCAAATATTATAATAACAGCTTACGTGACCCCTTGTTAGCGAATGTACAACTATAAAAATTAATTCCAGCAATAAATATAAATGCCTACGCGCGATACGGATTACGACTACACACGTCTACAATGCATATACACTTACAAGAACAATTTAAATTTGTCTAGATATAATAAAAATATGTACTTTATTCTAAGCATACATTAACTTCAATTTATAACAAGAAAGGGGAGCTACACGTTTTGAATCAATTTCGTGATAAGTAAGCGTAAAAAAAAAGAACTGGCAAACTCACTACATTATAAATTTTGCTGTAGTATTTTTACATCATGAACCCATATTTAATGGTTGATTGTACGGCGACAACGGCGAAAGATAAGGGGTTCTATAGAAGGCGGTAATCCAGTTATCCTTTTGAACCGAGAAAGAAAAGAAAAAGTTACTTAATAAGGGAGTTATGGAACACGATACACCTGCTCTTATACACCTGCTTTCATTGTGACAGGGCACGATAAAAGGATGTTCAAACACAAATGGGAAATAAATTGTTACAATTTCTGATGTAAACAGTTTCAAGGTACACAAAAGCGTTTGTGTTCCAATAAATGGTATTGAACATAGACTGAATAATTCTACACTCTGAAAAATAATAAATAAATAATAAACAATAGTACGACTAATTATATATTTGTATTTGTTATTGTCTAGTATTCTTGGTGTAGTACGCAAAATAAATACATTCTCGATTTCGCCATGAAGGGAGTTTATATTTTGTTCGGTAATAAATGTAGCTTTTGTAAGAATCACGATAACCCATTGCATCGGCTAGAAACTTGCATTCAATTAAAAAGAAATATCGTAAAACAACATTTATTTTTATAGTTTCGTTTTTAACTCGTTGAATGTCTTTTTATTTTCAGATTTATTTGCATCTTAAACATTTTATGATTTTTACAGTTATTATAAATAAATTTAAGAATTCTTCCGGAATTGTGCATCCACAATTAAGTATGTAACGGATATCATTAATTAGATATTAGATTTCATCAATGGTTAACTTCACAAAGTTAAACAATCTGAGCAAATCACTTCTGTTATACGTGCGAATACGTGTCAATAAGCTTGGGATAATAGACTGATTACTTATCGAAGGGGATTTAAATTGTATCTTAATGTAATGTAATTGAACGATTTCTTCATATAAGGAAATATAAAACCATTTTTTATTCACTATATTCATTAATGAAAGAGATATTTATGATTATCTCATATGTTTTTTGTTCACTAAATCTCTCAATACAATTTTCGCAAACACCTATCGATAATTATAATATACCTGCATGTATATGCTTTTCGTGAATTTTTTTATAGCGATGGCGTGTGCTTAAGTGAAAATCTAATGTCCTACCTAAAATGCTGTAGTTTTCATTCGCTTATTATTCATTAATGACTTTCTATTCACACTGAGTTTTGATAAAAAATTTATTTACGGAAATTATATTAACACCAAATAAAATTAATATTTGTAATGACAGTACCACATTTTTGGAGTAACAATATTTTTATATTAGTATATTGTAACGAGCGCCAATTTTTAAACTGGTGTTTTCGTTAGGCGCTCCTGGATGGCGCTCGCGTAGCGAAATAAGGAACAACGTATGAGGTTCAAAAGAGGAATGACAGAGGGCAGTACCGGGTCGAAGATTCGTGATTGTTCTCTCCTCGTAGTTCCGGCGCGAAATATAAACAAAGCGACGCTATTGGCCGGAGTCAGTCAGTCAGTCAGTCAGTCAGTCAGTCAGTCAGTCAGTCGATACCAATTGAATAGTGTGAATAAGCGGATAGGGAGTGGAGATAAATACGAGCGAATTAGTATGTGAGATATAGATATCGGTGCAAAACGAATCGTTTACATAAATTAAGACAATAATAATTAAGTGATTAATAATTACTAAGCGTTTTTAATAGTAATTGGTGACTAATTTAATTCGTAGTATTTATTTGATCTTATTTAATAGATTTTAAATAGTTCTTAGGTGTGTAAATAAATCAGGTTAATTTAAATATATCCCCGGTTTATTTCTTTTAAATCCCGACAATATTTTTTTATAATAGAAAAACGTCACAATATTTTTTTTTGGTAGCTCCAATACTAAAGCATCCTAAAAAGTAAATAATAGGGAAGATGCCAAGTGGATGGCAAGATTTCTATTGTGCATTCTTTTGCGTGCTGTTTGTTTGATTTAAAGTAAACTACCTACAAACAGAATGGAAATTTGAAAAAGTGATATAGAACTATTCAACCATAAGTACCTATATGTTATTTAAATGTTCAAGTTAGCAAATTGCTCTTATTGCTACATATAACATTTCATTCCTTTTTACATGCTCTATCTTACTAATAACTTACTTCTATCCATACGCCAAAAGTGTCTATAATATTAATGTATGGTGTATTTTTAGAGGTGAAAACAATGAGATTAATAATAAGATTACTATCAGATGATAGTTTATTGCTATTTTTAAAGTATAACTGCTGCCCATGGAATGATGTGGGAAATTATTGGAACAAGTCTTTGGTGCTCGTCAGAAATTTTTAATTTCAAACCACAGATACATAAATACTAAGACCGCCTGCTAAACCGAACAGCTACATATTATACTATAAAGTGATTTCGATAAAATTTGTCCTGAGAAAAGCAGCAACTTATTTCAATTCTGGAAGACATTTAAGGAAAGACAAATGTATTAACCACAGAAAAGAACTTGTCAGCGTTGCTTTGAGAAATGGTAGGAAACAAACAATTTGTGAGATGTTATTTAATAATATTTCCCATAGAAAAGTTAACAACAACAATCCAAGAGAGAACAGCCCATAACTTTTATACATGTTTTAGAAGTATTTAGCACTACTTTTTCTCAATAATTTTTGATAACTACCTGCCTTTTATTAAAATAAAAAATTACGAGTAAATTATATAAATAAACATGCAATACCAGTTGAATTTGATTTGATGATATGATACACAGATTTATCTTTTTTTTTGAACATCGGGGACGACGACGCATTAAAAACGTTTGTAATTTTATTTTATTTTATTTTTAAATGATATTTTTTACTTTGTTTCCCGATGTTTCTCAAAAATGACCATTCAAAAAAGTCACTCCCCTTCCCCTCTCGCCCCTTCAAATACTAAAAAAAAATATGGTGACATTTTTAATGCGCCCTCTCTGTCAATGTACAAAAGGAAAAAAAATCATATGTTTAAGCCAAATTAAATTGATATTGCATGTGGCGCCAAAATGTCCCGGCGTCGAAACGACTCGCGTCGAAAAGTTCTAGACCCTGTGTCTGTGTACACCTCAACACCAAAACAGCTTTATCAGATCATGCTGTTAATAATAAAATAAATCTGATTTTGAAAATTTGACGATATTATGTGGAGAATGATATTTACAACGTCTTTTCCTTGAAATGTATTACATTAATAAAGACCCTTTGTCTATTAATTTCAGAACAGATATTAATAATTTGAGTAGCATATACAGTTACCTATTGTACCTTGATGAAAGGTGAAATTGATCCTACATTCAATTGTTTCACTTCACCGGATTGTTTTCATTTCTATTAAATTTAAAATGCTTGTACATTCTAGTATTTAAATAACTAGATCATCATTTTAAACCAGTTTATAACACTTTAGGGTATTCTCTAGTCTTAAAGTTGTATTTTATATTTTTCATAAGTTGGCACTAGCGGTTTCCTATTTTCGCGGGCTTACTGTTCTGACAGCTTTATCTTGTTAACCTATATCACCGCGCGTGGCTCTACATTCCTGTTGTGGATTTGAATTTCTGTAAAACTATGTCTTTTAGACTAATTAAATGTTCACCGTTTTCATTATTCCTAATGTAAGCAACTTTAATTAATGTATTATCTTCATAGATGAAATATTTTCTTATGAAATCTTGTTCCTCTGGTGAAGCTGAAAATATATAGGGAAAGCTTAGAATTAATATAAAAAAAGGATTTGGTTTTTCATCAATCCTTGACTGCTTTTCCCAGAATACATTTTTAACCGTGGCCTGTTTCCTAACGTTGTACAACCAGTATTACCACCTAACCCAATTGTATATAAGCAGAAATTATAGTTAAATTCATACAGAACTGTATTTAAATAAATAAAAATTATTGTTAAATTGATTTCATATTTATTGTAGCTCGTAATATCAAGTGTTTTAGAATTAAAAAATTATTTAATTTAGTTTTAAAACAATCTGATAGCAATTTGAGAAATAAGCGAATGTAATAGAATTTGTAACAAAAAAATTATATGTTGATATTGAAATTAAAAGCAAAGGCAAATTCGTGTTCCAATCCTTTTTATTATATTATCTTATTGCGACATGTTTCGGTTTACCAAACCATCATCGGGCAACTATAAGATGAAATGTTTTTGTCAGCAATTACAAAATTGATTTGACATTTAAAATTTTTTTGTATACAATCTTCTAATTTTGATAATTGAAGTTATATTTATGTATATATAAAACACAAAATTTAAGTTATAATTGACATTCAAAATCTTAAAATTTTATTTTACAATATGCTAAATATAATAATTTTATGAATAAAATACTTACTAAAACGTCAAATGTTCGTTTCCTATTTAGGAATGATGCGTCGACAAATTTTGTGGGTACATTGAGAGAAATTCTTTAAAACCGTTAAAAACTAAATTAAAAATGATGGAACGTGAAAACAACAACACATTAAAATATATGTAATTTAAAATCTCGCAATTGTCGCAGGTAATCGAAAAGAAAAACATGTACAAAACGGCCCGAATGCTAGCCAAGGACGCACTGAAGAACAGATTTGCATATATGTTAAACAACAATTTATTTTGTGCTGTTTTGAACGTATGTGTGTAAAAAAAATGGTTTTAGTAAAATATTTGTGAATGTATTTATTGGATGCGTACGTTTGTTTATTGACTTTGAAAAACATATAATTAAAAACATGAGGTTCATGAAGTAAAAAGGAAAAGAAAATGTAATTAAATATAACAATTTGAATTAGGAAAAATACTTGGGTGAATGAATATGATGATTTTATCAAATACGTTTTAATGTGTTTTACATTGTATTATTAAAAATGTAAAAATGTAAAAAGTGGTTTTAGGTTATAGTCTAATTGCTCAGTTAATATTATTGTATTATTTCCTTCTATGTCTTTCTATTTCGTATGCCTCTAGCAACCTCAATTTATGGCTTTTGTCACATCTATGTAATAACTTAACATTTGTATTGTTTATACTTGTGTGTCCTGTGTTTGTTAAATGTTGCAAAAATGTAGATTTTATTTGCTTTCTATGTTCGTTGACGCGTATACTCAATTTTCTACCAGTTTCCCCGATGTATAATGAGTTACAGTTATCGCATTTAATACTATAAACACCGTTTTTGTTTAGAATATCTATATTGGTATTTTGTATTATATGATTTAATTTTAATTCAGGTTTGAAAATAGGTAATATATGAAATGGTTTAAGAAAATTTAAAATTTTGTATGAATTTATTGAATTTTGTATGTAAAAAATTATATTTGTTCTAAACACATTATGGAAATAAAAGAAAACGACCAGTTTTGGGCAGTTTATAATAGAGCTAATTCCTTTATTACTTGAAAAAGACAATGGATTTCTTTGTCGGAACGTCGCACTGGAAGAATGAAATAAATTTTGCTCAAAACTGGTCGTTTTTTTCTTTCCAAAACTTGGGAGAGCGGTTAAAAATTCTCAAACAACTAAATACATTATGTTTTTGTACCATATTTAAATATAAAATATATTTGATCTTAATATATTACCTAATTTCACCAATTTTTTTTCTCAGTGCAGTTGTATGGATGGGATAGGATTGTAGGAGCATTGCATACACGAAAACCAACCTTGGCATCCACGGTAAAATACTTTACTGCAGTGCACACCATATGACAGAATTGTTTGGGTTACTGCCGCACATATAATTTCGGGAACGAGAAACGAGGCAGATTGTACAAGCAACTACGTAACCAATTCGAAAATAAGACACAAACGACAGTACCTACGCGAAGAAATCAACAATTTCCCGAACGGAAAACGCAGTCGATGCGGAATTAATGTCATCAGGTATATATTTTAGGAATGCAATTTCGAATTCGGTCGCCGCCTTGCATTCCAATTGTCCACGTAAAATGTTCGCGATGTTTACCGTGGCCCTTTCCGACGAGTATTTGCCTAGACTAACACCGGCGTGTTTGCAATTTCACTGACGGTTGAGCCAGGTTCAATCAGCAGCCAGTCTAGATGAAACGAATAGGTGACATGCCTATCACTGCCAGACGAAATATCGCAGGATTAGATGTCAAAGTGGGACATCGCTTACGGGGGCGTCAGTTTAAACTATTTTTAGACGGGCGGATATATCATATATCACCCTCAGACGAGATCCTGCGCCCGAACGGCAGGGCGAATTTCGGAATTCAATCTGAAACTAGATTTTAAACGGAGCCGAGCTATATCCAGATAAATTATTCATGAATTGTTATTTACAGTGTGAAAAAAGTTCAACGGTTAGGGTACTTTTGGCGAGAACCATCATGGAAATAGATTTTTTTTAATTCGCCAAAAAACAAAACATTATTGCTATGAACAAATTCAGTAATTTCAAACGACATTAAAGGGGTGCTATCGTTGTCGGAAAGACATGGGAGGTTGGACGTATCGAATTTAGTTTGCTGAGCCTTTATTTCATAGATTTTTGTTCCAATTATTTTATTTTCTGTAGAAATACTATTTCCTGAAGAACGAAAGCAAAATCTTGCAAGACTTTGCTCCAGCACCAAAAGTTACTATTCATAATCTTCCTCTACTACGGTGGTGTCAGATCACACACAGACTACTGTTAGGTCTGATCCGACCTACTATATTTTTGGTCCATTTCTTCAAAAAAAACAAAAAACTATTGAACATGTAGAAAGGGATACTAATGAACACTAATGATACTAAAGCAAGAAGAAAAAAAAATAGACAGAATTTTAATCAAATATAATTTTTATTTACACATTGTAAGTGGTAACCACAGTCTGGTATATTCAGTCTTTACAGTTTCAGACTCAAAAAATATCGAAATTCTAGTCGAAAACAGAATTTAAACATCACATATTAAAATAAGAATTCACAGACTTAATTCATCGTAGGTCGAGGGGAAAATTAAAATTTATGTTCTCTACACATTAATTTTTCACAGTTAGCACAATACGAGTTTCCTTTCCTGACGATGACGCAGAAGTCGCATCGTCTCCTTTTTTTGGGCGTATTATCGTCCGAAGATGTAGCATGTCTTTTTAGCTTCTAACCCCAGCTTTCACATACCATCGCTCTTAGATTCCTTGGAAGACGTCGGTTAGCGAATCTCTTCTCCATCCACGCAGCTAATACAATGGCTAAATTTTTGAGAAACGTCGACCGGATGGTGTTGACGTTGGCTAAAAACGAAGGAGGAATTTTGCGGCTTCTTCTTTTCGCAGCGTACCAACGTGATGCTATGGTTAGTCTACCCGCGTTACCGCTGAGTGTATTTTGAGTTACATATTTTGATTTGTGTACTTTCTTCCGAGCTGAATCAATTTACCGAGAATTTTCACAAATTTAGATTTTAGTTTGTATAAATTAAGTTAAAGAGTTAATTGTATGATTTATTTATTTAAGTGTTAAGTTTTTTTAAATTAATTCCATTCATTTATTTGTCTAGTGTTCGCTAGTTTAGTTAATGCGTTTTCTATTCATTTTTGTTGTTGAATTGTAGTACATGTAGTACATGCGTTGTACGATTTGGAGTGTGGGATTTTTGTAAGAAAAACAATTGTAGAGTTTTGTCAGAGAGTTCCTTGGTCGACTATTAACGTGAGTAGACGTACTTTTCAATCTTTGTTGCCATTTTGTTATCCGTTTTGATTTAGTAAATTTAACCCGTTATCCTTTTATTTCTGTAAAAATATAGCCAACCAAGGAATTCATTTAGTAATAATTGTTAATATATTGAAGTGTGCACATTATAGATATAAGATCAATTACTATTTTTTGTTGAGGAAGATAGATTTTAAGTTAATTTTTCTCATTTTAGTTTAGAGTTAATTTTCCGTTATTCATTTTGCTGTTTCATTTTTAATTTTCAATCACCTTGGTTTGGGTGAGTAGAAGCTTTGTACTTGCATTAGTTTCTCATTTTGTAAATTTTCTAGAAATTGTTCACGCTTAGCATATTTTAATTTGATACGACGTGGATTGAAATTGTAAGATATTGGATAATCTTCCTGAACAAATAGTTTTATTTTTGCTTTGTTTAGGAAATAGCATTGTCCTATATTAATGTAGATTCAAGTGCAGTTTTTATTTTTGGCCAGAACCTTCAGTTCTCGGTTTTTTTTTCTGCACAAATTGTAATTTTACCCTTTGTGAAAATAAATTTGTTTGTTAATTAGCATCTTTGGGTTAAAAATTCTATTCTTTTATTTTATATTAAACCCTTTCAACTTTTCGGGTAATTAAGAAAGTCAGATTTCATTCACTCACATTTTACTTTTCGTGGTTAGATTCAAGTTTTAATTCGCGAGGGTAACTCTGAGGTTAATTGTTCTTTTGCGTTCCTTTAAAAAATTATTCCGTTAAGCTAGCTAATTTAATTTTCTTTTTCTTTGTTAAATTCATATTGCAATTTCATTTAATTCAATCAGTATACAGCAGTATATTAGTCCTTTCTTTTCATCTCTTTAATCAATTCAATCAATGAAAACCAATTGTCAGCAGTGATATTCCGACCACTGTCACTAAGTGGTTCCGTGATTCTCAAAACATATTGAGTAGGCAAAGACAAATCGCATTTTTTTTTAGTGGCGCTTTGCCCACGTAGAGTATTTTACCACAGAAATAAAAACATCTCACATCAATAAGCGATATTATTTTTAGATCGTACTTATCGGGTTTGGACGGAAGATACATTTTGAAAGGACAGTGTCCTCTGAGCCCGAGTAGAGTCTCATCGACGGTAATGTATTGAAGGTGAGCAAAATATCGAGAACAGTTGGCGTTAAACAGATTTCGAATCTCTCTAAAGGCACCAAACTTGTCCTTTTTTTTACATTCTTCTCTTGTGTTTTTATCATCGAATCGGCAATGTTGAAGAAGGAACTGAAACCTTGAGAGAGTCATGGTGTTGCGAAAAATCGGAGGCCCATACGTTTCTACCGTATTCATTGTCAATTTTTTCAAAGTTCCGCTCATAAATAGAAGGCCGATAAACCCTCTAAATTCGACATCATTCGTATGGTCAACTTCATTGTAATTGCAGCGTACGCGATGTATCTTTTCATTTATGTGCATGACGATTTTATGTATCATTTCATCAGTGACGAAAAGTGAAATCAATTCCAGGATATCAGTTTTTCCTACAACCTCTCCTCTTGGTTCAGGGTTCCCTTTGATTACATTTATAGGCGGAACTCTACCGAATGTAAAACGAATAGTCTTATCCGTCCAAAGTATTTGGATGGATAAGACGGACTAAGAAGTTGCCAAAAGGAACGACTAAATAGAGATTTAACGTTTGATCTAAGCAGAATTTTTCTTTGCACCGGTATGAACAACTTCATGGACCAATAGATAGAATTTAGAAAATTTGCAGTACCAGGTATCATTTTCGAGTAAAGGACTAGTTAGCTTTATAAGAATTGTGATAAAGAATTAAAAAAAAAAAACCATAGGTATATCTTCGTGTTTTAGTTTAATATTGTGCAGAAATGCATTTCATTTCTTTGCTTTTAGACAGACATGTATTGACACTGAAAAAAAAGTTAAATTACAATAATTTTATTCAGACTTCTCTTGCAACGAATTAATTTATAATTATTGTTCTTTAAATGTACTTATGTGTATATACTTATGTCTAAGGTGCTAAACAGTTAATTTGTATTGAATGTGTACAAATATATTTTAGATGGGAGATTTAGATTGAAGTTAAAATGAAAAAAAAAGGATAAAATAGTGTAAAGGAACTTTGGAACCCGTATAAAGGAACATCTGAGGTACTCCAAACCAGGAATGACGGGGAAGTCCTTGTTTGGAAAGATCCTTAAGGACAATAAACGTACTTTTGACATACAAAAATGGCTTTCAACTCTTGCATACCGGAGTCTTTCTAAACCACTTGGAAGTTTTAGAAATTGTAAGGCATCAAATTGAAAATAAAGACTTTTCTCTCAATGGGCGGATTATTTTTGATTCTAATCCAACATTCAAAACTGTATTAGAAAGATGACAGGTAGTCGGTTCACACATATGGTTTACAGTGTTCTTTTGTGTTCTTTACCTCCTCATCATCGTTTCGCTTCGTCCGTATTTTGTACAATAATTTACACTATTTTATCCCTTTTATTCATTTTAACTTCAATCTAATTAATTTAATTGTTAATTTCTTGTTGGGTTTCTTCAGTTGACCTGAAGATGTCCCTTAGTGGATGAAACTGGTTGTCGTCATTAATGAATCTGTGAGAAATTGGCCCATTCACTTTCATTTACCTTGCTAGCTTTCATTAGCTTAATAATTAGATAACATTAGTTAACAATTAGTTTTTTCTTCTTTTTTCAATTAGTTATTTCTTTCTATTATTTTTTTTTTTAATATATAGACCGGAATTGTTAGTAATTTTCGTTTTTCATTCTGTTTTATATATAGTATGTCACGTTTATTGTTGTGTTTATAGGAGGAAGAGCAGCGGCTTATTTTTGTAGATCGATAATCCTAAACCCGTTGGCACTAAATTTAGATTTAATTAGTAATTGGTTTCTTATTTTTTGCCAATAAACTGCTATTATTATTATATTTCACGATACAAAAATCGCCTCCACCTGTTTTAACATCCACGCATTGAATCTATGCAACCCATAAAATAACAGTAATAATTAATATTATTATTAACACTGCCAGTTTTTAACATAGTTTTATTAGGTTGTTGAAACTTCCCAACGCTGGATAATGCGTAAACAACTTTATTCCAGTATTCATCAACTAAATTGGGGCAATATTACAGCGTTAATGCTGATGCAAATATAAATTATTTAACAGCTATAATTATGTGTCTATTCACAGATGATTTTATATACGGATATTTAGATTACCATAAATAATTAATGTGTTTGAATTCAACATAGATAATCTATGCAATATTTAATGCCCATTCTAAATCATAATCAGACAATTATAACATAAGCAAACAATGTGTTTATTTTCGTCGTCATCAGCTATTTGGATAAAGCAAAATTTTCTTCTATTTATTTATTAACAATAAGGAAAGATTTTCATTTATTGTGAACACCTACATTATTAATTATAACAGCAAAAGTAACATAATGTTGGCTGGAAGATTTATTTACCTATTTTTGCCTAATGCTTCTTTGAATTCTGAAAGTTATTAATGAGGAGCGGAACCGTTTGCCGATAATTTTCTTTTCTACTTTCGTCGGAAAAACATCCTGCTATTTACTTAAAAATTGGGACGCAAACCGGGTACGGGTTTTCCTCTCCCGCAAATCCTTTTAAGCTGTTTTATGAAATTAATGGTTCCGAAGTATGTAATAAATTACCCTTGAATGTATATAAATCGTGGAATGGCGCATGGCTCCGGAAATTCCGGAAATTCTTTTTGCGAAATTTATTCATATAAACAATTTTACCTATGCGCATAATTTATTTCAGGTTTCACCTTGCATATGATGTGAAAAACAAGAATTAAAATTTGTTTAGGAGAAATTTAAATACTAGTGTTACGTAAATCGCGTTGTTACCTCAATTGCACAGGATAAAATGATGAAAAAAAATAGGCGATGTTTGACAATTTTATGTTTTAAATCCAACAGCTTAATTTTAATTCTAATTAATATTTTCAATTAATTTTAATTAATTCTATTGAGTTAAATAGTAACTAGTAAAAGCCGAAAGACTTTTTTTATTAGTTATTTAGATGTTCAAATAGCGGACGTCTATCAGAAAATCATCAAGATAAATGTCTACAAATAACAATGCATTAAACTAAAAAGAAACTAAACACGAATATTATTTACATTTAATACAAAAATACTTATGATAAAATAAATCTAATTGGGAGAATAATCTAGCCTGTTGGATAGTAGCTTTAGTTTGACTTTTGTTTCTTTAGTTTACTATTTTACAATTATTATACTTAAAGAAAGGACAAAGTAAGCAGACAACATGTTTGAAAGGGACAGTTATTGATAAGAAAATTTTGCACTAGCAATACGAATGAGATTACCTGTCGCCAAACATTACCACTTATAGAAAATCATTTTTTTCTTGATTGTATTTTAGGAGTCAGTAGAGCCTTCAGTGATATTACAAGTGGGATGGACTAAACATATTTTGATTTTTTATAAGGATGTTGAAATGCTTTATTGGAAGAAAATTTTAAGGATATTTGAAGCTTTGCAAAAATTCAGTCTATAGAATATATTAAAACTATTTTCCATGAAGGCAAATATCATTTCTGAACATGATTTGGAAAATATTATAGAGAAAAGTTATGTCCAGAATTTCAACAAGAAATACCTACACTGATTTTTTAGTTTAAACAAAACATATTGTACTTTACTAACAAATGGAACTTACAAAACGTAATAATAAACTCGTTTGCAGTAAATTATTTATTATAAAGAACTACTATTATCTTTTGCGCACCTTTTTATAAAATATTTGAATTCTCTGAAACTGTTTCGAATTTCTTCAATGTGAATTTGGGATGTGCCGTTTCTTAGCATTTCTCCGCTATTGAATATCGGTTGATGGTAAATTAGTGATTTGAAGTGATGTTATATAAAAAAATCTAATATTGTGAGGTTAGGGACCTTAGAAGCCAAGCAAATTAACCATTTCTGATTATCCACTTTCCTCGAAAATACCAAATTTATCCATTCAGTATGCGCTCTGTTGAAAATGCAGAACATCCGTCTTTCTGGAAATAAATTGTTTGTTTTTACTGAGCGACAAGCCACGTAGGTATCATTCTTTAAATCTTTCAAGCAGCTGTGCACAAAGAATCTGATTTCACTGGAGAGGTCCAAAAACTTTTTCAGAATTTCTGCAGACCAACAGCGAAAATTTAGGAAAGAAACAATGTTTTAATTTTATTAAATCGTAATAAAATGCTTTTACAAGAATTGAAAATATTCTTAAATTAAAATTCTCCTCACATCAAGCAGAACTTAATCCTACACTCTTAAAATAAAACTCAAAGCTTTTACTCCATCACAGCTCTTTCAATATCAATCGTGTACATACTGTAGGTATGTCGCTTGAAATTTGGACTAATAATAATAAATGTTTGATCGAATTAAATTATAACTTAATGAGAATAATAGAAATAGGTTAAGTATGATGTAGAAAATAATATAGAACTATATGTATTTGTTTGCCGTATTTCTTTTAAGTCAAGATTTTTTTTCTTCAATTGGGAGGAGCTTTCTTTCAGTGCATACGAAGAAAAGCAGAAGAGAGCTTACAAAGAGCTGATTTCCCGTTGTAAATATTATATTTTTTATACGAGTTCTAAATGGTGGAAATGCTTTGAAAATAGGTATTTGCATAATTAAAATATTTGGATTTAAAATAAATGTTTGGGAATGCAATCAACATTGAATAGAGTTGTTAGGTGTCTAAGCTTTTGCGGTTTTTACTTGCCACTTCATTAGAGTCAGAAATATAAAGAAATAGATGCAAGTGAAAACGGAAATAACTTTGACAGACCTAACCTCAGAGGTTCCTATCTAAGAATTCTCCAAACTTGTAAAATTGGAAAAGGTTCATACTAAATTTTGTAAAGTAAAATTCGTGACGTGTTGACTCAAGTTCGCTCCTGATTATTTAACCGTCTTATTATATTATATTAACTGAGTGAACCGAGTTATCATGTTAAAGTATTGGATTTTGTCTATTGTTTAAAGTTTAGTGTGAATATTTTCAAAAATTTTATTTGGGTTTTTTTAATTTTTGGGTTCAAACCTGGCAAAATTATTGCCGTTTTCACTTGCCTCTAATTGTTTTTTAATATATTTATCTCAGCAATTTATTAAAAGCAATCTTTTATTTATTTTTGGCTACAATATCCAACAAATATTTTAAATCCTAAGAACTACAGCGGCACGTAAAACCAAATTTAAAATGTTTGTTTTTTTCATAATTAAACCTAATCAATGTCAAAATTTAATGTGATACCTAAAACTGGACTCGAAATTTAAAAGAAAAAACCGAAAGGCAGATAAAAAATTAGCACCCGGTATATCGAAAACCAAGCGAATTATGATATTGCGGGATAATGTCAAACATATATGTTTACAAATTGTAATTACAACAGAAAATTTATTAAAGTTGAGACACATGTTTCACTGTCATAAAGAACAAAACAAGAGATAACACCTTAGATTGACTCACTATAGCTAACCATAATCAATCGTTTTTTACGAAGTGTCATTTTAGATTTTCCAGTATTTAAATCCCATCCATATAAAAAAGAGAAAATGGGCAGATTCACGTCTAGAGTTCGTAAAACAAAAAAAGTTCTGATATTCCTTGACCATCACGTCCCTCTAAGGTAGGTATCATTTTTTCACTATATTAGAAAGCGTAGACTAAGATATAAACCACAAAGGAAAATTTCCAAATATAGTGTTGGGTAGAGCAAAAAAAAAAATAAACTACAAATAAAGAAAAATCATAAACTTTCATTACATCCACATCCCTCGTATATTCAACAAATGGGCCTCCTAAATTTTCTACGTTGTTTATACGAGCACGGAAATAAATTCCTCGAAGGGAAAAGGAGAGAAAATGGGGGAAGAGGAAGCTGCGTCCCGATAAATCGGCATACATCAAACAGGCCCGCTTATGCAGAAACTTAAAGGAATTGAGAAAATTGTTAAATTGCCGTCTTGCCCGTCTCTTTCTTAGCTTCATGTCAACTTTACACCCTCTTAAAAACTCGTTAAATGATTACCGGCCTCCATGGTAGTCAATTAACATTCTGGTATTCCGTTAATTGGTTCGAAGGACGTCATATTTCAAAGTGCCTAATTCGAGGACATTATAATTAACGGTAGCGGCAACAGACAGACGCTGTGTCGGTACGGGTGATAGGTTGAAAGGATGTCGCAGTTCTTGCACAGGGGCGGCTTTACGATGAAATTGGTAACTATAACGTGTTTCAGTCGACAGAAGCTTCGTACTAATTTGTGGTTGTTTTGCTTATGTAAATGTACCATCTTTAGCAAATTAAATGCGAATCTAAGCTCCACAAATCTTCGATTAATGCAATCGAAACTACAGCACACTGAAATAGTAATTAAAAATTATTTGCAAACAAACGCAGTACTTTCGGTTGCATAAATAATCTTAGATTTGTTGAGCTGCAATTCGCATTTAATTTGCTAAGGATGGTACATGTAGAATTCAAAAAGTCATAAGCATAAGAACGTGAAGATCGCATACTATTTTTACTATTTGAATATGCTAACTTATATTAGGTGACAATTCCAAAAGCTTTTTGAGTGTAAGCGATGTTGGCAAAGTAGATTTATATATACCTACTGTTATGATACATATAATAAGTCATGCTTAAAATAATTGTAGTTATTATTTTGTGTACATACCTCTTTGTATATCGGGCATTAATTAATTTGGAGTGTAGCCATGGAAATAGGTATATTATTGTATGTTCGTCCTACGATCACTGTATTATTTTAATTTAGTTGCCTTGGTATGGATGCTTATTCAAACGTGGAGACTTAATGTAGCTCGTATTAAAATAAATGACTTGGGACCCAAGTTTTACATTTTCGTCGATTCATAAAATTAAATCATATTTTCGTATTCTCTTGAAAAGTGAATGGGAATTATTGTAGTTTACCATTCGGTTAAAAATATATAGAACGAACGTCAAGATTTTTTTTTATTAGAAAAATCCTTTAGACTAATTTATCGTTTCTCTTGTGGATTATATATATTTTACTACGAGAAACACGATATATTTGGATGCTTGAGAGGTGTTTTTACTTTAACACCAGTGTTATTTTCTGTATACGGATTCCTTCTTCGACATATTTGGTTTGTCGCTGTGAAGAAATTTCCTTTAAGATATCATCATTGGATGTAAGTTAATCCGAATTTAAGGTATTTCATATGATTAATGTTTAAATTTCTGTGTAAATGTTGTTTAGTCTATGTTATCCATATTCTCGTTTCTCAGATTTCCTCAAAAGAATTGTAAATAGACTGATAGATCATTTATATGAAATACGCTCACTAGGTACGTGGAAGTGGACCTCTTAATAGGGATATGTGGTGGAGACATATGAAAAGACTGTACAAGTATTGGCATGAAAATAAGTAGTGCTGGGAAGACAAGGATGGCCAGAGCAAACATGGGAAATAGTAGGTGAAAATTTCAAGGCATCAAATGTCGGTAAGCAGTAAAATTAGCAAAAGACAGAAATGAGAGGACTAACTTGGGAAAGTAACTACTATTGATATAAGGAAGAAACAAACCTCGACTTCCAGCGGACTTCGAATTAGGATTCGATTATATTATACATATATAATTTTAACCCAAGATGTCGAAACCATTATTTATTTTCTTTTTCCTAACCAAGCAATTCATATTTGCAAACACCAATAAGTGCTTTAAAATTCTCTATTTCCAAAACCAACCAACCTATTTCGGGTAACCTTTATTAACTTCTAAATTTTCAGACTCTTTGACGTTGTTTATTTTACTAGATTAAGAACCTATGATCAATTCTAATTCAATTTATTAAATTATGATATTTCAATTTTCAATTATTGTGTAACAGTCTTGAAGGAGACAATAAACAAAAGTGTTGAAAGCTAGGATTAAAATTAAAGCAAGTTTCTTGACTGACACTAAGCATATGATTCTGTATTGGTTCAAAGAAAAATATGTAGTCAATTCTACCGAAAACTACCATTTCTTTAACGTAAAATAACTTGAATGAAAGAACATTTTTCTATGAGGGTACTGTAAATTTTGTGGAAGTAAAGACTCGAATCCATAAAGGTTGCAAGCAAGCATTTTAGTCATTTCAATGTTTCGCGAAATTAAAAAAAAAAAAAGAAAATAGGCGCCCACCCTGCATTAACTGCAGTTTATACCAATCTAGCTTTTTTTTTCTCAGATAGCTTTAATAGCTATCGAAACCTGTCGCTTGCATATGAAATTATTTTAAGTAATGTAAATCTACTGAGACTGCACTAACAATGAAATCAGCTTTTGAAATAATTGGAGTTTTGCAAAAGTTAAAAGTGCATAGGTATGTTAAAAAAAGTTTTACATTGAATGGTAGTTACTGAAGTTATACAACTTCCTTAATTATGCTAAATATGTGAATATGCGGGTGGAATTAAGCTCGGGTCCACTTTCGTGCTCTAATTCCAACATTTAATGCACTGAGAGCTAATTTATTTATTATACTGCTTTGGGAGACGCAATTACAAATACACATGTACACTGTACTCCAGATCAAATGTCTCCCGTTTGTGATAAACGGGTATTGAATGTATTATTTTCCACACCCCTGGGCTGTGTATCTCGAGTCAACTTGGATTCATATTGTATAGTATTACAGTTAATTGTTGTATTTCCTTGTATCTCTTGGTTATAACTTCGAATTCAGTTTAGTACATTATTACAATCACAAATTGGGACTTATGCCTAATATCATTGCTGTCCGTTGACATCTATTTTGTCATTATATACTATTATATCGTCACGGATAAACGATAGTCTCCTCTTTAGAAGCATGTCCTACCAGAATATCGAAAAAGATAACCTGTAATATTATTTGTGAAGGTTTAGATAAAATTATATTTATTGTAGTTTTAGTTTACGATCCTTAGATGGATCATATCAATTTGTAATCTGATTCAGAACTCAAAAAAAAAAATGAAATAAAAGGGAAACAACAGTAGAGAAAAGAATGTATTAAGGCAGATATACATAAAATGTATAAATATATAAGTAGAGTGGTCAGACGTGTCTGCTTACACGGACCGTACTCGCCTCGCGCTATGCAGAACGTTGAGCCATAGTATATCTTCAAGGCAGTAAAATCACTTCCTCCGATTTGTGCGTCTAGTATCTGGAGATGGTAAATATCAGTATTTGACGATAACAGGTACGAACTGTTCTTGTTCTCAGGTCATACCTACTATTAATACCTGTTACCAATACCGGCTACTGGCCTTCGAGTCTCGATATTGGTAGTTAAAATTAATATGGCATGTGTTAATACGAGAATGCGTATCTATCTAAATCAGTATCAGGATGCGTACGGGTATTCATACTCGTTTACGAAGACGCTTTGTTGTACTTGGCCATTAGAACGGAATAATAATAATAATAATAATAATAATAATAATAATAATAATAATAGTTTATTGATCTCGTAGACCATACAGGTATGAGATAAGGTCAACAGACATTAGTAAGAGCAATAAACATAAAAAAAGAAAAATAAATACAATTCCTTGTGTGCCAAAAAAGAAAACAAAACAAGAATATAAATCAACAAATTACAAAGTTACGTATTTATAATTTAATTACGCTAAGTACAACAAAATCATAAAATTCATTTAAATTGTAAAAACATTATTTTGAAGGAAAACTAAAAGTTGTTTTTAAATCCTGAAATACTGCTTATATCTCTAATAAACGCAGGTAAATTATTAAATCTTAATACCCATATAAACAGGTGATCTCTCAAAAGTAGTTAAATCATGTACTGGAAAACATAACGCATCTTTATTTCTGGTGTCATATAAATGAAAATTACTATTCTTTTCAAAAGTAGCTAAGTTAATCTTTACATACATCGCAATTTCAAGAATATATACAGCTGTAAGAGTAAGTATACGCAAAGAACTGAAGCAAGCACGACAGGAAGTACGTCTTGAAAGTCCCGCAAATTCCTGATAGCTAATTTTTGTAACCTAAAAACTTTTTTACAATGGGCAGAACCCCCCCAACAAAGAATCGCATACCGTAGCCTGGAGTGAAACATGGCGTAGTAGTAGGAAATGGCAACCTCTACGCAAGTAATATTCCTCAACCTGTATAACGCATAACATACCGATGACAGAGACTTACATAAGGCGCTAGCATGTACCTCCCAGTTTAAACCCGCATCAATTTCAACACCCAAGAACCTCGTACTCCGTATTTGCTCAATTGTCTTAGAGTTCATACGAATTAAGTCACACTCAGTTATTTTATCTATGCCAGGACTAAAACGTATAAAAACGGTTTTCTTAGTGTTGACATGAAGCCTGTTATCTTTAAACCATTTAACAAAATTGTCCAAGAGTTCCTGTGCCTCAATAATTAAATCCTTCTTGTTACAATCAGACACCAAGAAAGTAGTGTCGTCAGCATACATCACAGTATTGCCTTTTGCAGTTGTAGTTAGCAGATCGTTCACATAAACAACAAATAACAAGGGCCCAAGAACAGATCCTTGCGGGACACCTCTCTTAATATGCAAAGCATTCGATCTACATCCGCGAATTTCAACAACCTGTGACCTATTTAGCAGATAGGTAGTAAACCATTGTAATAATTTCCCGCGAACGCCGTAGATATAAAGTTTCTCAAGTAATATATGATGGTCAACCAGGTCAAAAGCTCTACTTAAATCCATAAACACACCAATGCATTTTTTACCTTCGTTAATTTCGTTGTATAGTAAATTTATGAATTGAAGCATAGCAGTTTCAGTAGAACGATTTTTAAGGAAACCGTGCTGCTGTGAACTAAAAATTTTAGCGTAGTTAAAAA
This sequence comes from Protaetia brevitarsis, assembly GCA_004143645.1. Taxonomy (NCBI): domain Eukaryota; kingdom Metazoa; phylum Arthropoda; class Insecta; order Coleoptera; family Scarabaeidae; genus Protaetia; species Protaetia brevitarsis. The sequence continues at coordinate 1,854,959 of RXPK01000172.1, read as the reverse complement.
AAGATATTAATTTCTCACACATTATTTTTTCTATTATTTTGGATAAAACTGACAAAAGGGAAATAGGCCTGTAGTTATTTAAATCTTTTATATCATCTTTTTTATGTAAAGGCAGAACTTTTGCACTCTTTAAACAACTGGGGAAAATGCCATCACTAAACGATCTATTGATTAAGGCCGTAATAGGCTGCACCAAAAAGTTAACATTATTTTTAATAATATTATTATTGATTAGGTCTAAACCAGAACAGTTGGATGATTTTAACTGCATTATAATATAAGCTACTTCCATTTCCGAAATATAATTAAGGTACATAGTACGATCATTAACTTTTATACCACTATCATAAACATTAATTTCAAGAGGCGATGCAAGATCATTAACACTATGTATGAAATGCATATTAAATGCTTGAGCCATGACAGTCGGTGAATCGATCGTGAGTGAACCAACTTTAATTTCTTGAATATTATTCTGATTCTTATTACAGTTAATATTGTTATTTATTATGTTCCATACAGTTTTACTTTTATTTTTTGAGGTTTTATATAAATTCGAGTGGTAGAGTTGCTTTGCGGTATTCAAAACAGATTTGTATATTGATTTATACTGTCTATAATACAAAAAATCTGCTTCTGATTTACTGTTAACAGCTAGATGATACAAGTACTTTAATTTTGCAGACGAATTTACAATACCCGCAGTAATCCAAGGCTTTTTCACCGTGTTACGCATCCTTCTAAGAGGAAAAACTCTATCAATATAGTAGTTTAATATTTTGATGAAAGCATCGAAGCCATCATCAACTGTATAAGTATTGTAAACGTCACTCCAGGTCTCCAACGATAAAAGATGATTTAATTCCCGATAACCAGACGCACTAAAGACTCTTGTGAGTCTAGGTTCAGGTGTTTTAAAGGAAGTAGTACCACTGCGAAAATGTATAATCTGGCCAGAATGGTCAGAAAGGCCATTAAAATCTGTTTCACAGCTGATATCATATAAAATATTGAGCAAACAAAGTCAATACAAGTACTACTTGCCTCAGTAACTCTGGACGGACCGGTATTTAAAAGTGTCAAATTATAAGCTGACAATATGTTTGAAAAGTATAGCTTAGCATCAGAATTAGATAAAAGATCGATGTTGATGTCACCAGAAATAATAAGACGGCTGTTATTCTTACAAAGGTAATCCAATAAACAAATAAAATTTACAAAAAAGTCATCTAAGTTAGAGGCAATTGGAGATCTGTAAATAGACACTACTCTAATAATTACATTATCTAATAGTCTAAATTCAGATCCACTAACTTCTAAAATTTGTTCCTTGCAGAAATCATGTAACATCAAAGGTTGTTGAGACACAAATTTAGATTGATTATACAAAATAATAACACCTCCATTTTTATATACAGATCTACAATAACACTCTGAAACAGAATACCTCTCAAATGAAATAACATTTAATTCATTTAATTTTAACCAGTGTTCTACTAAACATACTATCATAACAATTTTTATCGAAAAAAACTTGGAGAAGCTCTAATTTATTTTTAATACACTGGATATTTTGATAAAAAATTTTAACAGTTTCTGGAACCAATACGCACCGCTGTGGTTGCTATATTACATTTGGATTAAAGTTAATTTTTCTTTTTTGAACACTTATTTTACGTAGCAGGCAAGGACAAGACACACTGAAAGGAGAGTGATCTGTACCTAAGTTTAACTTTAAAGAAGCATTTGCAGAGACACAATTTTGGCAAGACCATTTGTCATTTACACAATTGTCAACAGAATGATCCTCCGCACCACACTTAATATAAATAGTATCTCGTTCGCAGTCCTTAGCAGCATGATCAAAACCCGCACACCTGAAGCACCGAAACACACTTACATACTCAAAGACTTTGCAAATATTCCATCCGATACTAAGACGCCCTTCACCAATAATTTTTCATATGTAAGAGGATCCACTTCAATTATGCACATATATTTCGTCTTCATTTTTTTAAAAACTTTGATGGAGAGCTGCAGATTCTCATGTTGGAGGAAACAATTCTGCTTCAAGATAAGAACACTTCAGCTCATCTATGTCTAACTCTTCATCAATTCCAATGACCTTCACGCACGGGTTTATTAAATCCGGAATTTTGATATTGTATTTCTTTTTTAATTTGTTTGCAGCGGCATCTTTAATTTTGATAGAATCCTCCTTATTTTTACATTTAATTACCACACCACCATCTTTAATATTCTTTATTTCAACATTACCTATTTCTAACGAGGCAGGCTTTACAGTTTTACAAATATCTTCCTTTGTTGTAGAGTTATTTTGTTTTGCTTTTGGCTTAATTATTACAACATCTTTAACTACATCAGAGTAACTTTTAGTGTTCTCAGTAGGTGAAATCGATCTAGAAGCCAATTCTTTTTTAATATCATCGAGTTGTGAATTAATTGATGCCTTAAATTCATTAAATTGTGCGGATAAGTCAGTAAAAAATTGTAAGTAACAAATACAATTGTTACAAAACCATCTCAAATTCATAATATTGCTCATACATTGAAAGTCTTTATTAGTAATATTGAGACAATTAATGTGAAACATTCCTTTGCAAAGACCCGAACATTCCACTGTAACATCCTGAGATTCAATGATAGAAGAGCATTCGCCGCATTTAACCTCCATAGCGGCCGCACCGCTCGAAAGACACCAGTAAACAACGCCAACGACGCAAGAAGTTCCTCCAGTTTTTGTCTCAATACAGACGCTACGAATTAACACAACACTCAAAGAGAATTGCAAAAAAACACATTTTCTAAATGAAATTTGTTATAAAATCAAAGGTAATCACAACTAGATAGTTAGTGTCCACACTGTTACCAAAAACCGGCGGCGTATATCGCGATTGTACCAATTATTTTAGGTAAAAATACAAGAGCACACAAGGCACACGTTAACTGTATCGGCCATGATATTCGGTACTGGTAATCATGAGATATCAGGTATACCGTAATCGGCAAATTGAAATTGTAGTATAGGAATCTACTACTACGCACAAAATGACTTTGTAATATGCGCCGATGCCAATGTTGAAACGATATTGGACGTTAGGCATGTTGTGAGAGACACGGCTATACGTCTGTTCCTCTTTTGAAACGGCACACTCCTTCTTAGTCTCTGCTTTCCTATACTATAATTAAATTTTAACGATTACAGTATATTAAATTGTGTACCTGTTCTAAGCTGTTCATATTCATACCTGTTACCAAATAACTGTTATAAGTATTTTGTACCATCTCTACTAGTATCCAGTATCAGTGTTAGCCGAGTCTTGATGCGAGATAGTACAATTCTCCGTTAACGTTTTACGCATTGTAAATGTAATACAATGTCGGGGGTAGAAAATCTTTGTCCCTGTTTCCTTACTTTTAAAGTCTGAATTGTTAACTGTAAACAAATTTTGAGGACATATTTATGGTGTATTAGGTTAGTCCATTTAATTGTAATCAAATTGGTAATTTGTGAACGAGTTTTCGAAAAATCAAATGTATGTCTATGTATTCAAACAAAATGCTGTGTTAAATAAGTTATAAGCGAAAGGTAATTTTAGTTATCTTGGTATGTTGTTTAATTTAATATCTAGTTTAATTAAATACATAAGCAAATAAAAATAGACAATAAACGATTTATATTCCAGATAAAATTAAATATAAATAAATTGCTAAATAATCCTCGCGCTATGTCTATTACAATGAATGAACAACTAAAGTAAGTTAAATAATGTCTTTCATTTACACTTTAAAATGATAGGTATTATTATTTAAAAAAATCGTAAGAATATATACCTACAAGCTAAAATTTGTTTGTGTATATTGTGAACCATACATAAACTTATTACTTTTATCACTAATACTCATACAATGTATTACATTTACCTAATCATAATCATAATAATAAAAACTGTTTCTAATTCTTTTATATGTACATTGTCATTGGACACTTATGTAGATAAAGTATGCAAAACATGTAACTGGGTTTACCCTTACAAATAACAACTGATAAAAGCACAACATCGGTTTTATCAGAGATAAGCACTCGTCTATGAATCGTGTCTAAAATAAGGTTAACTATCTCACTATCTCATAATTACTAAAACAAATGGGGCGGTATAACCACATCATTCAACGAGAAGTCAATAAACAAGGTTTCGACATCTTGGGTTAAAATTACATATAATATAATCGAATTTCTTGGTGCTGCTGAAGTCAAGGTTTTCTTATTTCTTATAAAAAACGTAGTTCCTTTCCCAAGTTATTTCACCTTTTGTTAATCTTCGTGCTTACCGCCATTGGATGCCTTAATATTTTTTCCTGCTACTCCATCCCATGTTAGCTCTAGCCGTCCTTGTCGTCTTTTCAACAATTCTTATTTTCCATATCTTGCCAATCTATCTCCAGTCTTTTCATATGTCCCCACCACATATCCGATTGAGAGTCTCAGTTCAGTGTTTAGAGACGCATTTCATTAGAAACAAGAAATATTGAAGTTAGACCAAGCAGATGTTCATTATACCGATGTTTAGAGACATGGGCTTTTGACTTAGATGGGCAGTACAGTACCATCGAAACAGAAAAACGGGTTTTCTGAAATGCTCTTTAATATTTCTTGGATATACCTGCTGACGTAAATGCCAGCAGCTAAACGCAATGTCATATAACTGACATTGCGTTTATGGGTTTGTGCTCTCCACAAATCTGTGATTACGCACAAGTAAAATAAAATTAACCTTTGTTTTTACATTATACTCCTTAATAAATTGGCAGTTTTCGTCTGAATTTTTGTGTTATATGTAGGTATGTACAAGATAAATGTGATAACAGAATGATGTACTATTACCCCTATTCTTGCTGTTTACAACTGGCTGTGCAATACTAGTCCTTTCAAAAAACGCAGGAATGTGCAGAAGTCTCCGGTTAGCTTAATCTTCTCCGTGGATTTCATATGCTTCCCGAGGTAGCGCCTTTTATTCTGTACCCCATAATACATTATGCTTCCCCTGCCGTTATAAGCTTACTCTAATTATTATGCTGATATTATTTTTACTTATGTTAATGTACGCATTTTGTAAGAAAGTTCCTTAAATTGTGCAGTTTATAGTCTCTTCCAGTTATAGATCCTCAGAAAGGTTTTAGCTTGGCTCATTATTTGCAAATGTTCATAGCATTCAAATTTTCTCAGTATTGTGCGGTAACTTATAATGCGAAGGAGCTCGAGCTATAAGAATTGTGTTCCAGGCACTTTTTTAGTGAGATTATTTACTATTACGTTCCGGTTCACTCCTGTGTAGTCCGGAAGTTATAGTAGGGTAATTTTGTTTCCTTTACCTATAGCTCGTTCAATTTTCCAAAGCATTGCTAACCCATTTTAGAGTTGATTATGGTATGTGAGCTTAGCGCCTTGTTCCAGCCTCATATTTTCGCCTGGAAGACACTCGTATATTTTACCCAAGCTTATTTGGCTGCAGGCGGACATATTTCTATTTTAGTTTCTTGGAGCAATCCGTATATCATTTGAGGGCAATTTTATTCAGTTTCAAAGTATTGGTTTATCCCACTTGCTCTTATAGCTGATATTTATAATACCATCCACAAAGCTGAATTCTTTTTGCCCTGGAGCATATCCCAGATTTAATCACCATTAGAAGATACATACACATACCATTTACATATAAAGTGAACTCGTGTGTTTTGTATCGGTTCCTGATAAACTCGTGATAAACTGCGTTAGTTCGAGACAATTAATTTTGTTTTCTGAGGCAGTAAGTAAAGTGATATTTGTAGATTGTATTTTAGTCACTCGAATACTATTCTATGATTCGATTGTATTGAAAATATTGCTTTTTGAATTGTGTAGTCGATATTGGCAAATTTAAACGCATCAGTCCAGTATTTACAAAAAGAAAAGCAAATACACCTATCCGTGGTCTTCTATTGTTAGTTATTTAGTTAGTCAACACGATAGACCCCGTGTTGTGAAGAATAGTGTCCCTGTCTGATCGTATCCCCCTCTAACATATAACTAAATAATAAGAAAAAAAAAAAAATAATAGTAAAGTAATTACATAATGCCCCTAACACGTTCAGTGAAAGGCAAAACCAAATCTAAATCGCCAATAAAGTCGAGTAATCCGAACAAATCCTTAAATAATAGTTATTTAACAATAGTTAGTAACCATGAAGAAGACAGAAGTCAATCAGCACGGATATAATTGCGGATCTGCGTGACAAACTGGCGCATACAGAATTTGAGATCTCTGATCTGCGAGACGAGAGGTCTAAATTAAGTTATAAATTGCAACAGCTGGAAAGCAAACTAAAACTTAGACAAACAACGATCGATAACCTACGACAAACAATTCAAACTCTTAACGACAAACTTAATCAACAGAGAATTGTAACTGATAAAGATTCACAAACTGAAGAGTCGTACGATCGCAACAATATAGTCCACATAAAGACCAAGAGTGCCGAACAGAGCACCCAGACAAATCACCCAGAAATTGCTGGCAGACTTGCCACAGACGTATCACCTCAGGTGTCACCTGATAATAACGAAAAGCCACGCGAAACGTCAAAGCTGGATGTACCTAGTCACAGGATACTCCTACTTGGGGACAGTCACTTTAGACACATGGTTGATGTCGCGTCGCAGGTCTTCGGACCGGAATACAGCATCTTATCCATCTTCAAGCCCTAATGCAGTATTTGCGGATGTGATTTGTGATGTAGCAAAACTTACAGAATCGTTTACTAAATCTGACTATGTGTTTCTATGTGCTGGTACGAATGATGTATTGAAGGGTGCAGCTCTAAAGAGCGCGTTGTTATCTTCGCTGATTAATTATTTAAGTCACACAAATCTAATTGTGCTTTCAGTTCCATACTGGCGAAACAGATTGATCTATAATAGATTGGTCTATGATTTTAATAAGCGCGTGTTTAACATGGTTAATCAATCAGCTACTCTAAAAAATGTTTATTTCATTGACATAAAATAGAATTATTGATAATTCTGATATGACCAAGCACGGTCTACATATAAGACTATTCGGTAAATATAAAATTATGCGATATATTTATGATTGTATAACTTTTTTGAGTACTATTAATCCAGAGACAGCTAATCTAAATTCTCAATATGTAACATTCTCCAATTTAGTTCAGATACAGACTATAGATTCTTATAATGTTAGTGGAACTAAGAAAATCAAAAATTTTCCAGAGGTTGTAGAGATGGGAATCGCTCTGTAATCGTGAATAAATTATTTCACTCCAACGTACGCAGCATGAGAAATAAAATACCATTAGTTGAAAGTGTGCTCTCGGATCTCAACTTTCCTGAATTAGTGTGCTTATCCGAACATTGGCTTACAGATAAAGAAATTGATACTGTCAAATTGAATAATTATATACTAGTCAACAAATATTCAAGAACAAAGTTAAGAGCCGGTGGTGTGTAGTCATTTTCGCCAAGTCTGATATTGTGGCTAGTGCTTATGTGTGTTCCGTGGAACCAATTGAGCAGGATTTCGAGTACACGTGTGCAATAGTTACATTAAATAATGTAAAATATATAATAATATGTGTGTATCGTTCACCTAGTGGTGACTTAACAGTATTTTTGCAATGCCTTTTTGACCTACTTGATGATGTTTCTGGCGGGTGATGCTATTATCGTTTGCGGTGATTTCAATATCAATACTGCTCTCAATAACAACGGCACAATTAATTTACTAAATACTTTTGCTTGTTACAAGTTAGTCCCATATGTAAACGAATCAACACGCGTTACGTCTACAACGTCTTCAGCGTTGGATAACATATTTGCTGACGATTGGGCCGACACATATTTCTGCCATTTGGGGCAACCTCTTTTATCCGACCACGGTTACCAAGTGCTGGATATTAGGACGTCAATAGATATCTCAACCAACATCACTTACCGACGTCATTTTTCAAACAATCAAATTAAAAATTTTCAGTCCTCCTTACGATGCGAGAACTGGAACGATGTTTTTCAGTCATGTGATGCCAATGAAAGATTTACTAAATTTTATGATATATTTTTACATCATTTTAATTTATGCTTTCCTTTGACAAAAACCAAATCCAAACATAAAGAAAATGTAGTATGGTACGACAATAGCTTAAGGTGCATGGCGCAGGAACTTCGCGAACTATATGATCTCTATAAAGCAACTAATGATAATAAATTACTTGACGCATACAATAATAAAAAATATGTATATAAAGAATTGGTTGTCATAACAAAAAAAAATCACTTCAACAATTTAATTACTAACTCTAAAAATATTAGTAAAACGTCCTGGAACATAATTAATAACGAAACGAAAAATCGTACTAATCGTCAATCAAATTTGTCGGTGCAGGATCGGGGTGTCTTGGTGAGTAATCCTCAAGAAGTAGCAGAGCTCTTCAGAGACCACTTCTCCTGTAACTGATAAAGTTACATCTAACCATATTCTCATCTGATGAATGCTCACATTAATAATAATTGCTTCTACCTTTACCCACTGACGCTGATGAAATTTCAACCATCATACAACATATAACGACAAAGCATTCCGCAGGAATAGACGAAATACCGTGCTATATTTTGAAGTATGTCTCAAATTTCATTTCGATACCATTGGCTCACATATTTAATGAGTGTCTCTCCTCAGGCACATTTCCAGCAAAGCTAAAAATAAGTAAAATAATACCCATTCACAAAAAAAGGAAATAAAACTCAATTAGAAAATTATAGACCAATAGCAATACCGTCCGTCTTCGCCAAAATATTCGAAAGACTCATTAACACTCGTTTAACCGATTATTTAACAAAGAATGGACTCATTTCTGAAAGCCAATTTGGATTCATAGCCGGCAAATCAACATGTGATGCCATATATCACGCTCTAAGCTACATATATGAAGAACTAGATAATAAAAATAATGTCGTTGGAATCTTCTTTGACTTGTCAAAAGCTTTTGATATAATAGATCATTCTTTACTACTTTCAAAAATGTGGGACATGGGAATACGCGGAATTGCATACGATCTTTTTGTATCCTTTCTTAGAGACCGATCGTTCTTAGTCTCCGTCTCAGGTTGTCGAGGTAATGTTCAAAAAACCTATTATTCCTCATCTAGTAGTATAAATAACGGCGTACCCCAAGGATCTATCCTGAGCCCTACACTCTTTTTATTTTTGTAAATAGTCTGCGCCCCGCATTGAACCGTTGTGTCTTGTCTCAGTATGCGGACGATACAAGTTGCATCGTCTCGGGATCGTCATTTGAAAGTGTTTCGGTGTCTGCCGCAGCTGTGGTGAGCGGTATGGCTTCCTGTTGTAGGAGTAATCGCTTATGTTGAACACTGAAGGAAAACGGGGGTAGTGCACTTCAGAGCATGCCCAAGGTCTGAACCGTAACGCTGAGTCTACAGCACGACGAAAACAAATTCCGGAATGTAATTCGGTCAGATTTCTTGGTCTAATCCTTGACAATGTATTGAAATATGGGGAGCATTGCTCGGCTTGGAGGAGAAATTGCGTTCGGCCTGTACGGCATGCGTAATCTTCGTAAGTGTGTTGGTGTCCAACAACTTAGAATGTTTTACTTCGGTTGTGTTGAGTCCCGCTTGCGGTATGGCATCATCTTCTGGGGATCTATGCCGGCAGCAAGAAATTTATTTACTATGCAAAAGAGAATCATCAGATGTATGGCCGGTGCTTCATCGCGGAATCCTGTCGCCCACTTTTTAAAAATTTCAAAAAACTGCCTTTGTGGTCTATTTACCTTTATGAAATATAATATTTTTCAAAAGACGCGAAAACACCTTCCTACGGAATGGTGATATCAATAATCATATGACCACAAGGTCTGCGACAAATTAAGTGTTCCTCGCCATAGAACGACACTCTTCGAGCACAGCCGCAATACGCAGCCATCACATACTTCAATAAACTACCATTGAAATTCGCCGAGCCAGCACCTTTCTCCAATTTAAAAGAATGCTGCGTAACTTCTTACTGGAAATATTTTTTTATATAGTGACGAATTCATGATTGCATGAGCTCCCATATAGTAACACTTGTTGTTGGTGTGCATATATTCATTCTAGGTTTTTTATACATACATATGCACATCTTCCTCTACCTCCTCTGTCTCTTTATATTATCTGTTTGATATTTATATTTTATGCTTTATGTTTAGGTATTGTTTGACAATGTCGATGTTTTTATAACTAATGGCAAATAAATTATTATTATTAAAAAAAAAAAAGATTGTCTAAAAGTTCTTCCTATTCTGATCACTGTTCAAGTGGGGTTAAGGAGTTAAGCTCCTTATTGTCCAGTTATGCATTTACTTTGTGTTATCCAAGTTTACTATACCGATTGTTCTTATGTTTGTATTATACATTCGAAGTACAGGTGAAAATATTACGGTGTTGGCGTTAATTTTGCGCTAGTCAAATATTTTGTGTTGTTTTCCAAACTTTTGCCAGACGAGTTGACTACGCGTATTTAATAGAACAGAAATTACTAGAATTTCGTGTGAATTCTTTGTTCAGATATGAGGATTGACTATTTTCTAGACACTTAGAAGCGTCAACAATCAGAATTTTCCCTCGGATAGAAATATAGAAACCCCACCTGTTCTAATACAGTATTGCATTATACGCACACCTGCATTGCACGTGTATCTGTTTTCGTGTTTGATTCTTCCGTATAACATATCCAAACCAAACACAAATGTGACTGACTTGCGAAGTGTAACCTCGTGTCATTCCAGTGGCATAAAAAAATTCAACATCATAAAGATGTATTGGGAACATCTAATTACGCAATTGTTTAGACTTGAATCAAATAGCATAAACATTCACTTAATTTTATAATGGTTCTCAAAAAATCATTTTAAAATTGGTACGTTTGTTGAACCAAACCTTGTGAATGAGTGGTTTGCATATTTATAATTGAGAAAACGTCTTAAAGAGGAATATTATGGCACTAAGAATAGGAGTTGCATATTAAAAAGACGTTGAGTTTAGAAAATGGTGTTAAAACACCCAATAGATCGCATTCAATTTAGTTAAACAGCTAATAAATTTGTCTAGTCTAGATAAAATAAAATGTGACTAGAAGTATTTTATAACTCCACGTGTCAGTTGGACAAATAACCCCCTTAGCAATAGACAATACTTGACTATCTTTGCTCGTCAAGTTTAAACTTCTATAGTTTTCGACAAAATAACACGAAAAGAGTGTGGACCTCTCCTGACTATTAAATTAGTCAAAAAAGTGTTAAAATTTTCAACAGTGTAGTATTTTGGATTGTATTTCCATTTTTTTTTTTTCACAAAGTTTTTGTACACCAACTAGAAGTTTTTTAGTTTTGTTGGTTATTTCAGACTTGTGTTTGTTCAGAGAAGTTTATTTTCTACAACAAGGCTTAGATAGTTGGCTTCTCTCTTCCAGCCTGTGCGCTGCACGCCGCATCTTCATATATCTCGGGTTTCGGTATGGTACAAATATGTGCAAGTTCTCTAAACGACATGTTTGCTAGCTTATTAAGGGTGGCTTATGATACGGTGCAATTTAAAAGACCAGCTTTGTGAGTATTTCGTAATTTTGCCGTAATTATCTATGACCTTTAAGTGAGAAAGATCTAACTATTGTCTTAGAGGTCTAGTGTTTCTACCTATACTACAAGATACCAATTCTATTCACGTTATTTGGATCGGGTTAAGATCAAACTTTTACGACTATTATAGTATCATATTTATAAAAGATCTTACCTTCCAAATCTTTTATAAATACACATGCTACCATAATAGTTGAACTTCCGATAGAACTAAGTCTAGCTTATGTAATACCGCCGATATCGTATATCATAATAGATAATTTCTCTTCTTTTAGTTTCCTGAAAATATTATGTAATTACATTTGATACCATCTCACAGTTAAAAAGATATCAAAACTCCCTGCATTCCTTTTTGTGAGATGGGGCTAATACGAAGATATATCCTATTGCAAACAATTTTATTAAAGGCGAATTTAGCGTGTTCCTACAACAATTTCGTTGACAAGCGGATATCATTTTTCAGAAATACTTTCGCCAGATATTCGCCCTTCCTCTGAAACGCCTTCTGTGGTCGTCTAAATACCCCTCGTATCCCGTTACATGATCCAACACTCCAGACGTGCGGGGACGTCCGACGTCATTATTCTCACACTTATTACGAGATTTATGAAGGAAAATTGATTCGTAACTTCTGCTTCCCTGCTGCTGACGAACCGCCGAAGTTTCGGGATTAATCGATTTATGGCAGCCTATCCACGCTCGTCACTCAGAACCAATTAGGACCTGTAACGTGCGAGGATGAATCTTGATCGCGTCTTGTGCCTACTTATACTCCACAGTTAGAGTTAAAATGGTATATTAATATCAATTATGCGGCAAAGCTATGAACTAGTTAATATACTGTATGCAGACAGATACCTTAAAACACAAAAATAGTTTCAAGTTGCTTGCTTACGTAATTAAATACGGACTAAAATGTAGTAACAAACTGCTATAACTTAACTTACCAAGAAACAGAGACTGGCGTGTTTAGGAATAATAAGCGCAATGAGGACTACTCTTATAGCAGCAATGGAATGCCTACTAGACTTTCCTCGTCTCTACTTGATGATAGTGGGGGAGGCAAGAATTTGTCATCTCAGATTGTAAGAACTATATTGAATCAAAAATGGTGCAAATAATGCATTAAAATTGGTCCAAAGAACGAGTTTATCAAATCAACGAAACAGATTTTAATAAATAACGACAGAGTTTACTGAATAATAAATCATTCATTGAAATGTTATTGCTGCAACGAACACCAGTTTTGTTTTAGCAATTTTATTTTGTTTACTGAATGACCGTGAGTTATTAATTTTATTTGTAAATTCTAGTAGAAGAATGAAGAAAGGCATTAATATAATGAACAGTATTTGTTGATGTGGTAATCGCAAATGGTTGACTTAATGTATGTTATATATACTCCTAACAAATTTTAGTTATCCTTATAGAGAAAACTTCTAATTAAAATAACTCACTGATGCAATAATCGCATTGCATTCACTCAATTCACTGATGAGCAAGCGTTACAGATCTATTTCATTGAATTGCACTAAAACAAGATTTATATTAAGAATTGATGATTACCAAAAAGCATCAAAAGAAAATGCCTAAACAATTGACCGTAAAAATGCCACCATGGCATTTTCTTTTTCATGGTCCCTTGTGGAGGAATCACCATACATGCAAAAAAGCGAATAGAAATGTAAGTATCTGCCTACCAAGCGTCTTTAGCATTCCTCCAAGAGCAAATACACATTCTTCAGTGTCGTGTCTCTGTGTTATTCTCGATTTCCTCCTAAGAGATCACGAGTTTAGATGCACGCTTTCTAAGCGCCACATGCCAAACTCTCACTCAGTCAACGACCGCGACTAAGTCGGTATTTCAATAATTGCGGATACCTTTCATTAAGCTATGCTATCTGATCGTTCTTGTAATAATTGCAAACATTGTACTAACGAAGAAAGTATTATTTGATACTTTATTGCGTTCATATCGTAAATAATTTTATGAAAATTAGAGGTAAAAATAACAATATATATATACGTTCATATTCAAAAATTCAAAATTATTTATTGAACCTGTGAAATTAGTTACCATAACAAATATTATCCATGGACTAATATGCAATGATTTGTTATAATAATGAAAGCTGATTTATTCGACTAATGGATCTTGTGATTAGTTAATCATTGCAAATAATTTCATCATAACAATGACACATGACGTTCCATCGATGAAAATTCACTCAATGAATGTTGTTTGTGTTATAGTATTTTTCTCTGTGCAGAGGCAGGTGATTCAACACGTGCATTCAAAATATTACTGCGCAGGATATATATTTCCTTTTTTGATACTTTATTGATATAATGAATATTTTCATCGAACCTGTGAATATACGTTATTGTAGAAATGTAAATAACTGCACTTCAACGCTTTCTATTCGTTGTCTTCTTTTATACATATATTTAATAAATGCTAGCTAACATGGCGTACACTTTTCATCAAGCTATATTATCTGTTCGTTCTTGCAATAGATTGCAAACCATTAAAATAACGGAGAGGGTATCATTTAATACTTTATTGCGTTCATATGGTGAATATTTTTATGAAAATTGTACGTAAAAACAGCAATGTATATTCATATTATTAACAAAAATATTTATTGAATGTCTGGAAATATGGTTACCATAACAAATAATATATATGAACTAATGTAACAATTTGTTGTACTAATGAAAACAAATTTATTTCATTAATGAATCTTGTGATTGCTTAATCAACAATTATAAAAAAAATCTCTGTGTCTTCGTTTTGATTGTTTTTTCTTATACATTCATTATCAATTTTAATAATTTCACAAAGTAAAAAACTAAGCTTATATATAATGAAATACATAAAACATAATAGACGTTTGATTTTTGCCAACCAGTAAATCCCGACGTTATTGTAAGTATTCTAGTTTACATTCTAGATTTTGCCTAATAAGTTACAACAGTATTTTTATACATTATACATTACAAATTCCAGACTGCCTGAGGATGGTCATATTTGTTGACCATGTGATAATAGATAATAAAAATTATAGATTGGAAAGAACATTTTTTAATCAATATACATATAATACAACCAATCATGGATTTTACAACATTTTATCATACCAATGACACATTTCGTTCTGTTGACGAAAATTCACTCAATAAATGTGGATTATTGATATTACGACCAGTATTTTCTTCAGTGTGGTATGCGGCAATCATGCAGAATTGGGACACAGTAATATTGTCATCTATTCATGTGAAAGCAACCTCTTGAGAACTGAGATCAAACTACATGATTTCCCCATATCTATTTAATAGAAACCTTCAGGTGGACATCACCGGTCGGATGAACTGCAATCAATCCAACTATAGAAGTTAGGCTCGGCGAATTGATCTGGTTTAGACGGATCAAAAAACGAGAACGGGATTGAAACTGGAATCTATAACAAGGCAACCAACACAATGGTCATTCTTTCTCTACGAAAATATGCCACGGTCTTTCAGGCAGAGGCTTATGCAATATTGATTTGCGTAACTGAAATCAACCAGAGGGCTTATGAAAACAAGCGGATCTGTATTCCAACTGACAGCCAGGCGATACTGGTAAGTAAACTGGTTTGGAAATATATTCGAGATATATTCGCAATAAAGTCATCTTTATTCTGGGTGCCCGTAATTCAGCAATCGCAGTAAACGAAAAAGCCGATGAGTTAAGGAAGGGATCGTTAGTTTCATATATTGGCCCAGAACCTTTTCTAGGAGTGTCCAAAGAAGCACGAGAGTAGGTAGAACGTTCGGCAAAAGAAAAACATAAAGAACACAATAAATAATATATAAATAAAATATAAATAAAACAATAAAGCCAAGATCTTTATTGAGGGACCATCAAAGAAGAAGTCTAAGGAACTGTTGCACCTTAGCAGAAATAATCTTCGCACCGTAACGGGTGTTCTTACAGGCCACTATGCATTGAAAGGATACCTATTGAAAATTGGGGTCAATACTAGAGATACCAACTGCAGACTGTGTGAAGGGAGGCCAGAGACCACTTACCACAAAAAAGGCCAAGTGCAAAGCATATCGGGATCTAAGTGTCTGTTGAGTTCTTTTTTCTTCAATTTTATCGTTCTAAAGATGCTATAGATTGTACTGCACACATCGAATTTATTATACGCTTGTTTAGAAATTTAAGTGCGTTCTTATTAACCTTGTTATTGTTACAACCATAAACAGTGTTTTTTTTTTGTGCCGATCAAAACGCAATTAAGAAAAAGAAACAATTCAATGAAGTCTTTTCGGGATAATTAGTTTTTCAATATATTTCTAAATTGAACGGTCTAGATATTTCAAGACAGAAACATTCTCTGTGATCATCTTCATGTAATTGGTGCACATTTTCCTCTACTCAATTGTGAAAGTTATGAGTAATACTCTATCTCTATTAAATATGCAAAGGATATGTCTCAGAAATCCGTCATCATTACGAATTCTATTTAAAGTCGTGCTTCAGAAATTCAGTGCGAGAGGTTATGGTTTTCATAAAGAGGGCTGAACTTTAGCACTGTGATATGGGTGCTGAATATTTTCCTTTAAAACTGGATGAACAAAGTTTTGGCTTGGGATATTCATTACAACATCTAACAGTTTATGCTAATTGAAGAATAGAAGCTCTTTTACTTCACAGTACCGCGCATTTTTGCCTTTGGTTTCCAGCATTTCGATGAATTGATATAAACGAACCCGTTTCCCAAAGGCGATAGTCCAACCTTCGAAATGACATTTTTAGGATGTCCCCGGTTTGGGTACCGTGAACTACACTTATTCTCGCATTGCCCCCTGCGAAAGAATATTATTTACGCCACTTCACACCCTGCTGCTTCTTTTAGCAAAAATGGTTAGACAAAAGTGAATATTAAAACTCTGGCAACTTTATGTAGACACATAATGTAAGATAGAAGGTTCCTCAATTAAGATTAATTAAGAATTTAATTTTCATCTGCAGATGTTTCATGAATTTATATACATCCTCTATAATATAATATATTCTTTTCGAATTACGAAGAGTTATCACTGATATTCACCACCTTTTTTATTTCTTAGCTATATTGAACTCTGCAAATGTTAATACAAATTTTATTCCAACGAAAAGCCAACGGAAAATAGAACTTTTAAATAGCTATTTCCATAAATAAATTGGAGTCATATCATTTTTCCATGTTATAAATAATCGTTAAAACACCAATATCATCGCGATAAAGCATTAAAATTGCGCACATATAGCGACAATAGTGAAACATAGCCAGCGAAGTTTGTGTGTCGTTGGTTGCATTGATTTTGGTCCGCGTGCCTATCTCTCTCGCGTACGCTGAATCTTCTATGTCCATTGTACCTAACCGCAATTGGGATTACCATACATAAAGCGACAGTAAATTATGAGGCGGCTGTAACTGCTGAAAATATCTAAATGATACGGAATAACACTGATTAATCCTTCCAATTGTTGCACTTAATTAAAGTGTAATTGAAATAAATGTCAAATTTGAACGTTATTGTTCGGTCCTGGGTCAGTTGAAATTAGTACCGGAACAGTAATTTGACTATGTATAATGCTCAATTAATTTCTTATAATTCAGTAATTCCATTGATGCCTTGATTGGTAACCGTTCTATTGCCGCTTCGTTAGCTTGTGTTGGCTACGTTGGTTGAATAGCGACTTTATTCTGTGTGTATTCTGTTTTGCCATAAATTAAGTTGAAACAATAATCAGCGTATGGGAGAGTGCGAGTATTACGTAACTAAGTGAAAGATCGGCCTTATCTCAATTGTTTTAGAATAATAATAAAAAAGAATAGGCTACAAAGATTTTACTTAGGAATACGATTGTAAACTTTATTGAAAACTAATACGTTCATGTTGTTTATTTTGCTTATAATCAAACCATTTACATAATTATTGTTTTCACATTCTTCTGAAATGTGATGAAGTCCTATATCCGATGTAAAGCAAATAATATTTAGAACATCCACGTTCGATCTTTGTGTTGGCGTATCAGGGACAGAAATATCATCAGAATAAAAATATCTAAGAAAATATCAGCAAACTTTTCTAGAATGTCAATGATAAATGAATATATCGTTAAATGATGGTCGTCCGGAATGATTCCAAAAGGATCCATCGAATATTATTCTCTATCTGCGTCAAATAACCTTTAAAAGTTACTTTAATGTTTAATTCAATACCATGCATTCATAAAACAAAACATATGTACAGCTTTGGTTCCTTAAAGTAAAAATTCATCGTTTTCAGCAAATATCAGCATTTAACCTTGGAGGAAACTGACGATACAAACTATTGCATAACGTCATGTGTTAGTTAAGAATGCATAAATGCATATCAAAAAGCTTTTATATTCGGTAAAAATACTGATAAATACATACACACACATTCAAGTACAAAACGAACGTTGCGATTCCCATGATTTGATGTGACGAAACACGCTTTAGCGGCGAACGAGGAGCCACATCAAGATGCTGCTCCGATTTCATACGGTTAGTAGGTCTCCGCGAAGAAGAGGGAGTGGCCAGACTATACGCAAAAGTTACATTGTGGGAATTAGCCGTATCTTGGCTTAGTGCCCGTTGGTTGATTGACTCACGCGTCATCAATATACGTCAGTACTCGACACTGTAGGGGAAATAGTGACGCACTGTCACGATAAGGAAATCTAAAGCAAACGTGTGAGTCAGACGGCCATCGAAGATCGGTTATTGGAAGTAGAAACATATGTAGATGGCCGTCGCATATGGACTAGAATTTAGACATTTTCCCGCAATAAAAATTGTGTTTTTTAATATTTATTGGTTATTGTAATAAAATGTAATATTATTCTAGGATGACATCGCGCGCAAATAAATAACTGTTGTATTTCAAAATGAACTACCATTTATGTCTTTCTTACGTGTTTCAAGTAAAAAAGCAAGCAATTTGCTTAAGTAAACAAACAAAGAAAATAAAAATTGTGTCTCCCACTCTTCGTAAGAAATACATCCGCTTACGCTTAGAATATCCATTATATTTTACTCGACGATCTACGCTTAAATAACTCTTATAAAATCACAAAAACACTTGAATAGTTTTGCGTTAGTTAGGTGGGGGAATGTAAACAAAAGTGGCCGCTTTACATACTAATAGTAAGCATCAGATCAATATCCTAACGTGCAATCGTTACTTTTATTTTATTTTTTTCTGTGTGGTATTATTTTAATTAGCAATAAATAAAGTAATAAACTACTACAAGCTGAAGTAAGCTGATGCAAAACTTTGTAAAATTAATAAAATGGGGTAGTGGAGTTGGCTCGAGATTGGCCTCACCACTCAACATTGTCACGAGCCGCCACTGGTTGTAATAGCATTTAAGGAAGTCTACGGATACCAACGTGGAATAAAAGCAGTAATGTAGACTCGGCAAAAGTTACATCGTAAGTTATTATTAGATAGAAAAGATTTAACTGGGGACAATGGAAAGTTTTGGTGTTACAAATAAATTTTCAGCCACTAATGGTTCAATATTATGAGAAGCTGGCAGAGTATAATCCACCCAGATTAGAGAAAATCGTATTAAGAATCTGGCCATTGCAAATGGTTATCAGATTGGTCAAAGATTTAAGGTGTAATAAAACCTGTAAAGATTAAACGTTTACGGCCGTGGCATCAATAGATATAAACTCCCAATTGAAATCATCAACAATTAGAATATTCTTCCAGAGAGCTCCACAGCCAAGGCATCAAAACATATGTCGTAACCATCGCAGGTAACATTTTTATGTGTCAATTTCACACAAATGTGAGTTTTAAAATTACAATGGTATAGACAATTTTGGAATTATTTTGATATTTATCTCAAATTACATAACAGCGACCAAACACATACAATTTTCAAATTAAAATGCTCTTTATTTTATTCTTTTCCCTATAATTTCTGATACCGATCCAATTTCAAATCCATTCCAGTTGCAGTATGATGTTCCAAACTTGAATCTAATCCAATTTCAATATAACGATCCAATTTCGAATCCAACTCAATTACGATATGATACTCCAACGTCAATTCCAATCCAATAACAATATGTTGATATAATCAACCACAATATGATAATCCACTCCTCCAATTTTCAATATTCAATTTCCAAAAATGATTCTTCTTTCATGATTTCTCTTTCTTAATAATTTCTTTCTATTCTTCTTAAAAACTTTTTAATATTTTTAAATAACTTGATATGTACTCAAAAATTCTAAAATTCTTTTTTTATCAACAAACTTTTCACCACAACAAATGATTTTCAGCACAGCTCCCAAACCATGACTAAGTTTGTTATAAAATTGTTGAAATTAAATTGTAATTTAAATAAATAACAACAATAATAATAATAGAATTTGTTGGCAACGACTGCATTTCAAATATATTGCCAAATATTAAAATAATTCCGAAATTGTCCGTACCATTTTAATTTTAGAACTCACATTTGCGCCAAATAGACACATAACAATATATGTTAACAATATATACATCTTAAGATCCATCTTGTACAAATAAACACACCTATTAAAGAGACAAGTTAAAAATACGCGATAGTTACAAGCTCAACACACACATTTCATTAGATGTAGCTGAAGGAATGCCACCACTAGTTGCCCGACCAATAGTTTGGAAATACCTATCCTTTGTGAAGATCGTTAAATATGGGTGACTAACTTTTGAGTGATATTCTGTCGGTAATCTGTTAGCTTTCCATTGTCCCTTTCAAAAAAAAAGCTTCGCCCACATTTCTTACGTTCTCAATGCTTAGCTCATCCATGAGGCCATCTAACTGCCTACGCAGATATTCCTTTGGTTTGTATATCAAATGAACGACGGTGTTCATTTTGAGATACTGTAGTCGCAACGAAAACTTAAATTATGAATATAAAAAATGTTGACATGGTTAAATCGCTTTGGAATGTTATGTAATCTATAAGAATATATAATAAATTTTGATATGTTCTATGATTCTATTTGAATAGGTATCATAAAATCTAAGTGGCCTGGTGTTTATAATTAAGTTCGTTTTCAGCGATGTTTCCATTATGTGTCCCGTCCTGTATCCCAACACAGTCCACACAATCGGCAGTATTACACCACTACACCCTTCTATATAAAACCAGATGATATAAAATAAAACCCCAATTTAATATACAAAGAAATAGTTACGGATTAAGATTTTCCAAGAACTACGTACAACTTAGGTACTTGTTGCAGGCTTGCGACAATATATAATGCGTATCTATTTGTTCAGTATTCTAACTATTCTTTAAACTACTCTAAATCCAGCCGCATCTACTTCTATTAAGTTGATTTGCTACTTGTATACATTTAAGCCAAAAAGCCGGAAGATTCCCTCTTCTACATTTATCTTTATTTAGTGCTCATCAATCCAGTCGAGACAAAAAGGACGTTTATATATTCAATTATTCTGAGACGACCTTTTCGCAGAAGCGATGCTCTTTCAGGAACTAATCTCTTAAAAACTGAACCGTTACCCGTGACCATTTTCTGTTACATTGCCTTTTTGTTTTCGGCTCTCTTCTCTTTGGTGAATGCTGAATTGTTGGTATTTATCTTACTATTATAGCGGAAACTACTCCTTCCAATGACTAGCAACGATCAACAAAGACGTGCAACGATTTCTAAAGTTTCTTTGCTCTTTTATTGAACAGCACGTTGACTAAAATACATTTAAATAGTAGCTTAAAGTCATCCTACAATTATTGTTATCCTTTATAGATTCATATTGTAGTTTCAGATCCGCAATTTAGCAAATATTTTCACGTTAATAATGAGATTTCTATCTTAAATTCTCATTCATTTATTCTACCAGATTTAAATGTGTTGACAAATAGATATCTAATGTTATGCTACTGTGTTTATGGTTATAGCAATGCGTTGTAGAAGTGGCCGTTTAGTTTCAAAACTAACGAAACTATTGGCGGCTCGGTTTGGATTCTTAATTTTTGACCTGAGGTTGATGCGCTTACGTGATATTTACTTTAATAAAATGTTCATTAAGCGAGGCTATCAATTAGAGCAGTGGTTCTCAAACTGTGGTACGCGAAAGTTTTTAGGGGGTACGCGGCCGGCCAACAATAAAATAAAACAACCCGGAACACGTATGGACACGTTGACGTGCGCGCGCCACTAAGGGCTTAGTCATCAAAGTGGGGCTGTGTGGCCGGCCAATCACTCGTGTCACTGCACTGCAGTAGCATTGCCTGTTATTACAAGCTCGCTCTCAGTATTGTGTTATTTTTGTGGTGTGTTGTGTTATTCTGCGGACACTCAATCCTGTTGAAACACGTCTACGGACATCTGTTTGAAAACTGAGTCAGGTACCACGTAAATGAATTTTACAATAAACATTAACAATGGATAAATGGTTCCTAAAGAAAAGGCCTCATAAAGATCTGCATCAAAATTCTGGGCCATCAACTTCACAAAATGAAAGTAGACCTGAACGTCTTGTTACTAATCAGCAGCTCAAGGAAAAAATAAAAAGACCCGAAAAACTGGCAAATGAATATAAAAGTAAAAAGAGAAAATATGACGAGTTGTACTTAAAATTAAGTTTTACTTAAACTGGAAGCTCCGATGAGCCTAATCCACAATGCGTTGTTTGTTCAGAAATTTTATCAAACAATTCTATGAAACCTTCTCTTTTAAAACGCCATTTTGAAAGCAAACATGAGAACTTAGTCAAAAAGGAGTTACGGTACTTTGAACGTCTTTTGGAAGATTTGAAAAGTAGGAAAAACACGATAAAACACTTTTCTGGTGCAGAACAAAATGAAAGTGCTCTAAAAGCTTCTTACAAAGTTAGTCATTTAATTGCGAAGTCTGGTAAAAGCCATACTATTGGCGAAAACCTAATCCTCCCTGCCGCAGCAGAAATTGAAATTGGAGAATTAGTGATATGGCGTATGACACAAAAGAACAACTTGTTGGAGCAATTCGAGCTAGTCCTTGCTTTGGTATACAACTCGATGAAACCACGGATGTCGCTGGCCTAGCCCAACTGATCGTTTTTGTACGTGGCATTTTTCAAGATGAAATATTTGAAGATATTTTATTTTGTAAGACACTTAAAACATCGACAAAAGGTGAAGATATTTTCAATTTGTTAGATTCTTTTTTTTCCGAAAACCAGCTCCAGTGGAAAAACTCTGTGTCAGTGTGTATGGATGCTGCTAAGGCTATGAGCGGTCACATCACAGGGCTGGTAGACCATATTAAAACGGTTTCAACTGAGTGTAAGTTCACTCATTGTGTCCTTCACCGAGAGGCTTTGGTGGGTAAGCACCTCCCTGATGAACTTAAAGATGTCCTTGATCAGAGTGTGAAAATTGTGAACTTCATAAAAACTAGGCCCCTAAAATCTCGTTACTTTAAAAATCTATGCCAGGATATGGGGAGCCTCCATGAGAAATGTTTTGTCCCGTGTATTTGAACTCCACAAAGAATTACATATTTTTTTTACCGAACACAAATCCCATCTGTCTTCTGTGCTTACTGATTTTGATTGGCTTTTGAAGTTGGCTTATTTAAGTGATATTTTTAGAAAACTCAACATCTGGCATTTATCCATGCAAGGCAGTGTTTCTGATATTTTTAATATAGAAAAGAAAACTGATGCAATGGTAAAAAAGATCATTCTCTGGGAAAAACAAATAGAAAATAATAACTGCGAGCCGTTTGAAAGATTACTTACATTTTTGCAAGATAATGAGAAAAACATATCTGATTTCATTGAACTCAAGACTCAAATGGGCCAGCAAGTACTCTCTTATGCGGATCTTCAATGCATTCATTGAAGATCCGCATAAGAGAGTACTTTCCACCTTTGGAGAAACAGTATAACTGGATACGTGACCCCTTTAATGCTGATGCTATGGACACTAACCTGACTATCTTTCAAAAGGAACACCTCATTGAAGTATCATGTGATCCCACGTTGAAAAACAAATATTTGACTGCTGGTACTACATTGTTAGATTTCTGGATCGGTATTGGGAAGGAATACAAAGAACTGTCAAGCACTGCTGTTAAATTTCTTGTTGGGTTTTCCACCACTTATTTATGTGAAAAGGGTTTCTCAAGTTTAACCTATCTTAAAAATAAATCTAGAAACAAATTAAATGTTGAAGATGATTTAAGATTGTATTTAACCAAGTTAAAACCCAATTTTGATAAACTGTGCAAAGGGAAACAAGCTCACCCTTCTCACTACTCTCTTTGAAAGTTTAAGATTTGTTTAATATTTTAATTATAGTTTACTTAGAACCGGTAACTGAGAAGGGGTACCTAAAACGTTTTGTGGGTAAAAAGGGGTACAGTGTCTAAATAAGTTTGAGAAACACTGAATTAGAGAATAGGTCCCGCCATAATCACAATTTGACATTAACTTGATCATATTCTGAATGAATATAGGTAAATCTATGAATACTTTTGTTTAATACAAATAATAACAAAACTGTTGAATTACTGCATTGCAGATTATTCTATTTTATCCATCTGCAAATTCCAATGGTAACTAAATTGAAGTACTTTTTCTGGCTCACGGATATCCAGGGTACGTAAATAAAAATATATACTATTCCTAGTTCCCATTTGGATAACACACCATTAGTTTGTAATGAATATTCAGAAACGTTTACTAATTCTGAAATAGCTTTCTTAAATAAAAGAGTTAGACACTGTATTAGTACCACGAACGCACTAGTTACCGAACTAATCGTGGCGGTTGAGTCTATATAATACTAAAAATTTCGCTGCTACAACGAAAGATTAGGTAGAAATGCAAAATCAAAATTACCAAAAATCTCAACTCTCTGGAAACGAAAACTAATAATAGAAAGGCAAGCAATCTCAGAATTATTAAAGGTTTAAAAAAGAAAGATTGTTTTTATCTAAAAGCGGATAAAGGGAATAAAATAGTTATTTTGGACAAACCGGATTATTTTGCGCGTGTTAACCGGACCGTACAAACCTCTAAAGAACAATCCCCCAGCAGGAACGATTAGAGAAACTAAAGAGATCATTAAGAGTTGCCCAAATTTAATCAACGCGACTTTAAAGTACAAACTATGGATTCCGAATCCGACAGTCCCTAAAATGTATTGCCGGCCTAAAATTTATAAACCGGGAAAATCCGTGAGACCAATTGTATTACGTACAGACTCACCTACAACACCAAAATATTACCTATTAAAGTAAATAGCTACGAAGTAGCGAATTCTTTAGATTTTGTTAATCAGGTAAATAATATTAAATTAAAAGAGGGTGAAGTTTTGGTATCGTTTGATGTTTGTTCACTCTTTCCAAGTACACCGAAACTTTAAAGTATGGAATATTTGGTAGAATTTCTAAAACCAAATTACTTACAATTAGTCGATGTTAAAATGGCGAAATACAAGAGACTAACTTCCTTATGTTTGTATCAGAATTGTATTCAAGTTGATTGGAAGTATTTTAAACAATCACAAGGAACGGCAATTGGAAAACTAATGTCCCTGTTCATTGCTAATTTATTGATGACTATATTTGAAACGGGCTTGAAACAAGATACTGAATAATTCCCTAGAGTTTGGTTGAGGTAGATAATATTATCGCGATTTTTGACACCAACAAAGCAACTGTCGCGAATTCTGTCTCAAAACTTAACTCGAAATTCGAGTATTAAATTTATTGTAAAAGAAGAGATCAACAACCAACTTCCTTTTCTGGATAGTTTAGTGATAAGAAACAATAGTAAATTGGAAATAGACATCTATAGAAAAGAAACCAATACAAGTGGATTCATAATGGCTGACTCAAATCATTGTGGACAACATTAATTTCGTAATCAATAGACTTATAAAATTCCCACTTAATAAGGCTAGATTTAACAAAGAACTGCAATTCATTGAAAAGGTAACGATTTATAATGGTTACTCCACTACATATATACAAGAGTGACCATTTACGCTCTGGAGAGCGTAAATAAAGTCCAATATAAACACTATGCTAACATAGTGTTTATATTGGACTTGCCACGACTTTAACTTCAGAAAACAAACGCGACAAAAAGTTTGTTAAATTACCTTTTCATCGTATCTAAAAAAGGTTTAGACGAACAACTAAGTGTGAACATTTGCTTCTCCTCGAGGAACGCACTCAGAAATCTTTTAAGTAATGCGAAAAAATAATCTTATCCCACAGAAAGATCGAGCATTTACAAAGTCGGTTGTAGCAAGTGTGGTAAAATTTATATTGTACAAATAAAGCGTTCGATCGGAACCAGATCCAAAGAGCACATTGCATGTTATCGATATGGTAGATTTAAATCATCAACACATACCACAGTCATGGACTAGCCGCTACCAAAAACAGGTGTTTGATGTGTGAGATGACTGTCATTTCCTTGAAAGACTTAAAAAAGATCTGATTCAACAAGCTGCAGAGCTACTTTAACGATTTCAGCTTTTTTTTATAGTGCATCGAAAATGGTTTATCAGTTTTTAATTTTAACTTTATCCTTTCTATTAATTGAGAATTCGTGATAATGCTGCCTTAATTGCATTTTACAACAGCTTCATACGTTCGAAATTGGAGTATTGCTCAATTATTTGGTGTCCCTACTACAATAAATATATTAACCTTGTTGAGAGTGTCCAGAAGAAGTTTTTAAAAATTCTGTATTATCGTAAATATAAAACGTATTTAAACCATAATTATTCTTACAGTGATTTATGTAATTTGTTTAATTTCCAATCTCTCGAAACTAGGAGGCATATTTCCCAGATTATTCTTATTTATAAGCTAATACACGGATATGTGAAGGACAGCCTGTTACTTGAGTCACTCCCTTTTTGCATCCCTCGGTCGGGCAGTAGAATTTTTCCTTTATTTTATGTTCCTTCTACAAATACACATCATTATTCTGCGTCTCCAATACCATCCATGTGCTCGAGGGTTAATTCAATTTGCGATAATATAGACCTTTTTAATGTTAGTTTCTATTCATTAAAAAATTATGTAAAAATAAGTTTGGTTGATTCATAATTTTTATAGTTCTTTCTTGGGTGTTTTTTTATTTTTTTTTTGCCTGTTTATTATTACCATTTATCATTAATTTTAGTTACGCATTCTGTAAAAGTTAGTGTAATTTATTTACTAATTATACATATATCGGTATACTATGTTTTTTTCTATATGCTTTATAATGCAATTAAACATAATGTTTTCTTCTTTCTTTTGTTCATTAACGTGTTTGATTTCTTAGATATATTTTTAATTAGTTCAAGTTTATCCTGTAATTAGCAGATTTTCTACTGTTGGATAATAAATAATAATAAATAAATAAATAAGTAAATCCATATAAAAATATATTCGAACATTGTTTGAACCAAAACTGCACTCTGACACAAAATAATGTATATCACTCATTTTTACAGAGCTAAAAAAGTTTTTTAAGGAAAGCACATTTAACAATTTATACAATATTGTAGCCTAGAATACCTCAAATTTACACCAGATGGCGTATCGCTTAGTAGAGGTGTCCTATAGTGCTCTCTATGATCACAAAAATCGATAAGTACTTATTTCATTGATATCAAAACCTGAAATTGAGATTTCTTTTCCAATTTGAAAAAAAAATGATTTAAAACATAAAATTTAAATGTTTAGCTATACATACAGTAAATTAAATATAAAATGAAAACCTTGCATATATTTATACAAATATTAGTAGAATATAAGTCATTATTATTTTTCAACACTGACCACCTTTTATACTGCAGGTTTTCAGTTATTGAAAAAAACTTGTTAAAACATATTTTGAAAGCGGGCAACTGACCTATATGAGAATTAATTAAAATCGTTGCCGCTTTGAATATTTCAATAATGTTTTACTGGAAAATTAACATATCGGAAACAGCAATTCTCGCGAACGCAGCGTTTTGGTAAATACATTTTCATTTCCTCTAAATTGGAATGGTTTTTGTGTATTAAAGTGTGTCAAAGGACTATCATATTTGCTACTGCGGATTAGCATTTGAAAAATATCATTTTTTATTGCCGTCTGTAGTTAAATAAAATACAAAAAAAAACAATTAGCTGAAGATTATTTAATGAAGAAGATTTCATTTTCATTAGCATTGCTTTGGTCTATCACCAACCAAGAAACGATTTTAGTATTTAATCTACTGCTGGTTAGAGTTATCTATACCTGCTTGTGAGCACGCACGTTGATTACTGACATGTCGCGACACTTATACTTCAGGTAGTTAGGAAAAGGCTAAAAAAAGCTGAATATCTTCATCTGTCTATCTAAAAGGACTCCAGTTGATCATCAAACATTTTTTCGGAATGTCTAACATAAACAAGTCCGCAATACAGACTCGATTCCCTAAACAACTTAAATTAACATTGATTAATAATGTATATTTTGAATATTTTATTGAACGTGTAATAAAACAAAGATACAAAATATATAACTCAACAAAAACCAAAAAATAACAACAGTACAAAATTCATAATAGTTCCGTACTTTAAAACATTTATCTGAAAAATGAATTACATTATAAAGCCTTATAACATTAAACTAGCATTTAAAAATCAAAATACACTTAAAATCTTTCACAGCTGAAAACATCAACACCTTACACAAAAGAATCCAAACATAATACAAAAAATTTCCTGTGGCGGCACACAAAGGAACATCTGGGCATACAACAATATCACAAAAATTGTATCCATGATTGTAAATCATCCACAAATCTAGCAGCTCTAAAAAAAAACATGATATCCACTCTGTTCATAAATTTCATTTCGGAAACACCAAAAAAAATTGCTAAAGAAAAAAATTACCACATTAGAAATGTTTTAGAAATGATTCATATAAAGAAAGATAAAAATAGTATAAATGACCATACAGACATAGCTTTTCTATCCAAAATCTATGCACCATTACTACTACTCCTCGTACCATCCCAAATTTTCTTTCCTTTAAAAAAAAATGTATAAAAAGTTGTCCGTTTTTCAAGATATCTCCCACTATGTGTGTAAAATTTTAAAATTTGTAACTGTTAAATGTATTGTGTTAGTCCCATATACAATTTTGAAATGTTTTCAAACACCAAAATAAGAGAAAGAACTTTGACACAACAGCATAATGTTGTTCGTATTCAATAATCGTTTACACACTTACAACACACAACAATATAATTATATGAAAAAAATAAAAATAAAATAAAACAATAGGCTAATTTTAAATTCATAGGAAATTATTCAATTATGTAATGTTATTGAAAAAGACTTAAATAAATAAGTCGAAACATTTTAATGAATTGAAGATTTTTTTTATCAAAAAGCCAACAATTCCACTAAACAGTAAATTATACAAGAAAGAATTTTATTTTACAGGCATTTTACTTTGGCATGTCTAGACACGTTTATATCAAATTTGTGGAATATTCATTTAACATACTGTATACTCATTCCTATGTATGCTAGCACGATGATGAAAGAATTCAGCCGCATATTCAACATGTTGAAAATCCTCTTACAAAACGTGCCATAACTGAATCGCTTTTTCGTCTAACAAGCTTTGCATTAGAAACGTGGAAGTGAGAAAATGTAAAAATATAAAAATCTTGCGAATTGAAACAGAGAATTTCATTCCTTAAGTGTAGGATGAAAGCAGTGTCTTACAGGATTTTATAGGGTAACCTACCTTCATTGAGAGCGATATATAAAAGCTCCACTTCCTAATGAATGTTTTCTCACCAATAAAATTCCGAAACACAATTATAAAGAATAATATAGGAGAAGTGATTTCATTTGCATTTGTTTAACATAGCGTAATGGCTAATTGCAATATTACAACAATCCCTATGATTTCTTTGTCTTCAAAGGAAACTTTTCACGACTGATGATTGATTTTCTGCTCATCCATATCAGAATACTTTAATTTTTGGTTTAGTTATTTGCAAAGATGTGTAGCTATTGATGCAGATTGTGTGGGTCAATACACCAAAAACTCTTATCACAGAAAAATATCGACACAAAAGTAAGAGGTGAATTACTTAAATTAATTAATTCTGAATGATGAACGTTAATTCTAGTAACGATCAATTTAAGGGTTAAAATATTGTATTCTTAAGGGTAGTTTTCGTTGTTGGAATTTTCAAGCATTGATTAAACAGTAACAGATCGAGGGACGACGGATAAAGCACCCTATAGGTTGAATAATAAAATAAATTAATATGTTTTTATTAAGTCTTAATTGACAGTTTGTGCTGCCCAAGAATTGAATAAAACGAACCAAAATTTCTATAACTCCTGGTTAGACAACCCATCGCCTGAGTGTATTTAAGTTGCTTAGTTGCTTGTTATGGTTGTTTCTTTGCTTAAAGCTGTTTTTCGATTTACCGAGAATTTCTACAAGTTTATTTTTGTTTTGGTTAATTTTAGTTTAAGTGTTTATTGTACGATTTTAATTTATTTAGTGTCAATTTTTTTTTTTAAATTATTCTCATTAAATTGTCTTTTGATCTTTTGTGCTGATTAATGCGTTTCTATTCATATTGTCCATGGTATACGTTGCGTTGGTACGATTTTCGGAGAGGGTTTTTGTAAGAAAAATAATTTAGATTTTGTTAGGACTTCCTTGTACGCTATTGCTCAGTAGACGTTGTTTGTATACTTTGTTGCCTTTTGACCATTTTGATTAGTAATAATTCTGTAATTTTTAGTCATCAGGAATTCTTTTGTGATAATTGTTAAATATTGAAGAGTGACTGTATTGGATATAAGATCATTATTTTTTGTTAGGAAGATATATTTAGTTTTTTTTTTTCTCATTAAGTATATTTTAAGAGTTAATTTCCGTATTAAATTTGCTGTTTTTTCTTTTTTCATCTTCATTGGTAATGAAGCTTTGGTTTTGATTTAGTTTTTTCTTTTTTTAAATTTTAATATTGTTAAGCTAGTTTATTTAATTTGTGAAACAGTGGATAGAAATTCAAGGTTATGTTTTTGAAAATTCCTGAACAAAAAACTTTTGCTTTGTATAGAAATAAGATTGTCCTATTTTAATTTAGAGTCAACTGCAGTTTTTATTTTAGGCCAGAACCTTCAGTTCAAGGTTTTTTCTGCACATTTGTAATTTAACCCGCTTTTGTAATAAATTGATTGTTAATTAGCGTCATTGGGTTAAAAATTTTGTTCTTTTATTTTACTTTAAAACC
The DNA here is from genome assembly GCA_004143645.1 of Protaetia brevitarsis. NCBI lineage: Eukaryota > Metazoa > Arthropoda > Insecta > Coleoptera > Scarabaeidae > Protaetia > Protaetia brevitarsis. Next base: position 1,823,906 of record RXPK01000172.1, on the reverse strand, counting down.
TTTACAATTTTTCGGGTAATTAAGAGAGTCTGATTTCATTCACTCACAATACTTTTCGTGGTTAGATGCAGTTTAAATTCGCGAGGGTAACACGAGTTTTATAGTTCTTATTATCATTTAAAAATCCTTATCGTTGAGCAGCCTATTTATTTTCTTTTTCATTTTAAAACTCATTCTACATTTTCATGTAATTCAATCAGTACACAGCAATACGTATATGTTTAATATTTATTGCTATATTACAAGTAACAAGATATAGGTTGTATTCTGTTTTTACAACGTAATACCATCTACGAAGAAGATAAAACTTTAAATAAATATTCGGATTCATTCAATAGTATATACTTTATGGTGGTAAATAAATCTTTCATACTTAAAAACGAGCATTATCCGGATCCACTGATCTAAAATTCGAATATGCTATCCGATATATCTATTGCTCGATAATTTATATCTTTTGCAGATCCTAATCCGAGAACTGAATAGTGGATCGGGATCTGAAAACCGGATAGTGCATAAAAAATTCGAGAGCCGGATAGTAGATTCAAGTAACCTGGATTCTAAGATCCGAATATCTGGATAATTTTATCGGATACCAACACCAGTACTTAAAACTTGTATATGACTTGAAAGACTGTTACATTTGCTGATGAATCTTTTATAATTGCATATGGATTGCAGGTATGTATTTCTAAGAAAACGATGATTTTGAATTCCAGAAATAGACTGACAGTATTAAAATCATTTCTTCGCCCCTTTGTTGTTATTTACAATATGTATGTTGCAATGTTGCTATTATTTGCTTTACGTATTGTTATATGCAATAATTTCTAATAAGCAAATTAAATATGCGACGGAGAAGCTTTGTTAAAAAACTTATTTTCTGCTAAATATGTATTTTAGATAAATGCTAAGAACAATCTTACACAGAAAAATACTGGACTTAATATCAATAATCTACATTCATTGAGTGAATTAAATTAGGTCACATTATTATAAAGAAATCATTGTAGATTAGTCCATAGATAATACTTGTTATGGTAACTTAGCTTTCATACGTTCAATAAATAATTTTGTTCATAATATGAATATGAACGAATATATATTGTTATTTTTACGTACAATTTTCGTAAAATTATTCACGATATGAACCCCAATAAAGCGCTAAATGATACTTTCTTCGTTAGTTCAATGTTCAATAGTTGTTATACGAAACCGGTGTTCGTTACAATAATTACATATTTCACTGAGTCAATTAAGCTATCATTTCATTTTCAATTATTTTGGTTTCATTAACCCAATGAATAATTTATTACACGATAAATTTCTATGTCATTTAATAAAATCTTTTTCATTGATTTGATGAATTCGATTCGTTCTTTGGACTAATTTGAATGCATTTTTTATGTGAACGATGATTTCTTTCGTTGTTTCAGTGCTCATTTTTGATTGAGTGTATTAATGTTTAAACAACGTTGAATGAAATGTAAAATCATAAATAAAATATTCATGAAGAATATTACGATAGAAAATTATTGAAAGAAGAAGTAGAAAAGGACAATAAGAAAAATGTTAGAAAAAATATTTTGTCCACTATTCATCTGTATATCTTTTGATGTTATAAACGTAAAGAAATAAACGAATGCATTACAAAATGGTGGACAAACTTTTATTTTGATTTTTTTTGCTATGAACATTCTTTACGTATCTTTCCAATCAATATTTACACTACTCCTCTTCTTGAGTATTTCATTTGCTATTTTCTCTTTACATGTTTCCATGAAATGTATTCAACAGAATACGAATTGTTTGAACTCCCGCCACAGTGATTCCCACCTACTATAAACGCACTGTTAAGACGTTTTCTAATTTAGTGTAGGAAACTATGTTAGCATTATTTGTAGAAACAGAAAGAAACATCTAGCTTTATAAGCTATCCAATATGAATAATAGAATTATAGCACATATTCCTATCTTAGACGGGTAACTTATGTAAATCTTACATAAACTACATGCTAGAAAAATTGCAACACCTCGAAGGGGGTCGGTCGCAAAACTCGGCCTCGGTTTTAAAACTATTCACCTTTACCATACCACTTTTTGTATTGTCAATTAGATCAATATCTGCTATTGCATCTCCCGGTCGAAATGTCGTCAGGTAGGTATTTATCTGGACCACTTACGAAATAATTAACTCCAGAATAATGAAATTTGCGGTCCCTAATAACTGTATTGACGCATTCGCTTACAACGTGTGTTTTATTCCCCTGATTAAGAGTAATAATTTCCTTTCCCTAACCTAATCCCAAGTAACTATGCATATAGACGGGTATAACACCTGCAGGAGTTACGCCATTATGGACAAATTGTTTCTCGGCGAGCGAAGATGGAGTTGTACGATAAAATGTCACTTGCGTAGACTCACCGCCTAAATCTAACGCAGCTACAGTTCTCACAAGATGTGACGTAAATAAATCTAAAAGGAAATTGACGGTAAACCAGGAAAATATTCCTTCATCAGTTCTGTCCATTATCGCAACAGAGTCAGTATCAGTCAAAAATGGAGTCTTCTGGAAGAGATTTTTCACAGCATGCAGTAAGGTTTCTGCTTTTTCAGAAGGTAACAGTCTTAGTCCTGCTGTCGCTTTTAATATCAGCGGTGTCTGTGACAAATATTTTTTGGGTATAAAATAAATATCCTTTGCTTTCTCTATTAGAGAGGCTATTGTAGCCGCACCAGCTTCTGGATTGTCCACATAAGAAGACAGATCTGGTTTGGTATGAACAAATAACTCCTTATCTAATATCAAATGATCATCTAAATATGCTTTGTGAAAAGTGAACGCAAGTACTCTGGATCCTGTACTGCCTGCATCTATCACAACCGCATGCACTGGTTTATAATATCCGAACATCCTTAGGACATTGTTAATTGCCCGATGGGATAAATGCCATGGTATGTAATCTATATACAAAAGCATAAACACTGTGAGGATTAAACCACTAAAAATTAAGCAAACCAACGACTGTTGTATAGATGCATTTGGTTGTCTCTTCTTTGATTTTTGTGCTGGACGACCATTCTGCTCCTTTTGAGGTATATATAAAATCATGGATATTCCTACAAAAGTATAAAATGTATAAAATTGAGAACGAAACTAAATTAAATTAATGTTTCCATACAACTAATCCAAAAATATGTGTAACACTATCCATTAAGTGAGTGATATCGATCAGTTAATCCACCACTCTGAAGTGAACTAGGTGAGTTGCGAACTAACACAAGGATATAGTTCAGTAAAATGAACTAGAATAAAAAACATGTAAACACATATTTAAATTGAACTTAAGTTCTCATCACTGGTAATAATATTTCTGCTCAGTTTTTTAGATATTTTGTCCATCTGAAGGACTGGAGAAATATATGGTTTTGAGTATATATTTCATCCCTATCATATTATATACTGAATGATACGTTATGAAACGAGCAATCACACATTTTTCTTCACATCAATAGTAGTGCGAACCTATTCTGTCGAAAGAAAATCTACTCTTTGTACCTTATTTATTTTATAACTCCCCACTTCTAGTGCTAGCGTGGATTAGGTCTCGAATCTTTACGATGTGTCACGTTATAAAATCTTTATGTCTTCACAGCTGGGCTCCCTTCAAGGTGCCTTTACGGGAAAAAAGGTAGAGAGGATGAGAGTAATTTATCTTGCCGGAAACAGAAAAAGAATGTAAATTATATCACTTAGTCGCAATTGCACACTTTGTTGTTTCTCAGTTGAAATTTTAATTTAACAAAATAACATTGTTAAAATGTAAATATAGGTACACTCCAACGTACGGTTAGAGTGTACCTATGTTTAGCTGATTTGGTTTTAATTTGTTGTTCCAACATCCCTATTAATCCTTCTTTATTTTTAACGCTCTCCATTAAATTACAAATCTGTTGATGTTTTCAGTCAGAATTTGTATAGACGACACATTTGATTTATTAGGTTCTTTAGGTCAAGTCATTGGACTTCTCTGAATAATATTCGAAGAAATTCTTATTCTCTTTATTAAATACGTATTATACTATCGGCCATAAGTGTTTCTCAAACTGTGAATTTTCAGATTATTAAAACAAAAAATAGCTTACCCGCATGAAAATAGGTAAATAACTATTTAACTATTGACAAAAGAGATAAAATGGCTATTGATGTAAAAAATCAACTTATTTAAGTAAAAATAGCCAACTAGCAAATTTTATTACCGTTAAAATCCAATATAACAATAAATAACATAGGCTTTTTAGTGTGGTGAATATTTATTTGAATTGAATTTTTATATTTCAAAATACTAAATATTCGGGAGCTTATCTAATATCTTGGAAGATCCTATAAACTTTTCATAATACCGGGAAAAAAAAGAATTATCCACAGAAACATGTGCGCAAATAGTGGCTATAGTTACAAAATATCAATAAATGTAACAGAGGAACGGTAAAGAGTAAATTGGAACGTAGAACTATGCATTGCACTATTAAAAAATAGGCAATATATGTATAGCAAGTAAAAAGTGACCAGGGCGGCCAGAAATAACAACACCATCAGAAGATCGTATAATGGCAGTAATAACTAAGTATCCTAGTTGCAAAACGCCATTAGAAATTGATAGCAAAGTCGATTATGCAAAGCAAACTTGGAGGAATTATTATGCGTGTACAAACCATTATTACCCAAGTAAAATAAAGCTTGAGTCTTGCATTAACCCATAGTAACCCTTGGAGAAGTATCAGTGGTTTGAGGTTTATTTGGCGAGACCTGTCATTCCGTTTTAGCATAGCAAACATCCCAAACATACTGGAATGGAAAAAAACTGTGATTATCAAATGCTCCTACCCACCCGAAGCCTAGCGCTCGATCCGATCGAATTTATGTGGAAGGAACTTTATCATGAGGCTCGAAAATCTGCCCCAACATCAGGATCAACGCTTTGGACACAACTACAGGAAACATGCACAAAATAAAGCCACTACCCAGATAACACGTAAGCTTACGATAACCTTGCCACTTGCTTAACTTTACCTTGTCCAGACAAACTTAACAGTAAAAGGTTAATGCTGGGGTTAATGCAAGGTTGCGACAAAGTTATTATATCAAGGTACGGTGACTTCGTGTATTTCCGGAGTGATTCGGCGTCAATCGTTTATCGAGTATTGATTTTTTTTGGTTTAACCGCATTCCGCTATTCTGTCATCGACGCCATTATTTGTTGTGTCCAGTTGTGTTGTACGCGTTTGAGCTGTTTCAGTGTTAATAGTTTAAAAACACATTCATGCAAAGTAGTATTACCTAATTTTATATCTTTTACTAGATATGCGTTGTTGCTTCAAAAATATCAATAGTTTATAATTCTAACCGATGAATTGACTGTGTCTGCCCAATTGCCCAACTATTGCATATAATTCTACCTAATTTCTACCCATAAGCGCATAAGCCAATGCACTAGTTAAAAAGTTATAGTTATATTTGCTATAGATAGCTTGTAGTATAATTTGATTTTATATAATTCAGAAATTATGACTAATTAAATGTTTGAGGTTTTTTTCAGTTTTAATGACAGTGTAATAGAATTTTTTAATAAATTCAAAATACAATATAAATTTAGTGTTATAATTAATAAGTATATATATATGTATTTGTATCTCTTATTTCAAGAAATCATTCTAATGTTATCAAATATTTTTTAGGAACCGATTACAGTAATGAGCGTCACAAATTAAATTAACACGCGTAATGTGGAAGGTCTTAGAAGATTTTTCTTTCATAGCAGAGTGTTTAGAAACTAAAATGGATACGGTTTAAGGTTTGGCCAACAGACTGCCGCAATACAACAGGCATTATATGGTAACAATAGGATTAGAGGAGAATCAATTCATACTTATGAAATTCTTTTCAGCGAATATAGAAGCTTCTATGACATTAGTAAACATCAAATAGTTGAAAACTCTTCTTGGAGAAAAAAGTTGGTGAGTAATTGATATTATTTAAATTATTACCTGTTTTTTTAAGTCCGAAACCATGTTATTTATTGATTAATTCCAACAAAAATTTACAGATTCGATATTTGATATCAACCCATGGAAGGAACGTTAAGAGTTTGACATAAACATCCTAAAAAGCCATTTGCATTGCGGCAATCATTCTCTAACAAGGAAAAGCTAAAAAACCTTTCCAGAAGACTGAAATGCTTAAAATTATTTTTGGTGAGTATTTTATTAATAACCACTAAGTATAGTAAAATAAGATAGTTTGTATTTTGTAGTAACGAGGAAACAGTTACTTTCATAATATCCGACGACTTGTCGACTCTTGGAAAACTGATAGCCGTTTCCTGTCTCCCATCTCTGGTATTGTTTAATTTTTAATAGTTGTCGTTTTTTTATTACAGAGAATGCGCAACACGTGGCAACGGAAAATAGATTATAGTGTTGTTTCTATATAAATATAAAAACGCAATCTAAATATGTATATATAATATGTAGAAGTTTTTTTTTTTTTATTAAATACTGAAATTCTAATTTTACTTGATGCAAACAGATGTGATTTTGAAAACAATAAAAATTTTAGGAGACGATGGACGGCATCCGAAAATAATAAAAGAACGCAATTATATCTAATTTACTAAATTCTCTCTGGTTTTGTTTAGGCAATAATTTTGTAAAAAACATTTTTGGAAACACTTGGAAGTTACATAAAGTTTATTTGTACGAAATTTATTTTGGTTTAGCTTGCTGGTTATATCTTTCTTAAATATTTTAGTAATTTTCAAAGTCACATGAAGAAGAGGTATATACCAACTTTTCTTGACTATAGCCAAGCTTTAGAGAAAGCTTATACAACCTTGATAAAAGCTTACAACAATCAAAACAAATAGGAATTGGGTATTAATTTCTTCATTTTCTTGGTTTTAGGTCAAAAATATGAAATGTACATTATAAGGACGTTTCACTTTGATTTAAAAGCTTTTTCAAGTATACATATAAATATAAAATGTAAATGGTGTAAATTATAAGTAAATTGTTTAATAAATGATAAAATCATAATTCAAATTCATAGTAAACATGTTTTGTTTATTAATAAAAAATGTATACATTTATAATTTATATTTTTACATATATCTTGAAAAAGCTCTTGAAATTAAAACGAAACGTCCTTAATGTACATTTCTATATTTTTATGACTAGAACAAGAAAAGAAGAAATTAATATCCAATTTCTATTTTGTTTTGATTGTTACAAACTTTTATCAAGGTTGTACAGGCTTCTCTAAGCTTGGCTCAACATTGTCATTCCAACTTGTCATATCGTTTTACAGACAAGCTTATGGAACCTGCGCATGGTAACCTTGTCAATGCTTTTACAGACAGCTTACCTGTAACCTTACTTGGAAAAACTTGTCCTGTGTCACCAGCAACTTGTCATAACCTTGCAGTAAGCTTACACCCTTGCCATAACAAGCTTGCTGACAACCTTTTCCCTTGTCGGAACACAACGTTTAAAAGGCTTGTATTAACCTTAAATTGTTATCTGGGTAACATTAACAAACTTCTTAGAAAGAAAACCCAAACCATGTGCAGCTGTGATGAAAAGGAGGGGGTGAACACATCGAAAAACTGAAATTTAATTAAAGTTGTGATTATTTTCTGTCTGAAAATTAGCAAGAACCTTGTTTTTCCAGATATTGGCGTGCCTTTTATAGTTACGGATAAGGTTTTTTTTTAAATATATTGAAAAGAGGAAATATTTATCAGTTTTTTTTTTAATTTTTTTTTTCATGGATAAGTAGGCACCTACGGTGAATAGAAACTCTTGACTATACAGTGAAGGGCTATGAAATTCTGTAACGGCGACGATTAAGCTGCATTTCACTGTACATACGCCGAGAAAAAATATGCTGATTCAAACAATTTTAAATATGCTCAAACAACTCCAGTCTTTAAATTAATTATGCAGAATTCGTTGTTGACGCAATTTGTAGTATTAGTGCATTCAATTATTATAAATAATAAATGGTGTCTGATGAATGTTAAAATATAAAGTATATTTAACCAATGCATTTAAAAATACAAGTTGGTTTCGGCTTAAGTGTTATTTCAAAATAAATTTTATTGAGTAGATATAGTTAGCCGAACGCAGAACTATTTTTCATTCTCTAAATATATATTAATATATTGCACTGAAGAATGTATCGGCATTCATTCGCTCTACAATAGTTCAGGTACTTACACCTTTCTCACCTTTATATTAATAATATGAAATGTAAAAAATTTCCGGACGGAATATTATATATGTACATTAAAAAAACAGCGCTTATAAACACGACATCACTACCATTGCATAATATGTCTCCAGTCGCTGTTTCAATAATTTCGACTTCTATTAGCAGTTTAGCTAGTAAATATACCACATTAATATTTTATGATCGTTTTTGCCGTGCTATTTGTGCCAAATCTGCAATATTACTGAAGTGAAATAGGCAAAGCGCCTTCTGTACGACAATTTCTGTAATACATATTAGTTAGGGTATCCCTTATTTATAGACATAAATTTAAAGTCTTATAAAATTTTAATCTCACCCTTAATTTTTTACTTTACGTTGTGATATACTTCTATATAAAATCTTAGTTCAATTTCATTTACCCGTGGCGACTTGCATTTGAAGTTTGGATACAGAAGACAAATCAACAAAAACTCTTATATAAAGTATGGAGTACCATTAAATTTCGCATCGTAAAGCGTATTCTTTTGGTCGTCAATAGTTAAAAACATTAAAATGAATCACTATAAGCACATGCAAACATAAAGTTATAAACTCATATTCGAAAAAATAAACTTACTTAAATATTTACTATCTATTTCCTGCATTTGAAGCTTCTTTTCTCTAGCTTCTGTTAAATTGTCCTTTTTTCAGGCTTTCAACAATTTTCTTTTTTGTATAAATAGCTAGGGACCTATCAAAAAGTGCTAGCGTAGATGCGTCCGGAGATAACCAAAGGTGATTAGAAAACTTCTTTAACCCTAGTCCTACCAACGTTTTATCGTAACGTGTCCTACCAAGGTGTGCCTCACAGGCACACATCTATTTGTACACATTGTTGATGTAAATAATAGAGATTTAAAACATATAGAAAGAATATTGTGTGTCAGAAGATATAATTTAAAAATAGTACAAGATAGTAAAATATTTGAAAGTTATTTATGTAGTTTGCAATTTGTGCACGTGAGTATTTTCTCTGAATGTTCACCACAAACCGTTTGCTTACACTTATACATAACTGTGTTGACATTCTGCTTTTCTTTGATGGGCAAATATAGCACCGTTTTCGTTTTCTTACTTCTCGAGCCGAAGACTCCCCTGTGGTTGGTACTTGATTCAACGTAGTTTGTATCTCTAACTCAAACTACGACGTCTAATTTGCCCCAGTACTAATTTTGTTGTAATTTCTCGTAAGAAATATTTGGAAGTCTTCGTTTTTTGGAAATATGCCAGTCAGGATGGATATTTCTCCAAATGACAAATGAAGCTACTCCACACACATCAATTATATTGAAAAAATAGACAAAGCCACCTATTAGTTTTGGCGTTTCACTGAATATGTATGTACATCTGATCAGTGTAATCCACCCTCCTTTCGTGGAATTGTAGTACTTATTGATTTCAGATTTATTTTTATTTTCCTCATCAATGGTGGAGTCGTTGTGCATTGAGATAATAATATGAACAAGCGATTTTTTCTAGGTACATAAGATAACCAAATCATTGTCTTCTGAAAACCAAACAAGTTGCTTTCAATATTCCGTCGCCTGTGAGGTAAATTAGTGGTGGCAGCAGCGCTTATTTTTTCTGAGCGTTACTACACAAGTAGGCTTGGTAAGCAACTGGATGCAAGCTCGTAGCTGGTGAAGAGTTTCGAACGTAATATTCCTTTTAGTTCTCAGAAAAAGGTTCACAAAGGTCTTCAACCACCTTTTGCGCTAAAAGTTTTCTGCTCTGTTGAGACCTTCTTTTCCTAAGTACGGTATAGCACGTAACGGATAACTAGTTCCAACTATCAGCATATCTACCAAATTTCATACGTACTTATCTGGCCTTGCTTGCAGGTACTGTCGGAAAGATACACGCCTCTAAAGGCACCAGTTGTTCATCGATGGTTAGATTACTGCCAGGAAGATAATATTTCAGCAAGTTTGTATTAAACGGTCCACAGGTCTCTAATTGGTGCCAACTTGTCCTTTTGCCTTCGGAGGGGTTCTGGTCGCTTTATCCTCAAAACGAATAAATCTTAGTAATTGAGTAAATCTATTTCGTGACATACACGCTCGATAAACAGGAATTTCCATATAAAGGATGCCATAAGCTGCATTATAGTCCACCATTCCGTGTTTATTTCTTCCAGCAGTAATCAAAGCCCAAGAAAGGCACCGGATTTCAAAGTCGTTCACTGGTTTCCACAAAATCGCCAAGAATACGAAAGCCTCCTTATCAGTGAAGTAACCACAATACCAATAACCGTATCATCAAAAAACAAATTGAATGCGTCACAAGGAGTATCAACATGACACCCAGGTGGAAGTTTCACTTTGTTCAAAGCTGTTGTAATTATGTTGTGTGCACGTGGTTTTCCTTGGCAATCGCGCTGGCATTCACTCGGTGACCATCTTTTCCAATAAAAAGTTTGCGAATGCCGGGCGGTTCATCCATTAGCATCACTAATCGTCACTTCCTTCTTGTTCATCCGCTTTCTTCATCGCCAGTTTCTTGATAATACGCTTCACTAGAAAAGAGGTTCGTCATGTTGGCCTCATTCATGCTCTCACCATCATTTACATCCTTTCACAAATCCTCAATCACTTTCGTACAATGCATCGAGCAACTCCTTTTCAGTTAGTGGCCGGCGTCGGTCAGTCAACCAATCGGTCATACTTTCTGCATACTGCATTTCAAAACCAAATAAAGCATAAAACAACAAATCTATTTTTACTGGGGTCAATCAAAACTTTATTTTGCTACTGGTTATACTTATACTCTCCACTAGTAAAAAGAAATAAAATAACCAATAGACACCTAAAACGGCCAATGCGTTCGTAGGAAAGTCACAATACAACTGATAGCAATGCGCAGTTTGTAAGCTGACTGTTTTAAGCAAACGCATTTAGGGAAACTCCCCTTCATTGCACTGGAAGTTCTTACATACAAGGGAAGTCCCGAAATATAAAAGCATATCTTATTAGGGGGAGATTTACCCACAATACCTAGTTTTAAATACTGAAGCAATGCATTATATAGTATAAATAAAGTATGTGCTCAAAGAGAACACCTTGGTAGGACGCTGTCGGTAAATTATGTTTACTGTTCTTTAGTAAATAGGAAAATATTTTTAAAAAATTTTAGAGGTCATTCTGTGTTAAATAGTTTATTTGAAGAATACAAAAATCCTCCAGTCTGTGGGCAGTTAACTTACAAAGTTCCAGCAATTTCAAAATCAATTGTGCCTCAAAAGCACACCTTGGTAGGTTTAGGGTTAATGCTGCATTGGCAGCTATATGGTCATGTATTTTCATATCTCTTGAGATCTTGTAAAAATGTTAAATCTTGATTGGGAGCCTTGGCTGCGTAATTGCAATTAAACCATACCCGAACGTAAAATTTTATTACAAATAAGCAAATATCACGTAAAGCTTTTAGCTCCGTTGGTGATATTTTATACTGTTCTCTAAACAAAAAAAAATCAAACAATAAATCGCTCTAGCCATCCATCGTGTTTGATGTATTGCATCGGGAGAATGACTGTTAATTTTTATTTTTTTTTTATTTTTTTTTTCCATTGCGATTATTAATAATGAGTTCTTTGATAGTCGTTCCGCATATTTTCTCTCCATAACTCTTTTTCAACAAATGTTAAAATGTCGTTTCTTTCTTTGTTATTTATTTCATCTTTGTAGTATTCTAATCCATTATCAAATTTATCTGTGTCTATTTTATTTCAACACTTTGAAAGTTCTTAAAAATCGGAATATTAGAACTGGAAGTTACATGTTCCAATTTACTTTAAAATACCGCACGTATCACCAGTTCGTAAATTTAATGTCTACATAAAAAGTATCGCAGCATTATTATTATCGCACCTAGCATTGGTTCAATGAAAACAGATGCTCCCAATTATGGCGACCGATGTTAGTTGCTGTTGTGTCTCAACATAAGATTTGAACTTTGCTCTCCAGCTCTCAATCCTTTAGAAGATTGCATAGCCCTATTGCTTGTTCCTTAGCAATTGAGTTTGGTAATTTCGGTATACCTAGCAATATTTCCTTAGTTTGGTATGTTACAACAAATAATCGTTCTTCTACCCAATCTCGAACATTTAGAGAAGGCAAAAGCTTACCATCCCAGTGGACTGCAACAAACGCTGGAGGAAGTTGTCAAACATATTTTTAATTTTATTAGGTCTAATTTTCTAAGTTCTAATTTTGTTTCGATAGTGTTGCATAGATGATTTTTTTTAGCCCCTGCTATTGTATGCAAAGTATTTGATGTGAGAATATTTGTTCGACAACGAACATTCTTCATTTTACTAGTTGAATCCTGTGAAATATCGATTCATTAACATGAGCTTCCTGAACGTCGTTATTTTCTTCTGTATCGGATTCTTCATATGATCAACTTACGAGTGATGTACATGATGTTGACACTGAAGCTTGAAAATCTTGTCTTCCTGCTTCCCGTTTTCTCCGAATCATTGACCGTTCTTTTTTGATGGCAAGTTTTTTGTCTGCTAAAACTTGCTTATGGTAGTTTTGCCCCAGTAATTTGATCAATCAATGTTACCGATTAAAAATACTTTAGTACTACTTCGTAACTTTAAAGACATTCTTGCCATAACTTACCATCCCAGCGGACTGTAACAAACGCTGGAAGAAGTTGTCAAACATATTTTTAATTTTATTAGGTCGTTCAGTTCCAAATTCCTTCGATAACATTGCATAAGATGATTTTTGGGCCTCTGCTATTCCATGCAAAGTACTCGATGTGAGAATATTTGTTCGACCACGATCATTCTGAATTTTACTAGTTGAATCCTGTGAAATATCGATTCTCTAACATGACCTTCCTGAACGTCGTTATTTTCTTCTGTATCGGATTCTTCATATGATGAACTTACGAGTGATGTACATGATGTTGACATTGAAGCTTGAAAATCATGTCTTTCTGCTTCCCGTTTTCTCCGAATCATTGACCGTTCTTCTTTAATGGCAAGTTTCTTGTCTGCTAAAACTTGCTTATGGTAGTTTTGCCCCAGTAATTTGATCAATCAATGTTACCGATTAAAAATACTTGAGTACTACTTCGTAACTTTAAAGACATTTCTGTAATAACTTGTACACAATCATACAATGCCTAAATAATAGCGTTTTGGTATTGCGCAAACGTAACGATACTGCAATATTTAAATATCTTCTTGTTAAAGTCGACACGTTCAATTTCACCGATTTTTTTTTTTTTTTGAGGGTTCTTATAACGTTAGAATAAGCCAGTCTTTTTTCTAATTTTGGAAAATAAGGGAGAGCCTAATATAGATATTTAACGAATTTGCCATACTATATGGGTAGGAAACTGTAATAATGTGTATATCAGAGCACTTAGTTAGAAAAGTAAAGACTAGATTTGGTTTAAAGCAATTTCAATCGCATAATCTCCATTGGTTGAATACAATTTTGTCTAATCCTTATTTCTTAATAATGTTTATTCTTTTTTTTATAAATTTAGTGTGCGTTCCCTCAGTGTAACGTTACACAGAATCGTATCTGCGCATACATAGATGTGATTTCTTGAAAATCTTTAACTTGTTAACCACTCAACGAAAATTGAAATATATTTTAGGCTAAACACTGTACTGGTGTTTGAGTTAGTAGCCAGTGTATTCCTTTTCACATTTTTAGTTTTGTGTTAAACAAGATCAACGGTTGTTCAGAAACGAAAATAAACATATATGGCAGATCGTCCATAAACATTCAGTTAACTAATCAGTAATTCTATTGATGTTTAAAGCAACATATTTGTTTGAAATAGCAAATAGAATTCAACAAAAATATGCACTTTCGTTCAATGAGCTCTGTGTTTTCGAAGAAAGTTAAAATGTGCCGATTTAAACTGGGATTGGTTGAATAAGACAAAAAAAGTGAAAATAACCATTCTTGTTGTGTCAGCATTTCGACTTTTCTCTAGGGCCGAGTAGCTGAACCATATAAGTGTGTCGCTCACGATAGTAGCTGCACTGTAACTTCAATAGCTTTTTTACCTTATTCTGCCAAAATTGGCCCGACCACTTTTTTTCTGAATCAAGTACTTTGCTGCAGTCAACAATTCCTATTTGCCAAAATCACAGTTTTTGCGAAACCGATATTTTGATTCCATTAATACAATTATGTATTAATTAGTTTTTGAAATTATACCAATGTAATCCCGACAAGAAATATAATGCTTGCATTATTCCGAAGAAAAAAATATGATGCGCAACCTTATGGTGGATTGATTAAATACATTATTTATACTCAGGTCAAGATCAGTATAGTGGGATGAGATACGGGTGAATTGTTTTCCCGCACAACAAACAAAGAGTCGTAAACTGAACTCGGCTACCTAACACAGACAACGTTGAATTTTGATTTGCTGAAAAAGCAAACGGATACAGGAAAAATCGACGGAACATAAAAGAAAATTTTCTCCGTTTGTCCAATATTTTTATCAATAACGCGGGACGCGTATCTTCTCTTACAGGAATTGTTCGAACATTTCTAAGGGGAAAGTGAAACGAGCGTTGGGAATAAATAATAAGTTGCTGTTTACTGACTTAATTTTCTTTGAGATATTTTAGAGAGTTGTAAGTAAATTTAATTCACATTCAAAGCAAATCTTAGCACAGCATAGTATTCATAACGCGAACAGAATAAATACTTTCATAACCGTGTTTAGGTCCTACCAAGGAAACTTTACCAACAAATTGTTCTTCATTAAATGAAAAGCAGATTCAGGTACACCTTGTCCGATATTTTCTGGTTTCCAGTGCGTGAAACGGTGTAAATAACAATAACAGAGTAACGAAACAGTATCATAAACTTTTTAACTTTACAAACGAAACGAATGCAAAAGAGGACGGAACAAGAAAAGTTTCCCTCTAAATGATTATGATAATTTGGGAAAAAGAACTTCGTTGTGTACTACAAAACAACCTTTTTTTGTTTACCTTTTATTTTATTTTAGTCCTTTTTGTAATTCTGTTTTAAAATATAAAATAATGCTTATGTGATCCTAAACTAAGTTTTCTTGTTTTACGAAACTGTGAACTTTCGGACAACATGATATATAAATTTTAAATTGTTACAGTATTTCAAATATAAACTAAAATGATAAATAAATAACAAACTTTTTTGTGCTACAGCTCTCATTATGTTACGGAAAATAGTTTCTTGATTCCTACAATAATAAATTATATATACACAGTAAAAAAAGGTGAACTTAACATTTTACAAATGCAGGCAGTACGGTTGAGAAGGAAGGTTGCATCATCGCCAAATAAAAGTCAAGCAGCAATATGCGGTCGATGGGCTAACTTTCCCACTAATTCCTGGTAATTCCTAGTAATTCTTGCCAATTCCGGAGTCAACATCGACAATACATTCTCCAGTTCACTGATAGATAACTGATAATTACATGATGGTGACCTGTACACAACACCCACACCAAAGGTATAATCTCTCACTCGCACCAACAACCATAGTTGCTCTATATTGGCACTACTTTTAAAAAGCTTAAATTGTAAATGATCCTTTAGGTATATAACTGCTAGCAACTTGTAATAGTTTTTGGGATAATAACACCACTTAGCTGTTCAGCTACCGTAGGTGCTATGGCAGGCTCTAGTTCTTGCAACTGTTCCCCTTCTTGCAAGAATGCCTGTTTCTTCATTTTCCCGAATAGTGAAAACCTAGATACCCAGATTAGGGATAGATTATTGGCCTTTCCCACTATGCTTAGAAGCTATGTGTTTCCAGTGCATTCAGCACCACCTGACTGTTAATGAAAATGTTTGCTGATTTGTGTGTGATGTTTCTCTTCAAAATCTCTCCAGCACACATCTCGGCATGGATTTTAGCTTGAAGAATCGTTGTGTGTTGTTCAAGGTCATAGTATTTTATAATTTTAGGATTACGACGAAAATTCCTACGAAAATTCGAACACAAAGCAGGGTGTGATGTTTTATTTCCAAAATGGTCCGTATACAAGTAGGTGTGTGCTTGTGTCCGATACTAGTAGCTTGTTGGCCACCTTTCTACAACAATGCGCAATGATGATAAATCCAGAAAAGTTTCTAATGCCAATGCCGAGGCGGAAGACATTGCTAGTGTGAATGCCATACTTGTACCTAATCCATTCTATGGATGTAAATCTTGCCATAGCCTTAGCTTATTGGTGATTTCTATCACAATTATATACACAGCCAATGGACTAGCTTTAGAGATAGCTTCCAAAATTTTCCATTTTGGAAGCTCTTTGGTAGATCCATAAGGATCTAAATGTTGACTTCAGGTGGGTTTTAGTGTCTTGTCAAATGAAACACCTAGATATTTCACATTGTTCGCAAATGCAAGTTTCACACCTTGGATGCTGAGTGGTACCAAGTGCTTCACTCTCCTCTTCTCGCTGTACTACCGTACACTCCGAAAAAACATTTTCTTGTCGTTAATAAATATGCATTAATACAAATAAATATGTTCCTCTGTGGTGGTGTGTGGTTTTCGCGCTATCTTATGGGAAACGAAAAGAAAATAAATGCGCCCAAATTTAAGCGCAAATGGCCAACTTATCCCTTACATTAACTTGTTCCGTCAAACTTATACACTGTGTATCAGCCAAATGGAATAAATTCGATAATAAATAAATGGGTGCGTGTTCGAAGAAACGCTCAGACACGTCGATTGGTATTTTTAGTTGTGCATTATTTTCAACAGAAACCTTTTATACATGGGGTGTCATGTAAAAGTGGCCATTTTTTATTTTATTCCATTTTTGGAATCTTCAGAAAATTCTAGACATCCTATCTTGTCTTCAACTGTTTAGGATTTTTAAGTGTTTTCAGTTTTGTTTTTTGCAAAAAATAACATTAAAGAAAGAAAATTATTTGATTACAGAAATTCGCTACAACCCACTCAAAAACTAATAAGTAATCTGTTTATTCCTTGATATTGTAAAAAGAAAAAAAAAAACATTCCTTTTACCGATATGAAGTAAACAGTTTTGTTTAAAACGCCTAGCCTCAGCAAATTGTGTTATAGTCGTTTGAATTTCGTTAGCTGCATGTTAGAAAAACGCTTGATTTAACAGAAATGCACAAAATAACAATTCTACAGATGATTGGTTATGGAGATAACACACGGACACAAATGGAAGTTGCTCTCTTATTTCTTGAAAATTTTCCAAATTTGTCGCCTACATCCCAAGCGACAATTGCAATAAGTGATAATAACAAATTGGATATTTTGCTTGAGTTTCAGGAAAACCAACATACTTCTAGTCGTCAAGCAGTCACAATCTTAGATGTTAGCCATTCACCGATTATTCGAACATTAAAAGAAAATAAAATGCATGCCTACAAAATGATACCAACTCAGGAGCTCATGGAAGACGATTTTGATAAGAGAACGTATTTTTTTTTGAACAAATTATGGCAGTGATGTTAGATAACAATGTGATCCAATTAGAACATGTTTTATTTTCTGATGAGTCCACCTTCATTACACAGTCATGCTAATCGTCAAAATTCGTCGAGGGAAAATCCAAACTGGATGACAAAAGAACATACGCAATACCCTATAAAGGTTAATGTTTGGGCAGGAATTGTTGGAGATGATATCATAGGTCTCTTTTTCATTGATGGCGGTTTGAATGGCGATAATTATTTAACACTACTCCAAAATGATGTCCTGTTGTGTAAGAATTCGAAATTCTATCCTGTATAATGCAAGTATTTAAATTCATTCTATTAATACGTAGTTGATAGGTGTCGTGGCATTTGCTGAGTAGCATCTACCTAACAGGAAATAATAATCTATTTTCGTTTAAAGACTCGCGTAATTAAAATAATATGGTTACTTTGTATGTTATCTGCTTTTTGGTTTATTGTATGTTACGAATGCTGTTCAGCAGTTCTCACGTTCCTCTCAAGTAGGGCGTCTGAAAGTCAGAAAAATAACACCCTCCGGTCAACCTGGCGCCCTCCTGAAAGAGGGGGCCGAACTAGTATCGGTGCAAAATGACGTCACAATCAAAGTTTATAAAAATTCTTTACATTGCTGTTTTAATTTAATTAATTCGTGGTCTTCGTTACAGCTAAAGTAAAAGCACGCGTCTCTAATTTCGTACGGGCGTTTCTAAATCTTAAAAATTAAAACTTCTCATCTTAATTTTTGCAATCAAAATACGCTTAAAATTCGAGAACAATAAGCAAAAGCTTTCCTCAAGAGGTGTTTTGTTTTGTGATAAAATTCATGAAAATTACCCCCTTTCTTGGCTTAAAAAAAAGTAAGTGTTGCGTAAAGTTTTGTGCCTTAAAATTTGGATTACGAGAAGAATTATTTTTCCCACGTCGGCCGGTAAGATGTTTAAAAAAACTGCTTAAAACTAACCAAAGCAATTACGTAAAAGCTGTAACTCGCTCTCTCTCTCTCTCTCTCTCTCTCTCTCTCTCTCCTCTCTCTCTCTCTCTCTCTCCTCTCTCTCTCTCTCTCTCTCTCTCTTCTCTCTCTCTCTCTCTCTCTCTCTCTCTCTCTCTCTCTCTCTCTCTCTCTCTCTCTCTCTCTCTCTCTCTCTCTCTCCTCTCTCTCTCTTCTCTCTCCTCTCTCTCTCTCTCTCTCTCTCTCTCTCTCTCTCTCCCTCTCTCTCTCCCTCAATAAATTATTATTGTAGTAAAAAATTACTTCTACTTATGTTAAATGACAATATAGTATGTTAAAATATTCATTAAGATAATCGTGATTTTGTTTTTTTTTGTTCACTTGTTATTTCATTTAATTGTGTAGCTTGTTAGTTCAATTTCAATGTCTCAAATTTTTCAATATATAATTGTAAAAATATAAGTAAAAAAATATAACCCTTAGTAAAGACCCGGAAAGGAAGACCAGTTCGTAAGAGAGCCGACTAGAAGGGTAAGTCGACAATCATTAGGCTAACTAACGGCCCTGCTTCGACTGACGGAGGAAAACACAGTTGGGAAACACTGGCTAAAATTACTAAAACCATTCGCTACCGAACAAAAAGTTTGGTTCCAGCAGTGGCTCGCCGGTCAAAAGGGCAGGAGGGGTTACCTGTAAACGAGGCTAGGTCTTACTCGATTGAATTTGTGCTGACCATCCCCCAAAAGTTTCCAAGTAAGAAAACCCGTTCCGTTACACTGTCAACTTTGACAAACTTATATCCTAATCCAGCAAACCCACAAGTTCCAGCGAATATGATATGGTTTCAGCAAGATGGAGCACCGCCCCATTATCAAATCAATGTCCGGCAGTACCTCAACCGAATATTTCCAAATCAATGGATAGGGATCGATTGAATGGCCAGCACGATTCCCTGATCTTCTGCCATTAGACTTCTTCTTATGGGGATATGTCAAAAGCATTGTATACAAAACTAAACTTCTCGACTTAGCTGACTTAAGAAGACGAATAATGCTTGCGAGTAGATCGGTCACGTCTGAGGTGTTGAGAAACGTTAGAAGAAATACCTATTTAAGATTAGGATGTTGCCAAGACGCACGCGGCGAGCATTTTGAACATCTCCTACATTAACATTAATGTTTTTTCTTGTTTTAATATCAAAAAATAAACAGATTAGTTTTTGAGTGTGTTGCAGCGAATTTCTGTAATCAAATAATTTTCTGTCTTTAATGTTATTTTTTGCAAAAAAAAAACTAAAAGCACTAATATTTCTCAAACAGTTGAAGATAGGTATAGGAAATTGTACATGAAATATGTCTAGAATTTTCTGAAGAACCCAAAAATTGAATATATAGTATATAGCATTTAAAATAAAAAAGTTGGTATTGACCACGGTTGCATGACACACCATGTATAAAAGGTTTCTGTTAAAAAAATGCACAACTAAAAATACCAATCGACGTATCCGAGCGTTTCTTCGAACACGCACCCATTTATTTATTATTGAATTTATTTTATTTGGCAGATACACAGTGTATCTATTATCTATTAGTTTTGTAACGTTAGTTCTCAATTACGGAAATCACCTGGAAATGCATATCTGCATGATTAATTATTTTTTTTTTTATCTCCGTGAATGAAACCAATTAATACCTCAAACTCTATTCAAAATTTTTTGGTATATGTTGAAAAAGGAAGAATGTTTTAACACCCTCTATATTAATAAATAAGCTGGTTACATTTGTAAGTATAATAAAAAACCATCTAATTAACTATGAGAAACATATTTTCATTTGCTAAGAATAAGCAATAAATCAAAAAAAAAAAAAAATTTCGGAAAATCAACCGATTAGCCATCCCCTATTTTTATTTTTTTTCATTTATAAAAGCATATTCTTTAAGACTTCTACTCTTAAACCTTCATGGTGTTTATATAGAAATGAACAGAACTACGTGTACACTGATATAATCGCTACTTTGTCTCAAGTAACACAACTTCTACTGAACAGTTTTTTTTAATAAATAATTTTCTCTGATAAAAAAAAAATACCTTGATAATAGCATATCCGATGTAAAGTGCATTTCCTTGAACGGATGAAATTTTCTATAATTATAAATACAATAAAAAGATAAAATACAACTCCAACTTTTCCAATTTTTGACGGTCAGCTAAATATCGAACTGGCTGCAATTGATTTCGAAATACTGCGTCACTAAAATGATCTTTCCTTGTATTATCAAGCAATTACCGAAGCATGGTGAAACTATCTATCTTAATTGAAAACAAACAGTTTTGCGGTCGCTCGAATCTACATATGTAAATTTCAATATGACTACATTATCCTGTTCGATGTTTGCCGATTCTACCCTTTCCCGATAATGCATGGATGTTACTATTGATAAATGATCCTGGAAATTACAGTTGAAGATCCTTATTATTCCTAGTATCAAACATTTCAACAGATCCTATTTCCCCGAGGATTCCAAACAGGGTATCGAATAGGATTCACAGTATCATATTGCATATAGATTCGGCGTGTACAATGCTAACAAAACTTTTTCAATTATCTTCGTATCAAAACATAAGTTTTCAACTCCTTCTATTGTATGGAATTATATAATCAGTAATATAAATAATAAAGTTGCGCATACGTATTTTAGGTTAGGACGTTCTAGTTGAGGGAAACTTAATATAAATTCTTCGCCTGAGACCCTTCCCGCATATAAAATTATAGATGCCCGATATTAATTCAACGCCACCGCCCCTAATGGACAAATTATATGTCCGCAGCTTTTGCTCACATACGCACATTCACTTTTAGCCAACGAGCGCCTAGTTGGAAATATGGTTTAAACAAGAAAGATAACTTGCGTGTTATCAAAATATAATTACATCGTTAAACACGTTTGCGAGGACATATAACGTAGAGCTACCCTCATCACTGTCAGGACGTTGTTTATGTTGTACGACGTTAGGCTTGTAGTGTACATATAGAAAAGATTTATAAGTATTGAAGAATTGTCACATACTTGGAAAGATATTAGACTTAGAATGTAAGCCTTTATTTTGTAATCTATGTAGTTTTATATATATGTAAGTATGTTGTATGTACAACATATATTATAAATAAAAAGCATCTATATACCTATGTTATTTGCTTTGGTTTGTGAATTCTTTATTATGGCAATACATGAAAATAAAAATTTATTCGATTTTTAGTAGCTCAGAAGTAAATTTCTTTCCTCAATCGGGTACATAAATTATATAACTAGGGCAACGTCAATACTTTATATGGTTATACAGCAGAACTTGGTTATAACGCCCCTGCAAATAAGGCTTTCTCGTGTTTCACGTTTTTTTTTTCATCCTCGTCACGTTCATATAGAGTACGTTCCAAGTACCGTGCAAGGGGCAGTCGATGTTGTACGCGTTCGTATGAAATAGATCACAAATACCGCTCAGTTCTGGAGAAAATGACACTCTTAATGACACGATGCAATGCTATCAAATACAAATAATAATCATATGCGAGTATTAAACTACTGCTCATACATTGCATTACTACAACGTATAATTGCTATTTATATGGAAATAAAAACAATTCTAAAAATAAATAAATATTCTCACTATTGTGTTTGTTTGCCTATTTTCATTTATTGGATCTTTTGTTTTGGTAAAGAAATTCCTATTAGAATTGTTTAGTTTATGTGATACTATTATTTTGTATTGTTTAAGTAGTATATTTTCTGATAAATTTGAAACGGTAAAGGAAAGGTAACGCTACGTACTTATTTTCATTATCTTTGATACTTTTCTATTTTTTTGCTAATTGGATGATCCTTTTTTTGATATATTTATTAATAAAATTTATTGGGTAATCATTGTTTTGTAACATGATTTTGACTGTTTCTATATTTTCATGAACGAGCTTTTTTTTCGAAAATTCCGCACAACGGTCTACTAGGTTGTTGATTGTAGTAATTTTATATTTAATTGGTGTTTGTGGAAAATAATTTAAGAATCCGCACACTATGGGTAGATTTAATAAACCAATTTGTGTAGATTTGTCCTTGTTTATGTGATATTGGCACATCCAAATAATTTATGGTTGATTTCTTTTGATTTTCAATGGTGAATTGTAAACGTAGATGGAAAGAGTTGAATTTTTCTAGAATGTATTTGTTTTTATTTTTAGGAATAGTTAGTATGCAGTCGACCACATATCTTTTGAAAAATGGAATGTTAAAACTTATATATATGCTCTGTTTTTCAGAACACAATGCCCGGGATTTCAAAATTTTATTTTTTTAAAGTTCAAAGCCATTTTATTATTATATTCAATTTATATTATTTTTATTTAGCTTGTCCGTTTACGATGTATTTATTTATTTTTTTTTCAATAAAATCAATGAAATTAAAATAGTGGTTTCAATACACCCAGCGACCTCTCTAATAAATGAAAGCAAACTGTGAAAAGTGACTTCCTACCTGCTAGGTGGCACGGGACGCTTGAAAGGGGACCAGATCGTCTGTCAAAATCGTACTCCGAACGCTTATTAACCAATAGGCAGTTAATTTTCTCACCTAACGGGCGCACCCTCAAACCTTCTCGGTTTATTAAAATTTGAAATAAGTAATTATCGAAAATCGATGTAAAACACTAACTGTACAAATGAAAGGGACGTTTCAAACCAAAACAAGCTTAAATCTTTATTTATTTACCCAAATGCTATATTTCATTATCATTGAGACTCTTTGATCACAAGGTACGTATGTTGGAATCAGTAAAATACTATATAAGACACTATTTTGAATACAAAACACTTATTCGAACTTTCCTGGCATTTTTAAAAACTGAAATGAGGTTATGGAAATGTCATATAATAAATTAAATTTCAAATAAATAACGGCGCCATCTATCCGTAAACAGCAAATACTAAATTTTAACGCAAACGATTATCTGTGATTATCGATATTTGTTAAAGATAGCTATTTTATCACAGATCAAACTCAGTAATATTATTTATAACCCTTAAATATTAAAATTCCTAAAATAACTAACTGAAAAGGCGGCTATTATAAAACTAACCAAATTATCGTATAGTGAAAATAAATTACACAAAAATATAAGTTTCTGATTAAATATGAAAGGAAACTGGATTAATTCCTTTCTGTTTTAGGTGAGGTGATTCTATGGAATACTAACTTGAAAAGGACACGACGCTTGGCAAACTCTGCTACTGGAATAGAGGTTCAGTTAGACGGGCCCCCGGTCTCGGTCCATGGCATGGAAAGGCAATCTGGTCGAGAAGTCTTCGTAGGATATTTTTTATAGGAAATTTTCTTGGCGAATTGCAGGTATTCGATAAGGAATAAATATGCAGGAGTTGTATCGATACTTTTTTAGGTAATACTTCTTGGAACTTTGATAATTTTTTTAAAATTGTGGCAAAAAAAACGTTATAGGAAATTAAGACAACCGTCGTCTCTGGTAGCCACCAACAGAATAAGGATTCAAACCAAATATTTCAGTTAACAGCCTTCGATTGTTATCGCTGCAGGCCGGCCACCCTGAATTTTGAAAGATATCGTTAACCGACATTAAAATACCGTTATTTTCTCTAGTTTGAGGGGAATACGCCAAACGTTAAAAACAAAACATCCCGAGGAAAGAAAAATCTCTCCGAGGAAAAATATACACAAACATAAAAAAGATACCAGTCAGCTTGAATTAACATATAAAATACAGTTTACATTACATAAAGGCAATATTTAGCATCTAATGCTAATGTTGTCCATTTTAAATAACTATAATTAACAAATACATGCCTGTAAAGTAGGCAACTGAGTACACGCCCCACTTTTGAATTACTTGTTCATGTAGTTTTGAAACCTGTTCTAAATGCCTTTCAAAAAGATTCCATACCTGAGATATCATAACAATATATATATAAAATTTATTATAATGAGATTTCACTGTAAAATTTATATTCAGGCATATTGGTTGTTTACAAACATAATACCCATAGTCCTGGGTTATGAATAAATAAATACATGTGGATAAAAATAACATTCATAGGGATGTATAAAAAGTTGTATGGAAAAGTATACGCACAGAACTACATTTGTGTTTGTGAATGTTTTGTTTAAGATGTTTGTTTTAAATATATTTAATAACAAAAATTTTAAAATGTTAATTTGCACTAATCCACGCTGAAAGCTTATAAAAGAAAAACACAGCACTATAAGGTAATTTTACAAATTAGTAATTGTCTTTGAACTTTTATATTGGTACAATTAATTTATAGGAATGTGTAAATAATTAAGATAGGAAGAAATGTTTGCTAGGAAGGAAGTTTGAAAATGGACCAAAAAGAAGTCCGAAACTTAACAATTAAAAAATGATATGTACCGAATCCCCAATTAAATAAATGTTTTCGAGATCAATACTTTTACAGAAGTTAAGAGAAAAGAGTATCCAATCTTAGCAAAGGGTTTTACAATATGGATACTCCGAAGAATTTCAATCAAAAAAAAGTTACAAGCCGTTTCGACTGCAATTAGAATTACATAAAAAAGGCAAACATAAATCCGATCCTCTTATATCGTGGATTCTTGGACCTTTTTGTTTCAGTTCGAATCATTTCTATAGTCGCCGTCCAGAATGAACGAAAGAAAGAAATCAAACCTCAGGAAATGAAAAGCGGCTCCGGCTTGAGCGGAAATGGTTTGAAAACGCCGCACCTCGACCTTTATCTTTAGTTTAAACGTTTCTGTCTTTCATTTTTGCTCGCCATTTTCAATTACGCCTTTTTTATTTATTCCCGGAATAATACTCTTGAAGGGGAACTTGGCTGAAAATTTAAAATTACGGTGTAATTTCCCATTATGGATATATCACACCATGGAATTAGTACTTTGGTTTCTCTGCAAGCAATAAAAACACGCGATTGTGGAGTAAGAATACAAATTAAGAGTGAAAAATTGCCGTAGTCATTCATGTAAGTTAGGATGGATGTCCGGGCACTTGAGCTAGGTGCTCATTGTACCATTAATTGCCGTATTATAGAGTTTGAAGTATAAGAAAACTGGTCCGTGCTTCACAGCAAAGCTTCCCTTTATTAGCTACACGTAATAAATATCATCGAATACTTAAGACATTAACATACAACATTTTGGTATTGCATGCTTTACTTAAAAATAAATGCAAAAATATCATAAAAAATATTGTAAAAATATGTTAATGGCAGCTTTTTTCCTACTATAAATACTATAATCATTAAGATTCTACACTTTTTTTTTATAAAATGCATTTTACTACACTTAATAACAATTCGTAGTCCTAGGAAACGCAGTTACTTCCTTTTAGGAATCTCAATCTTCGCATAATATAAATATACTCCTTCTGAAAATAATTTCCTATTACAATGATGTCCACCTAGATAAGTTGCAGCGTTCCACCGCACTATATTTACCCCCAAAATTTTGATGTTTAAACAACAAAGCAATAACTTCGCTAATAAAATACTGCACCCAAGGACATAAATAGGTTATAAATTGTACCAAGTTTATTATAGTCCAGAATCTTCTCCATATACTCAATCCCGTTTATTGGAGAATCCGCTCGAAGATTACTTAATGTGTCTCATTCAGGCAGTTTTATACGTGGTAGTATTGCATTATTAATAAATATATTACTGTTTTGAGCTTCTACTCGTAAAACTACTGCTACCATTATAATGGGCGCTTCCATGAATATAAAACAGCAATAAAGTTGTTTATATGTCTTTATGTGATTATGTCTCCCCATCGTCTATAGGTATGTGTGCGTATTAAGCAATGATATATTTTTGGAAACTGGTATAAATGTTTACGAAGCGTCTTAGTAGTAAGTACACATACCTGTCTGTTAGAATAGAATCGAATTTATTATTGCTAACAAATCATCGTATCAAACTTAAGCTGTTCTGCAAAATATACAGTGAAAGTTTTAATTTAATTTAAAACTGTATAATATTAGAACATTGGAAATAATAATAATAATAACCTTTATTACCCAACAGACCATTAAGGTCCAATAATAGGATAATTACAATATCAATATGCCTAAGTAATAAAGGAGATAAAATAATCCGAGAGAGTGTGTAGACTGCAGCGCGCCTCAGAATATTAGTTCTCGTGAGTGGCATCATGAATGTAGAATTGTATCTAGAGTTGATACACGGAACAAGAAAAGATACATTTTCTAGTGAGAATGGACAGTCGATAACATTTGTCATTAATTTAAATAAGAATTTTTTACAGATCATCTCTCTTCGCTCGCTCAGGGGCACCATTTCAAAGCGCGATAGCATAAAGTCTTGGGATGTGCCTCTATCCGGATAAATACCATCACTCTTGAATGATATGAATTTCAAGAATCTGCGGTGAATTTTTTTAAGGCTAGTATATCAGATGTGTATAAAGGGTACCATATCTGGGCTCCGTACTCAACTTTGCTTACAACATATGCAAAGTATAATGATTTAATTAAAGATATGTCCTTAAAGTACTTTGAAATACGCATTATAAACCCCAAGGTTTTGTAGGCCTCAGTACAGACGGAAGAAATGTGGGGCTTGAACGTCATTCCTGAATCGAATAACACACCAAGATCTCGAACATCGGTTTTGCATTTTAGAGGGCAACCATCAACATAGTACGACGATATATACGGTACGCGTGAACGACTATAAGTAACGACACAACACTTATCAACATTCAGTTTCAATGAAGATCTTTTGCACCACTCCGTAAGTATGTCCAAATTATGTTGAAGTTTGTTGATATCAGTAGACTTTGAAATTTCCAAGTAGATTTTTATGTCATCAGCATATGCAAGAATGGGACCCTCTATCTGCAGAAGTAGATCATTAATACACAATACAAACAAGAGTGGGCCCAGGTTAAACCCCTGCGGGACACCAGCTGCCAATGTAGTTGTAATAGGAAATATTACATATAGGTACCAAAGGATTACACACGCGGAAGAAATAGTATGTTCGCCTTTTATTATCTCAAACTGTATGTTAGAGCACAATTTCATATTTTGGGAAACTAATACAACGTTATAGTATGTACATCTTCTGATACACTGTATGTTTTATAAAAATGAAATATGGTAAAATTAACTTTTTTAAATAGAACAACAAATATTTTTATACATTTTTAAACATCCCTAATCGCAATAAATTTTGAAAATAACTTACTGATTTGTCATATTTTTTTCCGTTTAGCTCTTTAGCTTTTTAGCCAAATTTATAGGCGAGGATATAGTAGAGCAGGGAAGAAAAATATCACATTTACAATTGCAATTGAACCACACGGAGAAGAAGTAAGGAATGATAACAGAGAAAAACGATAGATATCTTCAGAATGAACAATTTTATAGCAACGAATACTTTTTTTGAACACAAGAATATATATAAATATACAGGGGAAATTCACAGGTGAGAAATCGGTGATTGATTACGTGTTAGTACAAAAAGAACATAGAAGTAAGATAACAGACACAAAAGTAAGAAGAGGGCTGGGAATTGGCAGTGACCACTACACAGAGAAAAATAATGTGGTAAAACTAAACAAAGATTAGATGTAATACCTAATTTATTTAATCAAAAATTAGCCAAACAATTAAAATTGTTAAAATATCTATTTACAATTGTTTGTTTTTACTAATATTGTTGGTGTTTGACTTATCTACAAGAATAGTCAAATAAACAACATTTTTTAGACATTTTATATAAAAAAGTAGTCATTTTATTTATTATAATTCGACTCTTTAGCTATTTCAGATAGGTGTTTTACAAATTTATTTACGTTATATTTACTATTCTCTCTGACTGATTCGGCTACACAAACAAAACTTTTAAAACTAGACGATTAGGTGTATCATCTGGTAGATTACTTTGCTGTATCTATTTATTTATTATTATTATATTAGTTAAAATTACTTCATTGGGATAACATAATTGAGATTCATGCATATGTACGCCTATAAGATGATCTGTAAGCACAGATACTAATCAGCTTATATTAATGAATGTATGATAATGTGTGATACCTAAATACTAAAAATAAATAAAAGACATAAAGCCATTAAATAGAAATTTATTCAAGTGTTTCGCATAGAAAAAGGTTCAATTAAACTAACGGGTGGATACTTATATAAGCTTTTATAGCTTCACCAGTTACAATATTCGTAATTTCAGTGTTACTTGTACTATTGTGAAAGAAGTTTACCGTATATATCTTACCTCATTTTTAGTAAGAGATAACTTTCATCTTCTGTCTTTTCGTACAACGTTAATGAAACATTGCTGTTAAGCCAGAATCCACCAATTATAATTCTGATTACATTTCTGTCACTTCTCAATGAAAGCTTTTAGGTATCGGTGGGAATGTAAATATCACAATTATAATATAATTTACTAACAAAAGCAAGTCCTAAAATGTATATCTGCAACCAAACTCTCTAAAACAGTAAAATTAGTATACTATAGACCAGTTCCAATACGCAGTTTTCGTACGATTCTTGATCACGTGAATCAATCATATAAAAGATTAGAGTTATCTGATTCGTTCACGTGATCAAGAACCGTACGAAAACTGCATGTTGGAACAGACCTTATATATACAAAATACAACCATCATAAAAAAATATGGATTATATTTGTTTTTCAAACAAAGATAAATTCAATGTTTGATTATAATAGGTTTTGAAACTCCTAACTTAATTTAAAAAATATATTACCAACTTTCCTTAACTTATACTCCACGTCATCCATGCAGTATGGTTAAAAGTCATATATGGTCATCGATGGTTGCCTCCAACTTTTTCTTTAAAAGTCAGTTCATTTAGATTTATTTTAATTTTCAGCTGCTTACCTTGTCACTTACTTTCAAGATCTTCTATTAAATGATATAGTCCAATCTTGTAATAAGCTGTTGATAGCGTTACGTACTTTTACCATGAATACACAATTAACAGTTCACAATTAATAAGAGCCACTAACTTTAACAACTCAGCAAACATTGAATTTGGGAAGGATAGTGCAGAGTAAGTTCCTGCGCGCGCACACTAAAACTAAAAACACCTAACAATTTAGAAACCACGAAGACAAACTTTTTTTGTTTTATCTCTTTACTTTAGTTGATTTATCCAAACAAAATGTCTTTCCGAACATTTTTCGGCTTATATGGACAATCCTTCTATTTTGTAGGCGGATTGTCTAACTATAGTATGGGGAAAATATTTATAGTAGTAGAAATTTTGAATACTTTAATAAACTAAAGTTTAGTCACTTTAAATATTTTTTTTATTTAAATTAACTATTTATACATCACCTAATTTAAAAATGTTAATACATCGAAAATGTATATATAAATAAGCTAAATATCCAGGTGATTCAGCAATTGTTCGGTTATCTAATTGCAATTAGCTATTATGACTACTTTATTTTTCTCTGTGTACTTACTGCCAACTAAATTCAAAGAATAAAGCAGAAGTGTGGGAACTCTTGCGAGAATGGAAATAACGAATAATATAATATATTTGCCGTAATATATCACAGATACAGGCAATTGTCATTGTACATAAAACATAAAATATACATAAGACTTTACGGTAACCACAATACTCCCGGCGGACCTCCGCAACACACTAGGGAGCAAGACACATTACCGAGTACTACGCCCCCATTTCACGTATTCTTGGAAGGTATAAAAGCTTCTTTTCATTAAAAAATCGTAGCATGCCTGTCGAAACTTATCAAACATTTCAATATCCTTAATGTTATTAGGCAATGCATAATAAGCCAATATAGATCTGTAATATGCTCTTCTCTCGTACTGCGCCGACTTGTGAATAGGTATGGCAAGATCAATTGAATGTCTAGTTGTCAAACCAGTACGAGATGTATCTATATTTCGGGGATATATATCTTTATTTTTAAAATAGAGTATCAGCAATCTGTATATGTACAGCGATGGCAGAGGAAGAATATTTAGTTCCTTAAATAGTGGTCCACATGACGATTTGCTCGGCTTGTTAAGCATACACCGTAATATTCCTTTTTGAATTATAAAATTTCGTTGAAAACATAAAGCTGAGCCACAGAATACCAAACCATATGACAGCCTTGATTGTATGCTGCTGTAATAATACACTCGTAAAGCATTTAAGTCTACCGAATTTCGAATTTTATATATTGCATAATACTGTTTGGCAAGTTCCTTCACCAAACTGTCCACGTGACTCTCCCACTGCAACTTATAATCTAGTGTCATCCCAAGAAATTTTACGTGTTTTATTTGCTCAATTTTTTGATCACTAGCCTTCAATCTAATAGAGAAGAATCTAAGAATCTAATACAATATGAAAAAATTAAAACGTATAAGCTACTGAATAAAGATTGTGCAGAAAATTATAAGAAGACACTGATAGAAAGAAAAATAGAAAACACATTGGAGGTAATACAGGAAAACAACATCGAATTGGTGTGGATGCACTTAAAGAATATGGCACTAGAGGCTGCTATGGAAACTTGTGGAGTTGGAAGGAAAAGTAATAATAGACAAGAGACGTCTTGGTGGACGGATGAAACAAAGACCCAAATAAAAACAAAAAGAAAACACAAGTGGCAAAATTATTTAAATAATAGAACAGAAAATGATCACGAGCAATATAAACAGGCAAGAAATACAGTGAAGAAATTGGTAATAGCTGCAAAAAAAAGAAAGTGAATAGAATGGGGAGAAAAATAGAAAAAAGAGGGAGAAGTAATAAAAAGCGAAACTGGAATAATGATCAGATGGAGAGAATATTTTCAAAACCTTTTGGGGAAGTATAGGGAATTAAGAAAAAGAAGAACTTACGATAAATGAAAGTAAATCGAGGAACCGGTTATATAACGATGGAAGAATTTCAGGAGGCTATACGAGAACTCAAGAACGGAAAAGCACCTGGTGGGTAAGGTAGTAGCAGAAATGTATAAGAACTTGGGAGATAGGAATAGAATGGATCTATTATTGAAGATATACAAGAAAGATTGGAATGAAGAGAAAATACCCAAAGACTGGAATATGTGTGAACTGGACTGACTGACTGGAATGTCACTGATAGTGCCAATATACAGGAAGAGGGATAGAACTATACACCACAATTGCAGAGGAATAAATTTACTAAGTACCTACAGCAATGAAAATATATGAAAGGTCATTGATAAAAAGATAAAACCAATAGTAGAAGACACATTAGAAGAATCGCGGGTGGATTCAGGAAAGGGCGTAGTATACAAGACCACATATTTTCTTTGAAGCGTTGCAGCGGTGGACGTTTTAAGCTCTCAGGCAACTTGCTGTAGAGTTTACCCCCTTATAGACACTATTTTGAGAACATGCTCTCTGTTTATATAAAAGTAGTGTTTATGCTAATGCACATGTGTTATACAAACAATAATGTACATCAACGGCATTCTTGGAGTGTGTTTTGCAAGTTCTCTACTCTCCGGTCTACATAAATATCCAATTGCTCGTTTTCATAGCACAATTTTTTTTTTGAACAGAGGAGGGAGTAAAGTTTGACACTTTCGCTATTTCCTGTGTCACAACATGTCCCAGGTTTACAGGTAAAGAGTAGGTAGTGTGCTTGCCAATTCACTTATGGACTGACGCCACTTAGAACTGTCCATAATCATTCCCAAGACTTTACGGCGGTCGTTTCATTAGTTGCTTAGTTGAATGCTCTACATTTTGGCTTTATTTACTTTGAGTTTGTGTACTGGAAACAAGCGTTCAATACTATCGACAATCCAACAACAGATCCCTTAAACAAGCGAAGGTGTCATCGGTGTAAGTACAAATTTCCATCCCGTAGAACAAGAGAAGGCAAATGATTGTTATACACAATAACGACACACTAAATCTTAGATATTTACATGGTACTGGATTTTTTTCATTTTTTTTTATTTTGTTAGCTGCGTTTTGTTGGAAGGCTACAAACTATGTTTTAAAAGAAGATTTTTAATACCTTTGGATTAGATTAGGGTTGAGGTGGCCATACGGAGCTACTTTACCACAGCCTCTCAGATCCATTGTGATTCCCATTGTTCTAAAAACGTTCTCTAACCTTGTCTTCTTAATTGCACGTATCATTTTCGAAAGAGACTTCTTTATCTAACTGTTAGTTGTGGGGTTGTTTACGCTCAGAATTAGCTAGAAATCTTGTCCTCACCAAGCCATCGCAGTGGAACAGCAAGTTTGTCTCCCTCTCGGCAGAAACTGCAAATAGGATCATTTACCAAGTCGGTGTTATACCTACGCTCAGTTAGTCTACAGTGACCGATCAACATCCTTACTATTATTTTATCAGTCCTCCTATCTCTACTCAGTAGATATTTAGTAAATTCAAGTCTCTGTTCTTTTAAGAAGCCGTTTGCTTGCCTCTGTCCTGGGAATATTTGCCAATACTCCTTGGTCTCCATATACTTACATAAATTCACTGAGGGACTTTTTAATTTACGATTTGGTAATACTGACGGAAAGGCCAGCTTCACATATCTGGGCAGACGAACCTCGACTTATCAACATCGCATTTCCTTTCACGCCCATGTGGCTGGGAACCTAAGCCAAATCTAATTTAACTTCCTTTGTAGGTGTTAAATCCTTACATGCCGGCCTAATTTTGTTTTGTAAATCCTCGAGATTTTGAGGCGTGTCTGCAAAGACCACGGTCAGATGACCTTGGTGGACATTTCACTAGTCCATTCAGATACTGTCTGACAATCAAGGCATTATGAGCTGGTGCTCCGTCTTTCTGGAAGCACATTGTCTGCCGCAAAGCCAGTAGAAAATCTTTTAACATGGTTGCCAACTCGCTATTCAAAATATGAAGATATTGTTTCGACGAATATGACATTAATTCGTAACAATTCTAATATATCACAGCAATCTCTAAATTCAAATATTTGTTTACCATCAATTAATCTTCCAAGTTTTTCTGGTAGTTATGATGAATAGGTTGCTTTTGACGACACGTTTAATTCGCTTGTTCATTCATATAATTAATACACTTTCAGATATCCAGAAATTTCGTTATCTAAAATCAACATTGTCCGGTGATGCTGCAGATTCTTCATTCGTTATCCATTTCTTCTAAATTATAAATAAATTATAATATTGCACGGTACACTTTAAAATCCAAGTATGTGAAACGCTTAATTATTCATCAACACATTCAAAACATTTTCAATTACCTCATCATTTAAAAGAAAATCATATTATACTTAGGCAAATGTTAGACGGTGTCCTCAAGCACAAGGGAGCTTTAAAATCATTAGGGAGACCAGTGGATGAATGGGACGATTTGCTTGTCTATATTATTACAAATAAGCTTGGTTCTGTTACAATTAAGGAATGGGATAATAGCCTAGAAAAGCCTTCATCTATTCCAAAATTTTCAGTGTTAACCGATTTTCTTAATTACAAATGTCAAACATTGGAATCTCTTGCTACATGTTATCATTTACAAATTAATTAAGCGAAAACACAAAAACTTCAAGTAGTGTAATCATATCCAATACCTGTTGCCCTATATGTTCAAAGGATCATACCACAATCAGTGCTTGAGATCTGGTAATCGCGCAACGGTTTGTAAGAATCAGCATTCTTGCAAAATATGTAAACGCAGACATCATTCGGTTTTACACATGCTACGGGAAAATGCTAGAAAATCAACCGCATCTTCTCCAATCCTAACATCACTGTTAGTATCTGATAAATCAATAGATTCTCAACATTAATTGTTACAAGCACTCATTCTTGCCATTCGATAATAAAGGTCATCCGATTGAAGCAAGCTCTTTATAGATCTGGATCTCAATCCAATTTATCTCAAAATCATTCGCAGTGTTAGGTATTAAACAAGAGCCTATTTCCATTCCTGTAAGGTATTAACCAAGCAAACAACAAATATTCAGAGATCGGTGAATGTTAAAATATCTTTGCGAAAGAATTATTTTCAAACCAATCTTAAATGTTTTGTAATAAATAAAATCACTGGATCTCTACCAACTTCATCTACTGATCTTTCCGCATACAAAATCCCTAAAAACATCAAATTAGCAGACCTTGAATTTAACATGTTGAAACAGATGTCCATTAACACATCTAGTTGATCTATTCTGGAAATTAATATGTATAGGACAGATAAAATCATCAGATACTCAACCATGCTTCCAAAAAACTCACTTTGGCTGGATAATTGCAGACACACTTTCAACACCCTGTCAAACCATACCACAAAATCATTGTGCTCAACAGATATCTCGCGGCATTTAACAGCGTGTCTTCATTAAGAATGAAGGTGTCCTAACAACCTCCTATTAAACTGCACCAAATATTTGTATTCCAAGTGATTTGATTATGTGCCTCTCTTGTCCAGTGTGGGTATTGATCCGACCAGAACCAATTATTTGGCGTATTGATAATCCCATTAAACTTTGACATATATCTGCATATATCTTTATTGTCATTTTTTTTAATAATAAACAACTAAATCTAAATAATCTTTTCAGCACACGATTTTTTTTAAATCAAGTATGACCGTCTTTATCACATTGGAGTCGAAACGACTAAACTAATTGTTTTCGCAATGTTTGTATTTTCTTACTTTAGGAATAAAGTTTGTTGTTTTTCCCCTAAATAAGCTCAAATCTAAGTTGATTTTTGATGATTTTCTTTTTCGGTTTTAATCGAATGATACCAATCGCAAAGCGATATGACCACTAATTCAAAGATATTAAGTTTTTTTTTTGCTTTTTCGGCATTTGGTCCTCTGTGCACCACCACAATCTGCAATCATAGTACTTCCTGTAGATTACATTTAATTGCTACACATACAAGGTAAATGTACTTTGATAGTGTCTGGTGAACAACTTCGCATGCGATTGTACATTAAACATGAGAGTGAAATAAAAGAAGCTTTATCTCTGGGGCAATTTCTGTTTTTAGTTTTTAATATACTTATAGGTACTTAGTTTAATAAAATAAACAACATTGTTAATACTTATATCCTATCGAACACATTATATTTGTATTACGGACAACTAATTGGATCAACAAGTTATCACTACTAGTTACAACCAAAACTACATTTTTGTTATAATCTATACGGTGTTAGATAGTTTTCACCGTGTACATACTGGCATCTATATGTCTTTTCGGTAGGGCTTTTGGTTTAGTAAATTACTTGTACCAATTTGTATAACCGCCTTTGCAAACAATAATCTGCAGAATTACGTAGATGGAGGATGATAACACAGTTGGTATTAGTTGGAAATTTGGCAACTTACGTTTTTTCATTTAAACACACGAAATTGATCATAACCGTGGAACTTATACCCATGAATATTCAACAACCGAGAGGGTATTAGAATATCTCCAAAGAGTTTTGTTTCTTCATATTAACATACATGTCACTTTTAATTGATTGATATACCATGAATACATCACCCTTTAATTACTTCTCAATTTTATTAAAAAATAACAAATACACTTAAATTTCGCTTTCCTTGAAGTTGAATTAAAAAAAGAAAGTAAAAAATGTGAGTGGCTTTAACTCGATTTCATTTCTGGCTTTTTAAAAGAAGCGAAAGTGAACTTTTATGATAAAATATAAAGACTGGATAAGTTTACCATCCACATTCCATTAAACTACATAAAAAATCTATTAAAATGTGCGCTGCTTTTGTAAAAATTTTTCGAAAGTCCCTGCTCGAAATCGTTTCACCCTTCTTAAAATATTTTATTAAAGACGTTCTACCAGAAATAGGTCAACAAAACACGTTTTAGGTCCATTCTTCCGTCGCAATATATTTGCCGTTTAAGTATAGCTCTTCTAACTTTCATCTTTTTATATCGGAAACTTCCATTTGAATGCAGCTTGGTTATATAAACAAGCAAATTCTTACTTAAATAAAGTGGATCATTCCATTCAGAAAGTTTTCTTTATAGGCACATTTAATTTCCATTAGTTGTAATTGTACAAAGTACTTATGTTCGATCTAGTAAAATACAAGTATCGTAATACCCAATAACTTTTCATTGATATATTTTTATTGGGTAATTTACAGTGCATTGTATTGATCGCGTACATTGTTACACATCTACACCTATACCTAAAGTATAGGGTCGTGTAAAAGTATATCAGAGGAGCGCATCGCAACCTTTTGTTAGACAAAAGTTAATTTGAAATCAAGTAACAGATAGTTCATGTTCACTCATTAAAAAAGAAAATGCGTTAGAAGTTTTCTAGTTCAGAAAGTGGAACAAGTGACCACTAATGATGCAACTTGCGAAGTTTTAATTCGGCCGTGCTTCTACGAGAGTTATCGCCGCTGTGGCTTCTCTATTTAACCAGAAATTTATTGCAGAAAATTAAATGTGTGTTGTTGAATTCGGCTTAGATTCAATGGTTTCGGGTGATTTATGGGATTCTGTAGAATGTAGACAAAAAATGGTATTCCGTTCATTAGAACTTAGTAGATTAAACATTTCCTTCCGTAACCGATGCATTATTATATGTACCTTAGTTTTCAGTATTTGACATAGAGAGAGCTCACAGAAATTGCTCATTACAATTTTTTTAAACTTTCCGAATTTGTTTTTGAAACTTGCAGAATTGTCTTTATCAATCATAGTCTATTCAAAAAAGGCATTTTAAGTTTACAGTGCTGTCGATATACAACATGTTCGAAAACTAAACTACGATAATGATACTTTTCACCTAACAGAACTTTTTGGTATATTTTAAACAATTTTATGCAAAAAGCGCTAATATTTCAAAAGCTATCAGGAATGGGTATTAATGCCATCGATTGATATAGAATCTTTGTGTACATACATTTAATGCAGTAGTAATGGATGTTCCATTTAAAAAAAAAGTTTCGATAGTTCAAAGTTTCGTTGTTGCAAAATGAGTTTTTTGAACAGCTTCAATGGAGTTTAGTAAGAATTGCTACAACCATGAGCATTTACGTTTTTACCAAGCTGTATATCATTGTAATTTTTGGAAAAGTGTCTATTCTAAAATGTGAAAAGATACAGGGGTGTTCCATTTAAAAAAAAGTACCGATGACGTCATATCTCGAAAACATATGATAGTTGTTGGAAATCAAAGTATGTTACAGACTAGAAGGAAAATACTAAAAAAGCTTTTCTTATGGTTGTTTTTTTTTTTAATAGAACCCATAATTTAGCCAAAAAAGAGGTGTTCCCAAACATTTGCCTGACCCTGTATATTATAATTTGTGGTAGGTATCTAAAAGGGTTTATGACTTGTATCTGGTTTATTGCACGGACGAGATCTGAACACACACGTTGTTTACTATTTACGATTGTGATAACATCATGTGTTACAGTGTTTTTGTTTTACGTTATATTTCTTGTTCTCTGTTTAGTCCGACTAAAAGATTATTGTAATAGTACATTTGTACAATTTTAAGATTGTAAAACAGCCTTTAATTCTTTTGCCACATTTATTACTTGTATTGACTCTTTCATCTATTCTGTCATCCTTCATCTATCTTGAAATTCATACCATTATACTATCATTATAATGAACTTCTTTATATCAATGATAAAGAACGTGTGGCTTTGTACTGTGCTCGATATAAATTTTTAAGTTACTAGACCAATTTCAAAAGTTCTTTCACTCGCATATATCTAGTAGAATTTCTTCCAAATGCCGAAATTACTTTTCTTTTAAAACAAGGGGAATTAGCATTTTGGCAACAATAAACATGGAAGTGGGGTAGTGGAAGAAGTTATAAATAAGGAAATGAATTTGCTTCTCATATCAGGCGCTTTCCGTGTGTTATAGTTGCTTGTCGGGATTAAATTTTATCCATCACCGTATAAGGCACTAGATTCAGCAAGCTGACTACATTGGTCGACCAATAACAATGATAAGTATATGTAAGATATTTGAAGTGTGACTTATTCAATAATTTAATGTACCTATCTTCAAAGACGAGCCCATTTTGATACTTTTATGTCGGCTTTGCTATCTCCAAGCGACAGATGTATCGTAATAATATTGGTATTTGTTTTAGTATCTGAGTCGATTCCATTACGTCTTCCTTGCTACCACAAAATAACATCATTTTCTTGTTTGTCATTATTTCTAATTTCGCTGAATTGATTCAATTAAATTATTAACTTCATCGAATGCAGAAGATCTCCCAGTACTTGGAAGAAGATAGAATTGTAATTGGAATTTAATATTTACATCGAATTTGTCTCGCGCCAGTTGCAAACAAGGCGCAGGATATTGGAATAATTAATCAATCAGTTGAACGATCCACAGGTCGCTCTTACAGGTAATAAAATTTCGTTTCGATTAGATCCATTAAACAAAATTAATTTATGTAGATGGCGCTGGATGGGAAATAAAATTATGTCCATCAAATATTTGCTCTGCTCTCGAAATGTCCCTAGACTTCATTTATTAATTTATTAAAACTGTTATACCGGTTTTATGAGGTCATCTTCTCGTAGCTGTTTGGTGAAGAGTATAATAGGTGCAAGTAAATGAAATTTGCACAGAGCTGTTGTAAAAATATGTTATCGTTTTATGTAGAGTGTGGGTCAAAGTAAGTACAATGTGGGACTTTTCTTTGTTGTTAAGTTTTAAAAGTTATTATATTTGTAATATTATTATTAATTGTAACTTTAGCATCCTTTAAAATCAACCAATCATTCTTCTTCAAACCATGCACAAAAGTCAAATCAATTCCCCATCTTTTGGATTGCTCATTTGAGGTTTATAAGACCGAAAACAATTTCTGTTCAGTACTTGATTGCAGCTCTTAACTAATATTTTTCTGCTAGCAATATCCAATAAAACAATTAAACTCGTACCTTTACCTCTTACCTATTCATCGTACGATTTTTTTAAATTTATTTACAACAGAACGATGTCGTTAAATTTTCTGAAAATCTTTGTTCCAATCAAACACACAGGGGTATGAGGATATGTTTCTTTCATTAAAAATTCCAGCTACTGCTCTATGTGGCGTTGATCTAAGCTTTCGCTGTATATTTTCATGTTCATCAGAGAACAAGTTTCTAAAAGGACAATGAAAGCGACGAATACTTAAATGTTGTAAAATACATAGTTAAAAGATAATAATTAATTACTTCAACACACAGCAAAAGATGTAGAACTACGTGAGATAATAAGGTTTACAAGACTGTCAACCAGACTAACAACCAGTCTTGTTAACCTTATCATCTCACGTGGTTTCACATCTTTTGCTGTGGGTTGAATCATTTAACTATTACTTTTTAACTATGTATTTTACAGATTAAATTTGGTTATATATTTTGCTATCATACTCTTACCTATCGATGGGTAAGTATTTTTTCCAGAAAAGTACAGTAAGTGGCGTCAGCAGTGAACACGTGCAACTCATGATTCGACAGGCCGTATAAAGCAGACTGTCGAAGTCATCAAGCAGGTTGTGGTTTTGTCAAATTACAAGAATACATGCTTGACGATAAACGTATTCTATTCCCTAGAAAACAAGCGATATAATTTTAGTTCTTTGCTTCTTCTGTTATACTTTCTTAGTTAGGCGTAATACACGGAAACAATGTATTTACATATGTCTGTCAATTATTGTTTGTGATTGAATTTGATTCATTAAATTTTTTTAACTAGTAGTAGTTAACTTTCAAAACTAGTTGTTCAAATAACTATTCCATAAACTTTGTTACCCTTAGATTCATTTTAAGACAATTGCATCTAATTTTCAGTAGCTCAATACTAAACGTCTACTCTTTTTGTTTGCAACAACAATTTCTGCTAATCCCTTTAACTGTTGTTATTGATGGGTTTACGTTTCACTGATACTCCGATGGTAGGAACCGGCTGTTTTGTAAATTCGCCCTACACAAAACGACCTTCGTATATGTGCGTAACTATCAGCGAATTCTAACTCATTAATTTGGCTGCTACGCCAAATTCACCTCCAACATGGATCGCAGGACAATATATCTTTTACCGGAATTAACATAGAAAATCCATTTTGGGCAACTGTTTGCCGATTTCCATATGACAGCCTTTATACGTACAAGAGAAACCTGATTCATGTACTGTTTAAAATGTATGGGAAAGTACTGGCTCTTGTACTGGTAAGTATACCAATTCCGATTCTATTATGATTTTCTAAATAAATGTTAGTGCAATGTTTGTAAATGGCGACTGTAATTTGTTAAATAATCCCAAATTATGCGCATATATCGTTGTAATTTCCAGAAAACTTTGTGATAGTAAGAAATATCTATGTACATAAATACACATCTTAGGGTAAAAGAAGTAAATACAGAACTATTGCGTTTACATATACAAGTGCACCAGTTGTAGAAGTTTGCTATGAATGCCTGCAATTGATATTTGTCTGTTAAACAACTTTGCTAGAGAAGATGGTTAAACTTAATAGGTAAATAATCCGTTAACTTTGTAATTTAGTTCATCAAGGATATAGGTATCTAAATTAACTTGTAGTATAAATAAAACTGTAGTTTGAAAACTTCATTGATATATATACCGGAAACCTCACAAACTCTAGGCTTTTTTGTATATAATATGTTTACTTTTCTCTTTATTACTCTTCTGGCTTCCAGTTAGGTTCCCCGTTGCTTATATTTTGGCATTAAAGCTCAACATAGACGTAGATGTGATATGCAATTCATGCCATCCAATATACAGCTATGGCGAGGATCTCTAATGTTTATCACCGTTAATCTGCTGTAGGTTTCCTTTGATTATTGAAACTGTCCTATTACAATGTTAATTTCCACTAAGATTGTGCAGTTCGTTAGTGTTCTTCCTAGATATTCTCAGATTATACTGATTGTAAAAAAGAGTTGGTAGGGTTAATTCAACAGAAAGTATGGTGTTACTGTTTTCATGTTGATCCAAAAGAAAATGGTGTCCAAAAAAATCCTTACTGTATATGGTTGAAACATATACATTCTTTTCTTGAATCGCTTTTCCAGATATCTGAATGTTTAGCAAGTCACCTACACACTACGAGAAGAAATTAACTGTTTCTTAGTTAACATTAGTTTCTTTTTAAATACGAGCAATGCGCTTTAAAAGTTGTATTGATATTATGAAAGTTTTGTAAACTTCTCCTAGACCCCAAAGAGTTCAGTGTTTCTGCTGAGGATGATAGCTTTGCTATTGAAACATACGTCCAGTTCAGTGCAGTTTTTGGTGAGGTGTCTAGAAGAAGTTTGGAGTATTTTTGTCATTATGAAACTTGTTTAAATTATTCTATTGATTGAATTTGTAAGAATATTTAACACATTTTTTGACATTCGTTGTTTCAATAGCATTTATTGTTACTTTACTAATGGCTGGTATAATTATCGCAATTATTGATTTGGCATACCTATTTGAGTGCCATATATAATAAGTGCTAATACAGACGATTAGCAATTAAAACAAAGGAACTAATAAAACAATATCAATGCGATTTTACAAAAGGACGATCAACAACAGACGCAATATACAGGGTGATTGTCAATATATACGACAAACTTTAAGAGCTGATTCCTGAGGTTATTTTGATCATAAAAGTTCATATGAGGAGCATATGTCCAAAACGTTGGTTTTAAAGTTATCGAATGTTTAATAATAAATTATGAACTATGACTAACACGATATAATATCACAGTTGGTTCTTCAAAAACTATTATGTTGAGAGGGTATTGTTTATTTGTCATTTCAATATTTATCAATAGTTGTCAGGGTATTCATTCAGTTTATTGCCAGTTTCTGTTTTCTAAAATGAATTACACGAATGCTGAGATGTGTGATATGCATTTCGTTTACGGCCTTGCCAATGGAAATTCGCGTGCTGCTAGACGTCTTTATGAAGAACAATACCCGAACTGTATCATACCGCATCACTCAATATTTGCTCGTCTTCACCAACGCCTTAGTGAAACGGGAAATTTTAAAAAACGGACGATTGATAACGGGCACCCATCTACAGTGGGAACTCCACAAGTTGAAGAAATGGTACTAAATGAAATTGAGGAACGTCTTACTACAAGCGCCAGAAAAATTGCATTTGCTTTAAACATGCACAGCTTGGAGAATATTGAAAGATCAACTGTTGTATCCATATCACATTCAATGGGAGCAGGCACTTTTGTCGGCAGATTTTCCGCAAAGAGTGGCTTTTTGTCAATGGATGCAACACAAAATCGCACAAAATCCTGACTATTTGGCTCAAATATTCTTCACCGACGAGGCTACTTTCTCTAGAAACGCGATTATTAATTTTCATAATAATCACATATGGGCCGAAGAAAATCCGCACGAACTAGTGCCGTCTAATGCCGACTAATGCCCGTCATCAACATCAATTCTCTGTCAATGTGTGGGCCGGGATTGTTGGAGATCACTTGATAGGTCCACATTTTTTACTGATACGGTTAAATGGCGAAGTATACCGCAATTTTCTTCAAGAGGAGCTACCCCTACTACTGGAAGAAGTTCCGTTGCAATTAAAATTACAAATGTATTTTATGCATGGCGGTGCTTCAGCGCATTTTAGTTTAGTTGCTCGCGAGTTTTTGGACAATACGTATCCAGATCGGTGGATAGGACGGGGAGGTCTACAACCGTGGCCTCCTCGGTCTCCAGACTTAAATTCTTTTGATTTTTTTTTCTCTGGGGTCACTTTAAATCATTAGTTTATACGACTCCCATTGAAAATGTCGATAAACTGAGAAATCGTATTATCGCTGCTTTTCAAACAATTCGAAATACCCCTGGTATTTTAGAACGGACTCGCCAGTCAATACGACGGAGGAAGCTTGTATTGCAGTTGGGGCGGTCATTTTCAACAGTTAGTATACGTTAATTTTGTTTTACTAATAATTTTGTTAATTTATAATGAAAACATTAATTATGTTAACTTACTATTAAACACTGTACAACTTTAGAACTAAGCGATTTTGGACATATGTTCTTATGAACTTTTATGATCAAAATAACCCCAGGAATCAGCGCTTAAAGTTTGACGCATATATTGAGAATCACGCTGTATACGCTCAAACAAATAGTAGAAAATACACACGAATAGAAATGTTATTTGTGGACTTTCAACAAGCTTTCGACTCCCTCAGAAGAAACAAACTTATGGAAGCTTTAGAGAAAAAGGGAATCAAATATAAATTAAAGAGATTAATACAAATGACAGTGTCAAAACAGAGTAAGTGTAAACACGTAGAAGAGACAGATAGAGGAATTTGAAAATAAATAAAGGGGTAAGAAAAGGCGATTCACTGTCGGCAACATTTATAACTTAGCATGGAAATATGTATTAAGAAGGATGATAAAGTCACCATAAGGAACAAAGGAAGCACAATAATAGCGAATGCAGACTAATCGTAAATTGGTACAAAAAACCGAACAAATGACGGGATCAGAGATGCAGAA
This sequence comes from Protaetia brevitarsis, assembly GCA_004143645.1. Lineage (NCBI taxonomy): Eukaryota > Metazoa > Arthropoda > Insecta > Coleoptera > Scarabaeidae > Protaetia > Protaetia brevitarsis. Next base: position 1,779,587 of record RXPK01000172.1, on the reverse strand, counting down.
ATAAAAGAAAGAATAACCAATATGAACAAGGGCTATCAAGCAAATAGAAAACTGTTAAAATGTAAATTATTGGGAAACAAATCAAAAATGAGAATTTACAAGATGATAATACAACCAACAGTACTATACGCTGCAGGGACAATAACGCTGATTAAGAAACAAGAAAAAGAGCTTAGGATACAAGAAAGAAAAATACTAAGAGCAATATTAGGCCCAATAAAAATGGATAATGGTGAATAAACATGAAGAACTAATTATGAATTAACAAAGGAACTAACGGGTGGTGACGTAGTCATTAAGAGTCAGAGAATAAATGGTTGGGACATGTGTAGAGGGCCGGGAATGGAACAGTATATCGCACTATTTTGGAATGGCAACTAGGAGAAGGAAGAGGAAGAGGCAGCCCTACATCTACATGGCTGCAAGAAGTTATAACATATCTTAAAAAAGCTGGTATTCATCGATGGCAGAGAGGACACAGAACAGGGACAGGTGCAGGGATGTGTTGAGAGGATAAGAAGGGAATGGGCAATTGATCTAATCGGTTTTTCGATAGATCTAGAGAGCTCTAGAAGCCAAATACTCCCGTTGATGGTGCTTAACTATTACACTCAATTTATTATTATAAAAATTTTTGGGTATACTTGCCATTGTCATAATTATAAGAAATGTTAATGGGACATGTCGAAAGCTAAATTGTAGAACTTAGAAAAAATAGAATCAAATCAAAATGCTAACTTCAAATTCAGCTACTTTCTGTGTTACATTAGTTAAGGATATTAATTTCTTACCGCAGTAGCAGAGCTCTTCAAATGAGAAATTCTAGTGCAGGAGACATGAAAAAATTGGAGTCACATTTGAACATTACATTATTCAAATTGCAACTGCGTCATAATGAAAGATCGATATATATTATTAGCATATAAGCTTTAAGTTGGAGAATTCTTTCCACTTTTGATGCGTTGCCAAGATTTTGGCTTCCAAATTTGGTAGCTTATCAATCATCAGTCAGACAAATGTATATTTAATACAGAGAATCGAAAATAACTACTTTTCAATATCGTAGTTTATATTCTAGTCGATAATGTGGCTATGAATGTATTTCGCTCATCCCGTTGTATAAATAATGCCTGATAGATACGTGGATCTAGTATTTCCAGCACAGAAACAAAAATCATATAATTTTAGGTTACCAAAGGAATGTTAGAGCTTCAGTTTTAATTGTTTTGAATATTGACACAAGAAGCAACTGCTTATTTTAAACACACGTGTTGCACTATAGCTACATGAGTTAATATTGCAAACAAAACAAAATAGCGTTATCATTTCTCCCAGTGCATCAAAGAGATGTTATTATTCATTAGGTCATTCATTTTATTTCCTGTATGCAGTCTTAAGACAGTGTTGATTTACCTTAGAGTTAAATATTGCCCTCAGCGTCGCCTGATTGTATAGTTACAACATAAATCCATTTGCATTGAAAAAATAAAATGTACCTATTGAGTCAATGCAAAATTGTATTGTATATAAACAACAATAAATTTAAAAGGTTAGTTCAATACAGTGTAATGTTGAGCATTTTGTGGATTGTATAAAATCAACTTATTGCTGCTTGTATAGTACAACCAAATTTTGAGTTGAAATTTTCTTTGTCCGTGTTTTTCAATCGTGCAACGCAGTATCGCATACAGCTTTCCTTGAAAAAAACAAAAGTTTATTTTTTTACTGAAATAGCAACAGTCGCTTCTACCTACTCAATTACACACGGAAAAAAGATGTTTGGAAAATACCAACAATTATAATGACAATTACAATTGCTGGTCCTGTATATTAGTTTAAGATAGATATAAATTATTTTATTATTATTGTAACTTCTGGATTGGTGGATTTTGATGTTAGGTATTAGAAAACTAGGAAATAATTCTATCCAATCCTCAATTTTATTATTATTACTACCGGTTTCGGCTCTAGGCCTGTATGAATAAAATGACAACTTATAGTACCTATAACATAATCCTAGTTTTAAAGTGCACCTGATGATGGCCAAGAACCAAAATCAGTAGTAATAATAATAAAATTTGAGGATTGGATAGACCTTTCTTCTTTGTTTTCTGACACCTAACATCATAAATTATTTTGATGATCCAAATATTATTGTTAGATTTTTAAATATTTAACATCGTCGAAGCTGTTTTCCAGTTCGTCTACAGAGATATTGCCAAGTAGTAGAAATATAATAATTATTAATAATCTCAAATTTATACAGCCTCCTATAACACTACGTTACAAATTAAAAAAAAAAGTAAGTACCCACTTAAATTTTTCCTGTTTAGATAGTTATACAAATCGCTTAATAAGAACATCTATGTACTTTTTTTCTATCACGTACTGTTTTTTGGGTACGGTAACTAATAATTATTGGTAAAAAACTTTAAAAATATACATATTGCTTTATTTAATTGTCAATAATTAGATTAAATTAACGACAAAAAATTAAAACTAACGACAAAACTTATTTTGTTTTGTTATTAGTCCCAAGCCTGGTGAAATGCGAGGGGAAGATGGCCGGCGCTTCGCAATACGTATCTATCATGAAAAACTGAAAAATTGCGAATATCTCCAAAACCTTTGGAGATAGACACAATGACACTCATATAAAATCGAAAGAAAATCAAATTTTACATCCATTTATGTAAAAATTACTATGCCATTCAATTTAAAAAAAAATCAAGTTATCCATGATTTTAGAGTTCGAAAATTACAGAGCCCTATTTATCAATCCTGTAATATAAACGCAACAATTTTAAAATAAAAGACGTGTGCTGCTTCATAATTAAGCGAAAACTGAAAACCGCATCTTTCTAACTTTCGTATTTCCGGAGATATTTGCAAACACGCGCAGACATTGAATGTAATTTTTTTTCGAAAAAAGCGTCATGTAATTCGGGACGGTACAACTTAGCCTCATTGTATGCCTAACGTATTGTTATTTAAATTTAACAAGGATCAAAATACAGTAATATACAGGGTGTTCATTTAAAATAATAAAGTATCTACTTCCCGTACACCGGAAGTCCACCATTACTGAAACTAATTTTAAAATGTGTAGAATATGACTCGAGCCAACATTTATTTGAAACATTTTTCAAAAAAAAGCAATAATAAATCTGCTATGGACCGTTGCATCTTAGGCTGGACACCCGGTATGTATATCAGGTAGAATATTTCAATCTGTCGCTACGAGCACGAAGTGACATGTAAATATGCATATTATATCTATGAGGGGATAAAATGTGAGCTCTACCCCCATTGAAAATTCCAAGATTTTGTGCCAGAATCGGCATAGCTTATCTAATGCCATCAGTGTATACTTCAAAAACAAGACGTGATAGAAAGAAAAACATCCACTGCTTACATATTGTAACTAATTGAAAACCATAATAGTAATCAGTTTTTCAGGTACGAAAATCGTGTCACGCAGTGATAATTATAGTCCCATGAGTTCTAAAGTTTACAGTCAATTTTTTTATCATCTACTTTTCTGTTTGGTGGTTAAATGTTTTATTTGTTGTTTATTATTTGAACTGTTGTTGGCGTTAATAGGATTCCGAAAATTGTGGTGACTTTGCATTCTTGGATGTGATGATATTTCCATTTCTTTTTTAAAAAATTGCTTGAATTTATACAAGATCATTAAATTACTGATAATATTCTATATAAATATCTTAATGTTTATGTTCGTAAAGAATTTATATGGGAAATCGATAGAATGCGATTAAAAGAATCATGTTTGTAGGAACAATTTTCAATACATTGGGTCAATATCTAATATTATAGATAAGCAATACAAACAACTTCCAATATTAAATAGTCACGTATTACTCATTTTAAAAATTCTAAGCGGTGATCAGATAAAAATTGCACAAATTTAATGCAAAAGATTTATCAAGATTATCAAGAAATTACTAAAAGAGAGTAAACATCTCACTAAATTTGAATTTATTAACTTAATAATTTTTTTATATATTTATAATCTTTTTTACAAGTATGAAAATCTTTCGGAATTAGACAGAATTGTGTTGTCATATACCAACAATAGTCCTTGCCTGTTGCTAGTTTTGCTTTCTTGTACGTACTGACGCATAAAATATGTAAAAACTGCCGATTTTGTAGCTTATTTTAAAATTTACTTTAAAAATTTAATATCCTTTTCAAACCTCAATACATTGTGCATTAAATCTTTAGTGCATTGAATTTTCGAAATTAGTTAAACTAAAGTGAGTATTATAGATATTTCGCAAGGTTGATACTCTAATGACTTGCATGAACACCTTATTATGAATCACGAAATCCCAAAAGACATGGCACAAAAATTAAATCCTCCGCTGATCTTACAACTTACGTATTATAAAATCCTTTCGAACCCGAATATTGCATTATGCAGTAAACTTCTCCTAAACCCCTCACAACAAACTGCACTAAACTGGACGTACGTTTCGATAGCAAAGCTACCATAATCAGCAGAAATACTAAACTGATAGTTCAGTGTTTCTCCTTTGCCATCGAAACGTACATCCAGTTTAGTGCAGTTTGTGGTGAGGGGTCTAGAGGTTTGCAGCATTACTAGTACCACAGTTTGGAGTATTTTTGTTGTTGCATTATGCACATAAAAACTTTTGATGAACTTACCACAGATTGGTTATACTTTCCATTAGACAGATATATTAGATCATAAGTGCATAAAGTGTCCACCGCAATAGGCACTAAGTCTGAAAAGCTTAAAATGTGCATACTACAACATCTAAGAATTATACAAGTACCTCTTAATCCCCTTTCAGATCTGTATAAACCCGAGAACGTCAAGTTCTTGAGAAATTTCTACGTATTTTCGATTATGAATGGTCAGGGGATTTGAGTAGGCTACCATAGAACTGTTTTACGTCTAAAAAAAAATCAAATATTCACATATTAACAGCTAGACGTATTCGATTCAACGTATGTTTATAAAGATATGCACGGGAAGCTAGAACTGCTAATTTACATACAGTGCTGCAGAATATATTGAGAGTGCTTTATAGGGCAAATCTCTGATTTAGCTGTAAAAGCGTTTCAACTAAGCAAGATATGCTTTCAAAGAGTATTAACATTAGTATCAATCAGAGTGCATTAATTAAAGGTTGACTTATTTGACCATAACGTTGCTGCTTAGTGGTTGGATATCTATACGGTGGTTTCACATATTCCATGCATATCTCGATAATAAACTACCGTAGGTAGGTATATTTAGAATTTCTAAAACGTTCAATGATCAAAGTTATTCATAACACCTTCTTGTATTTACTTAGTAAATGTAAATATTTATTGGTAAATTGCGTACATATGTGTAAATTAAACGAGCAGTAGTTCTGTACCGATGCATATTAATAAACAGGGCTATATAAATATGGGTTATCACTGCTGTCTAAACAGAGGTAATCCTGGCATTTTTGCATATCTACTTCAATGCCTAGCAGGTCTAAATGTAAGCGCTCAAAAATAAATTGCAGCAGTAGGTAAATATAACATTTTTGTTTTGATATTACTAGGCAACAAATGTTTACTCTTTTATTTTTTTTTTAGTAATTATGTATAGTTTTAGATTCTCTTACAGTCTGCAAAATGTTTCCTTTTTACTTTTCTTTTATACTGTTCTACGGTACTTTCTGATATCAACGTCCAACAATAATCAGCCAACACTTCACTGTTCCACTTGCCCTGATAACGTTTTTAAATAACAAAAGTCTGTTCTGGTCTTGATAAAACCTCTCGCTGTGTTCATCACTGACGTCGCCGACGTTCGGGGGAAAGAAATCCAGGTGCAAATGTAAAAAAATATATTTTAAGGCTCATGTTACAGCCCAGTTCATTGTAGCTTCTAAAAAGTTCATTAACAGTTGCTATATAATTGTCAGATTTTGCGTTTGCTGGAAAAAAAAGAGTCACACTTTTAAAAGCATTCCAAGCACCACGTTCCAAGTCAATTAGAGCCTCTTCAAATTGTGCATCTTGTTGTAGAAGTTTTTGCATTTGAAATATTTGGGAAATTTGTGTTGAAGGTATTGGAATCCACGACCATCCTTATCCACTGCTTTATAGAAATATTTTATCAGGTTCTACTAGTGCCTTATGAAATATATTCTTTTGTCTAGGAATATACTGAGTCCTGACTGGCCAATCTTTAACAAGTGGTGGGAATTTCTCGATCAACTATCCCACTTACAAAGGAAATAGCTGAACTTTGTGTACCCCAGTTGTGAACCGAGTGGAATTGCTACAACTTTGAGGCCAGCGCTGATATGCCATTTGTACACTTTGTAATTAATTTTGTCGAGAAGACGAGTCATATTTTCATAAGTTTTCTTCATATGAACTGCGCGGCCAACCGGGATGGATGGATAAACGGTTCCTCTGTGAATAAGGACAGCTTTTAAATTCAATTTCGAAGCATCGATAAGGGTTTTGATGACTTACTGTAGGCATCAAATCATCGACATTATTGCGGAATGAAAGATCTCCTTCGATTGAAAAATACTGTGACAGTTCTTTCTGGCGATTACGATAAACTGAAATATGTGTGCCTGGAGCTAACACACGGAAAAAAATTGTTGTCAAAAAACCAACAATTGTTTTTTCCATGCAGTTGCCATCCTTAAAGTCTAGATCCTAGTATTTCGGCTTGAGTTATTGACAAATTCAGATCTCCAATAACGTCATTTAATTCTGATTGATTTACTAAGTGAAGTCCGTCCTCTAGAGATGGCAAATATTCATCAGCGCCGGTCGATAACTCCGAAATTTCTTCCTCTGCATCTATAATGGCATATTCTTCACTCAAAACACCTACGGGTCTTGATACTGGCAAGGCTTCTGAATGAGGTACTGGACGAGTAACAGAAGACACACTAGCGTAACTTAGCGTGTTCTTACTTTTGCTGGAGAACCCGAAAGTTTTCGTGCAGCAAAAGTAGCAATCAGACAAATGGTCCGCTTATTCACACCAAATCATAGGTCTTCATTCATTCATTCATTCAGGTTAGGGTGGGCACTTGATGTCCGGGCACCTGAGCTGGGTGCTCATTGTACCATCCCTATTGATCTCTTATTTCCACTCGAGCACCTTGGGTTCTCTATAACCCCAGTATCTTGCCCAGTGGAAACTTGAGGACCTCGAGGGCTCCAATAGATCTCTCCCGAAATATATCTGCCTGAGTACCTTCAGTTCCTACATGTGCAGATTACATGTAAACCGTTCCTCTGTAGTTCGCTCTTCTGCACCACGGTTCGCTTACACGGCCTGTGTTGTATAGATGCTTTTCAGAGGGCAGTGTCCAGTTAACCAACCCAGTAATTGGTTTTAACTTCTTTCTTACTGCGCTTGAGTAGGTTATCAGAGAAACTAACATCCCCATCCCCTGTCAGCGTTTTGGTATGGAGTTGACCTTCAGTCGACCTCCTTTTCTTTGTACTTTCTTTATTCTAACCAGGTCCAGATCTCCTTCTCTTGCGGAATCCTTAGTAATCCCAATAACGGCTCTGGACCCAGAAGTGTCCTTAGAGCCCTCCTTGGCTAGTTCATCGGCGATTACGTTGCCCTTTATATCATCATGTCCCGGCACCCAAATCAGAGACACCGTGTTATCTCGTGCCAGTGCATTGAGGGATTGTTTGCAGTCCCTAACTAGTTTTGACCTAGTTACAGGGTTTGAGACTGCCTTAATGACAGCCTCGCTATCAGTCACTATATTAGTTTTCCTCCTCATGTAGCCCCCTATCATAGGTCTTGCAAATGGCATAGCGCTGTTCTTGCCGTTTTACTATAACTGCCATAAACTACACGTAATGCGGTATGAGAAAAAAAAAAATAGGAAATGTTGGACAGTATTTAGAATAGATACTTCGACTCAAACCCCATTTAGATAGGTTTCTTTGTTTATACAATTCTTATGTTCTTTATTTTATTTATATTTTGTTAATTTTAATTTTTATAGTAATTTTTACTGTAACTAAATACATATGTGTAATGAACATAAATGGTTTTATAATAGACGTTTAGTATAATAATCTTTGTGAATACGTCCCTGTGAACCACCTGGACTCGAAGGGCTAGGTAAACACTTCTTTTGTGAAGTTCGAGTGCTAGTGATTATATCTATTAGATCCATTTGATGCCCGAAATCGAGTATTCAAAACACGTTGCCTGATTTCTAGACATATTATACTTCTACATATGAGTACTTTTATCTTTATTATATTAAATTACCAAGCAATAACAGAGGACTATATTTGACAGCAACAACCACAAATCCTTTACGTTACAAAATAATTTTATAAAGATAAGAGCAGTCTAAGAATGAAAATAGTATTGCTGCGAAATGTCCTTAGCGCTGAAGCAAATTATATCTTAAAGACTTACGAGTGGATAAATTATTCGCCAGATTGTGATTTATTTCCCGTTTCAAAGGAAAAAATAAAAACGTTGTTCAGTAGTTAGAAGTAAATTCTTATACATATTTAGAGTATCGGTACACAGAGTGTCAATTAAATAGAAAATTAGTGTAAGATATTATTATGGATATCAGAGGGTTAGCACGTTTGGGCAATTTATAAATACATCGAGATGTCCATTAAAAAAGGCTTGAACTTGAATAAAATTAAATGGCATTATTACTCTTTGATTGTATTTTTGAGTGATCGCTAAGCTGATATTAATGTGGTGTATTTCTTTATCTGTTATATTCTTGTTTTGTTGCTCTTTTAAACATACAGTCGCGAGCAAATGTTATAGGCACCCTAAATTTTGGGCGAATATCACAGTAAGAAATGAGAAAATAAAAACTTGTAGGTAATACCTTATAAATATGTAGTATTTTAAGGGATCTTATTAATTTGTTGCATATTAGAGTGTTTTTAGTGCAGCTATAATACTTTTTAGATGGGAGGGGGAAAGTGACATCTCGAAGACTTGAAAATATATAAAAAAAAATAATACATTTACAAAGGGTATCTATAAAGGCTGTTGTAACCATAAAGACGGTTATATAAACGTTGAAATAACTGTCACAAAAAAAATGCAAAAAACATGAAACCCATTAGTTTTGTCAAAGGTGCCTATAACATTTGCTCGCGACTGTACATATATGTCCCATAATAAACTAAATGAAGGTGTTCGCTAAGAGCGGTTACACTGTATAGTCTATGAAAACTCTCGAAGCTGTAGAGTAAATCAATATTTTCTTCATTTGTCTTTCTGTATGTAAGTGGCAGATATAGTATTCTTACAGGAACTACGAAAGTAATTGTGAGACAGATGTCTGTTTCTAGAACGGTGTTTCATATCAAAATGATGTAGAACAGATATTTTAGCAATTTTGTTTTATGGGAATATGTATGTGTGTATGCTGTTCTGTCTTTTCTATTACAGAAACACCAATTTCAAAAGTTTGTGTTTGAACAGCGATACAATTTTATACCTGGAAAATACACCATCATATAACATACTACTATATATCAAAGGAAGTAATAAATAGGAATGCAGGGTTCCATTTGAAAGCTTGTAGTATGCAATGCGGCTACTAGGATTTATATGTAGGTAATTCGGACTGTTAAAAGCCCCATATTAGATAGTTTTGCGCAAAACGAAATTACACTTGTGGATTTTAGAAAAATAAAATTATATGTGCAGATATCCCGCCATAGACTGGATCCTGGATCCAAAAAAAACGCATTCTTACTCCGTTATTTTAAACCAAACGCTTTATATGTTATTCTATTTTCAAATTCCACGTAGAAACTAACATCACTTTATGTAAACTATTATATATCTATCTGTCATAAGAGCTTTGTTAAAAATAAATCTTCGGTTAAGGCGGCCTAGTATGTATGTGTATTTCCCTTAGATATTCATATGAAACTGAAATCGGTATAATTATATCTAGGTCTCCACTATAGCTCCAAACATTTGGTTAACGTTAGTTCAAGCTAACTGGATTTTCTTAAATATATCTTTAGTTATGCTAAATTAACCCTTTCCTAAAGTCCTTTCAATTCATGATAAACATTTGTGTTGACTCATGTAGATGATAACTTCAAAATAAAGATCAATCAATTTCACATTAAGTCAGATTAATAAATATACAGTATATACTTAAATAAAGTCGCAAATTAGTAAGCATAAAAGTTTCAGTTTATAAAATTCAAAACCAATAAAATGTTTTTCTTTGAAAATAGAAAGAAATTTGATGCCTATGATTAGCAAAAGTAATATTACCTATCTTTGGTATGGTAATTGTTTTGCCGTAATAATTAATGCCAAAGTTGTCATATTTTGCTTTGCGTAATTATATATTTTCCTACCTTAAGCATTTTATTTCCAATTATACATTTATATACTAACTTTATAAATTCCTTCATTTACATTACCAAAACCCCGGTTATATTAACATATAATATGCTCTGTCACTTCTAATATTACTCTAATAGCGAGCATACATTTATATCATTATAATTATGTATGCATATTTCCTAATTTTGCGAAAACTTGTAAAGCTTTTGGTCACAAATTATGGTTTATACACTCAAACATAATAACGTTCATATGTATTCACTTTTCAGACAAGGTAAATATAATGTAATTGATAGTATTTACATGTTCTGGCACGTTCCCAGTTTTCAAACGCTGCGTATGCAAAAATTCTATTTACCATGAAACATGCACTCTGCATCTACATGCACGTTTGTAGATGCTACAAAGGAATACGTTTTATTGTGTTCGGTTTTGTGTGGCTCTAAAGTTGCAAATATTATGTTTTTTATATCAATCAAAGGAACGATTAGAAATAAAATCGGATCAAAAGAATGGAATTCAGGAATAATATTACGGATACATATTATTTCTTTTGAAAAAATATCATAATGTCCTTTAAACTATGTTCTACAAGAATTGAAGTATTTGAAAATAGAGAACCTACGAGTATTCTATAAAAAATATATATATTCATACAGTACTCTACGTTATATTACAATATATCATTTTTTTATAGACTACCCGTAGTAGGTTCTCCATTTCCAAATACTTCTATTCTTCTAGAACATAGTTTAAAGAATATTACAATATTATTTATTTTCATTTAATTTCACGGTAAACATAAAGTAAAAATATATTTTATTTAACGGGAGAAAAAAGGGGCCACAGTAAATTAGAATCTACTTTAGATATTATTAAATGAAAATGTATAATTTGAACTTTAGAATAAACCATGATTTATATGTATTATGTTTTACTCTTTTAATTTATGCATATTAGCCAAACAACATGACTTCTGCGATTATTTTATGGATTTTACAAAATTTGTTCGCGAATATCTGTGTAAATAGATACTACAGAGCTTTAGGAGGAAATACGGGTCTTGTAATTTTGTGCAGAGACAAATATAAAAAGGATCGAAAACATAAATTCTTTTTAGGTGTTGCAGTTGATATGGAATGACCCATAGACGACATACTGAAAAGAAAAGATCCTGCTGAGAGAGTTAGTCGTTAATACACTCACAAAAGTACCTGCTTTGAGCTAACCAAAATTTATTTAATTTAACAATATTGTTTGGTTGTATATGGCGAATCAAAATTTTTTGTTAAAGGGACGAAAAAAAAATGTTAGGTATTTGTACAATAAATTTATATTGTTATGTTAACTCTAGCAAGGGGTAAATTGAAGCTTTTGAAACATATCACACGAAAAATTATAATTTGTTAACGGAACTCTCTCTGCACACGCAAAAAAAAAAAAACGATTTGGTTGCGTCAACCAAATTTTACTTTATTCAATGTCCCGCATCGCAAGGATCACTGCGTCGCCGTGGTATGCGGTTAAAGAAATGACGCTCTGGTAAATATGCCACATTAATAATTTATAATCGTATTTACCTTCCTATTTCTCCTAAATGTTTTGTTACTGGCATGAAGTACGAGAAGCGCCATCTATGCGACAATTTCTGTAATATATGTAAATATTTAACGTGTTTGCTGTATTATGTAGAGAGAAAACTGCTAGAAAATAGATGCGCAGTAACTATAAATCTGTTAAAGATTATAATTATTTCTGTTAAGGATCCGTTTATCCTGTTATCGGTTTGACAGTTAAATAACTTAATAGAACATTTTTAACATTTTTTTATACACCTCATTTGCTAAGTTGTAGATGTAGATGTAGATAGATAGAAGGGTGATGTTACACTGCTACCTAAAAGATCTGTTGTGTCCCCTATTCTTGCTGCTTTACAGCTGGCCTTCCGATCCTATTCCCTTCAGAAAGTGTAGGATGTCAGAGGACCCCAATCTAGGTAAATCTCCCTCTTCGATTTCACATGCTCCTAGGTGCAACGCCCTCGAGTTGCATAGTGCTACGCAGTTTGAGAGGAGGTGGATGAGTGTTTCATCCTGTTCCCCACAAAATCTACATTCAGATTTCTTTCCCAATCCAAGCTTACTCAGGTGTCCTTTCAGTCTCCAATGGCCTGAAAGTATTGTTATTGTAAGTTCTTACTCAGGTTGATGCATTCGGTAAATCTTTTCAATAAATTCTGGTTATAAGTTCCCAGAAGAATTTTACTTTGCCTCATTTCCTGGAGATTTTCCCAGTAACTGGATTTTCTCTGCTCCATTTCTATTTTTAATTTCTTCAGTATTTGCTAAGTTACATAAACATTAATTACAAGTTTTTTTTTTGGTACAAACATAATATTTAAAGATTTGAAATTTGAAATTTTTACCAGAATTACTGTTTAAAATAAGCGGTAGTGATGATTAAGCATAGTGGCTCACTATAAAGTTATAGAAAGAGGGCAAAATTACCTATTGGGGTTCTTGAGGGCAAAAGTAAAACTCCTTAATTCGGCGCTAGGTTAGAATAATTATCAATTGCAATTACTAGTAGATTGCATTTCATATGATTTCGATTAATTACACTTAGATTTACACTTTATACTTAACCTATACTAGATTTAAATGATTCAGAAAAAAAAAATCAAATCAACTCCTTTAACTACCATTCGGTGAGATTCAAGCTAACTCTGTGCCTTTATTTTTAACTAAAACAAACTATACGGCGTCTGAGATAAATTGAAAGTGCAATCAACAATTAAAGCTTAATGTCTAAGTTCAAACCGTACGTATGCTGCAGCGCCTATTCAACAGTTACTATTTCATTATAGAATTACGTGCAAAGCATATTGTAGCGAATGCTCCGAATAGTCTTCGGATTGACCGTTTATTTTAGTTACTGTTATTATGTGTTATAAAGGGCCAGTAGAACAAGCAGCAAATCCTCAGTTGGCAATTTAATAATAGGTCATCATGTTCTATCTATGTTTCAAGAAACTGGGCACACTTTTGATTACATAAAATGTATATACAGCATTATACCTTGTCTTAACCATCGTGTTGCTATACTGTAGTATAAAACAATTTTTCTTGAAGTCATTATTAGTTCCAATCCATGGACATGGTTTTCTAGAATAATTATGTTGAAATGTTTGGAAAAAGCCAAAGGCGAAATGTTTATTTAGCTTTTATTAGCATCACGTCTGTGTTCCTTATTTTCACAAAAAAAGATTTTCTATTCGGATTGAAAGATTGGGATATATTGAAGTAACTGCAAAACAGCTTTGAATGTTTACTTTTCCAGACATTGTCGATTCTTTAGTACCTTTTAAAAACTTTTTAATGAAGATGACAAAAAGCACTTTGAATATTTTTGCATTCCGAATTCAGCAGAATCCAATTGTACTAAGAAACTGTAAATTGGAATATTATCTAAGAAATCTTATAGCGCCATACATGCTCTGAAAACAGAAAACAAAGGCTACATCAAACGCGAATGAGACCACTAGAGAAATCTTTCGAGTTCATATTCTGGATTCTAAAACTACTCACAACACTGCAATAAGACAGGCCTAGAACTTCGTCGTGGATGAGCTACTAGTATAGCTGGCCTAAGGTTAAAGGGCATAAAACTTTGGAATACCCAGATAATCAGGTCATTCCGCTCCAAAGTGAATTCAACCACGTAGTACGTGACGAAATATAGAATACTTCACAAGTTGTAGACGCATGGACAGCGGAGCATGGTCTAAATATCAGTTCCTCCAAAATGGCATCAATCATTGTTGATTAGAAGCCTACAGGAGCTGCATTCTGCATGAAACAACTTTATAGATTAGGAGTATGACCAACACTGTTAATGATCATAACTCTTATTAGATGTTTCTGATAAATGCATCAGACTGTTATTTTGTAACTATAGGTGCCAAAACATTTGTGGCGAATGTGCATTATTACTGGAATGAAATACAGGCAGCTCTATCGTTGTGTCAGTTCCTGTAATACAGATCTGGAAAAAGTAATTGCGACACCAGAGTTGTATAAAATTTACTGCAAGTTCAACCTTTATCTCCGAATAATGCTTTGTTAATTACACAATACTTGTTGTTCAAGTAAATTTATTGGGTTTGTTAGATTAATAAAATAGAGACCAAAAACTAAATGAAAACTTCATAACTATGGCGGTTGTACACCTAACGATGTTAGAGTAGCTAGTGAAAAGTAAAATCTTTATTTAGTTTTTTTGTTTCATTTTACAGCGCTCAACACATTTTCACTGTTATAGAATGAATTATTGCCTTCACTACACACTCACATTACCCACATAGCATTTTCTTAAAAAAAAATCTTTTATTAATTTACCATCTAGAACTATTGTTGGCACAACCAAACAAATATTTTTGTATTTTTCTGCATAATAATAAGAAAAATATATTAGATATTGAAATTTAGAAATGAAAAAGTTCCTTGAAATACCTTTCTATTAATAAAATCCATAATTTGACTCTATGTGAGTTGTATTTAAAGGAAAAAAGAAGAAAACAAGATCTTGACACTCAGAAAATTATTTAATGTATCGCACGACCGGTTTCGCTCTAGCCGAGCATCCTCAGGGCTTTCTATTAATTCTAGCTCAGCTAAACTTTTATTTTTTGGTGGGTATACATAAAATGACAACATCTTTAATAATTTACTGGAAAAGCACTTGAAGTGGACGCCTGTTGTAGTACATCAAGAGAAAAAGCAAAGTCTCCGAATAGCTTGGCTGTAAATAAAAATATGACACAATTGTTTCGAGATATAGTGTAGCATCCCGCTCTACTTAATAAAATAAATCAAGAAAATTTAGATTACTGTTGTAAATATTCGGATGATTTCAATAAATGGAATATCCGAATCGGAAGGCCATGATATTCGGAATAATATTCCGATTCCATATTCCACCAGATATACTCGTATAAGTTGCACGTATTCGGATGATTTCAAGTGGAAATCATCCGAATACGTGGAATACGGGATCATCCGATTCAGCATCATCAATCACCCGATTTCGAATTATCCGATTCCGAATCGATTTCTAAGAATGGGAATCAACGAATATTTTAATTCGGATACTCACAACACTAATTTAGATATTTCTTTTCGGTTGCTGACAATAGACACCTCCAGCTGTTTTGTTTGCTTGCGGTTTTGAGATAAGATCGTAAAGATATGTAAACACACGACTATCATAAAGGTTAAAATATATCTAGTTAAATTACTTATATAAAGAAGAAGAAAAGAAATCAAATGAAAGGTCTGGTCTGATTCGTAACAAATTTGAATTTAATTACCGTGATTACCTAAATAACTTTACTTTTAATTTAAACATATACAACATAAAGAAATCTGTTTAAAGTTAATATCTTACTGTCTTTATCTATTGGTAACAAGATAAATTTTCAAAAAACTTCCTAGGAAATTAAACTATTTAATAGTTGAATGTAGGAATATTAAATGAGAATGAAAATTATTTCATTAGTGTTTATGTGTTTATAAGAGGAATTATAAAAGTAAAAAGACATTTTCATTGGATAAGTTTGGAAATATTTTACATAACGCGGCATACTCACTACTCACTGCTCTATCACTGCTAAATATAATGCTATTGATAACAATAGTAATAATTCAATTTGTCTTCTCTATTACTTGAAGTTCTTGATATTAAATGCAGACGTAATATTTGCTGTTTTATTACGCCGCCCTACTTGCCTACTACTGCCTACTATTGTTATATTCCATATGAAAATTTTTGAAAGCGTGTCTTTTTACCAATAGGTAATGACAGTGAGATAGTGATTTTAGAAAAAAAAATTCTTTCGTTTTGACACTTAAATTAAAAGTAAAGTTATTTAAGTAGTCACAGCAATTAAATTTTATTTTAATTTATGACAATCTTAAGTCGCCAAGTTATAGTTAAGAATTTGTGACAAAAAGAAATATCTAAATTCTTCTCATTTTTTTTTTATTGAGTAGAGTCAGATGTTACAATGTATCCCGCAAAAATTGTGTTCACATCATATTTTTGTTTAGTGCCAAGCGACGTGGAAACTTTTTTCTCTTGCTGTACCACGAAAGCGCCAATCTAGTTTCGTTTTCACTAAAGCAACATTAGAAAACTTTTCGTTGCGTTGTTTCCTCTTTTGATAGTATACAAATTTAAACATCTTTTAGGTAGGTGTAACAATTAGAATCAGGTATAATTTGTTGCGAAAACAGCAAGATACCAAGCTACGTAGAAACTTTTTTCTCTTGCTGTACCACGAAAGCGCCAATCTAGCTTCGTGTTCACTAAAGCAACATTAGAAAACTTTTGGTCGAGTTGTTTCTTCTTTTGATAGTATACAAATTTAAACATCTTTTAGGTAGGTGTAACAATTAGAATCAGGCATAATTTGTTTCGAAAACAGTGAGATATTTAGAAACACTATGAAACATTTTTGGAAGCGAGCAACAGAAACACAAAAGTTCCACACTGTTTCTCCGGTGGAAACGTAGCTTAGGGTTTTCTTTTTTGGTACTTTGTTCTGCAAAACAACTGGTTCCCAAAATATTACGGTTAATGGCGACCAATGGATCTATCGGTAGATTACATTCACCTATTTGGAAGGAATATCATTTGAATCTTGACATAAAATGTAGAGAGCATATATCACAATGTGCTGCCTGCGTTTCCCATATATTCGATAGAACTTCTTCAATAAACTTCCAATAAATTACAGCCGCAAGAAATTACATTTTGATTAAAATTTCGAGTGGCGATAAAAAGCGGCAGAAATTAAATCAGTGCGTGCACAAAAAGCGGCACAGAATGGGATGCCCCGGCTAGCAAAACGCTACGAACCGAACGGCGAATTCCACTGCTACATCAGTCGATACGAGAGCACGCGTTTCGACAATTCAATTACACGACCTTCTCTTTCCTGAGGGTCTTATTCATTCCTTCCTTCTTCTTCTCGGCCGAATTATCCTCGTCGTCGCCCTTCCCGATGATGACGTCACTAATGGCGGGTGCGTCACGACCGTACAATAATACAAGACAACTATAACATAATTCAAAAATCTCAAGGGAACGCCAGAAACTCAGTCGACCGATGACGTCCCGACGCCCTGGAAAGGGAATCAATTTGGACTTTTGCTAGTTTGCCAGATATATACGGAACCCTGGGTCTCGGAAGCGATTCCGTCGACGGGTTGTGACGGGAGTTTATTTTTCGCATTTCCTCAGCGGCAATTTCGTTTCAATACTAATAACAAACCCACCTTTTTTTCACCAGCGTAGGAAAGAAAATAAAGAAAAGCCATGAGATCACCTTATTCGATAACATACCATAAGCCGCAGACACATTTTACAGATACCATATTCTTGCGTTAAAAATGACTCGTCTGGGACACACAAATTTTCAGGAAGGTGTTACATATGTCGAATAAAGTATCTTTTGGAACTTTTTCATAATTTAGAAAATATTGGAAAGTTACTTCTGAAAAACGCGTTGTTATACGTTAAAGATGAATTACAGAAAAAGCAGCTATCTTTCTTGTTTCTTTACCAGTCTTTCCATTATGCTAATATCTGCGCTAATCTGTACAGGTCAGCGTTCTGTGCCATCTTATTAAAAAGCCTGCAGTATCTCCAGTATTGATCCCAATTTTGTATAAGTGTCCTTTCACTGCACAGATGGCCCATTCTTACCTCCCTCCATTATGACTAAATGAAGAAAAGAGGGGCCTTCATTGTTGCTGTAGGAGTGGACCTCAAAAATATCATGTGCAGTGTCTCTCACTACAATGCCATCTATACTGACCAAACTTCTCAGTACTCTAAAAAGAGACTCGCAAACAATATGAGTTGGACTGTGAACATTACAACACGAAAAGTGCTTTATCAGTCCATTGAATAAAATTTCACTTTGACAGTCTAATGATCAGATCAACCACTTTCCCTTGAGATATATTAGGCCACCTCACTTAGTCTCAAAGCTTACAGTGTCATGTACCGTTTTAATAGAAAATTAATTTGTGTTAACTTTAAATTAAATTTATGTGTCATAAATTGTTAATTTGGAATTTTTAATTGATTTCATTTGCAGTTATATACGGTGTAACGAGCGCCAATTTTTAAACTGGCGGTTTCTTTAGGCGCTCCTGGATGGCGCTAGCGTAGACGGGCGAGGTTCGGAAGGGGAATGACAAAGGGCAGTACCGAGTCGAAGATTCGTGATTATTCTTCTCAATCTAGAAGCACGCCCTAAATGTGTTTGGAATAATTTCGTAGTCGCAAATATAAATAAGGCGTGGGGATTGGCCGGAGTCAGTCAGTCGATACGAGGTGAATAGTGCGGATAGCGAGTGGAGATAATTACGAGTAATATAAATATCGGTGTAAATAAATCGTTTACTTCAAGTATGGGCAACCTCTGACATGTTGTGGGCCAAACTTTAGTGTGCAAATACGTTCGCGGGCCGCGTTTTGCCGAAAAAGTAGTGCATTTTAAAGTAGTGTTTATAATTTTTAGCGATAGATATCAGACATGAAATAATACGACAATGTTATTATAATGCAATTTATTAAAATAAGAAAATGAAATGAAAAAAATAGGTACATTATATATATATATAGGTAACATTATAATTAAATCGTGATAAATATTTTTTTTAATTGGGTTTTCCAAAATGTCTCGCGGGCCGGATCAAATCTTACAGCGGGCCGGATCCGTCCCGCGGGCCGGTTGTTGCCCACATATGGTTTACATAAATTAAGACATTAGTAATTAAGTAATTAGTAATTAGTAAATTATAAAACCGTAATTCTGTTTTTCTTTTTTTGAGACGTGTTTAGTTTAAGTTTCTTTTTACCGCGTGTCGTCCACTAAAGCATCGTCCTCAAGTGCTATACAGGCGATTTACGCACACTCTAACTCCCACGCGCGACCGCGTAGTGGGGACAGACCGAGGCCTATAAAAATCGTCACGAATCGCGGACCAGAGAGAGATTACACTTCTCGCTCTCCGCCGGCTATGTTGAGTGTCGGCCGCCGGCTGATCTCGCATGGCATCCGTTTAATTCCGTGTATTAAGTTACGAGTATCGGCTTCAGGGCTGTAACTCACGTAATCTTCGCTTATTTTCGTGTATTACGTTACGAGTGTTGGCTTCAACTCTGCACTTCATGTAATCTCCGCTTAGTTCATTGTATTATGTTACGAGTGTCGGCTTTAGGACTGCAGCTCACGTAATCTCCGCTTAATTCCGTGTATTACATTATGAGTGTCGGCTTGAAGGCTGCATGTCATGTAATCTCCGCTTAATTCTGTGTATTACGTTACCAGTGTCGGCTTCAGGGTTGCAGCTCACGTAATCTCCGCTTAATTCCGTGTATTACATTATTATGAGTGTCGGAGACTCTTGAGTACCTTCTCAGCGTGCACTTTCCCGGCTCGGACAGGGTGGACTTCGGTAAAACAGACCAATCAGACGCAGTGAGGAGGCGTCTAAAGGAAGATTGGAAGAAATCAAACGATATTTTCAAACCTCATCTTGTTCGTTGGGCAGTTGAGTCGTTTGAACCGTATAAATCACCGGGACCAGATGGTGTGTTCCCAAGATTGCTACAGGAGGCAATTGGAGACATCATGGGGCCTCCTTGGAGATATTTAGAGCTAGCCATGCGTTGGGCTACATTCCAAGGCTTGGAGAGATACTAGAGTTGTGTTCATTCCGAACCTGGGAAGGACACATACTATCATCCGAGATCATTCAGACCAATTAGTCTCACATCTTTTATGCTGAAGACTATGGAAAAAATTATACACTAAACATTACAGAAGGAGTACGTGCGAGATACCTTCTGCATCCTCTGCAATGGGCATACCAAAGGGCAAATCTGGGAGGCTGCCCTACATAGTTTGGTGGAAGGACTCGAAGAGAGCCTACTACATCAAAAGAAGTGCCCTTGCAGCATTTTTAGACATAGAGGGCGCCTTTGATAATACATCAACGCCCTCGATTAACCGATCACTATAATGGAACGGAACATTGACCACACGACTAGCAGATGGTTGACTGCATGCTAAGAAGCAGAGTGGTCTATGCCAATATGCTAGATAAAATATCGCCATGAGGACCACTAGAGTGTCCTCAAGGGGAGTACTGTCACCACTGATGTGGAGCTTGGTCGTGTATGATCTCGTTAGATCATTAAAACGACAAAGGAATATGGACGCAGGGGTACGCTGATGACATTGTCATCGTAGCTAGGGGGAAGTTCCCAGGCGTGGTGCGGGCATCATGCGTAATGCACTGCGAATGGTGGAGGAATGGTGCCTTCACAAGACTCACAGTTAATCCACAAAAAACAAAGTGGTTGCTTTACCAACATGAGAAACTCAATGATCTAGGCGACATTAGACTGTTTGGGCAGGAGTTACAATATAACCAAGGAAGTAAAGTATCTGGGTGTTACCCTTGATGCAAAACTGAGCTGGGAAAAATCACTTAGTTAACACAACGACCCAGGGCCACGCACTATTCTGCGCTGCAGGAGGGTTGCTGGCAAAACCGGGGATTAAAGCCGAAGGTGATCCATTGGCTATATACTGCCGTTTAAAGACCAGCGATAAATACGGGGCAGTAGTCTGGTGGAGGAGGACAGAAGTGTCCTCCGCAGCGAAAGCTGCTGACCGCTGTGTCCAGAGACAGCATTGCTGGGTATCACTGGTGCAACTAACATACAGGACCGCCTCTTTCGAGACCATTGTGGGACTCCCCCCGCTGGAACTTTATGTGAGAGCGGAGCAATGATGCGATCCTTAGACTGAAAGCCAACAACCTGTGGCATCCCAACTTCAGGTGGGAGGACACACTTATACTACGGGCACGCTTGCTGGACGGGCCTTGCTACAAATGCCCACGGACAGCATGCCACCCGAAATTATCTTCACTGAAAAGGTGAAAATCTCCATACCGAACAGAGACCAGGCACGTAGTGAGATCATTGCTAACGAAAATCTGCATACACGGATGGATCCAAATCCAGCCAGGGGACAGGAGCCGGTATTTGTGGGCCCAGTCCCTAATCAAAGGATATTCATAAGCCTGGGGAAACATACAACGGTCTTCCAGGCAGAGGTATTCGCCCTTGCAGCCTGTGCAGAAATGATTGCAAAAGGGGGCTACATGAGGAGGAATAATAATATAATGCTGACAGCCCAGGCTGTCATTAAGGCAGTCTCAAACCCTGTAACTAGTCTAAACTATGTTAAGGACTGCAAACGATCCCTCAATGCACTGGCACGAGACAACACGGTGTCTCTTTGATTTGGGTGCCGGGACATGAGGATATAAGGGCAACGTAATCGCCGATGAACTAGCCAAGGAGGGCTCTAAGAGACACTTCATGGGTCAGAGCCCGTATGTGGGATTACCAAGGATTCCCCAAGGAGGGAGATCTTGACCTGTTAGATAAAGAAAGTACAAAGAAATGGAGTCGACTGAAGGCCAACTCCATACCAACGCTGATAGGGGATGGGATGGTAGTTTCTCTGATAACCCTACTCAAGCGCAGTAAGAAAGAAGTTTAAAACCATTACTGGGGTTGGTAACTGGACACTGCCTTCTGAAAAAGCATCTATACAACACGCCGTGTAAGCGAACCGTGGTGTAGAAGATGCGAACTACAGGAGGAAACAAGCTTACATGTAATTTGCACATGTGAGGAACTGAAGGTACTCAGGCAGAAATATTTCGGGAGAGATCTACTGGAGCCCTCGAAGGTCCTCAAGTTTCCACTGGGCAAGATACTGGGCTTTATAGAGAACACCAAGCTGCTTCGAGTGGAGATAAGAGAATCAATAGGATGGTACAATGAGCACCAAGCTCAAGTGCCGGACAGCAAGTGCCACCTACTGAATAAATGAATGAATGAATGAGTGTCGGCTTCAAGGCTGTATCTCATGTAATCTCCGCTTAATTCCGTGCATTACGTTACGAGTGTCGGCTCAGGGCTGCACGTCTATTAAAAGCAATTATTATTTCACTATATCACAGGAAGTTGCGTATATACTGGGTAAGAACCCTCCGACATTGATGCGACCTCATTAGGGGTAATTTCAAATAATTATTGTAACATCGAAACCATATACGCAACGAGAAATATCGACAGCGCGGCACGCACGGTTCGATCAACTGTTTAGGGACGCTAGTACCAGCGCTATTGTTTGCAGTTTTTTTTTTCAGCAGAATGTCATCAACCGTTTCATGGGCAATCATTTTCACGTGTTTTTGAAGATACAGGTAGTTTTTCTATTAGTCAAGCCACGAGATATTTAAGAAAAGACTTAATATCACCGATCAAGCAGAGATAGTTAAGACGACTTTACGATTACTGAACTCGATCACACAGTAGTGAAAAGACGTCAATATCTCAGCATCATATATAGCTATTGCAATTTATGTTGGGTTTGCAATATCTGCTATGTCTCCTCATTTTTTAGGTTAATTCTTTAGGTTTGGATTTTTTTAACTTTTATAGTTTATTCTCTGTCTACTTTCCTAAAATTTTGGGTTTATTTCCCTGTTGTAGTCTATTTTATCGTTGTTTTTGATTATAACTCCAACTAGTGTAATTTTAAAGTGTATAAATAAATAAAAAAGGAGTACCTTAATATATATATCTAAGTGTAGTTAGTTTTGAGT
This sequence comes from Protaetia brevitarsis, assembly GCA_004143645.1. Taxonomy (NCBI): domain Eukaryota; kingdom Metazoa; phylum Arthropoda; class Insecta; order Coleoptera; family Scarabaeidae; genus Protaetia; species Protaetia brevitarsis. The sequence continues at coordinate 1,756,439 of RXPK01000172.1, read as the reverse complement.
TTAGGATTTTTGTCAACAGAACAATTCATAAGTAATTTCCTTCTCTATAATCACTATCTATTGGCCTCTCAGTGTATCAATGGCCACAAAATTTTCATACTATACCAATTCTTGTGTCTTTCATGTGACTAACTCAGCTAATACTTTAAGACAAAAGATAATTTAATGAAATGAATAGTGGAGCGTATCTAAAGCCTTCATGTATCTTCACCTCAAAGCGCAGTATGCAACAGAAGGTATACTTGTATAGCGGTAAAGTTTTGCCACTTTAAGTTCGTACCAAATTCCCGTTACAGTTTGGGTTGGGTCCCGAATTTCCTGGAAACAACGGAAAGCTGGTCTAATACGAGTTATTATTTACACACAAGCGACATTATTTATCGAAAATAAGCCGATTAGGCTATTGTTTCCGATTAGGTTATACATCCCTACATCTGAGATACGTTTCCGAATTCGAACGTATCATTACGTAGGCTAAATGGCCGCCGGATCTTATCGCATTACACACATAATGGCCTTTAACGTAACGCTCGGCTCTGCATGTCGGAAATCCCGAATCGAATCTAAAATAAACAATGTTTAACATCGCCTTTTACCGCAAATATTAACGAGTAAACGTGTTTGGAATAATTTAGTAAAAAAAGCGTCGAAACTGAAAGTATTTTGAAGTATATTTGAGGCGTTCTAATCAATTTACGTAGCAAAATAATTTGATATAAGTTACATTAAATTTTGTTTAATTCTTAGTGATTTTTTATTTTATTGTTGCTAGTTTTATACAGGTGTCAATTTAAAAAGTTTCAGTAGGAATATCGAAGCAATTTTAAATGCCGCTTTACAGTTCGCAATTTTTTTATTGCGTGCGACGAATGAAATATTAGGACAAGTTCTATTCCGTGCAATACCAGTAAAATTGCTCACAGTTGATCGAAATCCATTGAATGCGCATGCGCAATTTGTATTGCACGTAATTTTATTGCACGCAATAAAAAAAATGCGAACTGTAAAGCGGCTTTAAGAGCTATACGAAAAACGCCTTTTGGAATGAGTGTAAAATAACTGGGGGGAGTTAGAACCGCCACATTATAGCCAAACCTTAACATTTTAAATGGCACTGTGTATTTTTTCTTCGATTTTTGGTTTGAGTATGTGATTCTAAAATCACTTTTATCAGGTATCCTTATACCAATCTGTCACTGTTCTGAAGATATTTCATAATATTTACAAAAAAATGCCATTTGACACATATTTAGTAATATATTAAACAGTGACAAGTCACAAAATAACTAATAATTACTTGCAAATATATGACTAGTTCCTCTTATTTTATCCAACTGAATTTGCGACTGGGAGGCTTTGCTTTATAGTGTCCATACACTTGCTTGTTTAATCTATGTTGACCAGTCAGTAACAATATCACTTTAATACAGTCGCCGGAACAGAAACTACTTGAGATTTGAAAAAAAAAAGTTGGCTAAAATAGTTTCGGTACCTAGTACAATACTTATTTTATCTGCATAACGAGAAACATTTCGGCTTAAGATTGATGTTTACTGTTTGGGTTAGGTGTTTTCCCTGTTTTACAGCAAGGAATTATGCAAAAAAATGCATTATTCAGTTTTCTTACATTAAAACCAAAGAGATCTCTGCACAAAAATTGGCAGTGTTTTTAGAAGAAATTAACCTAAAGCCTTTTAGTGAATATGCGTGGATATGCACATATGTGGTTGCAAAAGTGTGCTGTAACGTATTCCGTGCTAGAATTTTATAGTACCGGTATTCAGAATAGAAATCGACCAAGGTTAGGCTTTTCAAATCGGATGACCTGCCATTGTTTATTGGACGCTACAGTCGTTCGGTACCCTTCTTTATTGGATGTTCTGTGCAAGGTTAGCTGTTTGCTTACAATCATTTAAGAAAAGTGCAAGTTATATTATGTTCGCCAACTTGTATATGACAACAGCCGAACCTAAAGTATAGATCAAAGAAGGTGTCACTTAGTGTAACTATTATCAGCTCTCTTTCATGTGGGCAACGACTACAAAATGTGAGTATCATCCCTACTTCTATGAAACCAAATTGTATCATAGTGGAGTAGAAGGAAATATTAGCAGTTAGGTTATAATTGTGACACCTTTAGATATAGAATACATATTAATCATTGTTTTCGAGCTACTTACATGGGAATGAGAGAGATTTACCCGTATATGCACTACCTCTCTCAGAACTTGAAAAAGCAATTGTGCCAGTGTTTTGTTTTTTCACAGAGAGAGAATGACTTCTTTTATTACTATTACAACTAATATTTTACTATTATTCTAATTACTGTTATTACTATTATGTTATGATTAGTTATGAATTTACTGTACATTATATTTTGTATTGGCAGCTGTGGTGGGCATAATTGGAGAAATTAGTAACTTATTTAATTGTTATTGAAATAGTTAGGCATTTGTGAATGTTACTGAGGTGTGGCCATATTTTTGTCACATATATAGTAATGAAAGATTTTTAGACAAAAATTTGAAAATACTTTCTTTCTTAGATGTTTTACAATAACGGTTATCCTAGACGTATTCTAAATAAATTGATTTATTCTTCTAATATATTTGATGGCTTTATGTATTAAGGAGCTCCTTTACAATTTAAGTATTATAAACTTCCCTTCATAGAAGGTTTCACCAATAAAATCATACTACATGTTAAACTATTTGCAAATATACAAATTGCAAAATATATGTTAATCATTGGCAGTATTATCACTAAAATTAAAGATTAAACTCCAACTCTTAATCAAAAGGATGTAGTATATAGTATTCCTTGTATGTCAAGGTTGTTATGTTGGTCAGATGTCGCAAATTGTAAAGAACAGAATAGTTCAACATAAGAGTGATTGTCGTATCGGAAAATGTTCGGAAATTATTTCTACATGTCCAAGATGTTAAACATAGTTTCAATTATGATGGTACTTGGATCCTTGATTAGAACCAAATTACAAAAAAACGATTATTTTTGGAAATGGTAAATATAAAAAATTGTAACAATGCTATTAATTTTAAAACTGATACAAATCAATTAAGTAGTATTTATTGTAATATTTTACATCAATAATTTTAATTTGTTAATACATCTGGCCCTGACTTGCATTTAAATGTTTTAACTATTTATCATTTTGTCAGCTGTCATTACAACCTGTAACTGTGTAAGCAATTACTTATTGTAATTTTATACCTTGTTTTATTTTACCTTGTATATTTTTAGTGTCTCCTGAAGATGTTATAAATTAAAAACGATATATCGAGGTATTTATTTAGTTTAATTTGACAGACCGAATACCCGTATATTACTCTGATTGTTTATCGATCGGACTTGGGATCGATATTCCCTTTTATTCGTAATTAATAATATTATTAAGACTAAAACGTTATACAGATTATACACTCCTATAGTATCACTTTGGATTTACGGTATACTTGCTTTGTTATTATGATAGCAGCATTCAAAATTCATCATTGTTTTCGTTCATACTTAATTTTAAATGTTAATTTAAAATCTTAATTCAATACTAAAGTTATGTGTTGTTACTGCTGTGTGAAATTTTTACTTACTATAGTTTATACTTATATTTTACTTCTTTACTAGATCTATTTGTTTTCCTTATTTTTATTTGTATTGTTTTTATTATCAATATTTAGGTTAGCTAGTTACTCTTTATCGTTTTTCTTTCTTTATTACTATTGTAGGCACTTGATTAATAATTACTTTTACTATGTACTATCCAAGATTTTGATGGAAGAACAGGGGTTGATATTTTACGTATCTACCAGTTGAATCCCGCCTTGTGATTGATTTTGTGTCAATAAAGGTGATATTATTATTATTATTATATATTGCTTCGTGAATTATATTCTAGATGGTCTTGAATCTGCTATAGTATATTCCAAGTATATAAACCAAAATTTTATGACGAAGAATATTGTTTGGGTGGTTGTTGAAATGTCGGTATATGCGTACATACCTATAAATCTCGGCAACAATTCTACAATTGTATCAAATGGTAATGAAGGTTGAAGTTAAGTAGCAAATGAGCGTTACCAATACTCGCATGTTAAAAAAACATAAAAATCAGTTATTAAAATAACACTTCGTGCGTTTTGCGCCATAAACCATGCCTTACATTTCAATTTTTCAACGCTTTCGAAAGCCGCCTATTTGAAAGGGAAAAAAGGGCTCACTTGCGATACGGACGATAATAAAAGAGATGGTTATATAACGAAAATTCGTCCGGATTAAGCTCGTAAAAAAGCTCGTAAACGTGCAATTAAGTATATCTGATTTATGGCTCGTTAGGTAGTAGGCCGCATGCAATAAAAATTTCCACCAATGTCGGCAATTATAAGTTAACCGAATATTGTAATTTGTTATACAGTTGGAATAAATTGTTAAAAACGGAAGTAACAGTGTTTTTTATTGCCAAGTAATTTTTACCTGCTGTTTGAAGTGAAGTAAAATTACAGTTCTAACCGCATTTGCATAGCGCATTGTAGCTGTTCCTGTAATTACTTCATCCGCCGCAGCTACGAAATTTTAGGGTTTGAGTGGTGATTATATACCTCCCATTTGCAATAAAGGCTAACTTTTTTTCAAGTTCTATCTCTCTAAGTGGAAAATGTTGCTTGGAAAGTTGAGCTTACCATACTATAAATTACTACTGGGCTTAGAAAGTGCTACTTTTAGGTGCTACTATTTGCAACCTCCTGCGTGTATAACACAGATCCAGTAAGGTTCCACTTTTTATCGCCGAAAGTGTATAAATTTCTTTTATAACGTGTTTTATGTATTGTTCTTTACGGTGGGTTATTTATTGCTCATATATTTTGAAACCGGTGTGCTCCAGCTGACAGATAATGTGGAAACTTCCTTCGCTCATAATTGGAATCGTTACATAATTGTGCCACGAACGTAAAATGATCTTTCTTTTAATTAAAATACTATGCTTTATGAACTTTGCAACAATAGGAATTTATTGAAGGGAATTCGCAGGCTATAAACTTCGCACACGCAACTTTGGAGAATACGTGTCTTGGTTTTACGTTCATTTAAGCTCTTGCGAGCAACTATCTGTTTTATTTGATTTTCTAAATTGAAGGAGAGATAACAAGGATGTCTTCACATACACAGAGGAAATTTATTATATTTATTTATTCTTACAAGGATGATAAATGGGTGCATTCGTTAAATCTAAAAACTTAATCGCTTAACGAAATGCAGTTTTATTTCGGTGCTATTATACCGTCTTGATAACGGCGAATTGTTGATATTTCATCACTTGTCCCATCTTTAACAAATTAAATGCGAATTGAAGCTTCGCAAATCTTCGATTATTTATGCAACCGAAACTACAAGTACTTCGTACCCAGCAATGCATAATGCAGAATTGTTTGGAAATAATTTTTAATTACTATTGCAGTGTGCTGTATAGTGTTGTGATGAACGTAGCTTTCATTCATATGTATAGCTGTGCGTGAATATTACAATGTGAAGGAACGAATGAAGTGAAGCCTATTCTCAAAGTTACCTCACGGCTGAATGCATAGTGTAGGTGACGATGCCTCACGTCATTGTGGTAGATGTTAGTAGTGCCGTGCGCAATGCTATATTGTCACTTGAGAATAAGTCTCGTTTCACTCTTTCGTCGGTTCACACTGCATATTCAGCGTGAAGGCAATATGAGAAATTGCTTCATGCACAACGCTTCCATTCACTCAGATAAAGAATGAAATATACTGCTTGAAGCCCTGCTATGATACGAAGGATCTGCGGTGAATGACGGCGAAAGCTTCGTTCGCAACGCTAGTGCTGTAGCTTCGATTACATTAATAATCGAAGATTTGTGGAGCTTAGATTCGCATTTAATTTACTAAATATGGTACATAACACGCACAAACACTAATAGGAAATTCCAAAATAGCACTTATTTTATTTGAAAATAAAGATAAAATCTTCGTTGGCCAAACTGAGTTATCAAATCCTGCCACTATACTGCTTTTGATACGATTAGAAACTAAACAACATAATGTAAGCGCAAATTAAAATTAATAAGTTTGTTCGTTATTTAATTTATTCAATCAAGTTTTTGACAAAAGGGGAGTGGTTATTGTGAACTAGCTAAACATATTTAAATAATATTAAATTTATTCCCGTTAGCTTGATAAGTATGAATTCGATGATGTATAAGTGATTTTTTTAAGCTTTATGAATTGCAAAAAAATAAAGATTGTTGAAACCTTACCAATCGGATATGAGGTTCTGCGAAATGGAAGCGACGATTACAATATTGAATGGTTTCCACAAAAGTGCAAAGAGCTTCATTCAAAGTGGTGAGCCACACTCTCGATGGCTCTCTTATTAAATGAATTTTCTTTTTCGTTGTCTTTCTACCCTTTCTCCTTATCTTTAGATGGTGTCTTATTCTTAAAGCGGGAAGCAGAAAGATAAATGGCGTTTGCTGGCGCGCATCTCGTGCATAGATATTTGTATATCTATGTGTAATGCAGTTTTGCAAAGCCAGTAGTCAATACTATCTAAACTTGTTAGTTGGACATTGTACCATATTGAGAATTTACTTATTAACTATGTCTATAAAAATTTACATTTCCCTTCGTTTTATTATTTATATACTCAGTGACATTTGAAATGTTACATCGAGAAGAAATACTTTGTCCAACTTGATTTTTTGGCATAATGATAACTATATTTAAAGCAAACTATGGTAAGAATGTGAACTTTGATAATTTTTTGGGAGAAAAAATATCCTTGGTGAAGAACCTGTTTATGAGAGCTAACTAGTACAGAAAAGTTTAGTTATTGGGTGTCCGTCTACGAGTGTTAAGTGTAACAAAATGCCTAGAGTTCGAAGACTTCAAAATTATCACCATGTTATTGACTTTGACAGGTGTAGAATTGTTGTCTACCGAGATGTTGGTTTGTGCTATCGCGAAATTGGCCGTCGTGTTAAATATACTGCAGTGACGGTAATGCGTGTGTTGTGTGTGGTCAGAAGAAGGTAGAGAAACACGAGGAAGACCACCTGATGTACAACTACGAGACCGTTTTGCTAGTACGCCTTAAATCTCTAAGCATGCTTTGGAGAAGAGGGTAGACCTGTTACTATGCATACACTATAGCGCCGCATTCGAGCCTTGGGACTTTTTGGACTCGTTGTCGTCAACGTATGAACTGGTGCAGAGAACGTCAGCATTGGGAGGTAGAATAGCATAATGTCGTCTTCAGCCATGAATCGCGACTCTGTCTAGGTATGCACGATGGCTGTAGAAGTGTACGACGCCGCGCCATCTAATTTTTTTGCCGGCATAACGACATCTGGCACTCTTCCCGGCTTGGCAGTCTTTGACATTTTTGTCGGCTTTACGTCGTCTGGTGTTCTTAAGGCTG